>CM062804.1:610550654-611150654 GCA_031772625.1 Pinus tabuliformis
TGCAACCATACCTCCAAGTGTGAGGTGGGGAAATGTGAACTGATTGTCTCAAGAAGGCTGAAATTGGGCAGGGTCCATTCAGAGGTTTTATCTCATGGATCATACCTTGTTATCGGAGCCCAAAGTACATAGTAGTGGGAGGAATCAGTGGGATTGATGCAATCAGAGATCAAAGTGACAGAGGCTAGAGCAGTGAGATATTAAAGAGTGCAGAGAAGGATTGACAACAGTGTAGAAAGGCAGATTCAGCCGAAGCGCAAAGTTTTTAGTTGACAGAAGCAATAGCAGTCAAAGACTTTGATGACAGATGCATCATACTGATTCAGGTTGGATGTTTTTTTTTGTTTATGAAGTTGTTGAAGCAACAACACTAGAGAGAAGTGTTGCATGCAAAACATTCCACAGGTTCAGGATCAGGATCGAGTTGAATTCCTTTCTTGTTGAGAGGGAGTGTTGAAAATAGCAACAAGAAATGATAAAAATAGAATCCGGAATATTCCAATTTTAATTTGTCCTTGAATTAAAATTCGAATTTAGTC
Source organism: Pinus tabuliformis (assembly GCA_031772625.1). Lineage (NCBI taxonomy): Eukaryota > Viridiplantae > Streptophyta > Pinopsida > Pinales > Pinaceae > Pinus > Pinus tabuliformis. The sequence goes on from CM062804.1 coordinate 610,551,194, forward strand.
TCACCAGCTACTTGGAAATAATTAATTAATTCATTATGGATTAATTAGTTGGAGAAATTCAACTTAGAAGTCTTTCTGAAGTCATGCAAGAGTTATCCCTTAAATTAAGAAGATTATCCCTTAATTAAGGAGATAATATTGAGTTGTAATTAGTTAGCTCAGTTTACTGAGTTAAGTGCAATTAAATTAGTTCCAAAGTGTTTGAGGAACTAATTGTGAGTTCAGTCAGTTAATGCATGCATGCATCCAACTAGTGTACTCCGGATAACTGAAGATTCTCTCATCAGTAACTCATGCATGTCTATTCTAAGAAAGATGCAGTTGAGATTAAAGATAGGGACAACGTACTATCAGTTGCATGTTTTCTCCTATAAAGGAAACTCATGCATGTAGAAGGAAGAAGGTTCCTTGAGGATTGCATAGTTCTGACAATGTGTTAGAGCAGTGTGTGAGAGCAGTGTTACACTGGGTGAAGGAGATCATCCCAGAGGTAACTGCACAAGGAAATAGGAGCTTGGAGGGTAGAGGAGAAGGCTTGTGAGAAGCTTTGTTTGCCTGTGAGCATCTAGGAGGATTGTACTGAGAGCTAGCTAGTTGTGAGAGCTAAGACTTTGTATAATCTTGATGTATTTCCACCTTGTATGATAATACAGATAGTGGGGTTTTTAGCTGAGGCTTTCCCCTGAGTATTTTTTGTGTTTCATGTGCATTGATTCTTCTTCTGATTATATGTGTTCAGCGCTGATTCAACTCGATATTTAAGCTTCCGCAAGTTTGATAGTAGAAGTAGATTATAGTATTTTGCTTTAGTTATATTGCATTATCATATTACTATACAAATAGGATTTCTACAATATCCCATAATCATATGGTCTACTCTTAAGTCGATATTGGGCTAAAACGTTAAATGGATACTTTGACACAGATTGGTCTCACTTGTGGATGTCATACAATGACAAACCAAAGCAAATCAAGGTATATCAAGAGAAACACATGAAGCATAACATGACTGAGATAATGATCCCAATGAACAATTCATGTTTTTAAATTCTATCCTTGGCAATGATTTTGTCAATTCCCTCTTTGGGAACTTTGTTGCATAATCCTTTTGGTTTAGCAATTCTTCACTGCAATTTGAAATAGTAATTTTTTCTCTGACTAATTCATCTAAATGTTTAGATTTTGAATCAAATTATGTACAAATTCCTATAAATAATTAAATTTGGTCTTTATTTTTCCATGGTCGCAAATCTAATGATGATGCTGGAACAAGTTGTATCTTGCAAAGTCCTACTAGAGAGAGAACCATGTTGTCTTGTAGACTTAAATTTCACTATACTAACAATGTTTTTGAATACAAAGCAATAATTCAAGGTCTCAGAAAAGCTATAGATATGAATGTGTAAAGAATCCAAGTTTGGGTATTCGAAGATCGTATGACTCGTAAGAAACGTTATACGTTGTGTTTTCAATCATCTTAAGAAATACTTGCATACTATTTTGTAAATCATTTCTCTTTTTTTCCTTTTTTAATATCACTTTAATTTCCATATCACAAAATGCATATGTTGATCTTTTAGAAAATGTAACATCTAAATTAGTTTCATCATAAGAAGTTGCACTTGATAGATTTCCCATTGAGTTACTATTCAGGCCTTTTTTGCATGATAACATAACTAATTGAAGAATCCTCAAATATGAATATGTCATTTTGAACTTCTTGACTTAGGAATATACATATTTTGATTATGTCATAGATGAAGATTAGCATGATCAGGACATCAAACAATCACCATTAGATCGCAGTACTAAATCAGAAGTTATCATTCCTAAATCTAATGTTAAACTAGAAGATTTTTACGATTTTCAAAACAAATTTAAAGTATCAACCAATTGTAAAACCAACAATTCAACATTGAAGTTTTAAGTGATTAACCTTGGTACTGAGAATGAATCTGAAAATGTTAACCTCAGCCTAAGTTGCTCACCATTTGAAAGAAACTCCTTTATTTAATTACTAAAATGATATAAAGATGTTTTTTCTTGGTCCTATAGTGATCTCAAGACTTATGATGCATTAATTATCTAGCATATTATTCCTCTTCAAACTCATGTGAAACCAGTTCAACAAAAGTTAAAGAAAATACATCCCAATTTGGAACTATCGATTAAGAAGAATTTGAATAACTCCTTCAAGCTAAGATCATTTTTCATGTTAGAAATTCTCATTGGGTGTCATATATGGTCCCATATAGGAAGAAGAATGGGGACATTTGAATATGCATTGACTTTAGAAACCTCAACAAGGCTTATAAAAAGTACAATTTTCCCCTTCCTCTTGTGGAACAGATTTTACAATCTATTGCTGGGTCAAAAATTATGCCTTTCCTTGATGGATCTTCAAGATACAATCAAGTACATGTGTTTATAAATGACCAACTAAAAAACAACTTTCCAAACAATATGGGGCATATATGCATACAAGAAGATGCATTTTGGCCTAATTAAGGTTGGCGCCACAAAGAGAAATAAATATGTCCTTCAAAGGTTTAATAAAAAAATATGGTGCAGTTTGTCTTGATGATGTAACTATTTATTATAAAAAGAGATATGATATAAGATATCATCTTAAGTATATTTTTTAATGATGTATGAAACATGACACATATTTAAATCCTAAGAAAACTATTTTTGCATTGACTAAGGGTAAATTTTTGCGATCTATAGTTTTAAACTTAAGGATGGTAATAGAACTTGAAACGATTAAAGTTATATAAAAAATCCATTTCCTTCACAATAAAAAGACCATGTAGTGTTTTCTAGGTCAAATTAATTTTGTCATACACTTTATACCTAGTTTTGTTGAAATGGCTGGACCAGTGCAAAACATGATAAAGAAAGATGTTATATTTAAATGCAACACTTTGGAACAAGATGCATTTAAGTTGATCAAATAAGTTATTGTTCAAGCCCCTGCACTTATATCTCCTGACATCAATAAAGAATTTATTATTTACACATTTGCTTCTTATCAATCTCGTGCAACTGTCTTTGTTAGAAAAATGAAAAATATTTTGATATTCTTGTTTCCTTATGAGTACAAGTATCTAGGGTGTTGAATTGAACTATTCTGATGTTTAAAAGGAAGCTTATAATATTTTCAAGGCTATCAAACATTTCAGGCCCTTCTTGCTCAAATATCATACCAAAGTAATTATTCATTATTCCTCAGTAAGGAACTTGCTACTGCAAAAGGATTTAGGAGACAAACAAGCTAATTAGATGAAAACTTTCCAAGAGTATAACCTTGAATTAAATACATTAAAAAGATGTTAGAGGTCGGGGTCTTTGTATATTAGATACAAAATTAGTATATTATGAATCTAGCAGATTACTAGAGAATCCAAAGGAATCAAAGTTAGAAATACAACAAATAAATCTTATTTTTTAACCTTCTAATTCTTCATATTCTAATCTTAAGCACTTCTTAACTCATGGTTTTTCTTGGCTAAGTAGAAGGATTATTTGATTTTGGAAGGTTGGGGAGATGGCGCGTGCGAGGGTTTCTAAAGCAACCAACTAGGCTGCCAACACACTGGACAACCTCGCCCCCACAATGCAAAGCAACCCTGGCCATGGCTCAAACCAGATTAGGTGGCCTGCTGTGGATCGGGCTAGCGTGCTCCTCTAGGCTTCTCACTGGAAACAGCTGAAGGGTATCATAGAACCCACAAAACAGACCAAGAATGGCGGAGAGCCAGCTAAGGATACCTCTCAGGTCACGGGTCCTGGCCACAGGGGCGCTTTAGCAGTGGTGTATAACCCTTGCCGATTCCAGATAACAGAGTACACAACCCTTGTGAAAGAACGACCTCCACTGCAGACACGGAGGACCCCCCCTCACTTGAAATGCAGCACTCCTAATGGATCTAACCATGGAAAAGATGAAGAGGGTAGCCAGAAAGAAGATCGGCTCAGAAGTGGACCAGATCTGGCTGCCTACAGACCAATTTCCATTGTTTACCACTGGCAAGTAGAACCTGCGACAACAGAGGAAGGGAAACCCTCTATGACGAGCACATAAGTGCAAGTGAAAGTATGGGGCACCTGGATGGGATCGTTATACTCAGATCTGTCACCTCAGGGCACATGGGCAACAGATCGAGCCCCTCCTCAGACAGATCCACCCACTACTAAGGAGGATCTGATACAAATCTTCATCAAAACACTGGAGGGCAAGACTATTTGCTAGAGGATCTGGAAGGGGAGGAGGATTCAGGAGCTAAGGTTAAAAATCCAAAACCACCTCGGTATACCAGCATACCGGCAAAACCTGATCTACTCAGGCTACAACTTACAAGACCAACACACACTCCAGGACTATGGCATTACCACAGACTCGACCATCATGATTAACCTGCGTCTGAGGGGCGGATGCACTGGAACTAGCTCAAAAAGCACTGGATCCTTTAAGGACGCAGTCAAAGGCAAGGATAAAGCACAAGCCAATACAACAACTCTACCCGAGCTACCAAGACCTTACATCGTAGAACAAAAATCTGAGAATCCTGCTCTTACCATCGCAATGCCTAAGGTAAACAACCTATACACAGATCTCTATTCCAAATCAGTTATATGCAGATTCAATGGGTTTTGGCCTAAATCTGATATGCTGCACCAATGGATATATGATTCTTGGTCACCAGACTGTGAAATATACTTATTCCCCAAAGGATTCTTTATAGTCCGATTTAGAACAGTATAGGAAAGGGAAAATAGGGGCAATGCAGGACTTTTTATGACCCCTTGGTTTCCATATTTCAATGCCAACATAATGGTGGTATCAAAGATGCCAGTTTGGGTCAAGTTGCACAACCTCCCGCTACATTTCTGGCACGAAAATGTTTTAATCGCCATAGGAAATACATTGGGAAAATTCCTTAAAATCGACAAGGACAGACTTACAAGAGGAATATTTACTTTTGCCCAAATATGTATTGAGGTAGATCTCAGTGAAGGATTACCAGCAAGCATAACATTTAACTTTAATAATACACAATGGACACAACAGCTAGACTACGAAAATACAACCTTCTGATGCCGTAGGTGTTTACAAACAAGACACCTCCACAGTGCATGTACGAAAGCCAAACAAACACTTAGATGGAACAAGAAGCAACAGAAATAGCCAAAAGGATGGCAATACACAACCCCCCTAGAGGAAGAAGAATAATAAGCAGAAATAACAGAATACAAAGCAGAAATGGAGGAGCAAAATACAGAGAACAACACACCTAACGAGGAGAAAGACCTCAGCAACCCATTGCAGCACCAAGAAACTCAACCAACAGGAATGGAAATAATTGGCATCAAGCAAACTCATGGATCAAAAGGATATGAATCTGACAAAGACTCTCCCAACCATACAAGTGAAAATCAGCTTTCCATTGTAGCCACTCCCAACACTGGAGGTTGGCGAAAAGTGGAAAAACAAAAAGAGAGAAAAGAGTAATATCAATTTTATTTTTTTATTTTTTCTTTTTATTTCTCCAGGGTAGTGCTACTACTCCGTGTGCCTCATGCACACGAGTCCTGCTACTCTGTGTGCTTCATGCACACGAGTCCTTCGGGACAACTCTGGAATGCTTCATTGCATATACTACAATGTAACTCTCCGTTTTAATTAATAGAAAGTTGCTGCTTTTTTCTTTGGAAAAAAAACTCATGGTTTTGCTTCGTTACACCTACAACCGAAGAAGAGAAGAGATATAAGATTGAAATTCAATCAATATCATTTGGTTAACCGAGTTTTTATTTGTAAGAGTTACGATTTCATTCTACTTAGATGCTTAGAAAATTCTAAAGTTGATTAGGTATTATCAGATTTGCATGATGGTCCTACAGGTGGACATTTTGGAGGAGATACAACTGCTCATAAAATTTTGTGTGTAGGTTACTACTATTTTCAAATATGCACATGCATATGTTAGGAAATGCAAAATATGCCAATCATCGACTAGAAGAGAGAGAAAATTGGCCTTCCCACTGCAACTAGTTGAAATTGAAAAATGTTTTGATCAATGGGACCTTAATGTTATGGAGAAATTTCTCCCAATTCTTCAAAACAACATAAATATATTCTTACAACCACATATTATTTCACAAGATGGGTGGAGGCCATACCACTTAGAACTACCAACCAAGAATAGGTAATATCTTTTATTTAATAGTTTATCAATACTAGTTTTGTCTCCCAAGCACAGTGATATTTGGCAATGCCGCATACTTTTCATCTATTAATATAATTAAATTTTCTTTAGAGAAGGGGATTAAAATTAAATATTTTGCTAAGAATTACCTCTAGGGTAATGGTCTAGTAGAATCTACAAATAAAAACCTTCTTAGAATCAATAAGAAAATTGTCGCTGAATCTCATAAAAATTGGCACAAATCCCTTGTTAACACATTATGGGCTCATAGAGTCACCCCAAAAAATGCTTTGGGAAATTCTCCTTACTTCCTTGTTTATGGAAAGGAAGTTATTCTTCCCCCTAATGTGACTTTACTCTCACTGCAACTGGCCCAGTCAGTTCAAGAGGATCAATGTCCAATAATGCAATCACAAATTGAAGAGCTAATCAAACTTGAAGATGTAACACTCTCCTCCCACATCAACCCAAGTAACCATGTTAACTGGGGTAAACATGAGATGAGATGCTGCTATGATAATATTCGACCTCCTAGGTGACCTTAATGAAGTGGAATCAACAAAACATCACACACAGTGATCCAACATCAGCAAAACCCTCAGGAGACGAGTTAGCCACTCAAATAGCCTATCCCTAGGTCCCACTATTGTTCTAGACCTCTGAGGCCATAGTCTCTCTCGTGCTATGGGAAAGAGGGCGACCACAGACCCAAAGTCACTCTCATAGGCCTACATGCTAGCAACTGTGGTTCAAACTTGCCAATTTTGTGCCAACGACACTGGGATTTAAGCCACTTTTTCAAGCCCATAGCCCAGGCCACTGCCCAGAATGGAAAGAAATCTCAAAATTGAGTAAGGTATAGGGAAACAATGATGCAGAAGTAAATAGTTGATTAAGACCTTAACCAGATCCCTACTAGCCATGACAGGAATTTCATCAAACATATTATCAACATGTAACCTACAGGTGTAACCAACAGAATTAAGTGTAGGGATCTCTTACTTATCTGAGAATCGCCATGAACCATTATTTCCTCATGTCATTTGTTGCCTTATAACTTGTTAGGTCATAGATACAACATCCATTCAAATACAAGTAAAAACATGTTGAGAGCCAAACATAGTTGTTGCCATAAAATGTACATATAACCAACATAATAGGAACAAAAATACAATAAACATATCAGACATCAAAATCCATATATACACTAGTACATTTACACATGAAAATCAATGGAATGAATTTCTCATTAATCAGTGCAATGAAACAACCGGAGATGGGACTACCACGTTCCACCTGACCATAGATTGGTTGAGCCAAGTCCCTCTTCAGCAAATCACCCCCATGCCATATTCCAAGCATGAATGTGGGACTCATAGAACACATCAAAAACACCAATCAATGTGGATGCCACCGAAGTTCTCTACCTACACCGTGAGGAATTTGAGTGCCTCCTAGTCTCTTAGGCTTTACCGTGCATCCATAGTCTGATCTAGGGATCACTAAGCCTTACACTGAGACATACTCTCTAGAATTTAGCGTGCATTCCATCTCATAATCACTAGGCCCAATGGAGAGAAAATACACCTCTTGGCTTTACCACAACCCACAGTTTGGTTCAGGGGTTACTAGGGCAGTGGCTTCGTGCATCCTCAGTCTGGTTCAAGGACCACTACCACCATGTGTTTGTCAATTCGGAGATCCACCCCAATCAGCTTCGAAACTAATCTGGCCATCCCACACAAACCATATGAGAGAACCCATCTCATCAAAGCTATCAGGAAATGGCAATTCTAGGCTGAAAATATTGTCACACCTGACAAAACCCCTTGTCATGGTAGAAAAGAAACACATGCAACCCCATGCATGCCAAATCTAGCAAGGAAAATACGCATGCAAGTCGATACCTAGAATGAGGCATGTTGTAGCTGCTTGATCCTGCGCTTCCCTACTTGATCTTTGCTTCCTCTTGCCTTCTTTGCCTTTCTTGCTTCAATTCCAAAGTGCTCCAAGAAAACTTTGTGTCCAAGAGTATGAGAGAGAGAGAGAGAATAATGAGAGAGATCCAAATCTAAACTGACAAAATGTTACCAACTGATTCTCATAAGCCTTTTTATAGATGAGGCCTCTATTTTCTTCATTTTCCAATATATTCTTTCAATTTCCTCCTCACATGCAACTTGTGACCTTTCACCTCTCTTTTCTCCTAATTTCCATTATTTTCATAAATAAATGTGCCAAAATGACATTTTTCCTTTCCAATGCCTTATCCATTGCCTTTGTCAATTTCCTTAGCCATAACCAACCAAATGAACAGCCCCTATGATGTCTTTCCCAACATTCATCTTGGAATAAGTGTCCCATTCATCCGTGTTTATTGTTTTTTTTTTATCTTTTATTATGTGGAATTTTCACCAGGGTTGTTACAAAACCCTCCCCCTTGGGGGAAACCGTCCTCGGTGTTCAATCACACATTTACCTTAGCAATTTGTTGAAAGAAGACATACTGCTCATGGAGCTTTATAGCACAGCTCGATGTAGTATTTACAATGAAAGGTTTGCTCAATACAAAGCACCATGACAGCATGACAACATACCGCATAGTGGAGATTTATAACACAGCTCATTACGAAATTTACAACGATCATTCTATTGAGTGCCAATCCACATCACACCATAACATCATGATAACATAACCATAATGACATGACAGCCATACTGCATAGTGGAGCTTTATAACATAGCGTGTTACAGCATTTACATCCATACACGGGTGTACATATAACAACATCATAAAAAAAGATATATATACCAAAACATATGCCAAATCATATACCAAAACATATATCAAATAGATACTAACATCATATCTAGGCATTCAATAGTAGAGTTTAGGCTTCTGTGATCCATATCAAGTTTACAAAAGATTTTTCGGCGAAGATCACATGACAAATGATGTCTCATGTGATCTTCGCCGAAAAATCTTTTGTAAACATCATATCTAGGCATATATCAAAACATCATATAACATACATCAACTATCATAAAGCATATATAAATCACCATAAAGCACATACTAAACCAACATAAGCAAATACTAAACCACCATGAAGCATATACCAAGCCATCGTAAGCAAATACTAAACCACCATAAAGCAACTACGAAACCACCATAAGAAATCACCAAACCACCATAAGAAATCATCAAACCACCATAAGAAATCACCAAACCACCATAAGCAATCACCAAACCACCATAAGCAATCATCAAACCACCATAAGCAATCACCAAACCATCATATCAAGGGTGTTTTGCCTTAGCCAACAAACAAGGAATGATACATGGCCCACATCTGATCCGTCATCTCCCATGTAGCTTCATCGGGCCCAAAGTGCTTCCATTGCACTTAACTTGCTCTATTACTCGGTTTTGAAGCATGAGCACCTTTTTCTGCAATATACACTAAGGGTCCGGCTAGAATTCTCCATCTGGTTCATCCTGCAATATAGACCAGTCAGTCACATGATCAACATCCTTAACATACTTCTTAAGCAAAGATATACGGAAAACATTGTGGAATTTCACTATTGGAGGCAGTGCAAGTCGATAGGCTACTAGCCCAGTCCTTTCAATGATATTGAAGCGTCCACAAAACCATGGTGCCATCTTGGAACATGAGCCAATCCGCAAGGAGCTCTTCTTCGGTTTGATGTGAAAGTACACCTGTACTTCAACCTGGAACTCCTTGAACAATTTGTTCTCGTCTGCATAACTTTCTACCTATCTTGTGCTGCCTTGAGATTATTCTTGATCACCTACATCTCTTGTTCCATATCTACCAACATATTTGGTCCAATCAATACTTTGCTAACCGGATCACTCCAAATGATGGGAGTGTTACAACTTCGCCCATACAATGCCTCAAAAGGGCTCATCCTCAATGACTCCTGATAGCCATTGTTGTATGCAAACTTGACTAAAGGGAGATACTCTTCCCACTTCCTTTGTTGATGCATCACATACATCCTCAACATGTTCGCTAATATCATATTGAACCTCTCTGTCTATCCATTTATGCGGATGATAAGCTGTGTTGAAGGCCAACTCAATGCCCAAACCTGCAAATAACTCCTTCCAAAACTTGGAAGTGAAATTTGTGTCCCTGTCTAACACAATCTTCTTTGGGACACCATGTAGTCTAACCACGTCTCTAATGAATACTTGTGCCACATCACTAGATGAGAACATAGACTTCACCGGAATCAAGTGTGCAACCTTTGTTAACCTGTCCACAATAACCATGATGGAATCATGTTGCTTCACTGTCTTCGGCAACCATGTGATGAAATCCATGGAAATGACCTCCCATTTCCACTCGGGAATAACGATCAGCTGTAGTAGTCCACCTGGATGTTTGCACTCTACTTTCACTCGCTGACAGTCGAAACATCTAGCCACAAACTCTGCTACATCCCTCTTCAGATTCGGCCAACAGTAATATCTCTTCACCAATGTTAGTGTCTTCTAATAACCTGGGTGACCTGAATAAGGTTTCGCATCAAATTCCCTCAAGATCACCTTCTTGAGCTTGTTGTTATCCAGTACATATATCCTGTCTTGGAACCTGACCAATCCCTCTGTTTTAAGACAATAGTCCATTCCCTATGCACCGACACCTACACCTGTACCTGTGCATGTACACGTACTTCCACTTGTACTTGTACCACTACATGTACATGTACATGTACCATGACCTATACTATCACCCTGCTGCAACCTGTGCACAATCTCCATATACCTGAAATCTTGTTGTCTTGCTTACAAGATCCTATCCTATAAGTTCGTCCCATAGGAGCTCATCGCTACCAAGTGATGTACCTGTACCTGTCTGCTAAGAGCATATGCCACCCTGTTCTCTTTACCCTTGATGTAACTCATCCCGAAGCCAAACTCATTGATCGTGGCCAACCATCTAGCCTACCTAGCATTCGGATTAAATGTGATCACTCATAAGCACAAACCACCTGCCAAGAAGTTAGTGCCTCCACATATTCAAGGCATGTATAATCCCTGCTAACTCAAGATCATGTATCGGGTAATTCTGATCATGCTCATTTATTTTTCAGGACTCATAACATACCACATATCCATCCTGCATAAGGACTCCACCAAGTCCTCTCTTGCAAGCATATGTACATAGTACGAACTCTTTGTCTGGATCTACAATCTGTAGCACTGGTGCATGTGTTGGCAATTGCTTAAGCTTCTTAAAGATAGCCTCACATTCTTCGGTCCATTCAAACTTCTTACCTTTCTTCTACAAGGATGTAATGGGATAAGCAATCTACGAGAATTTCCTATGAACCTTCTGTAATAGCCTATCATACCCATGAAATATCGCACCTCATCCACACTCTTAGGAGGTACCCACTCCATGATGGCCTTTATCTTCTCTAGATCTATTGTAATGCCTTCCTTGGAGACAACATGTCCTAAGTAGTGCACCTCAGTCTGAAAGAAACTACATTTTTTGAGCTTAGCATACAACTGATGCTCTCTCAACAACCTCAATACTGTTGCTAAATGCTCGACATGCTCTTCCTCATTTTTAGAATATACCAGTATTATCATCAATGAACACAATAACAAACCTATCCAAATATGGGCGCAACACACTATTGATCAAACACATGAAGGTAGTTGGAGCATTAGTTAAGCCAAATGGAAAAACAACAAACTTGTAATGCCCAAACCTAGTCCTAAATGTAGTCTTGTAAATATCCTCCTCTTTGATGCGTACCCAGTGGTATCCATATCTCAAGTCAATGTTCGAGAACACTGCTACTCCCTTCAGCTGATCGAACAAGTCATCAATCCTCAGCAAAGGGTACCTGTTCTTGATAGTCACTTTGTTCATCTTCCTGTAACCAATGCATAATCTAATGGTACCATCTTTCTTCCTCACAAACAAGACCAGTGCACCCCAAGGTGATACACTTGGCCTAATGTATCCCTTGTCCAACATTTCCTTCAATTATAACTTTAACTCAACCAACTATGGTGTGTTCATCCTGTAATGTGATTTCGATGCTGGAGCTGCCCCTGGCAATAACTCAATCGAAAAGTCTACCTCCCTGTGAGGTGGCAACCTTGTAATGTCCTCAGGGAATACATCTTGAAACTATTGCAACACTGGGTACCTATTCAACACATTTGCATCCTCAACATCCTTACCCTTATCACTAGAAATGTGTACTGCAAATAGCTTACACCCTTTCATGCGGCTATGCTTTGCTTGCATAGTTGTCGCCATCCTAACTGATGCGGCATTCTTCTTACCTTGCAAGACTCTTGGTTCTCTGTTGTCATCAACACACTCAGTAGCTTTGTCATAGCAGTCAACCTTGGTTCTATGTAGATACAACTAATCCATGCCCAAAAACATATTGTATGAACCCAACATAATACATTCAAATGTGCTGTTGTAGGCATACCATTTAAGTCAAATGTGCAAACTCTTACCCAATGATGAAATCGCTTCTTCGTACTTGTAGCCAATTGCATTAACCACGACTCTGCATGCAACTCATTATTCAATCCACACTTATCCACCAAGTTAGGACTAACATAGCTATAATTAGATCCAGGGTCAATAAAAATAGAAATAACTTGATTGCAAAGCTTACCGTCCATCTCAATGATAGATGCCTGGTGTTCTGCTTTCCCGTTGTCCACTGTTGTATAGATATGTGGAATACTTTGACCAACAACCCCAATAATATGTGCCTCCTTTGCACTGTATATCTTAGGCCTTCCACCCTATTGTTGTGGACAATCTCTCCTAAGGTTCTCCTCACCAAATGTCCAACACTCCTACCAACTAGTGCCCTCACCTCTATGTTTTTGTTGTTATTGTGGCCCATGTCCTTGCTTAGCTGCATTAAATATCTTTTGCAGTGCCACGTTTTCTTTCCCATCTGCATGTTGAGGCCGTGTCCTCTTAGGCTCCCATTTACCTCTACCTTTCTCTTTTCCTTTCCATACATTCTTAGATTCATTCTTACACTTTGATTGCTCATAGAAATGCTTCAGTTTCCCAATGACTTCCTCAAGTGACCGGGGCTCATCATACTCAATCCGATCTCTAAATCCTAATGGAAAACCACTGACAAATCTCTAAACTTTAACCTTCTCATCAGTAAGATATGGTACATACCTCAATAGCTCAAGAAACTTGGTCGTATACTCTTCGTCTGTCATTGACCCCATCTTTAACTCATAGAATTCTTTAGCCTTGTTGTCATAATAGTTTTCTGACAAGTACTTCTTCCTGAAAAGCCCCTTGAATTCCCACCAACTCAAGTCATCTGTCCTGATGTCTCTAACTCGCTTAACATCTTCCCACCGGGTGTTTGCTTTACCTTTCAAGCTAAAGATAGTTATCCGGGCCTTCATGTTATCTTTGTACTCATGCAACTCAAATAATTTGTTCATGCCAAGTATCCAAGCCTTTACATCTTTCAGATTCTTCACATCTCCATCAAAAGTAAGTGGTTTTTCTTTCTTGAATTCATCCGGAAAGTACCCCCTATCATTCCTCCTATAAGGATGATAGCGATGATGATCATGATGTCTATCAGAACCAGAACTAGAATAATACATGTACTCATCGCCCCTCCTTTCCGAAGTGTCCAACAACCTGCCATCTCTCACCATGTAAGATCTATCCGATTTGTGTCTACCAGGAGATCTACTGCCATATGCTCCATTAGTTCCATCCTGATGTGCATGGTTGATCTGAAGCAGCCCTTGTCGCTGCAAGTCCGACAAACTATGAAGAAGTATAGCATTAACCTCCGCTTGCTTCTCTTGTGTCTGTATGATCCAATCATTATATGCCTTACAACTCCTTATCTCTTCCTTCAAGCTTCTCAATGTATCGACCAAATCAAAAGTATGCCCCACACCACGCTGCTCATATGATGCATAGGGAGATTCTACATAGTCTACCACCTTGCTAGCCATTTGATCTCTTTCTTCCTGCAATGCATAATATGTCAGATAAACCAAATCACAATAAACCAATGTACCTTAATATAGCCTGGGGAAGATACCTTGTCTGCAAGATCACTAAATCAGCATAATACATGTATAACATAATCATAACAACGCATAAACATCACTCTAACTAGGATCCAGTCATCAATGCAAGGCCATATCAACAATGCATGCTATGACCTCATGCATGACAACAACCATTACTCCATTGTACACATTGCTACATGCAACTGACAATATGCATAAGCAATGCCTAACCAACTACAAATACGCATAATCGCATGTAGTCAAACGCGATCAATCAGTTCTTGTAATCAACCTACAAGACTGATACATGTAATTAAAATATTCAAATTGTAACCTAACATAAAATAATGTAAGTAGGTGACATAAAATCGACATGTAAGCAACAAATAACCATATACAATCATTCACATACTCATGTCAATTAATCTTCATGAAATCAACATCAAATTCTCCATGATAATCATACTAAAACCCTAATCCATCATCAAACAAATGCAACAAGTATATAAGTGTAAGAGACACACATGCAACTGACATGCATGCATGACTAACACATTCAACCCATTCAGTTCGAGAGTTGAACCATGCTCTGATACCACTTTGTAACACCCTCCTCCCACATCCACCCAAGTAACCATGCCAACTGGGGTAAACATGAGACAAGAGGCTACTATGATCATATTCGACCTCCTAGGTGACCTTAAGGAAGTGGAATCGACGAAACATCACACACAGTCATCCAACATCATCAACAAAACCCTCAGGAGACAAGCCAGCCACTCATACAACCTGTCCCTAGGTCCCACTGTTGTTTTAGACCTCTGAGGCCATAGTCACTCTCATGCTATGGGCAAGAGGACGACCACAGACCCAAAGTCACTCTCATAGACCTGCATGCCAACGATTGTGGTCCAAACTTGCCAGTTTTGTGCCAGCAACCCCAGGATTTAAGCCACTTTTTTCAGGCCCAGAGCCCAAGCCACTGCCTAGAATGGAATGAAAGCTCATAATTGAATAAAGTACAGGGAAACAATGATGCAGAAGTAAATATTTGATCAAGACCTTAACCAGACCCCTACAAGCCATGACAAGCATTTCATCAAACATATTGTCAACATGCAACCTACAGTTGTAACCAATAGAATTAAGTGTAGGGATCTCTTACTTATTTGAGAAGCACCATGAAGCATTGTTTCCTCATGTCATTTGTTGCGTTATCACTTGTTAGGTCATAGATACAATATCCATTCAAATACAAGTAAAAACATGCTGAGAGCCAAACATAGTTGCTGCCATAAAATGTACATATAACGAGCATAAAAGGAACATAAATACAATAAACATATCAGCCATCAAAATCCATAAATACACCAGTACATTTACACATGAAAATCAATGGAATGAATTTCTCATATATTAATGCAATGAACCAACTGGAGATGGGACTACCACGTTCCACCCGACCATAGATTGGCTAAGCCAAGTCTCTCTTCAGTCAATCACCCCGTGCCATATTCCAAGCATGAATTTGGGACTCATAGAACACATCAAAAACACTAATCAATATGGATGCCACCAGAGTTCTCTGCCTACATCGTGAGGAATTTAAGTTCCCCTTAGTCTCTTAGGCTTTACCGTGCATCCGCAGTCTGATCCAGGGATCACTAGGCCCTACACCAAGTCATACTCTGCAGTCTTTACCTTGCATTCCATCCCAGAATCACTAGGCCCAATGGAGAAGAAATCCACTTCTTGGCTTTACCGTATATCCTGCCATTCACCGGCAAGGATTCTTAGGCCTATTGAGGCACACATTTGGCTTTATCACAACCCACGGTCCAGTTCAAGGACCATTAGAACCATGTGCTTGTCAATTCGAAGATCCACCCCACTCAGCTTTGAATCCAATCCAGTCATCCCGCAGAAACCGTATGACAGAACCCATCTCATCAAAGTTATCGAGAAATGGCAAGGCTAGGCTAAAAATACTGTCACACCTGGAAAAACCCATGCCATGGTAGAAAAGAAACACATGTGTTGGGTCCCTATAATACTAGTGATTACCCCATTACTATTGTAGTTATACCCCTTATTTATAGTGTTGTGCCCCTATTACCCCCATATTGTTATTTCTGTGCCCCATAGAATCCCTCTATTGATATTTTTGTGGTTTTATATTATTATTGTTAGGTCGACTGGAATATATTGTGACTCCTTAGACTCCTATATATAGAAAGGAGGTTTTGTCATTTGAATCATCCAAGAATTGTTCATTTATGTAATTTAAAGGAGGTTTCCCCCTCGAAGAGGCTGAATTCTAAGGCGTTGATCTATCTTTTCTTGAGCTGGTTTCATAACATTTGGTATCAGAGCTTTGGATTCTAGGGTTTCGTTGCTCCAAACAGGTCATCGTGGAATTTTCGCTATAACTTTTTTTCTGTGACGTTTCAAAAGTCACAAAAAAAACCCATTTGAGAAGAAATCGCGTTGAACCTTGGGTCCGAATTTCAGAGCTTTTCGCGCGATATTTGCGGAGATATGATCTGAGGAAGTTGGTCTTTTTTGCAGACTCCTGAATTACATTCAAAACAGGTGACCTGGGGAAAATCGTCATAACTTTCTCTCTGGGAATCAGATTGAAATTTCGTAAGAAGGTACAGAAAGAGGACGGACTGTAGTTTCTTGTATATCTTTTTTAGAACCAAAGATCGAAAATTGTACACGTGGTACTTCATACAAGTTCGCTCTTCTGGAAAGGTCTATAATCAGGTCATCTTGGGAGATTGTGCATAACTCTTTCTTGGAGAATCCAATTTGGATCAGACTGGTGGCATTGGAAAGAGGACACAGAGAGCTACTATAGGTCACAAATTCAGAACTAGATGATTGGAAAGTACAGAGATACATCAGAGGCAATATCGAGCTCCTACAAAGTGAAAAAAGGTGTGTAGATTTTTTTAAATTTTTGCTTAAGCTTGGTTTGAAAATTTATTTTGAAGGAATTCAAAGGGCATAGTACAACATTATTATCGGTAACTGATGCCCCGAGGAAAGAAAATGCAAACACCTAGTAAGGAACCTGAAAGCTCTAGCATGACTCATGAAGAAGAGGAAGAAATGCTACATGATATATCAAAATTACAAGAACAAGTGCAACAAATGTCACGCTCACAAAAGTTAACAGAAGCTAAGATAAATGGCATGGAAGCTAAGATAAATGGCATGGAAGCTAAGAAGGACAATTTGAAGATAGATTTGAACACAAATTTGAAGACATGCATGGCAGATTTGAAGACAGATTTGACAAATTTTCTACAAGAAATACTTACTAATGGTGAAAAGGTAGTAAAGGAAACTCATGATGAGAACAAAAGAAATGTTAATCATGATTCCATAGATGCTAATGTTGGATCGAAGAATCACCATATTCCAAAAATCGATATGAGGAAGTTTGATGGCAAGGATCCCGCCACATGGATATTACAGATGGAGCAATTCTTCGATCTCAATAATGTGCAAAACGCACAAAAGGTACGTATGGCAACTGTATATTTGGAACCAAATCAGTTTGTATGGTATCAATGGCTTTGTTCTCGTAAACAATTTATCACTTGGGCAATTTTTACGGAAGAATTGATAGCACATTATGAGGATACAAAAAGCAACACTTTTTTTAGCCAATTGATAAGTCTCAAACAAAAGGGTTCAATAATGGAGCACATTGAGGAGTTCCAAAAATTGAACATAAGGGTAAAAGATATTCCAGAGGAGCATAGGATTGATGTGTTCATAGGGTCTTTAAAGGATAATATCCAACATGATGTTCGCCTTTGGGAACCTGATTCATTAGAGAAGGCATTCAGGTTAGCAAGAAAAATGGAAAGCAAAATTATGGCAACTAGGAAGCATACCACTCACAACTATAAAGACGGAAGTGTTGTTGCCCCTAGTCTTCCACAACCTACAAGGTTGACACCACAACAATTGGAAGAAAAAAGAGCAAAAGGGCTTTGTTACAATTGTGATAGCAAATACACAAAAGGTCATAAGTGTGCTGAGAAGAAATTATTCTACATAGATTGTGAAGAGGAAGAAGAAAAGGAGCAAGAAAGGTCAAAAGAAGAGGATATACTCCAGGAACAAAGCCTAGATGAAGAACAAATAAATCCGACCATATCTTGTAATGCATTGGCGGGAATTACCACTCCTCAAACCATCAAGATAGAAGGACAAATCAAGAAGAAAAAGGTAATAGTGTTGATTGATTCAGGAAGCACCCACAATTTTATTCATTGTAGGGTAGCAAAAGAATTGAATTGCTTCCTATATCCAGCACCAGAGTGTCAAGTGATGATTGCAAATGGAGGAACAATAAATTGCTCTGGAAAGTGCCATAATATCAAGCTATCCATGGGAGAATATGTATTGACTAGCCCAATGCTTTCCATTCCAATGGGAGGTGCTGATGTTGTACTAGGAGTCCAATGGCTACAATCCTTGGGTACAATAGCTTTTAATTTTCAAGAACTTTTCATCAAATTTTCTACGGAAGGAAAGGAAGTTGAATTAAGGGGTATTGCAGGGAAACCAGGAAAGATAATCAGCTCTAATGGCATGACAAAGCTTCTAAAAAAGGAGCAAAGAGGTGTAATTGCACAATTATGTTCGCTAGATGTTTCCACATTGGAATCATCTATTTCTCCAGATCTCCAAAAAGTCTTGGACAATCATTCCAAGGTATTTGAGACTCCCAAAGGTCTCCCACCTATGCGTGATCATGATCATGCTATTCATCTGATTCCAGGAAGTGTTCCTCCAAACATCAGGCCGTACAGATATCCCTATGTCCAAAAAAGTGAAATTGAACGTATGGTTGCAGAAATGCTAGAGGCTGGTATAATTCAACCGAGTCAAAGTTCTTTCTCAGCTCCAGTAGTATTGGTGCACAAGAAGGATGGATCATGGCGCATGTGTCCGGATTATAGGGAGCTCAACAAGCTCACTATTAAAGATAAGTTCCCC
The DNA here is from genome assembly GCA_031772625.1 of Pinus tabuliformis. Lineage (NCBI taxonomy): Eukaryota > Viridiplantae > Streptophyta > Pinopsida > Pinales > Pinaceae > Pinus > Pinus tabuliformis. The sequence goes on from CM062804.1 coordinate 610,570,511, forward strand.
ATTCCTGTCATTGATGAATTACTGGATGAATTGCATGGATCAATTTACTTCACCAAGTTGGATCTTCGTTCGGGATATCATCAAATCAGAATGAAGATTGAAGACATTCCGAAAACGGCATTTAGAACTCATGAGGGTCATTATGAATTTTTGGTCATGCCTTTTGGCCTTACCAATGCACCTTCAACATTTCAAGGTTTGATGAATTCAATTTTCAAACCATTCCTTAGAAAATTTGTGTTAGTATTTTTTGATGATATACTAATCTACAGCAAGTCTTGGAAGGATCATGTTGAACATGTTGACAGGGTGCTACAACTATTGGAGGAGAAACAATTATATGCAAAAAGATCCAAATGTTTCTTTGGAGTCCAGGAGGTGGAATATTTGGGTCATATTGTATCTCATGAAGGAGTTAAGGTAGACCCTAGCAAAATTAAAGCCATTAAGGAATGGAAAATCCCCACATCCATAAAGCATCTGCGAGGATTTCTTGGGTTGACAGGGTATTATCGCAAGTTTGTTAAGAATTATGGGAGAATAGCAGCACCTCTAACAACATTATTGAAGAAAGATTCATTTTCATGGACTCCGGAAGCAACAAAGGCCTTTGAACATCTTAAAGAGGCAATGTGCCAAGCACCGGTCTTAGCTACACCGGACTTCACAAAAACCTTTATTGTGGAATGTGATGCTTCAGGAAATGGAATTGGTGTTGTTCTAATGCAAGATGAAAGACCCATTGCTTTTGAAAGTCGTCCAATCAAGGGAAAGTTTTTAAGCAAAGCTATTTATGAGAAGGAAATGTTGGCAATACTCCATGCACTTAAGAAATGGCGACCCTACCTAATGGGAAGACACTTCAAGGTAAAAACGGATCATGATAGCCTTAAATACTTTTTAGAACAAAGATTATCCTCTGAAGAGCAACAAAAGTGGGTCACAAAGATGTTGGGTTATGACTTTGAAATCATCTACAAAAAAGGGAAGCAAAATGTGGTGGCAGATGCACTCTCAAGAAAGGATGAGGATGTGGAAGCATTGTTGTGTGCCATTTCTATTATCCAACCAGATTGGATAAACGAAGCAAGGGAGGAATGGAAGAATGACGAAGAAGTGTGGGCACTTATTCGAAAGCTACAACAAGATTCCAGTACTTCTGATACATTTAGCTGGCAAAATGATTCGTTATGGTACAAAGATCGCTTATACCTCTGTAAGAATTCCCAGCTAAAACAAAAGATTCTTATGGAATTGCACACTTCTCCCTTAGGAGGGCACTCAGGATTTTTAAAAACTTACCACAGGGTTAAGAAGGAATTTTTTTGGGATGGCCTTAAATCAGATATTCAAAAGTTTGTGGCGGAATGTTTGGTTTGCCAACAAAATAAAGTTGAAACAATTAAGACACCGGGTCTATTACAACCTTTATCCATTCCAAGCCAACGTTGGGAGGAGGTTTCAATGGATTTTATCACAGGTTTACCCAAGTCTGAGGGAAAGAGTGTCATCATGGTGGTAGTTGACAGACTTACCAAGTATGCACACTTTTGTGCATTATCACATCCATTTAAAGCCAGTACAGTTTCTACTGCATTTATGGAAACAGTTCAAAAGCTACATGGAAACCCAAAGATTATTGTAAGTGACAGAGATCCCATTTTCACTGGAAATTTTTGGACAGAATTATTTTCTTGTCTTGGTACTCAGTTAGCTCATAGCTCATCTTATCATCCTCAATCTGATGGGCAAACTGAGATAGTAAACAAATGTTTGGAAGGATATCTTCGTTGCTTTGTATCTGATAAACAGACACAATGGGTCAAATGGTTGCCTCTGGCTGAATGGTGGTATAACACTTCCTTCCATACAGCAACAAAAATGACCCCATTTATGGCACTTTATGGGTATCAACCACCATCCATCACATCATATTTAAGAGAAAATTCTAAGGTTCAGGCAGTGGAACATCACATCGAACATCAACAACAAGTCCTCCAACTCTTAAAGGATAACCTCGTGTTGGCACAAAATAGAATGAAACAACAGGCAGATCAACATCGCAGTGAAAGAAGTTTTGATGTAGGTGATTGGGTATTCCTACGGCTACAACCATATAAGCAAATGTCCCTAAAGCAAGCTAAGAAGGATAATAAATTATCACCAAAGTATTATGGTCCGTACAAGGTGTTGCAAAAGATTGGTACTATGGCATACAAATTGGAGCTTCCTGCAGCTTCTCGATTGCACCCAGTTTTCCATGTTTCATGTTTAAAGAAGGTTATAGGCGACAAGCTCCCAATTCAAACAATATTGCCAGAACTTGACGAGGAAGGAAAAATTATATTGGAACCGGAAGCAGTCACAGAAACAAGAACTCGACAGCTACGAAATCGATCAATTTCAGAGTATCTTATCAAGTGGAAGAACTTATCCGCTGAAGATTCCACATGGGAGGATGAGAATTTTATGCAGAAGTATCCAGAACTACTCAAGCGTTGAGGACAACACTTTTTTGAAGGAGAGGGGCATGTTGGGTCCCTATAATACTAGTGATTACCCCATTACTATTGTATTTATACCCCTTATTTATATTGTTGTGCCCCTATTACCCCCATATTGTTATTTCTGTGCCCCATAGAATCCCTCTATTGTTATTTTTGTGGCTTTATATTATTATTGTTAGGTCGGCTGGATTATATTGTGACTCCTTAGACTCCTATATATAGAAAGGAGGTTTTGTCATTTGAATCATCCAAGAATTGTTCATTTATGTAATGTAAAGGAGGTTGCCCCCTCGAAGAGGCTGAATTCTAAGGCATTGATCTGTCTTTTCTATCTTTTCTTGAGCTGGTTTCATAACAACATGAAACCCCATGCATGTCAAATCTAGTAAGTAAAATACACATACAAGTCGATACCTGCAATGAAGCGTGATGTAGCTACTTGAGCCTGCCCTTCCCTACTTTATCTTTGCTTCCTCTTGCTTTCTTTGCCTTTCTTGCTCCAATGCCAAAGTGCTCCAAGAAAACTCTAGGTGTCAAAGAGTATTAGAGAGAGAGAATAATGAGAGAGCTACAAAGCTAAACTGACAAAAGGTTACCAACTGATCCTCAGAAACCTTTTTATGGATGAGGCCTCTATTTTCTTCATTTTCCATTATTTTGCTTCAATTTCCTCCTCACATGCAACCTGTGACCTTTCACCTCCCCTTTCTCCTAATTTCCATTATTTTCATAAATAAATGTGCCAAAATTCCATTTTTCCTTTCCAAAGCCTTAGCCATTGCCTTTGCCAATTTCCTTAACCATAAACAACCAAATGAAGACCCCCTACGATGCTTTGCCCAATATTCAGCTTGGAACAAGTGTCTCATTCCTCCATGGTCATTGTTGTTGGTTTTTTTTTTTTTTTTGGGGATAAAGCAAAACACAAATTTTCTGATCATTATAAAATTATCAAAAAATGACATGATAAACAATAAGTTGGTACTAAAGATTCATTGTTAGTTATTTGTTGTTGAAATGGGAAAAATCCCATGAAGAAAAAGGTAAACATACCAAATTTCAAAAGTTATGGCTTGCTTCGTTTCAAAATATCTTCTAAGGTTGGCCCTTCAACTTATATTCTTCAATAATTAGAGGGGGAGATTGAAAGCCTCCTCGTGAATGGCCAAATCCTTGAAATATATATTACTTGGATACGCATTTTAATTTATTGTAAATATGTAAATCAAAATTCTAGTTAATATTTTTTTTAAACATGATTTCCTATACCTCTCTATGAAGAGTGCACTTTTGGCTATGATCTGATCTCCCTAGTGAAAGATTCAGCTTTCGTATCTAGTATATGAATGTATATTCAAGTTTAGAAGGCAATACAATATTTACCCCCCAAAAAAAAAAGTTATGCACATCACTATTGTATATTGTTTCCCTTTATATTTTTGACATTTTAATGATTTTTGTTAATCAACACTAGACTCATGGTTTCATTCCCTAAGAACTTGTCCTTGTCATAAAATATTCTCTATGGTAATATTTACATTAAATAGTAGTATTTTACATTTCAAGAGAGCAAATAACACACGAATATGATGCAAAAAACCTTTTTATCTTACCTACTTTTAATTGGATACCATATTTTATGAAAATGCTTAAAAATATCATTCTTCCCTAGAGCTCATTCATCTCACACCACAAGTGATAATACTTAGGATTGGTGATAAATGAAATAGGTAGGCTAAATTTTATATTGTTTGACAAATGCTTTATATTAAAGTAACTTTCATATCTCCCCGCTTCCTATCCACCCAATTGCATAAAAAAACAATTTCATATATACATAAATCTAAAGAGTGATCTTAGGCAAATATAGGAAGTTGACAAGAACAACAATGTGGGAAGTATTTACAAACCAATCAGGGCTATGGACACTCACTAGCAACGAGTCAATGTGTATGCTAATGCAACTTCGTTGGGGTTATGGATGCTCGCTGGAAGTGAAACAGTGCCAAGTTTAAAAAAAGGAGAGCTAAACTGACTACATAAAAATGATTTTGTCTAGAATTATACCCTCTAGTTTTATTCATCACTAACGTCCAAAGTGCTTGTCTTTGGACAAAATTGAACTCCGTTAACTTTTCTTAAGTAAAGAATGGTGTTTTTGAGTTATTTATACTATAGGTGAATGTCCTATATCTTTTTTATTGGATACAAAAGGTAATATTCATATTTATTTATGAAAGTTCAAAACAATATTTTCTATTTTAATTAATTATTATTTTTGCCCAAATCATGTACATTGAAAGAGATAACTACTTATTTTAGTGTGTTGCCGAATTCTGTGGTGTAACAACCACTTTTTGTTATTATAATGGGGACCCAAAAAAATTTATTTGTAAAATCATTCAAATATAAAAGTTTGTAAATAAATTTCAATTTATTAATATTGCTTTTAAAAATTGGTGTTAAAACTTGTCAATGTGGTTTGTTTGATTTTTGTGTAGTTTTAGGTACAAGCCCTAAATTCTTGAAATTGATATCAAGTTGTTAAATTAAAATTTGTTATCTTGACGCCCAATATTCAATGTTAGGTTGTTTACATGGAAAAGCCTCATAACGGACTGGTTCTTAGTACATTAATAGTCATCATCTTGGTCTTAATACCCATTCTAGTCAACTATTGAACTTTTCAAATGAAATCCTTCTTTCAAAAATTAACGATATTTTCATTGTCATATAAAATACCCTATAGACTCAAGTATTGTTATCCATCCCAGTCCCGATACACTTTTCCATCAAAAGTTGAACTTTTTGAATGAGTTGCCATATTCAGCAGTTAATGACATATTGTCCATCATATTAGATACATGAATGCTCGTGCAATATTATGCATCCCCGTTACCTTGTTATGAACCTCTTCCCATATGATACTAGTTGCAAGAAATCAAATAGAATTATATGTGGTGACATCAATATCCCAATATGCAGCCCTGCCTTTGCCACGTTGGACTTATGCTAACATGTCAGTGTGACACGTGGTAACACATGCCACTCATTTTTGCCTTTTTGCACGCCATAAAGCACTTTTCTACATAATATGTTCCATCTATGTGGAAGTGCCATGTCATCCCTTTTCCATGTCATACCAGATACCAACCATTTTATGAAACACCCTATCAAGGAAGCAATTGATACCCCATACCATGATGAGAGGGGGGTGAATCAGTAGTGTGCCCTATGTCAAACTTTTACCATTTTTTGCCTTTTCTTACAAGTCTTGATTCATTCACTTATTAAGTTAGCTAATCATTGTTTATTAAGTTAGTTAATCATGATTAGTGGATAGGATTAGCAAAACAGTCTTTGTGGAAAAATCTTTTGATTCCATTTTTTTTTCCTTTTATTTTTATAAATAAATGAGCATTGGTACAACCCTGTCCTTTTCAACACTTATATAGTATAATGTCACGTATTCAGAACCCCGATATCATGATATCTAGTACCAGTATGCATTGGCACTGCTAAACCCATCAAGTACCTTATAATTAAGTTTTGATAAATGTAATCACAATTTAATGAAGGATTGGTGGTTAACCCCATGCATATCAGTCATCAGGTTTTACGTGAAAATTATGTTATGACAGAACTCAGGTTAATTCATGAATTCAATGAGTATTCAATCAAATTGTTGTTGATCTCTTTGTACAATTTTCCTCTATTATATTTTATTAAGATTTCTTGAATTGCTTTAGAGCTTCTTAGGCAAAACGTTTACACTATCAATTGGTGAAAGTTAACATGTTTGAAAGCTCTCTATTGTCTAAGTAGTTTCTAACATTTGATTGCAAATTTTTCTTCATTAGGTCATCACAGAGGTAACTTACATATACCATTATTTTAATTTGATTGTTTTTCATGCAAAATAGTATGCTTATAATTGTTTTACTCTCAACTACGGGATATTTAGACCATGGCTCCCAAAAAAACAAAGAAACTGAAATAGTAACTACCACAATAGGAGACTCAAGATTCAGAAGGCAAGAATCCCAATTTATCTCTGTTTTCAAACATGATATACAAGATTTCTCCTAACAGCAAAATGTGGGCTAAAATCTATCAATATTTGGACTAAGCAAAATTTTTAGATGAATACAACAATGATATACCCTCACTTGAAGATATTTTCAGCTTTAGCATGCACAAAGTAGCAACCATGTAATCCATGATTCCTTATGCATATGATTCAATGGGAAATCAATCACATTGATTTTCCAACCCATACGATCATTAACAATCAATGGAATGTGATCAACTCTTTTAGACCAGATGAGATATAAGTAATGTATCAGGTCTTCACACCTAAAAAGAACTTTGATAATGAATACATTGAAAATTTTGAGGTAAAGGAGTGCACACCATATCAATTAGAGATGGGTACATTGATTAAAAATTAGTGGTGGCGGGATAATAAATTACATTTCGAAATTTCCCACTCATATTCCACTTCTTCATGTAAACCCCCAATAATTATGGTAACTGAAATATTGTGTAGGCTTTTTGGAGAGAAGAATCCCTCTCACTTTAGAGAGGAATGTGTACCTATTATGCATAGAGTACTTGGGGGAGGCACTATTTTTAATTAGTCCACTATCTTATCTGCCAATCTCATAAAACAAATTGAAATAATTGTTAAAATAGAAATAGGGGTTACCCCAAAATTCTATATGTTTTCCTATCTTATGGATGTCATTTGCTTTCATACCCCTTTTCCCTTGATGGAATGGCAATGGACACCCAACGCTGGGCTTATCCATATTTATCATTCAAAGCAATGGGTTGAAAATGATAAAGACCACTTCTATGTAATCTGTCACAATGTTATAATTCCTTTACATGAGAAATTCTTTAGCCATCCACCTCCTAGATTCACAGAAGAGGCAATGCAGGGAATTCACAAGATTGGAGACTAGTATGTTGATGAAACTTTATCTTATGTCATAATTTATGGCTATCAAGCATCACCTCATGTCTTCCTAATATATGCACCTGATAGGCTAGTCCTTTGAGAGATGGCATATCAAACTAAAAGTATAGGGATTACGAGATACTTACAAATAGGAACTAAGAGGATTTGGCCCATATTTCCTATTCACGTTGGGATTCATTCCTTGACAAATGTTGACCATGCTAGAGTGGAAGTTGCATTGAAGGATATCAATCTAGCATGTACTCTTTTGAAAAAAAACATGATCCATTGAATATTGTTGCAAACCATTGTGACTCTATAACACATTTTAAGGAGTATACTAATGAAAATATTCCTTTTTATGATGTTTTCAAAAGAGCCAAATTATGTGAATATGCCCTAATAAGAATTCAATAGCTCCCTAAAATTGGTTTGCATATTTTCAAGATTTTCAAAGGAGAATAAAGATGTCCCTCGAACCATACTTCCACTTAGACAACGAGATACAAATTCAAAAAGCAACCAGTAATTCAACTCCAGTTTCAGTTTGTACATATGCAAGAAGCTCCCAATAAAAAAAGCTTCAGTTAACACATACAAGGAAGAACAATTAGAGAAATAGTCAGTTCCTACTGAAACAACATATGTTCAAAAGTCTCAGGATATTGAAGAGTAGAGTCAGGATGTTAAAGCAAAGAAAGTCCAAACAGATCAGCCTCTAATTGATCTAATATTAATGGAGGGAATTCTTATGGAAAGCCTTATAATGGAGAATGCAATGCTTCAAATTGAGAATCTTATTGAATATTAAAGGTTATAGGTTGAATGGGATTTATATGAAAAAACCCAATTGGAGAAAGTTCAGGTTGTTTAGGCCCAAAGCAAGGCACACATTCCTATTATGACCATTCAACAAAATCATAGGGAAAAAAAATCCTTAAAACAACCTAAAGAAAAAGATTCTCGGGTTGAGAAAATTTCGTCAATTGAGTGAGGCCTTAGTCTATAACTTAACATTCCTTAAAAGGATGCTCAAATTCAAAAGCCTTGGGAACAAACAAGTATTGTAATCCTAGGAATTATTTCAAAGGCTCTTATTCCTTCCTTTATTATGGTTCCATCCCCAAATGTAATTCACGTTTATTATTTAACATCTATAGAAGAAGAATATATACCTTCACATGACTACTTCTTCAGTAGTAAAAAGAGATCAATTGTTAAAGGTAGGCCTAAAAGGAAGAGAAATTATCAAAGAGAAGAACCTCTTGTTCAACAAACGATTATTTGGGATGCCTCGAAACATACTAATGAAGAATTTGCAGAAGAGGTCACTTACTCTATGAGTGCTTATGCTTCAATTAATATTTTGTCTATTAATAATTTGAGTCAAACATTAAGACAAAAGGAAAACAAGATTATTGAACTTGAAACTCTTTTAGGCCAACAAAAGTCATGGTTTGAAAAAAAATTACACAAAATAATTTTTGAATTCCAACATCAACATCAAAAGCAAGTGGAAGATTTAGAGAGAATTAAAATATGAAGTGGAGAAAATTTAATGGGTTTGCACTAATATCAATACAGGAAAATATGATCAGATTCAACAATTGAAGCTACAACTTAGAGAACTTCATACGGGTCGTACTGATTTCAATATTTTTTAATAAGCATCCTTGAATGCTAATGAATAGCTTAAGTTATCTCAAGAATATTTAACATAATTTTAATTTAATTTAGGTTCAACGGAGTTTATTAAATAAATTTTCTCAATCCATCTTTGAGAAGTTAACCAATCATACATAGGTGTTGAATAGCTTCAACATATTATTTTCATGGTAATCTAGGCATAAGTTTGCTCTAAGTTAACTTGTTAAGATCAAAGAGGGTGACTAGTTGAAAACTAAAATAGCCTTAGACAACTAGGAAAGGAATCTCAATTGGTCTCGGAATCTAGACAACAATGCTCAAAAGGATTGCTTTGTGATAAATGATGGGGCCATGGACTTGATCATTGATTTTGATATGCCTGACACTTAATTCATGGGTGAATTAAATAAAGGAGATGCATGCATTACAGACACACACAAGCAAACAAAGGTCACTGAAGATATGATCAACGAGTTGGATAAAGCCAACGTTCAATATGCCAATCAAGTGTTAGCACATCCAAAGAGCTACATAAAAATCCTAAATATTGCTTCTCTGAGATTGCAGGTTGAATTGTCAAGCATTGAAGGAAAAGTCTATGACTGTGAATTAATGTGGAAATTGATCTTCCATCGCTAATTATCAAATTCATGAATATTCATGAACACTCGAAGGTTTACGTAGAAAACATTTAAGGAATCAAATCTCAAAGATTTGAAGATACCCTACAAAATATTGAGAATTTCCATGATTAGATTTTGACTTTCTCCTTTAATTTACTGCTTTTAGATTAAATAACACTAATTTTTGCTTTTAAGTTATTTTATAATTTGTCAAAGGATCTTAGCTCAAGTGGTTTGGTGAACATTTTGTTTCCACATCTTCGTCAATTAAAGTCTCTAAATACATGTTGTATCTTACCTCTTAGTGGTATTTATGAAAATTTGTATGTAGTGTAATACTGATCGTTGATCTTTCAAAGTTACTAATTCTCCAAAAAAAAAAACATTAATGTTCAAAAGAATAGTTATTTCGTAATCTATTTAATGAACATGAGTAAAAGGTAGAGGGGTTCTCATTTTTTCGAAAAAGGTTTGCCACTATTGTTCAAACTACGTTTTTGAAGAATCAAAGAGCCACTTGTGATTTTTCTTTCCCATGTGTAGCATGTGTCATATTGTTATTCACATATGTTATTCATTGCAGTTGATTGATATCACTTTTATTTTCTTTATCAAATTATCATTATTATTTATGAATAGGACTATTATTGCACTGTCATTAATCAATAACTCTATTTCATAGTATTTTTCATAATTGATTAATGAATAAATATTTTATGAATGTTGTGATTCACATCTCAATCATCTAACCTTTTATGTGCATGATATGTTATTTACAACTGCTTTATTAAAGGTTGTCTAAATTGATGAACTAATTCTCTTCTTAAACAATTACCTTTAAAGGTTCATACACTTCCAAATTTACTCCTGAGATAGATTTGTTTTTCTTAGAGTTTATCAATTAGTGTTCATTTATGCAATACATTAGTTTTAGTTAAGATTTTAGGAGATTTCTTATAAGTCTTCGATCAAGGAGAAGAACACCTTAGCGGTAACTCGGCCCACATACCAGTGAGAATTGCCATTGCAAATGAAAATATGTATGATTTTGGACCTTAATCAAGAAATTTCTTTTATCATTAACTTGGACCACATATATGCATCAACATTTAGAAATTTTCCTCTTGACTTGCTAACTTGATGATTCACCTTTCCTTTTTAAGCATACCACTTTTTTTGGTCCAAATGTTCATCCGAGATTGATTTTAATTGTGTGTTGAATGTTTTCATTTAAGAGGTAAATGTTGCCTTTTAATCACATATTGATATAGTCTTTCTCCTTACCTCTTCATGTTGTGAGAGTTCCATCCCTATCCCCTAAGCAATCTTCAAGGAAAAAAAATCATGCACTTGTACAGTAGTAAAAGAACAATGAGGATTAACAACAAATGGCTATCATCCCTACATGCGAATACCAAAGATCAAAGGAACACAATGTATTGCATATCAATGAATAACTAATAACAAGGGCTTTATAATGCAAAGTGACAATGTTATGTTGGATACCACCATTATAGTCTCATCAACCAATAATAGAGATCATTTGGGCCAAAGGAAAGGTGTTGCTACATTAATAACAACCCAACATATTCCCTTTATTACTTAGGCAAAGACAAGGTTGAATTGAAATGGACTGAAAATAACCCTCATTTCATAGGCAAATGGATTTAAAAGGCTTTGCAAATCACATGAATTCTACTTTGAGAATAGTTTGAAAGCCTCTATTGGTTATAAAGTTGTTCAAGAACATAATTTTCAAGTTTTTTGAAGAGAATCTTGTTGAAAAGGGTGGCCAATGGTAGATATTACCAAGGTGTGTTTTCAGTGGACAATTAGTAGTTGTAATATTGTTTTTGAACTCTCTACAAATAACTGAACAAGAATATTGTGATCTCTTAATTTCACAAAGTAGTTATCATGTTTAGTTTGAATTATCAAAATTGAGAATAAGATGAATTTGTAATCGTTCAATAGATCAGAGTTAAAGAATCATGAAGACGTTAGAAGCTCACCCCAAGTAGATGAACAATTACAAAAGTTAGAAGGATGAGGCCACAAGTAAACTTACAAATATAACCATTGCATTTAAGCAATGATTTCTCTTTTGGCATTGCTAGTTGTCTTTCATATGTTAATAAATATCTTGTTGTTAGCTAGTATTCTTTGTACCCTTGCATATTTGCATTTGGTGCCAAGGCTTTCTCACCTTGCTCAATTCTCTTAGTGTCATGGTGTGGCCATATGGGACTTTTATTGTGTTATGGAGTTTATTCTCTCTTATCTTATGCTTGTTGATGCCTGATATGAAACAAGGATCTTCTTTGTAAGTAGAGATCATTCATTGATTGCTTAGGGTTTTTTATTATTCATGTGCTTTAGTTAGTTGATTTTTCTCCTACCATCATATGCCTATTCACATTTCATTTTAGGTTGGTTACTAATTGGTTTTGTAGCAAGGAAGTGTTCTCAATAATTGGAGCATGTCACTCTTGGAGGGAGTTAGGAGGGTTTGGTCTCGATTCAGTTATGATCGTTGAAGATGTTATCCTTGAAACTATCAAATATACATAGATTATTGTTCTTTTCTCCTTTTATTAGGATTTAGTTAGATACATTTTGTATATTGTACTTGTCTGCATTTCATTGCTCACATTCATCCCATCCTTGTATATATTTTTGTAGTTACGTCCATTTGTTTAGACTAGGAGCATTAAAATACCATCTTTCCCTACATATGATAGTTAAGCCATAACTAGTGGTCTTACCACTTGGAAAAAAAAAGTTTAATTATTCCTTTTCATTGGGTAAGCTCGCGTGATTGACAAGGGTCACTTGCCTACATCAATAAGGATTTCGTCCCAAGCATTTATCATGGCTTAATGACCCCTTCTTACGTTTGATAAATCTTCCATGTTTTTTTTTTCAAACCAAAACTGGATAAATTTATGTTATAAAAGGTTGTAGCAAAGATGAACAACTATGAGCACATAGAGACAACTATCGCAATTTCTCTAGTAAGCTAAGCAAAGAAAATATTCCAAAAACAAATATTTACATATATATGCAATTATAACATTCCAAGACTTGTTGTAGATATAGATTCTTAAAAAGACACCTAAAATTCTTATCGATTTCCAATACACAAAGACCAATTAAAAACATGGCGGTTGTTGGCTTCATCCCATCCCATCTCAGAGAGATGAGATTAAATGTTGCCCAAATCCATATCTTTCATCATTTGATGGAAAACATCGTCCTCTTTAATACCTTCTTGGATTGAATTCATTGACATCCTATGGTTGGAGGTGGAAAAGTAGGATCCTTTGCTGAGATCGCTACATATTTCTTAGCATGGATAAATTAGCCTCCAAATTTGTCTATGTTTGACATAATATCTCAAAAATTTATAAATGTCAAGTTGAGATAGAGTGAAAAAATCGAGATCATTTTCATATATAAAGGTGTTTTCGTAGCTCATAAGATTAATTTGCAATAAAATATGTGTGCATGTATTCTTGTATACTCCCATCCGCCTCTTCTAAAACCTTCCAGGAGCCCAAATGTTATCTAGAGCCCTCCTTAGACATGACATCTGCCTCAATATTATGCTCCCTGTAAATGTGACAACAAGATACACTATAAAAAAGTTGCTTGAGCTATAAAATATCTCCAAGTATAGGAGTAAGTGTGTGGTTGTGGCAAAGTTGTGTAGAGTTGAATGAATTGAGGAGGTTTAATGAAACCCCAAATATTTGAAGTGACCAACATCCATGTTCTCTAGCCCAGCAGAGTAGTTTTAGAGATAATAATTTTGCATAGTTATTTGTGCCCTGGCCAAGACCGATTTTAGATTTCAAAATGTGGTGTTCATTTAGATATATAATCATCCCTCCACAACAAAATTGTTTCTTGTATTGAACCAGAGTATTCATGATCATTACATTCCGAGATGTACACTAATGCTCATTTTCAAGGACTTTGAGTGTTATTAAAAAAAGTCATTTCTTGTTTCTTTGGGTGGATTCCTCGTGCTCTTTGAGTGCCCTGTGAAATTTTTGAGCTTCTTAATAATCCATGGATGAAAAATAAAATCTAGAAATGAAATACCATGCTACCATTCCCAATTAAAGGCCTCAATTTTTCCAGTTGACAAGCACCGATACCAAAAGAAAATTAGCTAGAACAGGGGTAAGAATCCAAACTTCCAAAGTGCAAAATGTTAGTTTTTTTAGCCTAGATAGGTGTTGTAGTCTCAGATGGTGTCTATGAGGCTAGGAACATAGGTGGATTAATTATCTCAATGCCCAAAAAAATCTAAGCGAAATGTCTTAATTAGATTCAATTAACCAATTTGAATTATTTTCTTAAGTCTAACTTAGGGAAATGGGTTAATTAATCGGGATTAATTGAGACAAATCGATATTGCTCTAGCAATTTCTAGAAAAGTGATTTGAAGATGTAAAATTGATCTTAGTCATCAATTGGAGTTAGATCATGATCGTTGATTCGACAACAGAAGATTATAAGAGGAGATTGATGGGGCCTTTGGAGATCATTTGAAAAACAAATTTGCAGTGATAGCAAGGGTGTAGTGATATTGTGGGAGACATCAACAACAGAGTTTTCAGTAGGAGAAATTGAGGAAAGAATTTTCAGAGAAATTCTTAAAAGTGATTCTAGTTTTCTGATAGCAAGGAGGAGGTTGAATTATTCTGCAGGAGGAAGGTCGAATTAGGTAATGTGAGTAGCCAGTTTAGCTAGTGCAAGTTGCCATATGCTCATCTTTGTTACTAGTTGTTCGAACGATTTCTCGAATACAGTGCAAGTTGGTTAATCCAGTTGCTAGAGGCAATATTACTCACGAGATTGATTTCCCAAAGGCAGTGCGAGTTTTTGGGAGGGCGGTTCATATTTTCCAGTCTTCCAATGTGAGTTGTTAAAGGAGGTGTGAATAGCCTAGGAGAAACCAAGTTGATTTGTAGAGGGAGATTCTTGATTTCCCAATTCGATTTGGTCAGCTATAGTGAAGAGGAAAATTGTCGAAACTTTACTAGTGAAAGGGAAGCAATTTATGTAATCCTTGATTTGTTGAAGAAATAATATAAACCCTCATTTCAAAAACTGGTTTTCACCACAATGGGGGTTTTCTAGGGACTATTTTGTCCAAAAATATCAGTGTCCAATTTTTATTTGTGAATTATTTTCTCAGTTCCTATGATTAATTTTTTGGTTAAATTGCAGAAGTCCTTTTTTTAGTATTTCCCACAAATTAGTTCTAGAAGACAAATAATTTACAAAGCTAGATGAATAATAACCAGCAACTACAATAAAATTTTCACATGGTATTAGAGCAACTCAGTGAAGCATAGATCTAAGGGAAGAAGTGGCTCAATGCGGGGCACAGGAAGATAAATCAAGGATTTATAAAACCTAGTTCGAACTTCTTCGGATTCATTTGGGTTTTGTCTATTTTCTCACGGTTTTCAAAAATGGTTTCAGATGGATTGATAGATCTGGACAGATTGGATGGAGCTCTAACTTTGGTGTCTGGAAATCAAGAATTTCATTGTTGCTGGAAGAGAATGGTCTCAAAGAATATTCGACCAATGGTATAGTTGTACCAACATATCCAACACAACTCGTAGCATATAAAAAGGAAGATGCCAAGGAGGGGAGAATAATCCTTAATGGGGTTAAGGATCACATTGTTCCACATGTCACATATTTGGATATAGTGAAGAAATGTGGGATGTCATTCTAAAATTGTTCCAGGAAGATACTGTCAATAGGAAGTTAATTTTTAGGGAGAAGTTGAGAAATACCCAGATAAATTAGGGAAAAAATGTTGTTAGTTACCTCACCATAGTTTGACTTGTTAAGAACGAGTTAGAAACTGTTGGAAATTAATTAATTGACGATGAGCTCATGAGAATGGCCTTGAATGGGTTCTCAAATCAGTGGAATGTATTCGTTTAGGTGATCAATGGATGAGATAAACTAACGAGTTAGGATCGTTCGTGGAGTGATTTCACTCAAGAGTAGCTTAGACTGAGTCGTGTTAGTGGTGGTAGCAGTAGCAAGATCCATAAACATGAGGATGATGAGAACATGGCTCTAGCAGGAAAGGACAAGGCCAAGAAAGGCTCTAGTAAAGGGTCCAAGGGAGAGAAGAAGAAAAAGGACTCAAGTAAAATCAAGTGTTTCGAATGTGATCAACAAGGACATTATGTCATTTAATGTTTGAATAGGAGGAAGGGTGATAAGAATAAAGGGAAACAACATATAGTATTTTAAGAAGATATTGACGAACTATCTTTGATATTATAGGATGAGTTTGCTCTCATAGATTGCCTCTCCAACTCTATCTTTGTAACACCCCACCCCATATTTACCCTCTTTTACAAGCTCACCAAGGTAAACATGAGCCAAGAGTTGCTATTATATGACCCAACATCCAAGTTCTAGTTATGGAAGTGGGGTCTACTGACATGAAAACTTACTAAAACCTCTTAGGGACACCAGACCACCCAGATGTCAGACAACATATGTTGATGATCTTACACTAAGATGGAAGTACCTTTTCACCTGACCTCACATCCCAGCCGCATGCATGCCAAGTTTTCCATGTCCATAAGGCTCTAGTTGCACACACAGGCCTTCCTCGATGCAACTCCAGCAGATATTTCTCAATTAAAATACTGCAGCTGCGAAATCAGTGCCACATTTTCAAGGCTAGCCTATAGGCCACTGCCCAAAACTCTCTAGAATCAAGTCTAAGATAATCACAAGTATGCATAACCTATACTTAGGTTCGGATATTGCCCAAACATGGCAGTCATGTGATAAAGATTTAGACAAACATATGGTAAACATAGTAGCAATAGGTCATGAATGCATATCTAGTCACTATCTCATTCATTTAACAAGAGAATCATCAAGAAGGCCCACTGCCCTCTCAAGCTAGTTGCAACAACACTTGTTAGATCATACATTCATATAACCCTTCAATGACTTATCGAATCATGAAAAATATCCATAACAAGAGCACATCATTTAACCATGCCTATTACCAACATTTAACCAGAATGAAGCCATGATAAACCAATCATAAGATCAACGCAATACCCAATACATGTGCTCATTGATCTCAATAAAAAATAACACTTAATAACATATACATAAAGCCAACCAAGTCAGGGACTTCCACGTACCACCTAACCATATATTGGGCTAAGCCAAATCTCTCTTTCAATCAATCACCCTTGTGCCATATTTAAAGCATGAATGTGGAATCTCATGCAATAAACCAAAACAAAACCAACCAGGGAATCCATAAGCTAAACTATCTCAACCCTATACCACAGTGATTTCACCCAAACCAGTCTAGAAATCACCAAACCAACACAATCTTGGATGCCTCATAATTTCTTCACCATAACCAGAGGAATTTTCTTGTCTCCACCCACCTGTCAAGGGCTTCCCGTGAAAACCATCTCCACCCCCAACCCTTGGGATTTTCCTGAGACCACCTCACCCAGATCCAAAACCTTTCAGAAATCTAAAGCTTAACCAAGAATGAATCCCATCACACCATGGTTATCCAGGAAATGGCAAGGCAAATTTGTAACCACTGCCAATCCAGCCAAATCTCATGCCAATGATAGCAAAGTAACCAAACAACCAAATCCATGTACCATGCATTCAAATCCCAATAAGGAAATCACACATGTAACCTGTTACTTGCAAAATATTCCCATTGTAGCTGCTCTTCCAATATTCTCCTTGAACTCCCTTGCACTCTCTTGCGCTCCCTTGCTTTCCCTTGCTTTCCTTTGCTTGTCCTTTGCTTGCTTGCTTATGTCCAAGTGCTCTTCCTCTCTTTCTCTTTCTTGGAGTGTGATTTCTGAAATTGATCAAAAGTTTAGCCAAAAGTTGTCAATTGTTTCTCAAATGCCTTTTTATCATTGATGTTTGGTATCTCTTCTTTTCCTTTTCCTTTTTCTTTCATTTTCCTTTATTTTCTCTCCAACTTTCCTTGCATGCATATTATTGTCTCTTCATCTCTTTTTTTTCTCCTATTTTCCTTTATTTATTTTAATAAATTTCCATTTATTGCCTTTCTCCTTTGACAATGCCAATGCCAATTTCCATAGCCATTAATTAACCATAAGTGATACCCACGTTAATGTTTTTCCCTCCATTCATCTTGGAATACATGTCCCATGACCTTGGTCTTATTTTTTCCTTTATAATATCTTTCCATTTACATGGAAAATCAACTTGGGGCTGTTACAAACCCCTCCCCTTGGGGGGACACCATCCTTAATGTTATATGACACTTATGACCAACAAACCGTTGAAAACAAAACACATTGCTTATTGGAGCTTTATAACACAACTCATTGTAGCATTTACAATGACAAACTGTTAAAAACATCAAAAACATATTGCTTATTGGAGCTCTATAACGCAACTCAATGAAGTATTTACAATGACAAACATATATGTGTGTGTGTGTGTGCGCGCGCACCAAAACTCATTTTATTTAACCAACAAATAAAGAAGTATATAATGCCCAAATTTGATCAATCATTTCCCATGTAGCTTCATTGGGCCAAAGTGCTTCCACTACACTTTAACTTACTCTATTACTCGATTCCGGAGCATGAGTTGTTTCCACTGCAATATGCAATGTGGAATATATGTGTGTGTGTGTGTGCACCAAAAACTCATTTACTTCAACCAACAAATAAAGAAGGATATAATTCCCGAATTTGATCAATCATCTCCCACATAGCTTCATTGGGCCCAAAGTGCTTCCACTACTCTTTAACTACTCTATTACTCTATTCTAGAGCATGAGGTGTTTCCATTGCAATATGAAATGTGGCTATGGCTGAAACTCTCACTTTGGTTCCACCTGCAATACAAGTCAATTCTTCACATGATCAACATCCTGCATATATCTCTTAAGCAATGAAACATGGAAAACATCATGGACTTTGACCAATGGCGGAAAATCAAGTCTATATGCCACTGGTCCAATCATCTCGAGGATCTCAAAAGACCCACAATACCTAGGTACCAACTTGGCACATGACCCAGTCCTTAAGGATATCCTCTTGGGCTTGATGTGCAAGTACACATGCTCCCCAACTTGAAATTCCTTGAATGCTTTATGTTGATCTGCTTAACTCTTCTACATGTCATGTGTTGCCTTTAAATTCCTTTTAATAACCTGCATCTCCTGCTCCACCTTTGCCGACATATTTGGTCCAATCAACACCCTATTCAGTGGATCACTCCAATTGATAAGAGTATTACAACTCCACCCATAGAGAGCCTCAAACAGACTCATCTTCAAGGATTCCTGATACCCATTATTATAATCAAACTCTAACAATGGAAGATACTCCTCCCACTTCCTCTATTGATGCATGACATACATCCTCAAAATATCCTCAAGGATCCTATTAACCCTCTTTGTCTGTCCATATGTCTACGGATGACAAGTTGTAATAAAGACAAACTTGATCCCCAAACTTGCAAATAACTTCCAAAACTTGGAAATGAACTTGGCATCTCTATTTGATATAATATTCTTGGGAACTCCATGCAACCTAACTATCTCCCTGATGAAGACTTCATCCACTTCACTAGCTAAATTAGTAGACTTCACAGCAAGGAAGTGAGATACCTTACTCAACATGTCAACCAAAACCATGATGGAGTCATGTCGCCTAGATGTCCCAATCAACCCTGTAATGAAGTCCATGGAAATGACCTCCCATTTCCATTCTAGAATTGGAATAGGCTGCAAAAAACCAGCATGATGCTTGCATTCAGCTTTCACCTATTGATAGTCCAAACACTTTACAACAAACTCAGCCACCTCTTTCTTCAAATTCGACCAATAGTAGAACTTCTTAACAACTTTCAAAGTCTTCTGATATCTTGGGTGGCCTGAATATGGCTTGACATGAAACTCTCTCAAAATAAGCTTCTTCAACTCACTGTTATCTGACACATAGATCCTACTCTTGAATTTGACCAAGCCATCTACTGTGAGGTGACAATACTCATCCTGATCACCCTCACCCTACTGCTGCAATCTATAATTCAGTTGTTGATACCCCTCATCATGTTTCCATACATGTAAGATTTTCTCTTGTAAATTTGTCCCATAAGAGCTCACAATTGAAGTGTGATTCACCGGAACTCTGCTACTGAGAGCATATGCAACCTTGTTCTCCTTGTGCTTGATGTGCCTGATTTCAAAATCAAACTCACTGAGAGTAGCCAAGCATCTAGCTTGCCTTGCATTCTGATTGGGATGGTCAAACAAGTACCTTGATCCACTATGATCACTCATCAAGACGAACCTCCTACCAAAGAGATAATGTCTCCACATATTCAATCCATGAATGATCCTTTCCAACTCAAGGTCATGAGTCACATAAATTTGCTCATGCTCATTCATTGTCCTTGATTCATAGCAAACCACCTGTCCTTCATGTACCATGACTCCACCGAGTCCCTCTTGTAGTCAACCCTTCATCTTGAACTCTGCTGCCAAGTCCCTCTTGTAGTCAACCCTCTATGAGCCGTGGTGATCCTATCAAAAATAGATCATCCACATATAACATGAGAAGGAGAGGCTCGCCTCCCACCATCAAATAATAGAGATTTAAGTCTTCCTCGGTCTTCACAAAGCCCTTCTCCTACAAGTAACTGTTGATCTGGCCATACCATGCTTTGGGAGCTTGTTCGAGTACGTATAATGCTCTCTTTAACTTACATACATGAGTATCCCTCCCATGTGTCTCAAATCCCTCTAGTTGTTCGATATACACCTCCTCTTCTATTACTCCTGTTAGCTCTGCTACATGTTGCTGATTTTCAAAGAGTGGAAGTAAGCTCAGTCCTTGGTTTCTTGCTCAGAAATGGTCCAGATTGGTTATCCTCACCTTCTCCTTCACCCCGCTTACTTCCTTTCAACCCGCTGCCTCCTTTCTTTCCTCCAAAACCCGGCGTAAATCCCTGTTCTTAAAGTCCTAAGCGCTAAGTTTTAAACCCCATAAGACCGCTTCCACACGACCCCGCTCTTCCACGACCCTTCATCAGTGTTGAAAAACAGTTAACTCCTTTATCGGGTCTGGGCCTAATCGCTACCGCAAATCTCATGCGTGTAAAGGCTATACCCCTTGACTTCCGCCGATGCGATATTACGATCGCTCCTCCGCCGTCCGATCAATCCCGACGAGATCCAACGGCCCTCGTCCATCCCGATCCCATATCTCCCGATACCTTCTGCCGAGAGATCTCCACAGTCCATTTATTTGATCGGACGACATTCGCTCATTCCACTCCCGCAAGCCGCCCGCTCATTAACTCGCGAGCAAAGAAGTTTTTGTCCCGTCACATCTGCCACGCATCGCCCGATGACTCGCATCGCCCGATGACTCGCATCGCTTACCCACGTACCTTTACCACTCACCCACCAAAAGCAGTGCAGTACATACCGCTTACCGCCCATTTCGCTCTCATATCTCCTGTGTTTCTTTCCTGACCGATGGCCGTCAGATCTGTCCGTTGGAGATTTGATGGCTCACTTTTGTTCACTCCTGTTTCCTCCTGATATCTCTCATCGAGTCATATCCGTCGTTCATCTGCGCAATCCAATGACTGATATTTGTTCCTGTCATACTCACGCCTACGCCATACCGTCTGCGTCCATAGCCTGTCTCGTGCACCCAAAAGAAGAAGGTGGCCAATATTCAGCACTTTGCGCAGTTAATCTTCAACCACTGCATTCAACAAACAGGATGGCCGAGAAGGGAAAGGACCAACCTCGAGCAGATAAACACATTTATCAGTTATGGAGCTTCTTTCATGCAACACTCCACCTGTTCAGGGAGGACAACAGAGCAGCAGAAAAGATCAGATTCATTCATTAAAGCAAGCAGATTGTAGCAGAGACGCCATCAGAGAGTTAAAGCGGTTGGTGGTCCATTATGACCCCTCCGCTCATAGAGCAGCAGAATATCTTTGTAATCAAACTCTATATATACCTAGAAAACAGATGTAATCAGGGTTGATGGTTGTTGTTTTGATGTAAGGTTCAACTTCTGGAGACTGTAACTACTTTGATACTTGCAGCGTCTGGTCTTCATTTTCAGCTAATACAAGCTTCTTTTGCTGTTAATTGCTCACTTTCCATTTCTACTATGTTTTAGGCTGTGCCTGTTATGCATTTGTTCATGTTCTCTTGATATTTAGCATTAGAGGGGTTGTCATCCCACCTCTGTGTTGAAGTCTAGTATGTATCATTGAATGCGTTATGCAGGTTTCTGTTTACTTAGTGCCAGAGAGCTGTCATCCTATCTGTGCATTAGGAAATAGATTTGCAGACCTCTTTACTGGTTGCAGCCGGCCATCACATGGTCTTGTGCATCTGCTAGTGTGGCCAATATTCTCCATGTACACCTAATCCTCAAACTGTGAGTAATTGGTGGTCTAAAGCCTTGTATTCTGGGGGTGTTCACCCATGTTTGGAGTTAAGCATAGTAAAAGTGGTTATCTGGCTTGAACAAGCATCATTCCTTCCATTCATCCATTTCCAACATTTTGTTGAGTTTGTAATGTTCCCGAGCATCTCTGAGATACAACCTAGGAGAGTTTTTTGGGGTGATAACACTAATTGGCGCCGTTGCCGGGGGGAGGAGATCGAAGCTCAGCTTCCCTGGGAAAATGACATAGTTCTAGATTTTGATGATAGACAAGGTCTGGGCACATTTCTGGTTGTAATCATCTATCTAGCGACTCCACTAGAGGAAGACCAACCTTTGGCTACTCCACATTATAGTCCTGGCTCAGTTTGTGAGACACACTCGAAGAAATCCTCAAAAATCACCAGTTATTCCAGTGCCTGACCCTGAGAAGTTGTTAAGCCGAAGAAAACATCACAGAAAGGAGCATCAGGATCAAGTAAGCCTAAAAAAATCCCATGTATCTCTGCTATTTAAGAAATACCTTCAGAGATTCATAGAGCTCCTTGTCCATTTAGTTCCCCTTCGAATCTCAGTCCAAAGAAAGCATCCCATACAGTCTGTCACATTCCTTTGTCTCTGTCATCCATTGCATCGCTTCATACCGCTCAATCTACCAATACCATTCCACCTACCTCAGTCATGGCAGGCCAACAAGCTCTCACAAAAATTGAAAGAATCATAGCTGCTAGGTATGGACCCCTGGTCTTGCCTGTTCCTTTAAATGCCATGCCTGCCGGAGATTATCAGAAATATATGCCTAAGTTTACTGGTACTGAGGGAGTATCAGCTGAAGAACATATAGAGTCCTTTTATAGCTATGCTGATAACTTGGATATAAGTGAAAATGATGTGTGGATGAGAGTTTTTATCCAAGGCCTAGATGGGGAAGCTAGGAAATGGTTCAGAGAATTAACCCCTAGGTCTATAGCAGACATTGAGGCCTTAGATGATGTATTCCTAAAGCACTAGGGGGATAAGAAAGATCTGCTCTACTATCATACTGAATTTGGGAACTTACGGAGGGAGAGTGGTGAGCTGCTGTCTGATTTCAACATCAGATTCAACCATATGTACAGCAGAATACCACCTGAAGTGAAACCTACCCCTATTTCTACTATGCTTACTTATGCCAATGCCTTCGATTCTCAGTTCTGCCTGCTGTTAAGAGAGAAGATGTGCTTCTTTGGCTGATATGCAAGGTGCAACCTTTGAAGTAGAATCAAACATCATGGCTGCAGAGAGGCTCGGAGGTAATGCTGATAGGAGAAGACAAGGAGGAGAGCTCTCATCATCCTCAGATCCTAAGATCAATAAATTGGCTAGGATGATAGAGTCATTAGCCTCTAGAGTTTCCAGATTAAGGGTGGAGCAGCATTCAGGGGAAGCAGGAGCTCCTTGTTCCTTTACTCTTCCAAATCCAAATCTACATAGAGGAACACAGGAGCAGCTGCAGATTTTGCAGGGAAATAAAGATGCAAACGAAGATCAAAGGGTGAAGACCCTTTTTCAGAATATAGTCATGGAAGAAGAGCAGTTTGAAGAAGAGGAGGAGGTCCATGGTTTGGAAGATAAGGGCAGTGCCCCTTTCTTAACCAGAGCTGCCTATGAAGAATCATTATCCAGAGGCACTGCTCGTGAGTTTGTTGTACCTGTAGAACAACAAGCTTATCAGCAGAAGCAACCAGCAACAGGTCCTACCATCCTCAAAGAATCTGAGCCTAAAGCCAGCCCATCTTCTAATGACTATGCAGATCTGCAAATTGACCGGCCTGCTGTTATCCCCAGTCCAGTGATCAAAAAGGGAGAAGAAAGCTCCCCATCATCTTATGTTTCTCTATCTGCTCAAGTGACAATCCCTCATAATTGCCCATTAGGCACTGAAGCAGGCCAAAATTCAATGCCCAAGGCTGATATGGATAATATCTGTCTTGATATTTCGAAGCTTGCCCAGTTGGCCTCCACACAGCTTGAAAGGGTAGTTTTCCAGATCATAGAGGAAGAGGATGCACAGTTTTGGGACACCTCCTTGGATGTAGACTGTTCTAAGGAAGATGCAGGAGCAGATGAAGTCCTTGTGTCCCCCACACAAGAATACATTGGTTCACCATTCATATTAATTGTGCAGGCCACAAATGACACAGTCAAGTACGCAACAGCCATTGTTATTCAGCAGGCGTACAAAGGCTTCCATGAAGAACATCCAAGGATGAGAGCATACAAAGAGGGGGTGAAATATAAGCCATCTCTACCTGATAAGGTCAAATGCCCTAAACTCTTTGAGGTAGAGGATCAAATCAACCCAATTTTGCAAATCTTTGATGAACCGGCTGACAGGCATGTTGACCAGGAGAAGGGGAAACAATTTTGGTGGCCCAGTAAATGGGCAGTTTTTGAAGATTTATGTTGTTTAAGGTTTTCGAGCCTTAATGATTGTAAGCATGTTCTTTTACAGGTTTTAGCGTAGACTTAATTAGACTCCATGCCCAATGGAATACTAGGCAATGTTTTAAAGCTTGTTTTGTATGAAGGCATTGGTCTGCAGTTCTTGAGACCTCACAGGGAGGATCTCATCCCCAGAAGGAGCCAGTGTTAGCTCTACTACATGTTGCTGATTTTCAAAGAGTGGAAGTAAGCTCGGTCCTTGGTTTCTTTCTCAGAAATGGTCCACACCGGTTATCCTCGCCTTCTCCTTCACCCCGCTTACTTCCTTTCAACCCGCTACCTCCTTTCTTTCCTCCAAAACCCGGCGTAAATCCCTATTCTTAAAGGCCTAAACGCTAAGTTTTAAACCCCATAAGACCCCTTCCACACGACCCCGAGCTTCCGCGACCCTTCATCAGTCTTGAAAAACAGTTAACTCCTTTATCGGGTCCAAGCCTAATCGCTATCGCAAATCGCATGTGTGTAAAGGCTATTCCCCTTGACTTCCGCCAATGCGATATTGCGATCGTTCCTCCGCCGTCCGACCAATCCCGATGAGATCCAACAACCCTCGTCCATCCCGATCCCATATCTCCAGATACCTTCTGCTGAGAGATCTCCGCCATCCATTTATTCGATCGGACGGCATTCGCTCGTTCCACTCCCGCAAGCCACCCGCGCGTTAACTCACGAGCAAAGCGGGTTTTGTCCCGTCACATCCACCACATGTCGCCCGATGAACGACGCGTGATGGATGTGATGGGACAAAAACCGCTTTGCTCGCGAGTTGACGTGCGGGCGGCTTGCGGGAGTGGAACGAGCAAATGTCGTCCGATCGAATAAATGGATAGCGGAGATCTCTCGGCAGAAGGTATTGGGAGATAGATCGGGATGGACGAGGGCCATTGGATCTCATCGGGATTGATCGGATGGCGGAGGAGCAATCGCAATATCACATCGGCAGAAGTCAAGGGGTACAACCTTTACACACATGCGATTTGCGATAGCGATTAGGCCCGGACCCGATAAAGGAGTTAACTATTTTTCAAGACTGATGAAGGGTCGCGGAAGCGCGAGATCGTGTGGAAGCGGTCTTATGGGGTTTAAAACTTAGCGCTTAGGCCTTTAAGAACAGGGATTTACGCCGGGTTTTGGAGGAAAGAAAGGAGGCAGTGGGTTGAAAGGAAGTAAGCGGGGTGAAGGAGAAGGCGAGGATAACCAGTGTGGACCATTTCTGAGCAAGAAACCAAGGACCGAGCTTACTTCCACTCTTTGAAAATCAGCAACATGTAGCAAAGCTAACAGGAGTAATAGAAGACGAGGTGTATATCGAACAACTAGAGGGATTTGAGACACATGGGAGGGATACTCATGTATGCAAGTTAAAGAGAGCATTATATGTACTCGAACAAGCTCCCAAAGCATGGTATGGCCAGATCAACGGTTACTTGTAGGAGAAGGGATTTGTGAAGACCGAGGAAGACTCAAATCTCTATTATTTGATGGTGGGAGGCGAGCCTCTCATTCTTGTGTTATATGTGGATGATCTATTTTTGATAGGCTCACCAAGGCTCATAGAGGGTTGACTACAAGAGGGACTTGGCAGCAGAGTTCAAGATGAAGGATTTCGGGCTGATGCATTATTTTCTAGGCTTGGAAGTATGATAGACAGATGGGGAGATCTTCCTTGGTCAAGGAAGTTATGCTATGAAGATCCTTGAGCGGACTGAGCAAGTAGTCTCTTGGGGTTGTCTCTTGGTACAAAAAGAAGCAAAAGTATGTGGCACTGAGTTCCGCAGAAGCAAAATGCATGACAACGAGCGTGGTTACATGTGAGGCTATTTGGCTTCGGAAGTTTCTAGTGGCATTATTTGGTAGATATTGGAGTCGACCAATATCTAATCAGAGTTGCATCAAGCTCTCTGAGAATCCCATGTTTCATGATAGGTCGAAGCACATCGACATCAGATACCATTTCATCATGGATTATGTATAACATGTATTAGTCAAGCTATAGTATGTTTCCACAGTTGCAATTATTTTGACAAAGGCCTTGAGTAAAGCAAAGTTTGTTTTATTCAGGGATAAGTTGGGAGTAGTGGAGAACACCTTCCTCACCGAGACAGAGTGTCAGTTTTTGTAGTTGAGATAAGAGTTATAGTCTCATATGGTGTCTATGAGGCTAGGAACGAAATGGATTAATTATATCCCGTACCCAGAAAAGGTTTTTAAGTGAAATGTCTTAATTAGATTTAATAAACCAGTTTTAATTATTTTCCTAAGTTTAACTTAGGAAAATGGGTTAATTAATTAGGATTAATTGAGACAAAATAAATTTTCTCTAGTGACTTCTATAAAAGTGATTTGAGGAAGTCAAATTGATCTCAGCCATCAATTGGAGTTAGATCGTGGTCATTGATTTGTCAACGACAGATTATAAGAGGAGATTAATGGGGCCTTTAGAGATCATTCAAACAATAGATTTGCAGTGATAGCAAGGGCATAGTGATAGCGTGGGAGACACCAACAACAAGGTTTTCAGTAGGAGAAATTGAGGAGAGAATTTTCGGAGAAAATTCTCATAGTCTTCGCAATTTTCCGAGAGCAAGGAGGAGAAGGTCAAAATAGGTAGTGTAAGTAGCCAGTTTAGCTAGTGCAAGTTGCAAAAGGCTTGTTTCTATTTCTAGTTACTGGAACAATTTCCCAGAGGTAGTGCAAGTTGCAAAAGGCTTGTTTCTATTTCTAGTTACTGGAACAATTTCCCAGAGGTAGTGCAAGTTGGTTAATGAGTTGTTAGAGGCAATATTACTCACAAGATTGATTTCCCAGAGGCAGTGCAAGTTTCTGGGAGGCTAGTTCATATTTTCTAGTGTGAATTGTTGAAGGAGGTGTGAATAGCCTAGGAGAAGTCGAGTTGATTTGCATAGGGAGATTATTTATTTCCCAATTCGATGTGGTCAACTATAGTGAAGAGGACATTTGTCGGAGCTTGCTAGTGAGAGGCAAGCAAATTATGTAATCCTTGATTTTTTGAAGAAATAACATAACCCTCATCTGCAAAATTGACTTTCCCCACACTCGGTTTTTTCCATGGACTATTGTGTCTAAAACTATCGGTGTCCAATTTTTATGTGTGTGTTATTCTCTTAGTTCCTATGATTATTTTTTTGGTGAAATTGTAGTTGTGTTTTATTTGATATTTGTTGTGAATTAATTTTCAGAGGACAAATAATCTACAAATATATATGAATAATAACCAGTAATTGCAATAGAATTTTCACACAAAAGAGTCCAACCCAGTGTTCTTATTGTAGCCTATACAACAACACCCAAAAATTTTAAGTGGTATATCTAAATTTTGGGTCCCCCCGTGCTTTTCAAGGTCTTAATGGATATCCCTATCAATCATAACTATAAAAACCTTTGATAACTCGTCCATCATCCAACCTACAATTGTTGTAGGATTCACGAGGCACATTGTCTAGGTTTATTTGTCTTGTTTCATCTTCAACACTAGGGTTTAGGGCATTTTGAAGCGACAAAACTTAAAGTTGTTATGATTTAAATGTAAATACACAATGTATTGTAGTAATATTTTTATTAATAAGATGAATAATACAAGTATGATTGAATGTTACAATGAGGGCCCACTTATATACTTAGGTAAGTGCTCCTTCATGACTAGACGTGTCTTTCCATTTAACTAATTACTATTTAAATAATTAATTACTTTGATTTTTTATTTTTTATATTTAATTTTAATTTTATATAAATTATATTCATAACATTGCCCCTCTCTTCAAAAAGCTTTGTCCTCAAAGCTTTATTGTTGATAATTTCTTCACCTTGTCAATGTCATTCGACATGGGTAGTGATATTATTGAACTTTATCCAGTTTCCCCTCAATTTTTATTTATTTATTATACGACAGTGATATCTAGTAACGATGCCCAAGTATTAGTTGTTTCGTACTAAAAAAACATTTCAATAAAATGTATGCTTTTCAAATGTTAAACCTTGGTTTTGCATGAATTGTACCAAATAAATGTGTTGACGTATTCCCGTTGCCTCCACTAAGGCTACAAAGCCCAAGGGAATACGTCAGCAACATTTTGTACTATGTGGGATTGGAAAGCGAGTCAAATCAACCTTATGAAAACAAAGGTTACCCTAGTCCCTCCATGCATCTCTCGCAATTTCCCGATAAGCACAATTATGAAATAAATAAAAGATCTCATATGTCAAAATAAAATGGATCAATTGGAGCTTCATCGACACAATGTGCCATCCAACCTCGTAACAGGGTCACATGGGGCCACTCCTTTTGCAAACGATTTAACTACATCCTAAGGTCCTCGATTGGGATTACTCAAGAGCTTTAAATCATCCTCTTGCGTTATAACCGGACACATGTAGCAGAGAAGTTCCACTAACCGCCATGTCCCGTTTTGATGCAGCATGTGACCGCATGTGAGGGTAAGAAGTAAGATCGCCTATATAATGATTTAGTGTTTGCAGCCTATGTTCTCGTATGCAACTTCCCGTCATTGGCCTCTGTGGAGGAAAAATAACATGATGCCCTAAGATATTTCCAGAATTTTACCTTATTCAAATGGAAGACGAGGGAATACAAAAAATGTCTCAAAATTCAAATGTTATTAAACTATTTCTCAACATTTAATATTTAAGTTAAAAACTCTGCAGGACATTGAAGCATATCTCATAGCAGGTATGAATTTGAGATTCAATACAAAACGTTTAATTTTTTTATTTCTTCTAGTTTTTATTTAGTTCAAAACTTCGTGCTATCGTTTATCAAGTCATGGAGTGCATCTTGCAATGTGCCTAAGTGCGAGGAGTAAGCTATGCATATTTTGATATTAAAATTTTAAAATTTATTTGTAAAATTTAATTTTAAAATTTTAAATTGTTTTATGAATTTATAAATATAAATATAAAATTCTAATATATTCTTTATTATATATATTTATCTTAATATTTAATAAATTTTAATTTATACAATAAATATTTATTTGTTTGTTTCTTTGTCTCTGTAGTTTTGGTCACATAATATTATTTGTATCATCTTGTCAACTCAACTATGAAACCATCTTTTTTTTAGGTTTGTTCAGTGTAATTTTTTTTAACTTTACAACTCTCAACTATATATATAGTTAACTCAATATTCACTATAAAAAGAATTACATGTCTTCCTCCTTGATGTAGCACACCATTAAATTATTTGAACGGTTAAGAACATGTGCTTCCTTATAATAGGTCATAGATCTTACAAATAAGTCTCGTGCATCAAGTTTTCTTTTAGTATTATTATTATTATTAGTATCAATAATATATATCCATTTTTACTTATAAAAAGCAAATCCTTCTAAATACAAATCTCTCTTTAAAAAAATGTAATGTCTATATATATATATATATAACAAGAGCCACATGGTGGCAATGTCACTGCCCTTACTTTTTGGACATTGCCACCATGTGATTTTTGCTTAAAAAATAATATAACAAAATATCTTATTAAAAATATATATATATATATATATATATATATATATATATATATATATAAACTTATTAGAATATAACTTTATAATTTAATAAAGTTAAATTGCAATTATTTTATAAAGTACTTGTTAAGTTTATTCCTATATACCGTCGTGTCTTCCCATAAGGCTCTTCCACTGACTACTACCATTTTTTCTACTTTTTTCTTGCTTGGAAAAGGTAGAAGAGCTAAAGGTCCTATTAAACCTTGCATCACCTATTGCCCTTGACACTTCCAATGCCCCAAGTCGCATAACTCCTTGGTGATTGAACACAAATCCACCCAAGTGCTCTTGCTCGTCCTTCCTTGCATTTTTACGATCCTTTGTGATGGCTTCAACTTTCCCACTTTTACTGATAAACACTCGAGAATCTCCGGCAATAGAAACCACCAATTTGCTATAAAAAAATGAAAGTAGTCGCATTGGTAGTACCGCTGCAAAGACCCAATTTCAAAACTTCTTCATCTATTCTCAAGTACCCAATTTTAACCGCATTTTCAAGAATTTTATTATCAATAATATTATTTTTATTGGAAGATTCAATGTCTGGGTTTACTTGATTTTTGATTGCCTAAAGTAGGGCTTCCAAGATATTGTGACCAATATTTTAAGTAGTAAAATATGCAACTTGGTGACCAACGTGATCGTCAAATACACCAGAAATGAGACATCCTCGCTTCAATTCCCCACCCCTTCAAGCTCGATAGTCATTGTAAAGGGCTTCCAATCATGGTGATCGATCAATAGTCCATTGTTCAAAGTACTGTGTATGTCCATAGGTCCTCCATTCCTTGTAGCTATAATCGGTAAGCCATGAGCAACTACCTTAATGAGAGTGAGAACAAAAGGTTCCACCAGAGCTGGATTAATAAACACACCCTATATTTTTGTAGCATGAGAATAAATTTTTGGAACATCTCATTGCATCTGAATAATTCCCCTAGAATTTCTACATATGTTGATGGTACCAGTGGTCAGATTGTTGTATTTTTGAAAGCATGCAGAGATAGAGAGGATATTGCAAGAGGATATTTTTGAAGGCTTTAAACTAATGTCGACCTCCAAATGAGCGCGTGACAATCGCTCAATATGTGGTTGGTCCACTAGTTCATCTGGAACATGAGCAACTTGATTTTCTTATATATCATCGTCATTGGCTATCTCAATACCTTCTTCTGGACCGCAAACTTTGTTATAATCAGTTCTTGGGTATTCCAATCTTCTATTTCTCTCAATTAAAGCTCGTAGTTGATGATTAAGTTGTTGTTGGACTGTAATAACATAGTGCAGTACTATTTCCCTTGCCCAATTACTTAGTTCAAGATCTTCTTGTGTTTGATTGTCGTTGGTTAGTTCAATCTCATCATTCTTATTTTCAAAATAGAATGTAATTTCTTATTTGGATCCAATTGCTTTTCATGGTATTTTAAAAAATGAATTATGAGCTTTTAATGATTCAAATCAGAAGAAACATTATTAATTTTGAATTCCCTTGTATGTGTCAAGTACTCGAGTGATTGAAATTATTTACGGATGGTTTGACACCAACTAGAATTTGCACCTTATGTATATTTTGTTTATTAGACTCGTTTCCTATTTGATGTCTTGTGTTTGGTGAAGTATCTAACTCCACTAATCTTTGGTTTGCAGTGTCAATTTTATCATCTTCAACATTTTCCAAATTAGAAGACTCATCTTTATCATCTTCTTCAACAATTCCCTTGCTAGCAATCTCATCTCTTGCTTTTTCATCTTCAGTTGTCATATACCCACTTTGATTATCAACTTCCTCCAAGTCACCCTGAGGAGATCCTAATTCAACATGTTCGACATCAATTTCTTGATTGTAGCATTCTTTATTGTTAGTCTCTTTCAAGTCAATGCCCTCTTCCATTATAGGTGTTGAATCTAGTGTTTTGAAAGCCTTTGCTGATTATGCAAATGATTTTTCTATTTGTTATAATGCTTCTCCAATTTCATTATAGTTTAGATTTATGATATTCACTTAATTCCATGATTTCAGGACCTAAACATAATGGCAAATTGTGCAGTGGATAACATCGAGAGGATCAGATGGCTCTTATACCACTGAAGCGACTAAGTTTGTTGTGCTTTAAGTGCAAATACACAATGTATTGTAGTAATATTTTTATTAATAAGATGAATAATACAAGTATGATTGAATGTTACAATGAGGGCCCACTTATATACTCAAGTAGGTGCCCCTTCATGATTGGACATATCTTTTTAAACATGCCTTTCCATTTAACTAATGACTATTTAAATAATTATTACTTTGATTTTTTATTATTTATATTTATTGTATTTTATTTTATTTTATATAAATTATATTCATAACACATTTTGCATTCATTCGTTGCCAAGGATATTGCAGCACTATTCCTCCATGTATGTTTATTTGAGTGGAGAGCATCTTGTTTTGGTACTTATGTGTGCCTTTTGTATGTACAGGGTTTTAAACGAAGTTGAAATTAGAATACAAGGCTTATTACCATTAGAAACAAATCTTAATGGAAGCATATATTATTATGTCAAGGTTTAAGAGATGCAACATAAGCCATTTTTGGTTCAATGTTGGCATACTGTCACAAGGGTCAACTAGGTTACATCCACACCTAAGTCCATATGCAATAAAGAGTTCAAACTCCCCTCCATTTGATATATCCCTAGGCTCCTTTCTCTATGATCTCTCATGGTGTGATTCCTCATTTGACCTATATAGCAACTTGTGACCTCCTCTAAGCACCTCTCACATGAAGTCGCAAGTCACATTAAGAGTTGCCATTGGTTTCTTGATGTGATTTGTAATCATGATCTGAAACCCCATCTGAGCCCATTACATGCGATAGTTTTAGTATGCAAGTCCTAAGTGTGATTTCGTCATTGGCAACTAAAATTGCAACCTACAATTGGAATATCCCTAATGCTCGTGATAAACACAACACACATATTTAAATTGCAACTAGCCTATCTAGCCTCTGTTGATGCAATTTGTGGCTAATCACTAGATATGCAACCTGCGACTAGTCACTATATTTGCGATTTGTGGCCTTCCTATTCTTGCATCTTGCGATTGTGGTGTGCTTTTGTGTCTCTTCATATTCTTGTCGCTTTAGCTTCCCCGACCCTTTGTCTTCTCTAAACCTCAACTTTATATGCATATTCCCCCTTTGTATTCTACACCTAGACCCTATCATTTTTCATCCTTTGCATATCCCTCTTGCGTCCTCACTCTCCAAGGTGTATTTTCCTCATAATCACTACACCTTTAGCGAAACCTACAATTGCTTCTCATACTTGAACCTTCACGCTTCACCACTACCAGCTGAGATAATGAATTACACTTTGAACATGAAAACGACTCTCTGGACTCTAATCGTTATTTCCATCACCAATAGTCATTGTTTGGCCTCTATTGTTGCGACATGCTACTAGAATTTCCCTTCTTTCTCCCTCAGGTCACAAGTTGCACTTCTAGTCACCAACACTTTGACTTCAATATGTGACGAACATCGTGAAGACGAAATGCGATCAACACTATGAAGAGGAAATACAACCAACACTGTGAAGAGGAAATGTGACCAATACTGTGAAGAGGATTTGTGACCAACATTGTGACTTGAAGACGCGACTAGCCTCTGCTGATGTGATTTGTGACTTACTCACAACCCTCTACAAATGTGACTTGCAACTAAGATTGTTCTCATCACACGTGACAAAGCCAAGTCACACTTTGAAACTGCGACTGCCACTAGAAATTGTGATTGTGACTACAAGGGCAACTATGACTATGAAGTACGATTGCAACCACAAGGAATACAAAAGGTCACATGGAAGGTGGAAATCCACCTCCCCATTTGTATAAATATACCCTCATGCCTCATTTAGTGGTGGAACTTAACACTTGAGCTAGGGTTGGGATTAGATAGATGTTGTGTGCTTAAGGAACTAGAGGCACTCAACTCTTAGCAGTTACTAGAGTGAGTTGTGGTGAGGCTAGGGTTTTTCCTTGGGAGATGGTATGAGTAGCCCATGTTCCACTACTAGGCTTTGATAAACTTGTTGAATATGTACTTGAATCTACAACATTGATAATAAGAAGTTCTTCACTTTCGACATTGATTCCCATGCATCTTTAAGGTGGTTGTATTGGTTATCTTGTATTTCCAATGTGTCTGTATGTGTGCTCTCATGTGGTGATATGTTAATGAATTGATTATTGACTTATTGCTTGCATGTATGCTTTGAGTCCTTGCTTTTCTTATTCTACGCAATGCCAGTAAATTATTGTGAACTGATTTGCAATTAACTTTTGGTACTTTCCTCTTCATGTATGTCTGAGATGGTCTTAGCTCACTAACCC
This sequence comes from Pinus tabuliformis, assembly GCA_031772625.1. Lineage (NCBI taxonomy): Eukaryota > Viridiplantae > Streptophyta > Pinopsida > Pinales > Pinaceae > Pinus > Pinus tabuliformis. The sequence continues at coordinate 610,605,171 of CM062804.1, forward strand.
TTCTTGAGGCATACTTATTCTTATTATGTAGTAGTTTCATTCGTGTATATCGTTCTGCAGGTTATCAATCATGGGATAATATCAACCTCATTCTCGAGGCATTTCATTCTTGCTCTCACTCTAACATCTCCACATATGATAGCTAAGAGAGAAATCTACATGATGGTTGTCAGGCCTACATACAGGATGGGGCTCCTATCCCTAACAGTGTGAGGTCTAATTGGGACTTCACACTAGGGAGACCCCTTACCTATTGCCAAGACATTTTTTCCCATCGACAAATCCATAATCAATAGGTAGAGGGACTAGAACACCCATTATCATTAGTTAGAGGACACTAAAACCTAGAGATATATAATAATGTTCACTAAGAGGAAACACTAATTGTATAGTAACCAAGAAATTGAACACCAAATAATTTTTCAAATACCACAGCAGAGAGATGACAAAGAATTGAACATCGACTGAGATTTAAAAAAATAAAGACTCCAATACACAAACCATAAGTAGATGGAATTCCTTACAGCAACAAAAAAAAGTAAACTTGGAACAATTCTCCACCGAGCTATGTTGCTCAAGCCATTTGCACAAGTCTGCATTATCCCACCTTTAACTTGATAAAATACACATGATGGTTTAAGATGTTGGCTAGGAGTTAATTTAGGCATCCACAAACTAGGGGGTTAGGTCCTTTCATATATTGATCCCTCACTTGAAATCAAATGATGATAGTTCCATGACATATGTTGTGTAGTAATGATGTAATATGTCTCCATGACCATTAACATACAAGGATTGAGGTATTGCTTGATAAAGCACACCACTGTTTTTCTAAAGAACCCCTATGTTAAGCTTAGTAACCTCATTGGATAGAGAGTGTGCCCGACATGTGTATTCTCTTACAATATGGAAGAAAGAGACCTCCAACCTCCTTATGTTTTTTTATTTAATATGGATGCTAAATTGTTATGGAATGTGTCATTTTTGAGATTATCAAGTTGATGATAATATTTAAATGACCAATAATAATCAATATCTTTGTTATGGTTTCATTTACTAAATGAAGATGCTAAAGAAGGGTGTACACCTTAGCTTGATTATTTACGGAATTCCCTAGACCCCAAGAAAAATTATTTATAGATGTCCTTAGTGAATAAGAATAGTCCTTCCTACTGTTGCTACCCTTAGGCTTCCTTTTGACTCAACCATTGGGAAGAGAATGTAATATTTCTAATCGGATTACCGTTTCTAAAATCCTTGCTCGCTCAACTTGAGTTCCCATGATGAGCAATAGGCATGCTTATGATTCTTGGTCTTGAACTATGGGAAGCTCTCTCATCATGATCAAACCATTTGAGATATTGATTCTTACTACCCCTTGAGTTAATATATTCTGCAAGAAGACCTTTTTCCTTTGCCGCTATTGATTTCAGATTGGCTAATTCTCAATGGAAAATAACCATATTGCAGGGCAACAAGATTTTCCAACATATGAAATTGGGAAAGGTGGACCATATTATTATCAAAATATATTTGGTTTTAGGAGTACGCCCATGGTATTTGTTCTAGTGAGAGAGCATGTCCTTCCTAAAGGTGAAGACTTTTTATTCTATGACCAATTCCTACAAATGCTCAATTCTAAGCCTATTTTGTGAGGGTGAAATTAAAGAAGAGGTGGTGAATGGTCTTCACTTTTGATAGCCACGGGGCCCATTGAGATGGGCCTTGGAATCCCCCTTTGTGTACATTATTTATTGTTAAAATTTTATTTTGAACAAAAAACTAGCAATAAATGTTGATCTTAGGAAGATCAATGATATGCCAAACTTCTTTCTATATGTTAGAACACTACGGGATGGCAATATATTTCAAATAAACAAGACAAACATCCTTGACACTATAGTATGAGGCTTCCAATCCCCTATGATTAAGAGTAAATCGATCGTATAGAGCATAACATTTGAACAAAGCAAAAAGGTCGAAAACTAGAAGAATTGAATGTCATGGGAGTGATCCAATTAAATGTCTTATCCAATGGCCATATTTAAAAGCTTGGGAGGAGATATAAAAAGAGAGTCAAAGCCTTGGTTGTCCATCCAAATATTTAAGGAAACAACTTATAATTCTGTTGCAAGGACGACCTTCCCATGACGCCATTCTTCCAAATGTGAATCAACATGACATTGCCTATAATCCATGTTGTCTTAGATTGAACTGTTGAAGCTACAACTTTGAGGAGTTTCCAAATGTGTGATCCTCTAGTATTTTCCAATAGTCTATCAGTACAACTATTGCATTCTCCATGGAAATACTTCTCAAAGAGTATGTTTTTCCGTCATTTTAGCTCACAGGAGACTAACCTCTGGGCTAATTTATACCCTAGAGCTAGATTCATGAGAGAGGGATATTTTGTTCTCATTACTCGATCTTTGGGTCCTCTCACTATATTCCAGTTAACCAAATGAAATTTGTTTAATTTCTCACATTGTCACAAGAAATTATTGATTTCTCGAAAGAGATGCTACATCATTTCTATGCAAGCTAAGATGATAGAGCACTGCAAATTTTGGAGAGTTAAAAGGACCAAATTTATTAGAGCAATTCTACTTGTTGGGTTCAACTACTAAGAGTCTGTAATGCCCCACCCCACATTTACCTGCTTTTACAAGCTCTCCAGGGTAAACATGCGTTGAAAGTTACTATGACATGACTCGACATCCAAGTTCCAGTTATGAAAGTGATGTCTACTGACCGGGAAACTTACTAAAACCTATTAGGGACACTGGACCACCCAGATGTCAGAAAAAATCTACTGAAGATTTTACCTTGAGTTGGAACTATCTTTCCACCTGACCTCACAACCTAGCCACGCGCATGCCAAGCTTTCCATACAGCTAGAAGGCTCCAGCTGCACACACATGCCTTCCTCTGTGCGGCTCCAACCAAGATTTCCCAGTTAAGAGATTGCGACTGCAAAATCAATGCCACATTTTTAGGGCTAGCCTACAGGGCACTGCCCATAACTCTCCAGAATAAAGTCTAAGATAACCACAAGTATGGATAACCTATAGTTAGGCTCAGATGTAAGTCACGTGATAAACATCTAGACAAACATATGGTAAACATGGTAGCAACATGTCATGAATGCATATCTAATCACTGTCTCATTCATTTCACTAGAGAATCATCAAGAAGGCTCACTGCCCTCTCAAGCTAGCTGCAACAACACTTGTCCCTTCAATGACTTATTGAATCATGAACACGATCCATAGCAAAGGCACATTTTAACCATGCCTATAGCCAACATTTAGCCATAATGAAGCCATGAAAAACCAACCATAAAATCAACACAATACCCAATACATGTGCTCATTGATCTCAATAAGAAATAACACTTAATAACATATACATGAAGCCAACCAAGTCAGGGACTTCCACGTACCACTCGACCATAGATTGGGCTCAACCAAATCTCTCTTTCAGCTAATCACCCCCGTGCCATATTCTTGGCACAAATGTGGGATCTCATGGGATAAACTAAAACAAAACCAACCAGGGCATCTAAAGGCTAAACCACCTCAACTCTATACCATAGTGATTTCACCTAAACCGGTCCAGAAATCACCAAATCAAAAAAAGCTTGGATACCTCAAAATTTCTTCACCATACCTAGAGGAATTTTTCTATCTCCACCCACTTGTCAATGGCTTCCCGGAGAAAACCATCTCTAGCCCCAACCCTTGGGATTTTCCCAAGAACACCTCACCGATATCCAAAATCTTTCGACAACCCAAAGCTCAAATAAGAATGAAACCATTCGCACCATAACTATCTAGGAAATGGAAAGGCAAGGATGTAACCATTGTCAATCCAAACAAAATCCATGCCAATGACAACAAAATAATCTTGTAAACCAAATGCACGCACCATGCATTCAAATCACATACAACCTGTTACTTGCAAAATCTTCTTGTTGTAGTTTTTCTTCCAATCTTCTCCTTACACTCCCTTGCTTTCCTTTGCTTGTCCTTTATTTACTTGCTCCCTTGCTTGTGTCCAAGTGATCTTCTTCTCTTTTCTTTCTTAGAGTATGATTTATGAAACTGATCAAAAGTTGAGAAAAAGTTGAAAACAAAACAAAACTTTTCAATTGTTTCTCAGATGCCTTTTTATCATTGATGTCTGGTGTCTCTTCGTTTCCTTTTCCTCTTTTCTTTCATTTTCCTTTATGTTCTCTCTAATTTCCCTTACATGCATATTCTCGTCTCTTCATCTTCCTTTTCTCCTATTTACTTTATTTCTCAAATTAATTGCCATTTATTGCCCTTTGCTTTTTGCCAATGCCAATGCTAATTTCCACAACCATTAATTAACCACAAGTGATACCCACTTTAATGTTTTTTCCTTCATTAAGCTTGGAATACATGTTCCATGACCTTGGTTGATTTTTACCTTTTTACATGGAAATATAACTTGGGGTTGTTATAGAGTCCCATTACTGAAATTTAGATTTAATTTTACTAATGATGGTGCCAAAACCATGCCATTGGATTGTTGCTTGAGATCATCATTCCCAAGAACTTAAAGGATATCTAGGACTATCAACAAGGAAATAATAAAATTCTAGAGATAAGTTGAAGTAGCTAGGAACTTATATACCAACCATAAATTTGACTTTTACAATTGTTCTTATTGCCATCTAAAACTCTTAAAAAAGATACAAAACTTATTTGAAGCACTCAGCGACATTGGTGGAGGCATTAATCGGGATAAGAATGTCATCGACAAATTGAGAGTGGTTCATGCTCGTAATGTCTTTGACTAATTTAATTCTTGAGAGATTCCTCATGTTTCTTTCTACTTCCAATTTCCTGCTTAAGGTTTCAACCACAAGGGTATAAAAGAGGGGAGAGGGGACAACCCTACCTCAATCCTCAACTACCTCTAAAAAAAAGAGTGGGCCTTCCATTTGCCAAAGGAGTAATCCACGGGTTACTAATGCAAGTAAAAACCCACTCAATAAAGTGAGGACAAAAACCAAATTTAAAATAACATCAAATAAAAAGGAGTGCCTCTACCCTATCAAAAGTGTTGGTTTGTCAAGTTTGAAGATCACCCCTTTGTCCTTATTCTCTCTCCTTTAGTGTATTGCTTCATGTACCATAGTTATGTTGTCCACTATCTAAGATTTTTGCATTAATCCCCCCTTGGTTGTTGTAAATTAGCTTGGAAATATATTTATCATGATGTTCACTACAATCTTTATAGTATATTAAAGGGGGAAATGCGCATAGATATTCACAAAACCCAAAGAGCCCTTAACTAAGTCTTTTATTGTTCCAATTGTAATTTCATTTCATTGGTTTAATGTCCATCAAAACCCATTCTATCATAATTCCTCCATTTTTTCTCATAATGGATCTCTTGTTGAGCTCCTTCCTCTTTTTCCTTTTTTGGTTAGTGTCACATTGAAGTCCCCACTGATGATGCTATCTTGTGAATACTCAAAATCTTTTAGAGCCTGGAGGGAGGACTAGTAGCCTTCTTTTTCTATATAAGTTTTTGGTATATAAACATTGAAAACATTAAATCACTTTCATGATTATTGATGAGTGAAACTTGATAAACCCTAGTCTTGAGTTTGAAACAAAATTTCTAATTAGAGAAAGGAGTTGTTCTTAAGGCACAAATGCTTCTATAATTGACCATTGCACCCTCCTATTTATAGGATTCATGAAGCCTTTAACTTGATACCTTAGAGGAGGAGGATAGATGCCTTTTTTGGATTTTATTAGATCTCTCAATGCTTCTTTTTATACTAACTACCTAGACCTTTGTAATTCCATGAGTTTGTATTCATTATTTGGTAGGAGGTTTTGTGATTTCCATCCTACACAAGAACACTCGCTCCATAATTCTTATCATTTCTAGATCCAACCCCTCAAGACTTTTTAATAGTTGATTATACACCCAAAAGTTTTTCTTTGTTTATTATTCTCCTCCTCATTATTTTGTCAGCTTCCTATTAGCCTTCTTCAATAACTCCTCCTTCGTTTCATCCTCCTCTTTGTTTTCCAGCTCTTGTTGATAATGAGTGTTTTTTTGTGTGGATTAATATACTTGTTGAGTACAATTGATTTTATGTGATGTGGTTAATTTCTTATTCTCTGTTCAAAGGGGCACACTCATTGGCTGCATGGGGCGAGGTTTGATGGGTTTTAGAAAAAAATGACAATTTGGGAGGAAATAACGAAGTGGGGGTGATAATAAATGGAACCATAACTTCAAAGAATGGGATTGGATCTTCTTGAGATGGACCTTCATACTTGTTGGTTGGAGAAATTGTGCTTCCTTCCTCAGGATGACCTAAAAAATGGGTTGACATACATGATCCTATCTTGAGATTTGATTGGAAAGGGTATCTACTTCTTGAGATTACATAGTTGCATACTTAGAGTCAGAGGGGGTTGGGGATGACATAGTTGTTTTGGGGAATGATGAAGGGGTTGATAACTTGGATCTCACCTTAATTTTGATTATCTGCCATTGATTTTTCTTTTCCAAGGTAGGTTTAGATGTTGGGAGATTCTTTTTACAATCCTTTGCAAAATGTTCATATTCATGGTAGGTTTTTCTTTTAAAGGGCGGTTACTCACAATCCCAAGGTTGACACGCTGCCAATTTCCTAGTGTTAGGAGGATTGCTTATGGTAGTCCTTTTTCAATATTAACCTCCACACAATTTTTGGCACATGCAACATGCCATCCATATGCTCATATTTATTTATGCAAGAACCCAATGAATTCCCAATATATGTATAAATGCCTTTGTTCCAGCAATGGAGAGGTATATGTGGAAAATTAACTCAAACTAGAATAGTTGGAGGAACATTATGTCCAGGGTCAAAGTCTAGTGCCCATTAGATACACTTTATAGTGTCAAATAAGTATGGACCATTTATGAAGATGAGATCTCCATCCCCGGCTTCAAACATAAAAGCATAGAAGCTCACACCAAAAAAGTAATAAGTAAGTTTTTCTTCAATTAAAACCTATGAGTTCCTCTGGACTAGGGTGGTCATATTTTTGAGGTAAGGCCAAATGCCTATAAGCTGTCCAATTAGGCCACACTGAACTAGTGCAAGAGTCATATCGTGAGAGACAAAGGTTGGAAGGGGAGCTTCAAGGATGTTGTCTTGTTTATTTACAAACTACAAAGGCTGCAATTTTTGGAGCTTTCCCTAAGGCTAAATACACTGAATGCATGGGCTCATGGTCTAAGGGGGGGATGACCCCTTCTAAGATTTAGATCTATGGCATATATATAAAAACCCTATTGAAATAACCAAGCAAAAGTAGAGTTGAAGTAATACAATGTTGTTATTTCAACTTTATTATTACAAGGTTTAAATCTTCTGTGTTGCTAAAACACAATTGTAAGGAATTAAATTAATGTTGTTCTCATGCATATACCAACAAGATTTTTATCCCAAAGGATGTGCCAACAAGATATGCTTCACAAATGAAACATATTTCCATGTTTTATAATGTCTTCTAAAACCTCAAGAAACAAGATAAGTTACCTGCACTAGTAAAGGAATTTCAAGAAACCTAGATCTCTTGGAAAAAAAAACATGGAGAAGTCTATCTTAAATTTTCCTATATTATAGTTTATTCCTCCCTAGATTCTAATTATGCAATCTAAATGACTAAGTGGCAAAAAAACATCAACAATCTTCATGTTATGGAAGAAAAAGAGGCATACTTCATAAGATAATGCCGATCAAATGTTGGGTTATTTAAATTGTATGGAAAAAATCACAATAATACACAACTTTTTGAGTTGAAACCCTTTCACTACATTATATAGTTTGAACTTACATGAACAAAAATAATAGCTCACTCACAATTGATGCCACAATAAACACAAATATCAATGCAAGTGATAACCACACTTTTCATTCAATTGTAAAAATGATAACCCCCATGATAAGGTGTATCCTTCATTTTTGTATACCAAAACCGATATGTCCATAACTAACAAATATACTTCCTTCAAGATAAGGGATGAGTGCATAATGGGTCTTGTCACTTGTTATCCACAATATTAATCAAACATGTTAGAGATATATATGAGAGGGAAATCACTCTAACAACGTGAATGCATATGTTAGCATTTGTTGAAAGTTTAACAAGCTAAGAATCAAACTTAAGACTTACCCCATGTTAACGGGTTGCTCTACTATTGAGTTACATGCCTCTTTCATACTAATCATTAGTATTTGTTTGATATCAACGTGTTGACTTTTACCTTCAACATTCTTCATTCAAGCTTTAGTTTGACTCATTCTTCATAGCCTCCTTGCTAATCAACCTTGACACTAGACCTCTACACCATTTGATAATTGGACAAGTGAGGGAACCTAAGACTTGTCCCTAATCAATAAGTTGATTTATCATTGAATTACGTGTCCCTTTCATGCGAAGCACCCTTTATCGATTTAATATAAAAATATAAATTACTACCTCCAACAATTTTGAATCCTCTATTAAAGCATATCCCTCGTAATGTGATTTTGTTCCACATTAATTACTCTATATAATATTTGTAATTCCATATTATCTTATTATTACCAACATATCCCTCTAATGAAATTCCATTCTAATGCTCCCCTCCTCTCATGACATATTATTTTGATAAATAAAAACACAGTTAGACATGGATGTCAACCATATGACCTTGTTATTGGGCTATATCTAAGCAGGATCAATAATGGCATTAACTTTGTGCTTAAAGGTTGCTTCATTATCCTTCCAAAGAATGGAGATCGACATTTACATTAAAGAAAATGCACCTCTTCTTTGGAAACGTATAACCCAAACACTTTTTCTTTTAGCCTTATAAATATTTAGTTGGAGTTCCTTTATGTTATTGCGTTCCCTCACTTTCGTTTATTCATTCTTGTCCCTCAACACAAGAAAGCAAAGCATATCAGCAGTCAGAGGAGGGGAAGCGAAGCAAGCAAACCAAATACCAGCAGCCCGAGGGTTTGGTTGTCGTTCCTCTTTCCCTTGCATTTTCAAACGATCTGGGCGCCTCCTTAACAATAAAATATCAGTTTCTGCTTTACCTATAGATTTTCAAAGCTCCGGAAATTTGTATGGGGCAAATCTGAACCTTGGCCGTGGAAAATCCACAGAGCTCCGGCGGAAAACAGAGGAGGCGGCCTTGAAACGCTTCTAAACAGGCTTGGATTGCCATATTGATCGGTGTACAGGCAAGGAGGAATTCCAGATCCTGCACTTCTTAGAAGGTTTTTGTTCTTATTATGGCAGACCTCATTTCTCCCATTTGTTGCTTTGTTGCTTGTTTGTTCTGTCTACGGCTGATTCCGACCTCTGGTTTTCTGAAATTATCCCTGGACAATACGTTGGACTGAAATTTTCAGCAATAGATTGATATATTAACCATGATACCTGATCCAAATGATTGAGAATTGTGAATGTTATCAAGTGGTTGAAAAATTTACGTCATTACATTTTTGAAGTCAGACATATGGATTTCAACAGATGTCTCATTTTGAATTCAGACCGCATAATATTGAAAATGTAATCTAAAGTCAAAATAAATTTCCCATAGTGCGTTATTTCGTTGTTGATATGGTTGTAATGGTTACGAAAACAACTTTCCAATTTTTGCAGAAAGTTTTTGTTATAATTACAAGATAAATATTGGATTCTGTTGGATGTATCCGAAGGTGAGGTTCATTATTTAGCGCATTCAGTATAAGGAACTATGGGACTCGCCTTTCCTTTGTTGAAGAATATTTAAAATGCCTAAAGCAGATGCCAGGCCAGGCGACTTCCATTTGATCTCGTCGCTTGTGTTTAATCTATCTTGATCTTTAATTCATTATCTTAAGGCCTAAAAAGTATACTAATAGAAAACATCTGTTCGAACGATTTTGATGACCCATATTCAAGACTTCACGGACCACTGGCTTTCTAAACCGAATCTTTAATTTCTGTGTGGTGAACAGGTTTCCGTCTTTTGTTACATTTTAATTTTCACCAGAAGGATTAATCACCTGCGAGGTGCATTTCACCCTCTTTTGGTTGGAAACATTTATGGGCTAAATTGTGGCGTGTGAACGTTTCATGGGAGCCATTGAGGATGAAGAACCACCCCTGAAGCGTTTAAAGGTGTCCTCACCCGGCTTGAGAAGAGGTTTGGAGGAGGAGGCCCCTTCATTGTCTGTGGGGTCAGTGAGCATCTTAATGGCCAAATCATTGTCTTTGGAGGAGGGTGAGACAGTAGGTTCCAAAGGACTCATAAGGAGGGTGGAATTCGTAAGGATAATAACACAAGCTCTCTATTCTTTGGGTTACCAGAAAGCTGGTGCGCTTTTGGAAGAGGAGTCAGGAATACTTCTCCAGTCTTCAAATGTAGCTTTATTTAGAAAGCAGATACTCGATGGAAGGTGGGATGAAAGTGTTCTTACACTGCGGGGTATTGATCAAGTGGAGGTGGAAGGAAACACACTGAAGGCTGCATCCTTTCTGATCTTGCAGCAGAAGTTCTTTGAACTATTGGACAAAGGTAACATCCCTGAAGCTATGAAAACACTTCGATTAGAAATTTCTCCACTGCAATTGAACACAAAAAGAGTACATGAACTTGCAAGCTGCATTGTGTTTCCTTCACGGTGCGAGGAGCTTGGATATTCAAAGCAGGGGAATCCAAAGTCCAGTCAACGGATGAAAGTTTTGCAAGAAATTCAACAATTATTACCACCTTCTATAATGATCCCAGAAAAGAGGCTGGAACGTCTAGTGGAGCAGGCCCTTAATGTGCAGCGAGAAGCATGCATTTTTCACAACTCCTTGGATCCGGCCCTTTCTCTATATACTGATCATCAATGTGGACGAGATCAAATTCCTACAACGACATTACAGGTTTCAATGTCTAACCTTTTTCAGATGTACATTTTTCTTTGTAAAATTTCCCAGTGTGGATGTTAATTTTCTGCCACTTTCTAATTTCTCTTGTAGAATGCAAGACCTTATTTGATGTTTCTATTCGTTGTGTGTTTTTTTAAGTCGTCATACTTGGCTCGTCTTTTGAGGCTTGCAGTGTTTGATTTGCCATTTTTAATCCCATAATTGTTTTGAATTATGTACATTGGTTTTAAATTGATTACCTTTTAATGCAAGTTACCATCTTCTCTGTCATGGTAGCTAGTGTCGCTACAATAGTTTATGTAGAAAAGCAATGTGGAAATGCCAAATGTGTATTATTAGGTCAATATGCAAATGACGGGTCTAGTTTCTGTAAAATGCCCAAGAAAGTAACAAACATCTTTTTGAAACCGGTTACAAGTAATTAGGCATGACAATTTATTCTTCTTTCAGTTGTTCTCTATTCTTAGGCTATAACTATCTTCTGATTGCGATCACTTTGCAAGCCAGGGCTTAAAACATTATCAGGACAAGTATAAGTGCCAATTCCTTCAGCTGTAATTTTGTTAGACTGATTTTGTTGGAAGACTTTTTTCAGGACTTTCATTTTCTCTATCTCTGACTGTCTCATTTAGACTTTATAAACCTTCAGACATCTCGTTGTCAGACTGTTCAAATTTCAAAGATTAATTTCCATGATTGAGAATGTTATGAAATCCTTATCACCCCACATTATGTTCACCAACATATTTATTACTTTACATGATGATGCATTTTGAGCTTTTTAGCACTATATTATGCAACATACACTGACATAACATTTAGTATGTATATAAGAGGTTAGAGAAGGGATTGTAATGTCCTCAAATTGAGGATGAAATAGCCTATCAATCCCCATAGGCTATAGTCCTCAATAAAGGGGAAAAACCCTAAAATATTCTATGTTGGGGAAGTTTTGGGGCAGATGGGCAAAAAAACCCAAAATTGCTTTTGGAGTAAAATTTACTCAATCAATTGAGGAAGATCCCTTCAAAGAAATCTATAAATGCAAGAGGGATGAAATCAATTGGATCATCATTGGATTGGATCATTTAATCTCTGTTTTTCTTGAGCTTGAGGCTATGAGGGTTTTTAAGACCTCTTTTTCCTTTGTCAATTTTGGTGGTGAAAGATTCTACCCTAGTTGACACATTTCCATCTTTCTCTCTGTTTGGGCACCAAAATTCTAACTGAGATTGCGAGTTTCTATGCTATTCATCCCTATGGAATTTCTATACAAGAATCCCCTCTCCGAAGGATAACAAAAAATCGCAGTTTTGAACTAGTCGAGGGTAGGCCTAATGCGAGTCTTCCTGAGATGTTAGGGCCACTTCTAAGATACCTGAAGTCAGCAGATGGTCAAAACTCATGTGAAATTATCCTAAGGCAAGGACACAACATCTGTAGTTGGACATCACCTAATCGAACTTAGAAGTCACTTGGACCGGTGGTCATAACTTGCATCGAGGATGAATTAACCAAAGAATCCTTCACACAACCACGCTAGTCATGAAGAGTTTATTAAAGCAACCGAGACCACTTGTAGTAGCTGCAGAGGCAAATTAGCAAGTTTTTCTGAGATAGTCAGGGCACCACAAGCTATCTGAAGCAGGTCACCCACATTTCGCTAAGGGAATACCCTGAGGCCAATCTGGTGCGAAGATACCTCGAATTTGGAGCAAATCGGAGAACGACTTAGAATATAGATCTGGGGGCAAAATCACTAGCACCATTGAGGCAAGTAGAATCTCAATTTTGGAGTTTTGTAGTTCACGGTCAAGCTTGTATTAGAATCAGGCCCTTTTTTAGAAGCTGCCAAATATTTTTGAACGAGATATGTAAGACAGTGCTAGGTAATGACTATCGATATAGTTAGGCCAATTGGATTAGTTAGTACTTGTTAGTCGAATTATCTTGAATTTCGACATGATACTAAGCTGTCATTGAATTTGGGGACTTGTGAATTTTTGTGCAGTTATTGAATGGGAATATTGCTTCATGTTGAATAGTACATGGGAATATTACAAAATAGTGCCATTGGATTACTGTATTATATTTTTGTGCCATTGCTGGAACTACATTGTAATTCTAGTCCTGTGCTACTGAATGAGTTATATGCCTCACTCTTAAATGAAAAGAAAGATTTATGGAAAATGCTTAAGAAATTCTAGGGCAAACTTACCCTAGGATACCACAGAGGTACCAGAGCAGAAAATCCTGGTACCCTGGATGGTGTTTGAAGATGTAGCAGCTAGACAAAATCTAGCAAGGAATTTGTAGAGTCTTAAAGGAATGCGCAAGTTAGAAGATCAACAAAGGGAAGCTATTAAAAGATTGCAAGAAGGGAACAGAGTGGCCCTTACAAAATTAGAAGAATTTAACAAAAAGGCGACAACATCTAAGTATGAAGGAGATCGTTTCCTTGATCTTGATGATAAATAGAAAACACACATACGCTATGGAAATGGTGGACCATAAGGGATTGTTGATGATAAAATCTTTGAACAACTCAAATGATGTACTTAGAGAAGATTGTTCAATTGGGTGGGTTATTGATAAGCATTAGTCCAAATCTATGTTCAGTAGCTAGGGAGGGCAATGCAATGGCACTGGGTCAGATTGTGATGTCAGCTTGGGACCATAAAAAACCATAATGTGCAATGAAACTCTTTCAGAGATTGCTTATGAAGGTGAGGATGGGGAGGGAATTCATTCATCTTCCAGAGAGAGGTCCGACAATTTTGAATTCCCTATAGATGTAAAGACTGATAATTTTGGCACACTAGCCTTACGTGACTACTCTAAAATTACCTTTGAGATTGATCGTAAGTGTGATGGAGACCAGTAAGAAGAGGAGACCTTTTTCTAGTGCAGAGGAATGAGAAATGTAGAATTTAAAAATATTAAGACAGATTCCAGTGCATATTGTGTTGTTTCTCTATATACTAAAATTGTTTGTGAGGGAGAGCCAATAAAGCGAGAAGATGAAGACAAGTTGATTGTAGATTGTTTCTCTGAAGCAACAGGGAGGAAGGAAGAAACTCATGCTAGCACTAGTTTTAGAGTAGACTAATGTGACAATTGCTAAGATGACAACAAGAGTCAAAGAGAAGGCCTTGCAAAATGTGGAAGACCAAGTTGAGAGATTGGGGCAAAAGGTTTTTGAGCTTGAGGGCTTGAGGGCTTGAGGCTATTCTTTATTTGTCTTTTGCAGGTAGTGAGAAGGATCTATCCGTTGAAAAATTTAATGCAAGTGCCCCTTTTAACAAGAAAGTTCAAGAACGGTTTGAAGATGTGCATGTTCTAAAGGAGAATATCCTTTACAGGATTAATGATCAAACAAAATAAATAGAAAGAGTTGGGGCAAATTTAACATATAACCAAGAGGAAGAAAACACATTGGTCATTGCCCTTGTAGATGCAATCCTTGTGGCCAAGGAAATGCAACAAAGAGAATAGGATTGTATTTCAACATAGAGAAAGTGAGGCATCATTGAAATGTGGATGAGACAAATTACAAGAAGTAAATCCTGAGCCAAAAGAGAGATCAAAAGGTCCACAAAATAATGATGTCATCGCAAGCAATTGAGATTACCAAGGCCATGGGAGAATCAGAGAAATGGCCGAATCTGAAATTGCTTGAGGGCAAGCAATTTCGGGCAGGGGGGATTGTAATGTCCTCTTCAAATTATGAGGACGAACAAAGGACGAAATAACCTATCAATCTTTGTAGGTTATAGTCCTCAATAAGGGGGAAAACCCCAAAATATTCTATGTTGGGCAAGTTTTGGGGCAGTTGGGCAAAGAAACCCAAAATTGGCTTTGGAGTAAAATTTACTCAATCAATTAAGGAGGAAGATCCCCTCAAAGAAATCTATAAATGCAAGGGGGATGAAATCAATTGGATCATCATTGGATTGAATCATTTAATCTCTGTTTTTATTGAGCCTGAGGCTCTGAGGGTTTTTAAAACCCTTTCTCCTTTGTCAATTTCAGTGGTGAAAAATTCCACCTTAGTTGACACATTTCCATCTTTCTCTTTGTTTGGGCACCAAAATTGTAACTGAGATTGTGAGTTTTTATGGTATCGATCCTGTGGAATTTCTATGGTCTTTGTTTGACACAATAATCCCCTCCTAGAAGGATAACAAAAAACCGAGTTTTGAACCAGTCGAGGGCCCTGTAACTTTCCAATCAAGGATTCCAGGGTGCCGAGTGCTATTTGTAGTAGGCAACTGAATCCCCTAAGGCATGCCCAGTGCGAGTTTTTTCTTTGAGACGTCAGGGCCACTTCTAAGATACCCAAAGTCAATAGATCAAACCTCGTGTGATTTTATCCTAAGGCAAGGATGCAACATCTACAATTGGACATCACCTAATTGAACTTAGAAGTCACTTGGACCGACGGTCATAACTTGCATCGGGGACGAAGTAATCAAAGAATCCTTTATACATCCACGCTAGTCACAAAGAGGTTATTAAAGTAACCGAGACCACTCGTAGCCGTAGAGGCATATTAGTGAGTTTTTCTGAGATAGCCGAGGCACAACAAGTTATTTGATCTAGTTCACCCGTATTTCCTTGAGGGAATACCTTGAGGTTAATCTGGTGCAGAGATACCTCGAATCTGGACCAAATTGGAGAATGACTTAGGATATAGATCTGGAGGCAAAATTGCCAACACCACTGAGGCAAGTAGAATCTTAATTCTGGAGTTCTGTAGTTCACGGTCAAACCTATATCATAATCAGGCCCTCATTTTGAAGTTGTTGAATATTTCTGAATGAGATATGTAAGATAGTGCTAGATAACGACTACCAATATAGTTAGGCCAATTGGATTGGTTAGTACTTGTTAGTCGAATTATGTTGAATTTGGACACGATACTAAGCTGTCATTGAATCTGGGGACTTGTGATTTTTTGGTATTGTTATTGAATGGGAATATTGCTTCATGTTGAATAATACTGCTTATTGAATTGGTTATTGTTTGAATTACAAAATAGTGCCGCTGAATTACGGTATTATATTTTTGTGCCATTGCTGGAACTACACTGTAATTCTAGTCATGTGCTATTGAATGGGTTATCTGCCTCATTGTTATATGAAAAGAAAGATTTATGGAAAAGCCTTAATAAATTCTAGGGCAAAATTAACTTAGGATACCACAACTATCACCTGGGTGCAAATAAACTATAATAGTTTAAAAATTTTGGGAATCAAGGGCTTGGGGTCAAAGTTACATTTTTCATTATCGGCAATTTATCGCTGGGGGTCCAAAATTTAAATTATCAGCAATATCCAGGAAAATGTTGGAAATTATTGGGAAATTTTAAAAAATACAAAAATTATCTTTTCTTTTTTCAAATTTTTATTCTTTTAAGGAACATCAACATCAAACAAACACATTGTCACACAAATATGAAAATAAAACTACAATATAAAATGTATAAGATGTCAAGTGGTACATCAATCATTGATAGTAGATACTGAAATATGATATTTGTCCTCAATCATAAGTTTTGACAAGATAATAATTTATACAAAATCACATTAAAACAAAAATAAATGTATCTCATGAGATGATCATCATGAGGCATCTAGATACTATAATAATAATTCGATAATAATAATGCACTAAGAAGGTGTGGCCAAGGATTAGGTTTCCCTCGCCCTTGAGAAGCTTGTGGTTCCCATGCAATTCCTTAGTTCCTCCCTCTAATCTCTCTTTCTAGTAGTATCAAGAATTGAGTTCTTTGCAATAAGGACAATGTCTGGGGTAGCTATAGGGAAAATATCCACTTCATGCCCTAGGATTTTGGCAAGGTGGTATTTCAAGTGGGTGATTCCACCAAACATTTCCATTCCACATAGCTTGCAACTCAGCTTTGTTCTATTATCACCCTCACATGGCTCACCATACTCCCACATTTGGTCCAATGGCTTTGCCATTTTGTAGAGATTTGATTAAATTTTTAAGTTTTGGACCTACAACACAAAACAAATGTGGAAATTCAAAAAAGGGTAAGAAGAGGCAAACTCTAAATTTATAGTATATACTAATCTTGGAAAACAAAGAAAAGGAAGGCATTTTTTTTATGTACCTGGAAATATGAGCATGTTATGCTAGAGTAAATCTCCCCTCCAAAAGTACTCAATTGATGGGAAAGAAAACTATGGATTTTCCCTTGTTTGCTTGATGAAAAATGGTCACAAGACTCGCACAACCCTCAAAGCTCAATCTTAGCACAAGAAAAAATGAAAATGACCCTAGCAAACCCAAATCGGAACTTTATATCGCCTTTTTCAGCAGGGCGATAATTTCCTTTTGACTCCTGATAATTTCGAAATTATTGCGATAATTTCGAATGGGCAAATTATCGCGATAATATCAGCGAGTGTGGTTTTGGCGATAATATTGTGATAATTTTGATATTATTACGATATAACACTGCTTGGTGGAGTTCCTAAGAAGGAAAAATGGTGCTGTCAGTGGTACACTATCATAATTAGAACTGTATTTAGGTCAGGGATGTTAAAAGATGTGTGGTTAGTCCCAATGTGATTCTATATAGTGTAAATTTTCCTTTTTGCTGGAAAATGTTGAGCAAGGTAATATTAGAGGGTTTAAGAGGATAGAGGAGGCCTTTATACTCTCGTAGAGGAGTTTACTCATGCAAGTACCTATTGAAGTTGGCAAATACCACTTTCGCAGATGAGTTTATATATGTTTAGATAACTAGTGAGAAGGGGTTAGAAGTTGAAGAGAAGTGTAAAGAAGGATATTGACAAAGGAGAAGACCTACTATTATTAACTAGGTAGGATATTAACTAGTGAGAAGGTATTAGAGTTTGAAGAGGAGGGAAAGTAAAGAAGGTTTTTTTTTATAACTTTAACAAGAAAATTTGTGGCTGGAGCACACAATTAAAGTACATCAGAAATAATGCTATAAGGAATATTTGCTTCGGAGGATCTGAAAAGAAGAGGACAAAACGATCCCTCCTCTTGACAAAATGATAAAGGGAAGAGATCCAACACTAAACCTTCTATAACTTTATCATACTGCTTCTTGAGTACAAGAGTAGATTCTTACAAATTGCTTGCCCAAAATGATGCAAAAACAAAACATGTTTAAGATTTGAGTGAGATTGACCTTCCACTAGATCCAAGGGAGTCAAGAGAATGCTGGGTACCAGATTTTGGAGATTTTTTTTGCGATCTTTCCTCCTACTTATTAATGGAGGGGAGGAATGTGGATTGTTTTTTGAAACATCTACAAAGGAAGGAGAAGAAGGGGAAATAATGATGTCCTCCTCTTTCTCCTTTTCAACTCCTGATTCCTTTTTTCTAAAATGGAGTTATTATCTTGGGAAGATACTTGATTTTCCCTAGATGGTATCTCTTCCTCATGTGAGGATTGATGTTCTCTGTTTGCACTTGATTTGATGTTGGTTGTCCAGAATGGAGGGCACGTTGAAATCCAGGACAAGACTCTGAATCCTCATCTTCTTCTCTTGGAGATTGCAGTGTTCCAAATCTATTATTGAAGGGAGTAATCAAGTGTGACTTAGGCTTGATGTTAGGTTGAATGCTTTTTAGACTGCTATTTCTTTTGTTTTCTGGAAACTTGTTTGACTGATCCTTTCTAGCCGTTATTTTGAGAAGATGGACATGCCTTAGAAAGTCGCTGAGATGTTTGAGTATTAGGATAACTCTTTGCAAAGTACCCATACTCATGGCAAGAATTGTATTTGTAAGGAACCTACTAATAATCAAGGGTCTGGAGATGGCTCGAACACTCCAAATCAAGCTGAATCAAGGAAGTCCATTTGCAAAATCCATTTCTACACAAATTATGGCACATTTGAAGATATAACCCTTAGCTGAACATGAGAAATATAATGACCCAACTTGTCTTTGATAGCTTTAAAAATACCTTCACCCTAGAAAATAAGGGGTAGATGTGGCAGTCTAATCTACATAGGGGCAGAAGAAATTTCCATATTGGGGTTAAAATCTAGAGTCCAATGGGCAAGAAACATTTCCTTAGAGTTCATGAAGTAGGGGCCAAATTTAAAGATCAGATCCCTGTCCGCTTCGCTTTCAAAAATAAAATTATATAATCCTTTTCCATAATACAAAGTAATAGTCGGCTCATGATCTACCCAATTTTTAGAAATCCAATCCAAAACAGAGTTAGGCTTGTAAACTTACCAACTAAACCTCTTTACTGAAGGATATTGATGTCCTCTTTCGCCATAGAGGGCCACAAGTCAACCTTCTTTGAACAACCATATGAATTATGAATAATGATAGTAGACTGCCAGTCATAGTTCATTTTGTACTTTGTACTATGTAGTATGCATTATTAATTTTGGTAATGATGGTGTAACTTGTCATTTTGTTAACTTGATGATTGAAATTTGAAACAAAAACTTGATGATATGTTGAATCATGAATGTTATAATAATTATTAATGATGATGACAATGTTTATGCTGAATTGATGATGATGAATCATGATAGATCATAGATGATAATTGATTATGTATTTTTAGTCTTTAGATCTATAATCTAGATTCTAAAATATGAATGGTAATATGAATTTTTTTATTTTTTATTTTATATATGTGTGTGTGTGTGTGTGCCGTTTCTTGTCGTATCGTATCCATATTTTTTGAAAATTTGTCATATCCATTTCAAACCCCGTATCCGTATCCATTCCCATATCCATATCAGTGCAACTTAGGTCCAAGGGCAGATTCTCTCTTGAAAAGCCAAAAAAGGCCTTGGCTGGGTCATAAAGGACTTTGACCAGAGGAGATTAATACATTTACCTAAGGAGCCATAAAGGACTTTCGCTAGAGGTAAAAGGCCCTTGGATACTCGCATTGCCTACTCTATGATGGAGTGATGTATAGACATGCGTTAACATAGCAAGTTCATGAACTTTTCTTATGGAGGAGAAATTTCAGCTTTGTTTCAGCCAAGGAGAATACCTCCCTTGCTAAGAGGGAATGTTGACTTTTGTGTAGCATTGGGAGGTACTCCCGCATGGAGGAGAAATTTCAGCTAAGGGGAAATCTGTTGCAGCCAAGGAGAATACTGCCCTCGCTAAGAGGGAATGTTGACTTTTGTGTAGCATTGGGAGGTACTCCCGCATGCCAAGAGGCCTCCTAAGTTGGCCTAGAAGAATTATGGAAATTAAAATAATTTTTTTATTTTCTGGTCTTCTTGTAGGCTCCAAATTGTCAAGTCAACCCCACCATGAAAAGGTGTGACCCTTGGTCAAATTCTCCCATTTGACAAGTATAAATACACATTGTGACATCTTTATTTGACCAATTCGAATCATCATCTCTCTTCTATAGCAGTCACATGTGGGAGTAGATAGACTAAAAATTGACTGAAGTTGGACTTGGATTTTGACACAAATTTTTAGACAATTTAGAATTGAAAACCTTGCTGAAAAATAATTTATCCTAGAAGAAGAGTTGCTGGGCTTTCTCTCAAGTTTGGGTTTACCAGGGAAAATTTGTTTGTGCATGGCTATCTTTTTATGATCGTACTGTTTTTGCTGCATTACTGTTGAGATTTTCTGTGTATAATTGCTCAATGATATCAGTCACATAAAGATAAATTGTTAAACATCATTTGGTAGTAATTATCAGATCAGAAGATTAGTTTCTACTGTGCATATTGTAGAAAATTCAACAGAGTCAACTAGTATGTAACCATTTATAAGAAGGCTTTCTTTTATTCAGTTATGCAATGCAGTATAGAGAACTCTCTTGAGTTTATCTTGGTTTCCTTTACATGTTCAATTATAATTTTATTTTGATTTGTAGGTGGCCCTAATTTTTCTTAGTTTCTTTCTTTTTACTATTTTCCCCTTTTAATCATTTTTATAGTGGTAGTTCAATTTGGTTAAAGGAACCCCACAATGACTAATAAATGTAAATAGTAAAAGAATTATTGCAGCAGGAAAGCACATGTGCAACAGCTGCACCATTGGAAATTTAGAGAGACTAAATATGTAGTTAAAGATTGACAAAGAAAGTGGTATATATAATGTTTCCAAGGGAATTTATATTGTAGTCTTTTTTGGTTTTTCTTGTTCCTTTTAAATAGATTTATTGACATTGAACTATCTGCACATCGGACCAAGATTACATTCATGGAAGTTTAGTTTAATTGAAGAAAATGGCTTGCTTTTTAGTTTTTGTCTTTTAAGTTTTTACCTCTTTCTAGTTGGGGAAAACTTGCAAAATTGGACTTATATTAGAAAGGGAGGAGAAACAAAGGAATTCAAACATTCTCCATCAATTAAAGGTGTTGTCACTGTCTTTGCCATAGTGACCCTAATTTGTTCAATTTCTCTCCTTGATTTTTTCGATATCTCTTGTAGGTTTTTTGAATGATCTCCAGGCCACTTATGTGTTTGAGCTTCAAGCTATATGATTATGACAAAAGACTGCGTGTTACCAACACCAAGGCAACAAAGTTAATTAGGATATGGTGCATGTCCTTTTTAGTGTTTTACTCTTGAAAGATCTTTTATTTCTTTGATCAAATTATTGACATTGGAATTTTGCCTTGCCAAAGAAAGTGAAACAATGTCTTTATTTTGCTCCATCTCGAGAATGTAAAGCTTTGAGTTGGTAAACAACATGTTGATGTCTTTCTAAATAGGGTATGCTTTTGATGCTATTGTTCGAAGGACATATAACTTTATAGGAATTTCTTTTTCTTGTGCGAGGTTTTTGAGTTAAATTAGTAAGTTGCTTCAAAATTTCATCTTCAAATAAACTTGATGTGGCACACATGTGGTTAAGGAATGCAAAATTAAAGTCACTTGTCTATGATTTAGGTTGGAAAGCAAGTCTTGTGTATTTAAGGTTTTGAAAAGCAACGAGTACCTTTTGTTGTTGTGACCTAATTTTCCAGTTTTGACTCCTCTGTTTGTGAGGTTGCCAGCTTCAGATTTTCTGATTCCTTTAATGTGGTCAAGTTTTCTATGAGAATTTGGTTCTTTTGCGAGAACTTGTAGATTAAACCTTTGGAAGATGATTTGCAATCAAGGGTTGGTTAATAACTTTGAGTCACTTTAGTAGCCAATGTTCTTGACTCCTAGAGTTAAAGATAATTGCAGGCTTGTGAATATTGCTTTAAGCTTCACCAATTTGTTAGAGATTCTTCCAAGCCTCAATGTGTAGGTAGAACTTAAGTTTTTCATTTTCATCCGGGCCTATTATAAGACCTCTAGCTCCCAATAGCCTTGGGTTACTATTTCATGCTCTTGATTGTTTCATTTAGTTGATATATTACCTTACAGTGGAGGTGGATCACTAGATTGATTCCAGGTGTGCCTCCTTTGATGTTGAGATAGGAGCACTTTGTTTTCTGCTGCATTGTTTACTAAAAGTTTTGAGGGCGGTTCCACTTTCTTTTTAGGGGGATTCTTGATAGAGAGCTTCAAATTCTGGTTAGTTTCTTCAGGTACCCCAATCAGAGATGTTTGGCCTTATACTTAAAAGATACCCTTCAGCTCAGGTCCCTAATCCTCCAGCTGCATCCACATGCGCTTCTTGGACCAACTTCCACTTAGTCAATCACTTTTATTTTCTTATTTTTAATGTCCCTCCCTACTACTAGGGGCATTAGGAGGCATTGGGATAGATATACTATTTCCAACCCTATATTAGTGTAAACTTGGAGGACCACCTCCACTTCTCCACCACCCCAATAGCATTGGTTGTCTTGGTTCCATACTAGCAATCAGATGATATCATACCAATCAGAGTCACAGCGACACATTATTTTGTCTAAGTCTTCTAGTTCTTCCTTTATAGAGTTCTATTTTGAGTTTCTTCCAGTTGGCTTCAAATGTTAGGAGAGATGGTTTTGGTGGACTATGACAGGCTTATCCAATCTCGCCAAGAAAGACGAGGAGCCAGACAAGTAAAAACTAAGAAAATTGTAGGTCCGATAGACCAATTTGGTCTCAGTGGACGTTAACCATCATCATCATCATCATCATTACAAATCCATTTTGGAATTCGTTAGTGATTGGCTATTACCAGTTTTGTGATTCCGTCTTTTCATTGGTTTGAAACTAAATGTATCTTTTATGTGTCCTATTAAAAAATTTGCCTTTTTCTATTAGTGCACACCTTCCATAAAACATTCCCAAGGAGGATTAGCCAGATTCCTGTGGTAATTTTTTCCTTTGAAGCTCGCTGAACAAAAGATAAGTGCTACCTCTTTGTAGGTCTAGGTTGAAATTACGTTTTATGTATCGACACTTATAAAGGAAAGGTCCATTGAGTCTGGGTTGTCTTGGCAAATCACATGCTAGTTAAGGCATCTCAAGGCCCGCATTATTTTCAAAGTGTCCATTGTTAATATTTTGTTGTGGATGTTGAGCTAAAAAAACATATTTATCTCCAAGATGATTTTGTTCGATGTGAGCCACTGGCTAGTGTTTTTTGGATCTCTCCAAATCACCCCCTTTCTTTCGATCAAACCAATTTGATTTAGTTTTTTTTAGAACAATTTCACAAGTTTTTGTAATCCCTTTTTAAATGAACTGGAAGAGTTTTTGACATTTTCTTTAGATTCCTATACCTTAATCTTTATTCAATTGTCCTTAATTTTTATGGATGTGTATTTAACATTTTTAGGCATAGTAATTCCTCTCTGAAAGAACACCCTTGTAAAGCTCATTGGACGGGTGTTATGATTATATTGTTAAAGATCTTGGTGTTTTGGGCTAGCCAGATACCCCAAGCAATGAACAGCGGCAGGGCCCTATTGTCTTTAGTAGCAGGATTGTCACACCAATTGCTAAGTCCCTCTTCAATAGAGTTTTGTATCCATTCATCTCTTAAATCCATGAGCCCTTCTAGTTCCTTCCAAAATAACCTAGAAAACGCGCAATTCATAAATAAGTGACAATTTGTTTCATCGCAACCACATGAAGATGCATGATTTGGATGGGCATTTAAATTGCCAAACTTGTTTCCATCACCACCACCACCACCACCACCTAGTAGGCTCCTGAAACCCTTGGGAAACAAGGGTGTTGTAACTCTCCCAAGCAGTATAGACGCTCTAGGGATATAATGTACATATTAGAGTGTCTTCGTCCTCTTTCATTATTACATGGCTTGATTTAAGTTTTTCTATATAGGCTGACCGCAAATGTTCATCCTCCTTCCGAACCTTAAACTTGCAGATTTTCATGCTTGGTGCAAAATTGTAGTCAAATTCTGGTTAGCTACTTGATTTAATGTATAAATGCCTGCATCTCTAAATTCTGTATAATGTGCTCTGGAAGTCTGAAACTATTGCCACATCCTATCCGGGGGTCCACTCCTACCTGCACCTTTGTCCCTCTTCCAACACGCCACACAAACGAGTTTCCAATCAGTGACAAGCCAAGTATAACTGCATTCCATATAGTAGATATATTATGGAAGCTTTTGAATAGATTCATCAACAGTGGCTGGGTGGATGTATTTTTCCTTGGCAACCAAACACCACAAGCCTTTTCCCTGCACTAGCCTCTATGCACTTTTATCTGCCAATGCTTTTGACAATTGGAAATTATTTTGTAATCTCCATCTTGCCAGTGCCTTTGGAACTGCTAATCTTTTCCAGTTTACCCAAGCAAAGCCCTTCGTTTCTCTGTTACTAGACCAAAGAAATTTGTAGCTGATTCTTCTTATTGATTCTAGCATATGTTTTGGTGTCCAAGAAAGAGAATCCCACTAATCTGGAATGGCATCAATTACTGGTTTAACAAGCATTATTGTGCCACCTTGGGGGAGCCAGCGATTGATCATTGCACTATAACCTTTGAGATTAGCCATTTCTAATCTAGCTTTTGATAATCATTTGGTTTAATAACAAAACCATTATACTTCAATCCATTTTCTAACTCCAAAATATTAAAAAGGAAGAGGGTAGAAATATAAAGCTTGTTGATCCTCAGATATCCACATAAGGAGATGGTTGATTTCTCCATGTTGACCTGCATACCTGAGGCAAAACATTAAGTTCTTAAATCTCCTCAATTCTTGTTGCTTCCCTCCTTGAATCTTAAAAAAATAAATCAAAATATCGTTAGCAAATAGTAAATGTGACAATGTACAAGAATTTTCAATTTTTATATATTTTATTTTCCATTTCTGAGTGCCTCTTTTAAAGCTCTACTCAGCTTCTCCATTACATACAAGAATAAGTAGCGGGAAAGAGGACTACCATGCCTGAGTCCTCTCCTAAGAGAGGTTGCTGACCGATTTATGAGCACTGAGAAAGATACTGAGGTGATACTTTTCATAACCCAGGTCACAAAAGGAACACAGTAGCCCAAATGTATAAGTAATAATCTCAGATATGGCTAGCTTATCTAGGATATGCTTTTGAAAGATCAAATCTCAGCACCATCACTTCAGTTTTTTTGACCTTTATGGAGTGAAGTCCTTCTTGTGCTACCTTAATAAGTTAATTGCTTTGGGCAGCTGACTTCCTTCCAGAAAAGCAAAGCATTCCACAGAGATAATGTTTGACAAAATGTTCTTGATCCTTCTAGCAATGATTTTTGTTCTGATCTTTTAGATATATTTACAGAGTAAAATTGGTCTGAACTTTTGAACTGATGTAGGATTATCTGATTGGAATGAGTGCTAAAAAGCTAGCATTGAATGTGGCCAACATCTTGCCAGAAGACTGGTATTCCTTGATAGCCCTTCAGAGATATTCTATGAATTCCAGACATCCTAAAAAATAATTCTACAGAAAGCCCAACAGGAATTGGGCTTTTGTCTTTCTGGAAACTTGTTGGAAATACTGAGAAGGGGTTGGGGGAAGGAGGGGGGGGTGAATCAGCATTTCTTAGCAATTAGCACTTTATTAATATTTTCAGAGCATTAGTTAATCTTCAGTTATTATTATTATTATTGTTTAGTAAGAGCAGTAAACAACAATGCAAAAATAGAGACAATAGGCACAAGATTTTTAGGTGGAAAACTTCCTCCGGGTCAGAAACCACTGAAAACTTTTTATTAAGTTCTTTAATCTTCAGCCCCAACTGAAAAGAAAGCTCCCACTGGAAGGATGCCCCAACGCCCTGGTTTTATCAGCAGTCCGCTGAATGGATGCCCCAATATCTTAGTGAGCCACAACTCGCCCTAGCACCACCCTGAAGTGTTTACAGGCCCCAACCTGTAAGTGACTTCATTCACCTGCCTAGCACCACCCTACCACCCTTTAAAGACAAAAATTAAATACAAAGGTGTGGACTCCTGTACCAGGGACAATGATCCACGTTACAGCGATAGTACAATGATTTTCTTTCACTGACCAATAACACTAGGACGTAAACTACCTTGACTCAACAAATCTAGATCCCTTGACTCAACTGAAATAAAAGCCCTTATCCCAAAACAAATTTGCCTTCTTCAACTCCAGGCAATGACACAACTTTTTACAATTACAATGTTTGACTTCAATTTACAAAAGGACTCTAGGACAAATTTTCCCAACTGTTCTTGTTGATGAACCTTGCTGCTGCTTAGTTTGTATTGTCGTCACTACTTCTGCCTTCTACTGTTCTGAGGCTTTTGCTGATGTTGCTTCTGCTCTTATTGTTGTAGGAGAATTTATTCTTAATAAAACACGTTATGTTGCACTTCTTTAAATAGCATCATGCCACCTTCAAATGTTCAAGTAATGAAACCTTAGACCCTGCTGCTCTGCCCTTACTGCTTTACTGCTGTAGTGCTTTGTTCTGCCTTAAATAAAACACTGCTCTTTCCACACTACCTTTGATGATTAGACAATTTGATGCCCAAAGTCCTGTCAATGCTTCACAATTACAATAAAATATGCTTGAAATAGTTCAACTTTTGCTGTAGATTATCAAGATCTTTTGAATCACAATTTACTTCTGATTCACTTCCCAAGGCTACTTCAATTTGTAAGTGGTTTATGCATATAGGATTGGTCACATAGTGTGAACAAGATCTGAATACTTCTTGTGTTGGATCAAGCACTGAAAAGGATGTCACTGTAATTGCAGATCTTAGAAGACTGAAGCACCTGCAAACAAGAATCACCCAAACGAAATTCTGGTCCCAAACAAAGAGACAAATAGCCCATGCAACAAAAGGATACAATGCAAATCCCAACCAAAAGAAAACTGTACAAACCTGTTTTGCTGTTCTGAAATTTTTGCAAGAAGAGACCCAGAATATACTACAAAATTTACTATGCAAAAATTCTGTTTACTATGATTATCCTAGTGCGAGATTAGTAGATACATACCACAGGTAAATGAAGCAGGTACAAGTGGTTTTAGGAGCCCTAAAACACCATTAAATAAACTTACTGTTTGACAATTTGCAGTCCTGTTCAAACAGTTTCCTACAGGTCCAAAGCTTAATGATTTTTGCCGTTGCAAGTTTCAAGACTTGTTATGCTCCTCAGAATTATGCATTCAATTACTTCACAAGATCATTTATTCAATTTGCAGCAGAAGAGATCTTTTATTCTTCAGATTATAGGTGCCGAAGTCCTGAAGAATGTGCCCTAGCCTCAGATATTAATTCCAGACTTTAGTGAGCAAATCAAGCCACCTTTCTGAGGTTGAATGGAGTCCTTCGCATGGTCTTCAAACCTGTACAAAATATCCTCGGATGTATCCCAAACAAATCACCATAATAAAAAAATGACGAACCCCAACCCAATGATCTCTGCGTTATTTGTTCAAGGTGGCCAAGAGTTTCAGGATAGTCGTTTTGTACATACTCAAATGAGAGGTAAGGCTCTCCTTTTATATATCTAAGAGGGCTCCAAAATATGAACCTTGGGAGGTTAAGTAAGGGCTCCATAAGTTGGACGTTGGAGGAGCATTATAGGAAAATCTCCATGAGTTATATGTTGAATATTAGAGAGGGTTTCAATAATGAACGTTGAAGGACAGGAGGGCTTAATGAGCTAGACGTTGAAATTAAAAGATTATTTTCTTAAACTAAATAATATATATTAGCTTAAGCCTTAAGCAAATGAAAAGTTACATGTTGATTGTGTTTAGAATGTGTTATAGTGTTTTGGAGAGGGCTTCATTAAGTGAGCGTTGGAGAGCTTAGAAGCTTTGATTATTTTGAAATATTAAATTATACTAACCTGCTTGAAGGAAATCTTTGGTGTCCTTTGAATTTCCTATATAATATTTGTGTCAAAGTGCTTGCTTAGAAGTATTTTTAATTTCACTAGAATTTGAGGTCAATGATTGGCTTAGTGCAGACAGTGTTACCCGAGTGTGAAGTCAATGATCGGTTTACTATCTTTGGATCCTAAAGTTATTCAACTTATACGTGGTGAGATTACGGTGAGAATCCCTGTCATATATTGACAACTGTTGGTGAATAAGGTCTCATGTCTCTACCCCTAGGGTTTTAGCCCACAAACTGGGTCTTCAACTTCAACTTCAATTTTCTCTCAAACTAGGAGGAACCACGAGGTGTACAATATAGCAACGGAAACATCTCGGCGAGGAGAATCTATCTAGAAGGATCTTGACACAAGATTCCATGAATTGCCATGTCAAATTTTCCATGGAAGATCGGGGTAGCTCTTGGTGCTGCTTGGGTTGACATCAATGACAATCACCTATCAACAAAACTATGAAGGGCAGTTGATAACTCTTCTCTCCCTAGCTCCTCTATAAGGGCTTGATTGTTTTGGGGGTTTACGAAGCTAGAGAAGTAGGAAAAGATCTAAGTTACTAGGATTCAGATATAGATACGGATTTGGATCCGGATCCACTAGATTTTTGAAAATCCAAGATTTGGATACGACAAGGATACGTCAAGTACTTATATTTTTAAAATAAAAAAAACACTTTTAGAATTAAAAAATCAAATCCATTTATAAATCACAAATTTTAGAACTGGAACCTTAGATATATTATAAATATGAAGACTGAAACACTGAAATGATGCATCCTCTCTCATATAAAAAGAAAATATCATAAATGATAATAGTAAGTACAAAAATGAGTGGGGTCATGTTGCTTTAGCGTTCTGCCTGGCAAATCGTTGTTTGTTGCTGTCCGAAGCGTCTCTGTCGTTGTCTGAGATAGAGCAGGGTGCGGCCAACGAACTTGTGGAATAATGCAAGCAAGGACCACTTCATTGTATTAACCACCAAATGAAACCTAAAATCTAAAAATCATGGTCTGACTATGTAAACAATTTGTGTTAGAAAATTATATATTACAGAGCAATGGAACACATAAAATATTGCAGAAACACAAACACAAAAAATGCATAAAACAAGAGAGATACATGTATATGTGTTTCACCCAATTTGGGCTACGTCCACAGAGAAACAACCTGTCCTGCCTTTTATATTATCCAACAAAAGGAAGAGATACAACTTACAACAGATCTGCTGTAATTTCCTCTTCCCTCTCACACAATCTCCTCTCCCTTTCTCACTCAGAATACACATATACACAACCGCAATACAATTCCCTCATATATAGCGAGGGGTTGCCTTTTAGGGCAAAAAACCCTAAATTAAACATAACTTCTACCGTTAGATCAACTGCCTAATGAACAACTTAGATTGACTACGAAATTACAACATTTTACAAGGCAATTTTACATCTATTTTTTAGCTTCGGGGGCACTGCCCCCGAACCCCTGCCAGGGGTCTACTGGCCCATGAACCCCCTCATGTGGAGGGGTGTACGGTCTTCTTGGGGTATACATCTGGTTGAACACAAAGACCTCTGAATAAAGAAGATAATCAGGCTCCACACCCAACAATCTGAATATGTAAACTCACTTAACTTCCTGACTTCACTGTTTGACACTGAATATGCTGAACAATCCATTTCAACCTTGATTCCTACAAAACTTGCTCTCTATTTAACAGGTGCTTCTCTGTGCATATTACGATCCAAGTCTTAGATTCCTGAGGGAGCATTCCAACATCTACAGACAAGATTACATAACAAACCTCGCTGAACTGAAATCATACCTCAATCTACCAAATCCTCCATTACCAAATTAAAACCAAAAAGGTTTCAATGATCAATAACCAATTGGTCGTAAATTCCTTTAGATAGAATATGGATGTTGTAGAGTATTGTTTTTAAATACCCAATTTGAGAATTCATGAGAGCATTTTAAATTTCAATCAAGTTGACAGGAAAGACGCCCAAAAACCTTTGAAAATACATGAAACTCAATAATTTATGAGCTCGAAACGTTAGGAAACATAGAAGAAAAACAAAAAATATATAAGAAAAGTGATGGAGTTGAACCCAATAGCGGAGAAACAGAGGTGTAGGATCCAAGATTTGAAGCTTACTTGGATCGCATAGCTTGTTTGAACCAAAGATTTGTTATATGCAAGTGCCAATCACAAATCTTGCAAGGATGAAGTATGTATAAGTTGCACAATAGCTAAATTTCCCTTGTTTATCTGTTTCCTGCAGGGATCTAGATCAGATTCGCGGATCCTGGACTCCCTTGTGCTGGATCCAATAACTTACGAAAAGATTCTAATCTTTTGTTCTATGGATGCTCTTTGATCTACCTTATAAATATTGCTAAGTGTTGTTCCCCTTTTGCTGCCATATCTTTAAAACTAGTAGTTGAAGAGCCATCCTCTATCGATCTTCCAAACTGTATTATTGTTTTTCCTATAATTTACAAGTTGGTAGAAGATTCTTGTATTCTCATCACTAGCTTGTAGCCACAGGGCTTGGCATTTTAATTGTTGGACATTTTCCTTGCTCAATAATATTTTCCTATTCTTATATTCTAGATCCATTGCCTTGGATTTAATAGCATCATTAATGAAACCAAATCAATCTTTCTTCTGCTTTTCTCGGTGGGGAAAAGTTTGGTCGGTTCAATATCAATCAATCTAGAGTCTTCATGCTTTCTAATAAAATAGTTTGTAAGTGTGTCTACCCATGTCACAGGTTCCCATACCTTCGAAGCTCCTAGGATGAAATTGATATCCTTGCCAACAATGTTTAAGTTTTGCTTGAGCTAGCCCCAAATAAAGATTTTATGCCAATAAGAAACTCTGTCACATATGCACCATAAATATTCAGAATATTGAAGTCTCTCCCCAAGCCTTGGGAATATAGAGTGATCCCCATACTTGGAGAAAAAAACAATGAGTTAGAGCAAGATAGGGATCTTTTACACCAATATGTGATAAGATCCTCAGATCTACCCTGAACATCAGAATATACAAAGTCTCAACACCGTCTCCCATTAAACGTACAAGACTCATAAAGGTTAAGCTATGGTTGAAATTATATACTATTTCCAACTTCAAGGCATAAATTGAGGATCACAACTCAAAAGGTAAGATGCACAGATCAAAGTCTCTAGAATGAACAAAGTTCGTTCTTCAAGTTAAATACTCCAGAAGACTTGGAATATGTACATCTCCATTGAGGATACAAGAATATATATTAAATGTATGAATGAGAATGATGATACAAATGAGAATGAGGGGCCTGCTTATATACTAGGCAGGTGCCTCTTCATGGAAAGTCATGCCCCATTTAGACATGCCTCTTCAACCTAATTACTAATTAACTAATCACTATTACAATTATCATTTTATGTTTAATATATTTTATTCATAACATTGCCTTCCTCTTCAAAAGGCTTTGTCCTCAAAGCTTACTGATGAAAGGCTTGATCTCTTTTTTTCTGCTTCGAATGTCTTTTGGTCTCGAAACTGTCATCTTCGTCGAAACAAGATGATTTGATGCTCTAAGTGAAACAAAATTGTCGTACTGAGAATGGATCTGACCATCCTAAATTAATTTCTTGTGGAACCACTGGATACTTCGTGTGAAATGTTATCACAAGACTGAATTGTATTAACATTAGTAGTCTTCGGAACATAAGTTTTATGTTTTGAGTGACACAAATTCGTAGATTGATTGAGACTTCTTTTCCTGTGATTCAGATGTAGATAAGGGGTTCTTTTGGTTTATCTTACGCTTATCATGTGTGGCAATATTCTGATTTACTTCATGTGACGATGTTGTTGAGTTGGTACAGAGCCTTCACTTGGGATGTTCATCGTTTGAATTATGACATCTAAGTGTGTCTTTTCTTCTTGAGTTGTGATATTCATTGGGTCAGTATTTATTCCTTTCTCTTCAACTTGGACTTCTACATTCGATGCTTCCTTCTCGATAAACTGTTGCACCTTGTTTTACAATGAGTTCTTATGCTTCTTAAGCCTCTTAATTTGCGTCAATAATTTTTCACTATGGTCTTTAAGCCGAGAAACTTCTTCATTTTTGTCAACAGTGATCTTGTGAACTTCTTTTTGCATATTTTGTAGTACTTATTTGCCTTCTTGAAAAATTCCTTTTGAAATATCTTTTATGTCTTCGGCTGTTACTGAATTGGACTTCAGTGTAACATTCTGGAGTGTTATTTTCTTCTTCTTGTAGGAAAATGTTGAAAACTTCTTTTTCGTATTTAAGATGAAGGATCTTAGAGTTTCCATCCAGGGTGAATCCAAAATAATGTCACCTTGATTGCTCCATAGCGTTTGAACTGAGTATTGTGATATAAATGTATAATCCCCAATGATTAACTGTATATTGGTTATGTGATATTTTTTGTTGCCAAAATAGTCTAATTTTTCGACTTCAAGAGTTATATAATTTGGAATCACTAACTAGTTTGTGATTTCAAGTGTTATATAATTTTTATCTTTGGTAGGTGAGATATCAATAGTGACATCTTTTCCCACATTGGACCTTTTAATTCTAAATAGGACTGAAGCATAATTACGTGAAGTTTCTGGAAATATTCCTTCCTTCATTTCAAGGTTAGAATGTGTACTTTTTTCTTCCATGGTTGACTCCAATTTTCCTTTCGTCGACAATTTTATTGAATGATACTAGGTAACTTTGAATAATCCTTGGATGCTTCCAAACCTCCTTATAATTTTTATATATATAAAAGCTTTGATAAATCCCTTTATAAACTTTTGAATTACTATAAGGTAGTCACTTCAGTAACTTTTACTATTCTCACTTAACTTCTAAGTACCTTTAAAAAAAAAAGATTTCTAAGATATATATATATATATATATATATATATATATACACCTCTATGGGGTGTGTCAATGTGCAATGCCTGGGCCCTGCTGGGATTATATGTTCCCAAATACCAGGCAGGTATTCCTATAGCTCTAGTGGTATATGTAGGAGTATCCTCCATTGGATTCTTATTCCCATTGATTATTTTTTTGATTCTAAGATATATATATATATATATATATATATATATATATATATATATATAATACGCCACAATTAACAATTACGTTATGGTAATTAGACCAATCGACGCTTTGAAAAGTTGTGTCCTTGAACAAGCAGATACTTTGAAATCTGTAACACAATAATTGGCATTGTTTTCTCCTTAGATGGAGTGATATTTGGCT
Source organism: Pinus tabuliformis (assembly GCA_031772625.1). Classification (NCBI taxonomy): domain Eukaryota; kingdom Viridiplantae; phylum Streptophyta; class Pinopsida; order Pinales; family Pinaceae; genus Pinus; species Pinus tabuliformis. The sequence continues at coordinate 610,638,683 of CM062804.1, forward strand.
ATGTTTCTGACACAACCCTGACTCAAATCTCTGACGGTTATCAACAGGTAGAGTGGTTAAACCAACTTTCTGTGTGCTCAGTGGATTTCCTTGTGTTTAAATGAATAAATATTGTAACTGTGCTATGTGCCGGGTTGCGATTGGACTGGATGGTGTTTGTGCTCTTCAGCGAACAAGGTGGATGACGGTTGGGTGTGAACGATGGTTTCTTGAAGTTTTTAGTAGGTGCAAGGAAGAGGAAGAGTTTCCTTATTTCTGCACACTGCATAGAACTTCTCCCACAGATTGCACTAAAAACTGAACTCCTATAATATTATAGATATTATAATTGCGGTACCAATTTCAGAGAGGCAAATGTGAGTGTAGATAGAGTGATATTTAAGTGGATAAGCTCAAAGGAGGGGACAAAATGGTAGATACTGCGTCTGGTGATATGAAGTATAAGAGTGACCGACAACCCAAGCGAAGTTTTTGTAATAGATTATCTATGACCTTCAGTAATAAGTTGTAGAGATTGAAGATTCACAGTAAACAAGAGATATATCACTTGATTGGCAAAATGAGACTCATTGTTCGCAGTGGAGTTGTAGGGGTTTTGACACAACTGTGGGGAATAGAGGTCAAGGACGATGTACGATGGTGGAGGAATAATTGATGTGTTGGATCGATGGTGGAAGGCAGACAAGTAGATGATGAGTCGATTGAAGGAAAAGGACCTTGTGGCTATGTAAAAGGGACATTTGATGAGTTGCGTACGATGGCTCTGGTGCAGAGGCAAAGTAAGTTGCTTTTTTTAAAATAATTTTTTAATATTTTTTTCTTTTAAAATAATATATATATATATATATATATATATATATATATATTTTAATAATACGTTTTTTTGTTTTTATTTTATATATATATATATATATATATATATATATATATTTTATGTTTATAAATGCCCTGGGCCTCTGATGAATCAGTGATGGAGAAACTCCAAGCTTGTGTAGCGAAGTTCTTCAATTCCGACGACAACAACGTTGACACAAAGTTGATGGCCAAAGACTTGGATCAGAGAGCGTGGCTTTGTGCAGTGGTAGAACGGCCAGAGGATCGAGTTGCTCTAATACCAAATACTCCAAGTAAATACTCTAGAAGACTTGGAATATGTAGATCTCCATTGAGGACACAAGAATATATATTAAATGTAAATCTCCATTGTTGTATATCTCTTGCTAATGATTGTTTTTGTGTATCACTTAGATATTCAACTAAAGTAAAAGTTTTGCAACATTTTGTGCAGCCGACATTTGGATTTCTAAATGACTCTTGGCAATTAGAATATCCTTCTGAACAAAAAGGACATTTTGAAAAGAAACCACGGTTCTTTATGGAAATCTTCTTTTTACTTTTTTCTTGATTTTTTTTCTTCTTCAGTGATTGACTCTATTTTTCATCAAATAATACCTTTGACTATCACGCTTATGTATCCCTTTGTAACAAGTGAGTATACAAATGTGAAAAGACCCACTTCCTCAATATTGTGTAATTCATGATAATATTACCTTGATATATATAATCTTCAATAATTTTTTTAGTCAATATATAATTTCTCTTGTTACTTTTTCCAAAACCTTCTTCTATATATATACATATATTAAAATATATAATAAATATATTATATTTATATATAAGCATTTAACTTTGGTAAATGTATAATAACTTCCTTTAATTGAAACCTTTTAATAGCTTGCCCATTTTCTTTCCATTCGATGGGTGAGACTATGGATTAGATGATTTTGGACAGTCGTGTCCCCTCCGTGTCATCCACAATCTTCGGCAAGCTTAAGCAAATATGATAGCGGCCCAAATGATAAACACGATGCATTTCTATTGACTGCTACAAAATGGTACGACAATGTATGTAGTAAGTGATGTGACGAGAACAGGGCAGTGGTGGAGTTGTTGGAACGACGACTGTTGTGAATTCGGGGACAAAACCACTGTTAGAGTTCAATGGCGGCGACAACCACAAATGCACAAGGATAGTGGGTAGGGAATTGCAGTCGAGTGGCGTGCGCCGTGAACAGATAATGGTAGGTGGATGGAAGAATTTCACGACGTTGAGAAGGAGGCCGGGCTGGGTGTTTTGACGGCTAGAATAGTGCTGAGGCTGCATACAATTGATAGGTTTGTTGTTGAGCTGTTGTGCTCTGTGGTTGTGGATGCCGATGCCTAGCAGTGGTGGGCCGTATATGTTTATTTATTTATTTTTATTATTTTAATTATATATGATTTTCAATTATATATATATATATATATATATATATATGAAACTCTTTTTTTTGTTTTTTGTTTTGTTTATATATATATATATAATTTTTCCCCTTCGTAATATATATATATATATATATATATATATGTGCCCCTGATCGGGGTGCGATAGGGAAGTCGAGGTGGGCCAGAGGGGATGGGAGGTGGAGGTGCCAGAAACCATCCACTTGGGCCCAAGGACAGAGGGGACATCGGGATGTGGGAGGACGAGATAGCAGGAAGGGCAACAAGTAGGACATGGCAGGGAAGAGGAAGGCACAGAGCGAGGACATGTGTGGCTGAGAACAGAAGGGAGTGAGGAAGGCTTGGGGGCAAGCGGCAGGGCGGGCAAAACAGAGTCGACAAAGGATTGGGGGCAAGCGGCAGGGCGGGCAAAACAGAGTCGACAAGTTGCATGAGAGCAGAGAGGTACCCATGGTAGGAGCAGCCGGAGGCACGAGGGATTAATGAGAGACAAAGATGGAAGCGTCAGAGGTTCATCATTTTGAGGAAAAGGAATGAAAGAATGGGCGGCGAGAGGAAGAAGAGGGCATGTGGGAGGCTGGACGGAAGAAAGCTGGGACAGAAGGATAAAACAAAAAGAGGCGAAGGTAGTCGAGAGAGGAGATAGTTGCATGCAAAGGAAGAAGGCGAAGGAACGAGAAAAGAAAGGTGGTGGAGGACGCAGGTTGGTCGACGAAAATCAATGGTATGTCACCTTGAATGCCTTAACTGATAGAATTGAAGTAATGTTTAATTCAAAGGAATTGGGGGAGGGGGCTTGGGAAAGCCATGACTCGGAACAAGTCGCGACCTGGGGTTCTTAGGACTCTAACCTGGTTTGGAATGTTAATGAAGCGAAGAGATATGGTAAAGTTAAAGGGTCTCCTTGGGAAGATGAGCAGAGAGGGAATGAGGGAGGACAAGGAGACAATGGGGATTCCATTAAGGGAGAGCGCATGAAGATTAAAGCCCCGACTAGGTGGTACCTGAGGCATGAAAGGGAAAAATCAGGTAGCAGAGACAGAGCGGTGGGTATTATGGGGGCCAACGAAGCAAGGCTATGGCTAGCCTGGCTTGAGACGAAACCAAACTGGAATTTCCAGAGTGAGACCCAGGGATAACCAGGGACAAAATTCGAGCAGGGATACCTGAGAGGAGAGAGGTCGGGATGGGAAACCCAATTGAACTCTAGAACAGGGATAAGGGAACCCAAATCAGGGACTCCTGTAGGACCATAAAGGTTGACCCACATGTTACAGGTTGTCAAGTAGGGATGAAACATAGAGGAGAAGAATTGAGAGATCAAAGCCTGTTATGTCAAGCGCAGTCAGGGGGGAATCTGAGGGAGAAGGAGGGCAAACCCAAGTTGCCAGGACTAGGGCGAGAGGCCAAGTCTGGAGCAACTAAAAATACGACAGTTTGGTGTGTATGCATTCAGACTGATGACATTTCTTGTGTTACTGTTTTAGGTATTATAATAACCAGGGTGCAACACAGTTTGGAGGTCTGGATCACGCATTGCGCTGTAGAGAGAAAACCTACAATGGAGAACAATTTGGGCGAAGAAAAATGCAGCCAAGACAAAGACAACATGGCTAGAGAAGGAAAAGAGGTGGCTAAACGAGGCAGTAGAGGAACTGGGAAGGCAGGGAAAAGGACCACTGGGGGGGATGCAACCTCCAGCAGAGGCCAAAGAAAACGAGGCAGGAAGTCTGGAAAGGAGCATATGCAGACTCTCATCAGCGCTTACATGGCTGGCAACCTGCCAGAGGTAAGAGCACAAATAGTTGGGTGGGAGAGGGAACTCAATGACAGCATCACCAACCAAGACATTGAGACAGAAGAGTGGGAAGCCATGGTGCAAGACCCGGGGAACACCCGCGGCCGACATACTCTATTCCGGCAAACAATCCAACAATACTGGGTTATGAAGAACATAGTAGCCCGAGCTATGGCACTAAACAAGGAACAAGAATTAAACAAGGAACAAGAGGTACAGGAGGAAGCCAAAACAAAGGAGCCCAGCAGGAAGGATCTCCACAGGGAGATAGCAGCAGTCCAGATTCAAGTCTACTGAAACAACTTAGCTCTGAGCAGGATAGAGCAAAGTCTACAGGACATGAGGAGAAGCAAGATGTTGGGGTCCAGTGCGAAAGCCCTAGCCCCGGTGGAGTCCTCAGATGAGTGAAACAAGTTTCTAGACAGAATTTTGTTATATGTCGATTAGCTTTTACTTTCCTAAGTTGATGTTTATTATAGATAGAATAACAAATGTTGCATGGATGGTGGAAAAAGACTTATTTAAATTTTGGACATCTTTTAACGCTGACAGGTGGCCAACCTGGTTTCCTACGGGCAAGTTGAGGCCACTTGTTACTACTGTGAAAAACATGTTAGTGGTTGGATAATATTAATAGAGAAAGAACTACCAAGCTTACAAAAATATATATATGTGTGTGTGTGTTTTATTTTTTTCTTTATTTCTTTAAATGGCCAAAGGCCTATCAATAGAATGGAGAAACTCCAAAACTTGTGTAGTGAAACGCTTGAATCACAACGACAAAAAATTTAACAAAAGTTTGATGGCCAAGGGCCGGATCAGACTCGCTCTGTGTAGCGGGTGAGTGACTAGAGGATCGAACATCTATGATACCAATGTTATGAACAAAGTTTGTATACTTCAGTTAAATACTCCAAAACACTTGGAATATGAAGATGTCCATTGAGGATATAAATATATATAAAATGTATGAATGAGAATATGATATTACAAATGAGTGTGAGGGCTTGCTTATATACCTAGGTAGGTACCCCTTCACAAACAGTCATGTCCTTGGAGACATGCCTCTTCAATACTAATTATTAATTAATTAACCATTATTCATGATTATTATAATTTATATAATTTATATTATTTTTATATATATTTTATTCACAACATCATATGTGGATATGTACCGCAACCTCACAACACCCCTCTGGACTCGAAACGATGTCCCATACCATTCTTCATGATAGAGCATTCTCCACCATGGCATCTCTTCGAATTTGTTGATCTATTGCCTTTTCATAACTATTAGGCTCAAAATCAATAATGTCACTTATGACCGCCTAACTAGAAAACTGTCTTAGTGGTATGCTGTCTCTAAACATCTTCCTAGGAGCCTCCACATGTTGCTTAACATCACGAAGAGTCTACTCCATCCTTCTCGAGCCTCCATCTAGTAGAAATAGAAGGTGCCTCAGAGCTGATTTGGTGCAACTAGCCTCTCCTCAACCTTGGAATCGCTCACTCTCAATCATTTGCCACGATTGGTATTGAGTCATTTGACTTCCTCAAGGCCTTGTGCTCCTCGAGCCTCACTTCCACACCATAGTCTTCCCCTGTGATGGGTTGTACACCCTGTATGCCTTGGAAGGTTAACTATATCCTACAAAAATGCCCTTTAATCTTGAGGGGTACAACTTAGTCCTCCTCTTAGATGGTACATGGATATACAGTGGACACTTGAAGATGCAGAAATCTCCCACCTCTAGTGTCACACTTGCTAACACCTCTTCGGGAGTCTTGTCTCCCAAGACTTTGTGAGGACTCCTATTATGAATGTAGACCATCGTGTTACATGCTTTTGCGAGCATGAACATAGGAAGATCTTGATCATGAATCATGGCTTTGGAAGCCCTGACAATAGGCTTGTTTTTCTTCTCAGCAACCCCATTCTGCCGCGGGTTGTAAGGAACTATCAACTTCTTTATACATGCCTCTATGCAAAAGTCCTTGAACACATTAGACATATACTTGTTGCACACATTTTGTCAAAGTTCCAAGGAAGTGGCAGTGTCAAATTTTTTCAACAATATCGAGTCATCTATCAACAGTCCACATGTCATTGTAAACCCATTCTGCAAGTTATATATGTAAATGATCCTAGTGAGACCTTGAGTATATGTAACAACCTAGGTAAGTGTATAATTTTGATGACGAATTCCATCCTAGGAGGTTTTTTAACCTCACTGATTACTTGTGTTTCTAGACACGACTAATCAGAAGAGTTTTTTCCCTCCAGCTTAAACTCCAAAGCTAGGGTGAAATTTATTTTCGGATTATTAGGTGAGTCCTAGTGTTTTTAGTCGAGTCTGATGTAAAAGTGGTTTGGAAATAATTTAAGTTAGTTGGCTTAATTATTTTATTACAAATCACTTGGTTTACAAGATCATATTGTGTCGCAGATGGGTTATGTGTCTTGAGGGTCTAAGCCAAATGTATATTCCCTCTTTGAGTCTTGTAAATGAAAAATCCTATGTATTAGAGGGTTGGAAAAATAATTAAATCCCCTCATGTGTAAAGTAATTAATTTTTCTGGCAAAATAAAATCAAATCTTAAGTCAGAAAATTAATTAATTCGAGTCAAATATAAATTGTCTTAGAAAAATAAATTCTCTAAATGGAAAAATTCGTGGGTCTTAAAAGAATCAAATTTGAAAGGTCCTCCACCAAGGAAATATTGAATATTTCAAGAAAATTTGAACCCTTGGACCTTGGTGGTTAAGTCAGCCAAATTTTGGAGGAAATTAGCTCAAAATAATTAATTTTGAGCTAATTAAAATTGAATTAAACGATAAATTCGAAAATTCCTCAAAAATAAAAAATCAAGGGCCGAGATTAAAAGATCTTGAAGTGTTTATCAACGGACAAGATTATTTTGACAAGGATCAAAGAAACTAGCTGTTATTTTTCCATTTGGAGGATTTATCTATAAGTTAGAGAGCCAGTTGAGTCTCTAGTCATCTTGATCTCTGGCTAGAATATCACTGCTAAAGCATTTTGGTAAACTATTGTCCCGCTGGGAACTATTTTTTCTTCCATAATAAAAGTCTTTGGGGTGCAACTCGAGGTGTTCTTGTTCGTTGCTCTGTGGTATGTATTGACTACAGGCTTCCTATGTTGTGCTTTATTTTGACAAGGATCAAAGAAACTAGCCGTTATTTTTCCATTTGGAGGATTTATCTATAAGTTAGAGAGCCAGTTGAGTCTCTAGTCATCTTGATCTCTGGCTAGAATATCACTGCTAAAGCATTTTTGTAAACTATTGTCCCGCTGGGAACTATTTTTTCTTCCATAATAAAAGTCTTTGGGGTGCAACTCGAGGTGTTCTTGTTCGTTGCTCTGTGGTATGTATTGACTACAGGCTTCCTATGTTGTGCTTTATGTGATTATTTGAAATAATATATAGTGTTTGCAAGTACTTAATCCTTAGTCTCCAAGTTCAGAAACCGTGGGCAAGGATCATTTTGTTTGGATCCCTAATTTTTATATAGTGGATTAAATCTTCGCTAAGGCTATAGAGAGCATAAATTTTCTGAAGCATTTCTAGTCATTCTTCAAAGGAAAAATATTATAAAAAATATTCTCTCACAATTCATTTAAAAACCCTTGTATAATTTGTAAAATAATTTTGTAATTTTAATTGTAAATTATTTTTTCTAAGTTGGGTTGGGGTTTTTAGATTTATTTTGTATATATTTGGGGTTTGGGTGTTGTATTTTTATTTTTTGCAAGTTGGAGTAAGGAATCAAGTAACAGGAGCTAGATCTAGGCCCTTGAGGGTAAGATATAGTCTCTTGTAAATTTTGCAGGGCTACCGACAGAAGAATTTTCAGAAAATCAAAGAGCTGATGCATTAAGCTTTTTGAGCAAGGGTTTCAAAAATTTCAGGGCATCTAGCTCGATTTTTCCCTCCTAGGCCTCAACGCCCCTCCTTTAGCCCTCAACATTTGGGTTTCTAGCCTCGGGGCTAGCTGTGAGCCTCAGGGGCTGCGACCTCCCCTCCTTGCCCTTTCCCTCTTTGGCCTTTTGTCCTCCTTTGTGAGGCCTTCGTCGCCATCCTCGATTTCTTTTCCTCCTCCGCTAGGCCTTCTCTCTCGTCCATCCTCCCTTGGCCTCCCTTCTCGACCTCCTCTCCCTCTCTTCCCTTGGCCACAACTCTCTAAGGGCTTGCGACTCCCTTTCTAGGCCTTTAGGCCGTAGGTCGTAAGCCTTAAGGCCTTTCCTAGGCCTCTAGGGCCCTCCTATCCCCAACGCTAGCCTCACTAGGCATAGCGTTGGCCTTTTCTTGGCCTTCTTAGGCCTCCTCCGGAAGCCTTTAGCCTCTCTTGCCCTCTTTGCCTCTTCCATCGTCTTCCTTGGCGTTTTTCCTTGGGTTTGAGCCCTCATCTAGCCCTAGTTTGGCCCTTGTCCATTTCTAAAGCATTTGAGATTGAATACTTGGCGGTTTTGTAGGTTTTGAAGCTCAAAATTTATATTTTTCAAGCGGCTACTTGATCCCAAAGTTTCAACAAATTTTGACCTTGGACTTAGGGTTTGATCTCTAAACCCTAAGTTTATCTTTGTTTTATTACAACAGTCTAATCATTAATGATTAAGCCCTAAAATCACATGCTACATGGTCAAAATTGTTTAGATTTGCAAAATTTTCATTTTTATGAGTTTTGGCCACTTGGGCATCTTGGATTTGACCTAGATCTAACTTTTATGCTTGCTGGAATTTACTGCATACTGAAAATTTCAGATCTGAAATTTCTGAAGCACACACTTAATTAAGGTCAAAAATCTAAAAAAAATCAGTTTTAGTGAATGTTTGTTATTTTTAGACATATTGGGCATTGTCTTAGGCTTGTCTAGCTTGCTGATCTGTCATTGGTTTACTGCTGTAATAAACATATCAGTTCTGAAATTTGCTGGAAAGGCTCTAAAAATTGAATTTTTCAAGTTTCAGTGCATTTTTGCTATTTTTGGGCATATTGGTCATCTAATTTTGGCATTGCTAGCTTGCTGGCTTGTCATTTATTTACCGCTGAAATAAATATATTAGATCTGCTATTTTTAGACATATTGGGCATTGTCTTAGGCTTGTCTAGCTTACTGATCTGTCATTGGTTTACTGCTGTAATAAACATATCAGTTCTAAAATTCGTTGAAAAGGCCCTAAAAATTGAATTTTTCAAGTTTCAGTGCTTTTTTGCTATTTTTGGGCATATTGGTCATCTAATTTTGGCATTGATAGCTTGCTGGTCTGTCATTTATTTACTGTTGAAATAAATATATTAGATCTGGAATATCTCTAAAAATATATCTTAAAGAGGTTAGTACATATGGTATTTCAAGATTGTCAAGTTATTTGGTGGTTGGGCTAATTTTTGTGACATTGGGCAACATAAGCATTGTTAAATTAACAGTGACTTGTTACTCATGAAAAGATTGTTGGAACATAAGGTACATAAGTGTCTTCATAGCTCTCTATCTTGTTGTTACATGTTCCTAGCATTTATGTGGTGAAAGTGGCTAACATTGTGAGTTTAGGTGATATAAGAGTTTACATTTCACATTTAATAAGCCTACTCACCTAAAAACACTTAAATCATAATTTGTCTTGGCGCTAAGTCTCTTGATCATATTGGTATCTTGTTGATGTGATTAAATTCCTCTTAATAATTGCCATTGAAGTGTTAAGATCATTCCTAATCTTGTTCTTGGGCATGTAAGTTTCCATTGGTTATTTCAATAGCAATATTTGGCTCATCTTAAGTATTGAATATTGGCATCTTATAGTTTTGTAGTTAATCGTTAAGTAATCTAACATTCTGAGAAATATCTTGTGAAGTTTTCACTTGTATCTTTTGGCATTTATCTTGTTAAGATTGTCATGTCAATATTGTTAAAAAGTACTCCGACATTAAGATTATTCACATTAAGTACTTTTAGTAACACTAACAATCTGAATTCAAAATAATTTCACTCATCAGCTTGCGTAAGCATTGAAGTGTTAAGATCATTCCTAATCTTGTTCTTGGGCATGTAAGTTTCCATTGATTATTTCAATAGCGATATTTGGCTCATCTTAAGTATTGAATATTGGCATCTTATAGTTTTGTGGTTAATCGTTAAGTAATCTAACATTCTGAGAAATATCTTGTGAAGTTTGCACTTGTATCTTTCGGCATTTATCTTGTTAAGATTGTCATCTCAATATTGTTAAAAAGTACTCCGACTTTAAGATTATTCACATTAAGTACTTTTAGTAACACTAACAATCTGAATAATCTTAATTCAAGATAATTTCACTCATCATCTTGCGTAAGCATTCTAGGATGTAACCTACATCAAAACTTACCTCCTAGCATAAGCTAGGTTGATAGCGATCTAAAACACCCTTGTCACCTAGCATGAGGGGCTTGGCAACTCTTCAGTGGTTAACACGGTGACCTTGCAGTTATCAGAGCCATAGTCTCTATAGCACCAGAGGCATCGAGTGACAGGAGCACAACAGAAGGTATCGTTAATCAAGCCCTAGCCTGCTTCCTGTTGGCCTCCTTCCCACAACCTACCTTGGAGCCCAACTTCAAAATAGTTAAGGGAAGACCATATTTAGATTAGGCATATAATTAAAATTAACCAAGATCACTGCACTTCACATAGGTCCTAGGACTTGCACATCATGTAGGTTAGTCAATCATTCAAGCAACAAGTGTCCATCCGGTTACTTGGCATTAATTTATCATATGCAAGAATTGTGACTTCATTAAGGCACTGGTTTCATACTTGAAATTTAATTTAATCATTAATCTTGCTAAATTTAACCAAGTAATTAGGCCACTCACTTGTGTCTCCCAAACAAGTTGGTCTCCAACTTGTTTTCCTTCACCTCATTCCACAGGGACTAGCCCCCATAGCCTGTTGTTGGGAGACAACTAGAACGGAGTGGGCAGGATCAGAGTGACAACCCCCGCCCTGAACGGTTGTCTCAATGCCTATACAATCCGGGGACAACAATACTCACCCCCATTGTTCAATCTAAGGAATTTGACATTTCTCCCTATCTGGTTCGTTGCAAGAGCTTTGAACTCCCTTTCCTTCTAGGGTCTGTAGTTGGATGACCCCTCGAACCAGTCTTCATATCTCAAACTTGTTGCTGCCACCCACCCTTGAAAATGCTAAAATCAAATCTCCAAAAGAATGGGCAAAAAAATTACTGATGGTAAAATAAATTCGCTGCTGTAAAACCCTTTTGCTATGTGATCTCGCCTATAGTGTTTCTAGTGCTTTGATGCCATGTCGAAGTTTTAACACCAAATTTGATTTATTTTCCTGACAATTATTTTATACCCAGAAAATAATTTATGCTCAAAGTAAAATATGAAATTGTTGAAATAAACACATTGGCATTTTCAACTTCCATAAATAAATAATGCAGTGGAATAATAAATAGTAAATTATCACAAGACAGTAAAAATATTTTTCCAATAAATATCCCTTCACTTTCTATTAAAATTTGGAAAATTTAAGGCCTAGACCCATAGAGAAATTACACAAAAAATACAACAATATTAGAACCTAAAAATAACCTTGAGATTTTGTGATATTCCTACTTAGTATTTTACTAAGTAAATATCAATTTTGCTCAATTTTGGTTTCTTACATGGTTACACTTAGGAGAAGTGGGCTTAGGGAACCCACCACAAGGGAATTTCAGCCCACATGGAGAGTATGCTCTCAATGGAGCGGAATTGGTGAGAGGAATTTGATGTGGGCCCACATGGGCAATCTTGGAGGCAACTTGACAAAAGGAAGGAGGGACTCTCATTTTTCTCATTCATCTATCATTTCAAAATTTGTCTCTTGAGATAGCACACTTGAGCAGTTAACCAAGTCTGCATGTGTTGTTCAACACACGGGTGTTTCTGAGCGGAGATCTCAATCCTTGATTCGGTGGACTTTGAGTGCCAACCCAAGGTGGGAATTCTACCTAGTCCCAAATCATACCAACAACTGTGAGGTTGTACCACAACAGAGAGGAAGCTACAACAGCGCAGGGATTGCGCAGTCTTGGGTAGAGACACTCCGGGAGGTTGAGGAGTGAGTGGAGTTTGAGGTGGAAACTTGGAGGGAAGGCTTGGGGAGCCTTCTAACAGGGATTGCAGACATTTTTGGAGCATTTAGTAGTAGATTTTACGGGTGGGGTGATTTGCCCAGCAACAGAGCTACTCAAGCCAAAGAGGGTCGAATTTCTGGGGTCAAGCTTTGGCCAAACCCTTCGTGGGTTATTCTGGGTTTATTGAGGAGAGGCCAAGATTAATTACCCAGAATTTTCTGAGCAGTGGAGAGGGCCTTAGCAGCAAATCCTTTCTGGCAACAACAAATTTATGGACATCTACAACGTAGTACTTAGGTACCATAGCAATAGTTTTGGAGGAGGGTGTCTCAATTGTTATTTTGGGCTTTGCTAGCATGTCTAGAGGAAGCTCGGGTGCACTCATTCCAAAGCCTATTTGTACACCTCTTTCCATTAATAAAAAGAGTACACAACACAATTTTTGGGTGTTAATTTGTGGACTGATTGCTTGCTATTGTTTCATAGTGTTTTTGTCTTTTTGGCTTTGCATATTTACTGTTAATTTTCCTTGGGGATATTACAGTGGTATCAGAGCTCATAGACTTGGCACAACGTGTGGGAGCAGCGTAGTATATGACACTGGAGGATAAGCAGAACGTGACATACCGAAGGCAAAGGTACAAAAGCAAGGAAAGACAGTTGGAAATTACCCCTGATCCTGTGATTACAGAGCCTGAGGTAGAAGAAGCCAACATGGGGGACAATGAAGGAGACAAAGTGAATGAGGAAAAGGAGTTTGCCCAACTCCTACTGAAGGCAATGCAGGACTTATCCCAGAACATTGAGGGAATGGGCCAACGAAATGGCAATGGAAACAAGGGTAAGGGAGTCCAAGGGGATTTCCACTATGGAGAAGGGTTTGGCACTTCACAAAACCACACATCTCTCAATGGCAACATGCCACTAATCCCAAACACACCCCTTAAGTCTACCATTCCCACATTCTTATAATCTGGAGCTGGTGGGCAATCGGAGTAGGAGGAGGCACCTTATGGGGACTGGAGTATCAGTCCTATGGACCTGATTTTGGGAGGGCCATTACTTTCAAAGACTTCTGCCAATTGAAAGGCAAAAATAGGCCCAAGGGACATGGTGGACGAGGCTACATGCAGGGAACAAACTTGCAACGCACTTTGGGGAGGCCGTTTCTCCCAACTTTCGATGGGTCCTTCAAGAGCTCGACCAAGGCATGAGTTGCAAAATTGGATGTCTATTTCCAGCTGAATCAAATGACGGAAGGAGAGGCAATCAAGATTGCCATGTTGCATTTGGAGGGGGAAGGCCATGACTGGTGGTTCCATGCGCTGACCATGTTGGGGCATGCAGGAGTAACTGCTTATGATGATTTCAACAGGAGGGTATTGGAGAGGTTTGAGAGGAAAGACCCGAAGGAGTATTTTGGGGAGCTGACAAGGCTCAAGGAGACCGGGAGTGCAAAAGCATACATTTCAGAGTTTTTGCGATTGTTTGTGATGGTGTTGGATTTGTTGGAGTCTAAGAGGATCTACATGTTTGTGGATGGGCTAACAAAGCCTTTGCGCGGTTTAGTGAGGTCCAATAGGTCTGCTACATTACAAGATGCAGTAGGGAGAGCCCGTGACTTGCAAGATGCCCTACCTAGGGCTTGAACACCACTACCCCCTAGACATGGTTTCCAGCAGAGGGGGAAAGACACCAGGGCTCCACCACTGAGGGCCAATCAGGGGCGTGGGTAGCTGGATGAGGAGACCTAGAGAGACCTCAGGAGGAGGAGATTGTGCTTCACTTGTCAAGAGCCGTGGGCACCAGGCCATAGATGTGCAACGAGCAAGTTCCACTACATCGAGGTCTTCTCTGACAACGATGCAGAGGACGAGACTTATTTTGAGATGGGTGGAGATGATAGCACAACACCTAAGGAGGGAGGACCACCACCACCACCACCACCACCACCAACAGAAGGAATTTCCTTTCCATCTTCTGGAAGGGTCCTTGCATCACTGCGTGGGGTACCCAATTTTTTGACTTTGAGGATCAGAGGCACTGTTCAAGGGCAACATGTATCAGTTCTGGTGGACAGTGGGGCTACCCACAATTTCATTGATGCTCAGTTGGTTCAGAGGAGAGGCATCACAACTAAGGAGTTTGAGGGATTCTCAGTTCTTGTGCCTGGGGATAGAACCATGCAGTGCACTCACTATGTGCCAGCTTTGACAGTGACCATGGGGAACTACTCCATGATAGATCATTTCTTTGTAGTAGATGTATCAGACACCAATGTGGTGTTGGGAGTCCAGTGGTTCTATGCGCTTGGCAGAGTCACAACCGACTAGAGGAAGTTGGAGATGGAGTTTGTACGGTCAGATGGCAAGATCGTGTTACTTCTGAGAATGCACTCATACCCACCACAGATTGTTTCGGCCCACAGGATGGAGGCTGACTTGAGAAATGGAGACATTGAGTGGGCTGTGGAGTTGAGGATCTCAGACGCTGGGGGCAAGCCAAAGCCGCCGCATCCGAAGATATAGGCTATTGTTGACAGGTATCCAGTTATGTTTGGGGACATACCACCGGGTCAACCACCTGACGGGGGGTTTGAGCACACTATCGAGCTGGAGTCCGGTGTGTAGGCCATCATCACCACTCCTTATCGACATCCCATGGCATATCGGGATGAGATAGGGAGGGATATCCATGAGCTATTGGCACTTGGGCATATGAGGCCCAACTCTAGCCCTTTTGCTTCATCAGTTGTGCTGGTGAAGAAGAAGGATGGGTCCTTACGGATGTGCATCGATTACCAGGCCCTCAATAAGAAGACACTGAAGAACCGCTACCCCATCCCACACATAGATGAGTTGATGGATGAGTTGAGGGGAGCTAAGTTCTTTTCGAAGATTGATCTGCAGTCGGGGTACCACCAGATCCGGGTGAGGGACCAAGATGTCCCGAAGACAACATTTCGGTGCCATTATGGGCACTTCAAGTTTTTGGTTATGCCCTTCGGGCTGACCAACGCACCAACTACATTCCAGTCATGCATGAACCATGTGTTTCGTGGGCAGTTGAGGAAGTTCGTGTTGGTGTTCTTTGATGACATACTGATTTATAGTTGGACTTGGGAGGAGCATTTGCAGCACCTTGAGACAATACTGCGCATTCTGGAGGAGCAACAATTCTATGCTAAATTGTCCAAGTGCGAGTTTGGGTTGACTGAGATGCTCTACCTAGGGCACATCATTGGGGTGGACGGTGTTAGAGTACATGAGGAGAAGATCAGGGCTATCTGGGATTGGCCAAAGCCCTAGAATGTGACCAAGCTAAGGGGTTTCGTAGGCATTTGCACCTATTACAGGAAGTTCGTGAAGGGCTTCTCCCAATTAGTAACACCTCTCACAGACTTGATGAAGAAAGGGGATTTCGAGTGGACCACTACAACGCAGGAGGCATTTGACCGCCTCAAGGAGGTCATGAGTAGCTGTCCATTGTTGGCACTTCCTGACTTCACCCAACCTTTTGTGTTAGAGTGTGATGCATCAGGAGTGGGTGTGGGGGGTGTGCTGATGCAGGGAGGGCACCCCATAGTCTTTGTGAGTCAGAAGTTACTGCCCCATGAGCTACTATACTTCATCTATGATAAGTAGATGCTAGCCATCATGCATGCGTTGGCCAAGTTCGGACAACATTTGGTGGGGAACAGGTTCAAAGTCAAGACAAATCACAACAACCTCAGGTTCTTCTTGGAGCAGAAACAGTTGCAAGAGAGGCAACAGAAGTGGGTGAGCAAGCTTCAAGCATATGACTTTGATATTGAGTATGTCAAAAAGAAGCACAACGTAGTGGTTGATACGTTGTTCAGGAGGCTAGCTCCTCTTTCCTTGATAAGCATTGCCCCGGATTGGAGGGCGCAGTTACTAGTTGAGTACTCCAAGGACCAGTTCGCGTGTGAGGTCCTTGATGGGTTGGTGATAGATGACCGGTATGGGGTGATAAACGAGGTGATCTACTATTAGGACCGGATCTACTTGGTACCCAACTCCCCACCGATGGAGAAGATTCTATAGGCTGCCCACGATTCACCATTAGAGGGGCACCAAGGGTTCACGAAGACATATTGGGCCATAAGAGAATGCTTTGTGTGGAAGGGCCTCAAGGATGATGTGCTGAGGCATATCCGGGAGTGTGACACATACCAGCGGAACAAGGGAGAGCAGACACACCCCGTGGGTCTATTGCAACCGCTTCCCATTCCAGAGGGGAAATGGGAGAGCATATCGATGGATTTCATTACTGGGCTGCCCACAATATAGGGCAAAGATTGCATCTACGATGGACCGCTTGACGAAGTATGCTCACTTCTTCGCCATCCTAGCTCAGTACTCAGCCTCACAGGTGGCCGAATTGTTCTTCAGGGAGGTGTTTCGACTACATGGTCTCCCAAAGACCATTGTTAGTGACTGGGACAACTAGTTCATGGGTGGATTTTGGCAGGAGCTATTCCGGTTGGTGGGTACTGAGCTCACCTCGAGTACCAGTTACCACCCTCAGACAGATGGATAGATGGAGATAGTTAACAAGTGGCTGGAGGGATACTTGCGTAACTATGTGACAGGTCAACAGAGGGCACGAATACGGTGGCTACACTTGTGTGAATATCGCTACAACACTACGCACCACATGTCCATAGGTATGTCTCCATTCCGAGCTCTGTATGGTTATGTCGCATTGACTTTAGCTGACATTATGTTTGGAGACGGTAGGGCCCCAAGGGCAAAGGACTAGGTACAAGAGAGCCAAGATATCTTGAGGGCTCTGAAAGACAACATGCCTATGACCCAAAACCAACGGAAGCTTTACGTAGACAAGGGCGAAGTTGAGAGGCAGTTCAAAGTAGGGGACTTGGTGTTTTTACCCTCAGACAGATGGACAGACGGAGATAGTTAACAAGTGGCTGGAGGGCTACTTGCGTAACTATGTGACAGGTCAGCAGAGGGCATGGATACGGTGGCTACACTTGGGTGAATACTGCTACAACACTACGCACCACATGTCCATAGGTATGTCACCATTCCGAGCTCTGTATGGTTATGATGCATTGTCTTTCGCTGACATTATGTTTGGAGACAGCAGGGCCCCAAGGGCAAAGGACTGGATACAAGAGAGCCAAGATATCTTGAGGGCTCTGAAAGACAACATGCGGATGGCCCAAAACTAGTAGAAGCTTTATGCAGACAAGGGCAGAGTTGAGAGGTAGTTCGAAGTAGGGTACTTGGTGTTTTTGAGGCTCCAACCGTACTGGCAGTCTACACTCAAACATAAAGGGGACAAGAAGCTCAAATCCCACTTCTATGGGCCTTATCGTGTCACTCGGACAGTGGGGGAGGTAGCATATGAGTTGGAGCTACCCCCGAGGAGCCGGGTGCACAACATTTTTCATGTGTCTTGCCTGAAAAAGGCATTGGGAGAACAGGTCACAACAACTACAGAGTTACCCCCTATGGACGATGAGGGGCATTTGGTGCTGGAATCGGAGGCCATTTTGGATACCAGGGAGAGGCATTTGCGTAACAGGGTCATCAGGGAGTTTTTGATTTGATGGAGGAATCTGTCGGATGAGGATGCCACCTGGGAGGGGGAGCAGATACTACAACATCCTTCATTGCAGTTGCTTGAGGACAAGCAATGTTTTGGCGGGGAGGACTATGATATTCCTACTTAGTATTTTACTAAGTAAATATCAATTTTGCTCAATTTTGGTTTATTACATGGTTACACTTAGAAGAAGTGGGCTTAGGGGACCCACATTCGATTTTTGGCATAGGAGGCACTCCAACATTAGAGTTCAATGAAAGATTGTGGCCTTGGTGGAGCATGGGGGCCACCATAAGGGAATTTCAGCCCACATGGAGAGTATGCTCTCATTGGAGCCGAATTGGTGAGAGGAATTCAATGTGGGCCCACATGGCCAATCTTGGAGGCAACCTGACAAAAGGAAGGAAGGAATCTCATTTTGCTCATTCATCTATCATTTCAGAATTTGTCTCTTGACATAGCACGTTTGAGCAGTTAGCCAAGTCTGTATGTGCTGTTCAGCACACAGGTGTTTCGAGCGGAGATCTGAGCCCTTGCTTTGGTGGACTTTGAGTGCCAGCCTAAGGAGGGAGTTCTACTTAGTCCCAAATTGTACCAGCAACAGTGAGGTCGTACTACAACAGAGAGGAAGCTACAGTAGTGCAGGGATTGCACAGTCTTGGGTAGAGACACTCTGGGAGGTTGAGGAGTGAGTGAAGTTTGAGGTGGAAACTTGGAGGGAAGGCCTGAGGAGCCTTCTAATAGGGATTGCTGGCATTTTTGGAGCATTTAGCAACAGATTCTATAGGTGGGTCGATTTGCTCAGTAGCAAAGCCACTCAAGCCAAAGAGGGTCGAATTTTCGGGGTCAAGCTTTGGCCAAACCCTTCGTGGGTTATTCTGGGTTTATTGAGGAGAGGCCAGGATTAATTTCCTGGAATTTTCTGAGCAGTGGAGAGGGCCCTAGCAGCAAATCCTTTCAAGCAACAACACATTTATGGGCATCTACAACGCAGTACTTGGGTAACATAGCAGCAGTTTTGGAGGAGGGCGTCTCACTTGCTAAGAAATTGGATTCGTTCCCCAGGGTTGACGTGTCTCGAGTCCATTGAATCAGACATGATTCATGTCCGAAAATCGGGTCACGTCGTGTTCAATTGGGACACGACCGAATCTGGATCGTGTCCCGATTTTTGGACACGAACCCAAAAAAAGTGACCAGCGTGGCATTAACAGGCGAGTTTGCTGCTCTTTTTTTCATGTTCACTTGTCTATTTTGCTGTGGGTTTGTTGTGGAGCAAAGGAGCAAAGGGTGTGGGAGCATTTTCAAGGAGATTCAAGCAACATGTAAGTGCATTTTATCTGTATTTTTTTTTGCATTTTTATTACAGTAGCTTGCATATGCATTTCTTTTACAAATTTGTGCATTTTTGGTTTATTCTTTTACAGCATTCATGTCTCAATCAAGGGCAGCAGGGAAGGGAAAGAATGTCCCCATTGGAGATGCCCCTCCTCCCCCAATTTCATAAGAGTTTGCTTTAAGTATTCCCTCTATTGCAAGTAATGTTGAGGGAGGACTTCCTCCTCAATATAACATTGACAAATATCCCTTGTGGAAATATGTCACAAGAGAGCAAGGGCCACCCAACAAGGTGAAGGGAGGAGGCAATGTGAGTTGGAAATGCAGCTATTGCCACAATACTTTCAGGAGCACATATTTTCGTGTGAAAGGTCATTTGTTGGCTTTACCAGGTTGTGGGATTGGAGCTTGTACAAAGGTGCCTTTAACAAAGAGGAAAGAAATGGAAAGAGAGTCCAATGTTGGTATGGCAAATGTGGCTGCAAAATAAAAAAAAGCCAAGAATGATGACCCCCTTCCATTCTTGAGGAAAGGCAACAACAAATTCCCATTTGAGAGTTTTGGTGGGGGACAAGCAGCAAAAAGAAAGGCAATTTCACTTGGTCTAACGGACAAGATTTTTTAGAAGGAGAAACAGGTAGAGGTTGGTCTCACCATTGCCTTTTTTTTTCTATCAAAACTTCATATCTTTTAATGTTGCACGCTCACCTCTCTATTTATTGAGATGTGCCTAGCTCTAACTCAAGGGGCTCCATCAGGGTATCTGCCTCCTGGGTCAGAGAACCTTAGAACCACATTGTTAACAAAGACAAAAAAAGAGGTGGAAAAAATGCTTGAGCCTATTAAAGCATCATGACCAACATCTAGGGTTAGCATTGTTTCTGATGGATGGACAGATCCGGCACTACACCCACACATCAACTTCATGGTGTCTTCCTTGAATGGTCTACTTTTCTTGAAAGCAGTGGATGCACTTGGACAATACAAGGATGCACAATATATGGGTGAGTTGTTTATTAAAGTTATTGAAGATGTAGGTGTTGATTCTTGTGTGCAAATCATTACAGATAATGCTTGCATGAGTTTTTGGAATGTGGGAACGTTGGGAACTTGGGTACGGGTTTTAGGAATGGCTAGAGGTTTCGACAAAATTTACAGGAAACGACTAATCGGGTGTGGTAATATTATATAATAAAAAAATTAAAAATATATATATATATATTTAATTATATAATTTATATAATAGTCAAAATACTCAAATATTAAAATCAATTTAAATATATAAATAATAAATATATAATCTCTCTTATATATAAATATATTCTTTGGGTGTCTCTCTCCCTGAGTCTCTCCCTTTTATATATATAAAATGTCAAGTTCATTATCAATTCTCTGACATGTTTCTGTAGTTATTCTTACGAGAAAAAACAACTCTAATGTTTAAGCATTGATTGCCACATACAATATGCACACACTCATTATCAGTTCTTTGACATGTTTCTCTAGTTATTCTTACGAGAAAAAACAACTCTAATGTTTAAGCATTAACTGCCACATACAATATGCACACACAATTTTCTGTGATATATGTACGTAAACAACAAAAGAAATATTCATCAGCTTGACATCCTAGATTTGCACTTACGTCGAGGTGCCACAGACTTCCTTAACCCATCAAGAGATTGCTCCAGTAAGGATATTGGTGTTAAAGATGCCTTTGGCCTTTCTTCTTGCTAAGGTTTCAACATAGGTTCATGTTTTGTGGGCAGTTCAACATATTTCTCTACAGGCTTTGTATTCCCCAACCCTAGGGAATGTCGAAACTCCAAAAAATGCAGTCTTCAAGGCTCCTGGAACATTCCCAAGCTCCCATTGAAGCTCCCGTTGAAAAGGTAATGTTCCCATACAGTGCCAAAGCTCTCGGGAGCGCGGGAACCATTCGAACGGTTTTCCCACCTCTCGGGAGTGCTTCCGGTGTAACAGAGAGATAATGCACCTGTTTGCAAGGCTGCTGGCATGATTGTGGAAGCTAAATATCCACAAGTGTTTTGGACACCTTTCACTGTCCATTTATTGAACTTAGCACTGAAATCCATTGCTTTTAATGTGCTTTGGATTGGTAACATTATTGAGGATTCACAACATATCTGTAACTTTGTACAAAATCATACAAATGCCCTCCCTATCTACAAGGAGTACAACAATCTATCATTGTTGAAGATTGTAGATACATGGCTTGCCTCTTCATTCATCATGATGAAGAGGTTGAGGGAGGTCAAGACCGTTCTTGGGGCCATGGTTATTTCAGGGTTTTGGTCTTTTTGGAGAAAGACAGATCAAGTAGCCTTTAAAAGAGTGAAGGACACAATGTTAGATGATGCTTGGTGGGAGAGGGTAGATCTACTTATTCAGATCATGGACCCTATCATTTATATGCTTCGATTTGTAGATACAGACCAATCCATCCTAGGAGAGGTTTACGAGGGATGGGATTCCATGATTGAGTCTGTGAGGAGCATTATTTTACGGAGTGAGTGCCCCAAGTATGAGACATCACCAGAGGCCTTCCTCACCACTATACAGGATATTCTTGTTAGCAGATGGGACAAGAATTGCACACCTTTACATTGTTTGGCTCACTCATTGAACCCAAAATACTACAACCATGAGAGCTGAATGGTGGTACTTTCCACAGATTCCCTCCTCACATGGATGGTGAAATCTCACAGGGGAGGCAAGATGCATTTAGGCAAGTTTTTCAGGATAGAATATCCCTTGATAAGGTGGAGGATGCCTTTGTAGAGTTTTCCACTGGCACTGGTCGATTTGCAGGATATGATCTGATTAGAGACAGGGAGCTAAGAAGCCCTATTCTTGGTGGGAAAATCATGGGGCAACAAGCCCTCCTCTACAAGAGTTAGCCATGAGGTTGTTCTCTCAGGTGACTTCATCCTCTTATTGTGAGAGGAATTGGAGCACATGTGGGAATTTGTATAGTGTCAAGAATAGCAGGCTTGAGCAGTCCAGGGCAGAGACAATTGTGTATGTGCACACCAACCTTCGTCTTATTTACAGGCAGAGGGATGAGTGGTTGAAGTGAAAGACAAAGATGTGGGATGTCTTTCCTGATGATATGGGTTTGGATAACAGTGTTGAGTTGGCATTGGCAACATGGATCTCAATGATCCAGTGCTAGAGCCTGTCACATTTGATGATGGTGATATTGTAGAGGGGTCATCCTCCACACCAGCCGATGCAAAGATGACTTTGGATACAGGGGAGGAGGATGCAACAGAGGAGAGTAGTGGTGACCATGATGATGAGGACAATGATGCTGATTTTGATGATGATTATGAGGATTGATGACTCATGAGTCACGAACTACCTATTGCCTTGAGGCTTGTATACTTGTAGTTGTTTTGTATTTGCTATTTCTATTTGCCATTGGCATTGCACTACCTATGTAACACATTTTGATTTTGATGACTTAATGAGAAAACTACAGTTGTTAGTATCTTTATTTTACTATCTTGTCTTTCTCCTATTCGATGATTGATGAATTGAATATGTATTATGATTTATCATTTATGTCATAATTGTATTTGAATTTTGTATGTACTATGCATAATGTTACTTTGTAAACAGTAAAACTTACATCTAGATGAAGATCTATGTTTGAAATCAATGAATTTGTATCACGAATGAGAATTTTTGTAAGAAATATCTAATTTTTATATATATATATATATATATATATATATTTTTAATAAAGTAATATATAACATGTTGAAAATATCGGTATCGGCAAAATATTGGCGAGGGTCCAGAAAACATCTTATCGGCAAAATATTGGCAAATATCGGCAAGCATAAAAAATGCATAATATATTCATTTTTTCCTTCATATTTTTAAACATATAAAGCAATAACACCATGAAATAAACACATTGGCACATAAATATGAAGAAAACACTTCTATATATGATGTCAAATAGAAATGATACATCAAAGGCGATACCAAATCCTGCTGATCCCTAATAACTGTCCAATCAAGGACTCAAATGTGGAGAACCAATACAAAATAATATCACATTTATGAAAATATCTCGTCATCATGAGTTATATGTAACAAAACAAATAAAACTAGCATCTATCTATCTGAAATCACTGCCCTCTCCCCTTTTTATAGGAAAACATGATGGGTTGTTTGCTAGACCTGCCCCTAGTAGTAGAAGGCCCTAGCCTTGCCTCTGCACCTAATGTCAAATAATGAGTGCTAGGTATGGAGCTGTGCTCTCCTATATCTATAGCTTCCTCCTCCTCCTCCTCCTCTTGCTACCCCTGTTCTAATGGATCATCTGGCTCTAACCATGAAGGTGACTCCTCCAAGATGGGCTCCTCAGACTCCACCCTCCACTGAGACAATACATCAATATTGTCTAAGGAAATGGCATCTGGATCCATTGGTGCTTCTATTTGCCTCACTCGAAGTCGGATGTTGTAATGCACATACACTAAATCATTGAGGCGTGCGAACTCCAACCTGTAAGAGTGTCAAAAAAACTAATGAGTCTTGACTCTTGACACTTGAAGGTCATAAATTAAAAATTAAAAATTACAATAAGTGTAATTGCTCAACTGAAGGCTGGAGCTCAAAGTTATACATGTTGCGCTTTTTTGCGTGTATTTTCTCAAATACACTCCAATTGCGCTCACACCCTGAAGAGCTACATGTTTGACTCAAGATTCTTATGGCCAATTTCTGCAAATTTGGTGCCCTTGCACCATAGCTTCGCCACCAAATATCTACAACAAAATAAAGAAATAAAAAATTCAAAAACTTAAAACATAATTAAACTTTCAAATAAAAATTACATAATTGAATTTAAAAAAAAGGAATTATAAGTAAGGAAATTCTAAATTGAAAATTCTAATTTCTAATGAGTGATGACTTGTCACTTACGTGGCATGAAGAGGGTCCTTTCCCTAATAGCATCATCAAAGCCAAATAGGCCAACACAATCCCGAGAAAACTATATTTCGCGATTGATTTTGCTACGAAGCTCAGGATCGGGTACCATCCTATGCATACAGGAATGGAGCCTTTCCATCACCTCGCCATCAAAATCAAAGCTGCATTTGTATGAAAATGGCGGGGTTGAGGAAGAGTGCTACTGCATGAATGGGTCGATGAAGCATCCTTGTCCATCGACTATCAATCACGTCCCATAACATCATATGCCTGTCAAGGCCAGCAGAACCCTTGTCTGCTTAATAAGAATGAATGGCCTCCTTGCCCTATCCATGGCCTCATACAAATAAGCCATTGCAGGCTTCTCCCCATCTACCAATATGAGAACCTTTACTATAGGTTCACTCACTGAGCATGCTTCTTCTACTCCACTCCAAAACGTCTCAGAGTACACCATTTTTGCAATGGCTTTCCCGTCCTGTCTTCTGTTGTATCTACAATTACGCTAGTCATCAGACAAACATTTGCTTCAACTCGAACTGACATCGAAGCAAAGACTGAAGAGTAATAAAGTTTGTGGCAAAACGTGTGATTGCAGGATGCCTCAACTCCTTGTTTCTAGTGAATTTCCTCATGAGGCTAAGAACAAAAGCATGGTTATAAATAAACTTGGGGACACTCCTAGCCATATCAACCACCTCCTTGATGAAGGAGAGTTTCCCCATATCCTCAAGCAACAAATCGAGACAATGTGCTGCACACGGAGTCCAGAACAATGTGCAATGCCTCTCCATAAGCATCTTGCTGGTAGACACATAATTAGCTGCATTGTTTGTTATAACTTGCACCACATTCTGCACACCAATCTCTCGAATGAACCCATCTAACAATGCACATGTCGTTGCTGCATTTTTGTTATGTTCTGATGCATCCACTGATTTAATAAACATGGTACCTTTAGGACAATGTACCAAGAAATTTAGAAGGGTCCTACCCTTCCTATCTGTCCAACCATTAGACATCACTGTGCATCCAGTAACTTCCCATGTTTTTTTCAACTCCGCCAATCTAGAGTTGATGTCCTGCTTTTCTGCTTGAAGAATTGGCCCCCGCAACTCCTCATATGTAGCACTTTTGTACCCTGGGCCCACAACAACAATAGCATCACACATTCGCTGCCAAAATGGATTGGTTTTGGTGACGCTGAGAGGTAAGTCGCTCCAGATTAGATACCTCCCCATGACTCTATTTGCTTCTTGCTTCTCCTTTTTTTTAACAAGTGATTTTATGCCAGGTTGTGATCCATGTCTTGTTCTGGAACAAAAAATGATGACCTCGCACTAGCAGTAGCAAGTGATGCTGTGGAGCCCCTCTCACTACCCTCAACATCAAAATGAAGAGAAGATATCCCGGAAGATCTACCTGCACGTTCAACGTTGTTTCTTTCTGTCTTTTTCATCCATTGCCTCAAGAGCTTTTTGTATAAGCTTCGGACTAGAAATTGTACAAATCCCAACATCATGTCCAGTGAGTCTAGCCAGATGGTATTTCAATCCTGAACCCCTCCTGTCATCCTGGTCCCACACAATTTGCATGTAAGATATGCCCGATTTGTCCCACCATCAGGCTCCCCATACTCCCAAAATGGATCTAAGGCTTTTGGCATATTTGAATTTTGTAGCGAGCTAACTCAAACCTAGGGCACCATTTTTTTTTGGAATTAATAAGTAATAACTGCCTCATTTTACAAAAATATTTTTTTTGCTACATTATTTGCAATGTGAATTCAATGAAAAACCATAAATGACAATAAGAGGGTGCATTTGAAAGTTAAAAAAAAGGGAGTTTGCTGTCCAAATATGGAGAAAACCTTTGCATTTGCTCATGGGCATAAAAATCATAGCAAATGGAAAAAAAAACAAGCAAAATGTTTGTAGGCAAATAGGCAAGCAAGAATAATCCTAAAATTATCAAAAAATTCATTAACATAGGGGTTTATTTGAACATACCTGTTAATGGAAGGAATGAAATTGTCTCATTGTTCTTCAATCTTAGATCAACAAAATCTTCGTTGTTGGTGGCGATAATGGCTATTCAACACTCAAATCCTCCTTGGCAGCAAGCACATAGCTCTCCCCTTCCTTCTCCAGCAATCAGAAATGAAAATGAATGAAAAAATAAAAACGACCTTTTCTAGCCGTGGTGGCAATTTTTTTTTTTTCTTCTGTTTGTGCTTGGGCGATATTTTGCGTCGTAGCGCGATATTTTCCCGAGATATCACCGATATTTCGGGAATATTGCGATATTTTCGGGGAGACAAAATATCACGATATTTCCTTGGCGATATCTCGTCTCCCCGAAAATATCGCAATATTTGCGAATATTGGTGATATCTCGGCGATATTGTCAACACTGATATATAACGTATCCGAACGTGTCTTGTTCCGGGGGGTCAATGTGTCCGTATCCGACACTCGAATCCCCGTATCCGTCGAATCTCGAATCCATGTGTCAGGTGACTTAGCTCACTTGTTATTTTGGGCTTTGCTAGCTTGCCTAGAGTAAGCCTAGGTGCACTCATTCCAACACCTATTTGCACACCTCTTTCCATTAATAAAAAGAGTACGCAACGCAGTTTTTGGGTGTTAATTTGTGGATTGATTGCTTGCTATTGTTTCATGGTGTTTTTGTCTACTTTGCTTTGCATATTTACTGTTAATTTTCCTTAGGGATATTACAGATTTTTGGCCCAAGGAAGAATTCGACTCCTAAAAGATGGCTGCTTTGGAAGATGAATTGGCCCTGATAGATCTCGGCCTATACCTGCAAAAATTTGGCCCTTCTAGTCGCACAACTTGTGCACTAGAATTCTCGCCTTTTTCAAGGAAATTGGTGTCCGAGTCTCAATAACAACTGGAAGTTTTGGCCCTCACTCTCTGGAAGTCTTGGCTAGCTTGGGATTTTCACTCTCTCTCCTCCAAGTCTCAACTCCCTTCAAGATTCTAGGTCCACACACAAATTCTCCTTCCAAAAATCTACAACACACTTTTCTTCTTTCTCCTCATTCATTGGAGCCTCTTATTCGTGAGAAAATTGCTTCTTGAAAATGCAATATGCCTCAATTTTCTGCCCGAGGTTCTCTCTATAATTTCACTTAATCCAAATCCCTAATCTCCAAAGTGATAGAGGACAAGGATTCAATCTTAACCCAGTTAGATCAATGGTGGAGATTAGATCTAAGTCATGTAAATACTTAGATTATTTATCCTTTATAGACTTTAGCCCAAAGCCCAACATTAATTAGTAAATTAATTAATGTGCTTTTCAAAATATTAACATTAATTAATATTAATTAATGTTAATATTTTGAAAAGAAATTATAATATTTGCTCCTCTCGAACAAGCACCTAAAGAGGACTCTCCTGCATGCTAGACATTCAGCCTATGCTGAAGATCTTCCGATGCTGCAAACATCAACAGTTGCATCACCACCTATATCAAAGAGTAGTGAGAGACAGGTCCAAGTCTGAGCATTCTGCTTCCATATCCTAATCTTTATGAGGTTCACTTGTATATTCTTCACTCCTACGAGACACAAGGTGTAGGGTTGAAAGTACATATACAAGATCTTCAACTTTTTGCTATCCCAACATGTTGCGCTTCACAAAATGAATGAAATTATAGTTGCCCCAATTTTGTTCTGCTGATGAAGAGATTGCCACTTGTGATAGAACACGAGTGGCAAGGCTTTGTAAATAAACACCATTTGTCGAATGACAAATCCACCATTTAACCAGGTTCATGGTACTCTCTTCCAAAGTTGATAATGTCTGCAAAATCCTCTAATCTAGTAGGAAAGCAAGCAAATTCCTTCCTTACATCAGTTTGGAAAGAAGCTGGAAACAACCTTTGAAAGGATTTTTTTCACTTCATTTGGCCACCTCGTTGTACTGATGTAGGGTCTCCCTCCTCCCATTGCTTTGAGCAATGTAATCTTCATCATAAAATTTTTGATTTAGAGCACGCGCCAAAGTGTGCAACGGAGTATTAAAGCCATTCAGCCTCATAACAATGATGGACCTCACATGCTCTATAAAATCAAAATCAACAAAAGAAAGAATGGGAGCCTCATATGTAGTAATTTCCATGGTTTTCTCAACCATGGTATCTATGCCATTGTAAATCTCTCCCAAGAAAAGCTTGTTTGTGTTTGCATATCTGAGAAGAGCAAGTGTAGGGAATGTGAATTTGAGCAAGAAATCGATCTTGCTCCACCAATTTTCATCAACCTACGCACCTTCCCACCAATCTTTGTCAACCTACACACCCTTTGCACCATGCTTCCCCTCTCTGAATCTGCTTGTGTCCAATCAGCCCAGGTTGCACTCACCATCAATGCAGGTTTGGTTTCAACAAGGCAGTGCAGCATGATGAAGTTTGAGGCATATATTGAAATTATAGGCGCTCTCATTTCATTCTATTGATGAAGAGATTGGCACTTATGATAGAATATTATTGGCAAAGCTTTGCAAATAAACACCATTTGCTTAATGAGAAGTCCACCATTTGACCGGGTTCATGGTTCTCCTCTCTTCCAAAGCTGATATGTCTGCAAAATCCTATAATCCGTGGCAAACCAAGCAAATTCCTCCCTTATATTAGAGTTTGTAAATAAGCTGGAAACAACCTCTGAGATGCTTTCTTCACTCCACTGGCCTTCTTCACTCCATTGGGCTCTTTATTATGTGGGGCGTTCCTCTTTCCGTTGATTTGAACAATGAAATCTTCATCATAAAATTTTGGATTTAGAGCATGTGCTAAATTGTGCAATGTATAAAATTTTCTTGACTCAATGTAAGGGTTTTCAGTTTCAATAAGTTTATCACTGTTTAATGCATATAAATCTGAACTTATAAATGAAAACACATTGAATCGTTTATTTCAAATACTAAGTGGAAAATATGACAGCAAAACACATCAAATGACACGGTTATTTTTAGGCAATTCCCCTGGAAAAACCCTGTTGGAAAACCAGTTGAGGGAGTAAATTTTATTGTGAGCTCACAGAAAAAATGAGTTTACAGCAAAATTTTTTCAGCCATAAATGACTACTTGTCTCAAAAACTGTGCCCTTTCACCACCTTGAGAATTGTGGCAAGACCATCAAAATCTGTGCCTGATTTCTGCTGTATGGCTGTATAGTCCGACAGCAATAAATGCTCCTCGTTTTCTGTTCTCGATTTCCTGTACTGGCTGGCTGTACAGTTCTGTGCTTTGTAATCTGTCCAAAATGCCTTGATTTCTGTGCAGGTTTTCTGTACCTGATGTACAGTGCCATGCCTCGAAATCTGTGCAAACAGTGCCTGCAATTAATGCTGGAACTTTCTTGCTTTGCATGCCACCAAATGCCCTTGGCTCTCTTGCTGCACCTTCTCTCCTCTTTCTTCATCTCTTCTTGTCTCTCTCTCCCTCAATAAATGAGTAATAATGAATGATGCCTTTTCCTAGAATTAAACCTAAGATTTAATGGCCTAGATTAAGTCCTTAGCCAATAAGATCTATGGTTGTGATATAATATTTCATTATCACAACTTAAATCACTTCAAGTCACTTTATTCATTCATAATGCACAAAAGTCACTTTCACTTTATAAAATAAAGTTAATGTCCTAGGGATCACTTTTGGACATTCTCCAACATGATAGACACCAAGCCAATGTGGAAGACACTTGTCCAATCTAAAATCTCAACACAATGTAGTGTTAAAGCCATTCCAACTTGTAATAATGATGGGCCTCACATGCTCTACAAAATCAAAGTTACAAAGGGAAGAGGTGGTTGTTTGGTCCTCAATCCGTCCTTTAAGATGACCACAAGCTCTCTTCCTTCTCCAACAGCAAACAAATAAAAGTGACAAAACCCCACAAAATCGCCTTAAAATCCTGCAGGTCCACTGGCCAGTCATTTTTTTTTGTTGTGATGTGAAATTTCAGCAAACACCACGATGTTTTACAAAAATCACAATTTATTTAATGTACAAAAAATTGTGATTTTTGCTTGGCAATTTTTTTAACAAAGTGACAATTGTGCAATTTTTTGTAACGAAAATTCAGCGATGTTATCAACACTGATATATATAAATGAACTCCAACCAAGTGTCAAATTCCTTTTTAAAACTTGCTTTCGACCATCTTCTCTAATCATGTGTTTCCAACCTTTCTCCATTGTGACGATATCCAGTCTAGTTTTTTCTAGCTGTGCTATTGCTGTCAAGTTTCAACACAGCAATCAAGCTTCTTACTGCACTGGACACTTCTCTGCCAGTTGGAGATTAATTTTCACACTGCTGCACTTGGTTTGAATTTCTTTTGCCATTGCCGTCATGTTCAAATCTCAGACCATCTTCTCTAATCATGTGTTTCCAACCTTTCTCCATTGTGACGATATCCAGTCTAGTTTTTTCTAGCTGTGCTATTCTGTGAAGTTTCAACACAGCAATCAAGCTTCTTACGGCACTGGACACTTCTCTGCCAGTTGGAGATTAATTTTCACACTGCTGCACTTGGTTTGAATTTCTTTTGCCAAGTAGAGATTGCCGTCATGTTCAAATCTCATGCCAACCTTCTGCATCCTTTGGCAACATTCCTTTAGCCAATTTTTACATTCCTTTTGCTTCTTATTTCATCACCAACTATTTGCATCTGGATTCCTTCCAACTAAAAGTAAGAAAACTGTGCAATCTCCTCTCCATTATTTTTTTCTAGAGAAAGCTTATCCTCATATCACATTCCTCTTCTACTGCAATATTACGTTTCTTGAATTTGCCTGATGCATCGAACTTTTCCTCAAGAAAGAAAACTCAAATCTTTGGTAAAAAATCATCAATAAGCAACCAAAAATACATGGTTCCCCTGAATGATGATGTGCTCGTTGGACCATAAGCCTTCCACACACAAAGTTCAACACTTTGGTTGCTTTCCATGCTTTAAATGTTTCAATAACTTCCTTGCGATGCTCCTTTGCTAGACATCCCTTCTTTTGAGTAGTAGGTAGACTCATTGAGTGTCTCAAACCTTTTTAGAAGAGAAAGATGCTGAAAAGAATGACCACGTTTTTGATGCCAATCAAATTGACATTGTTACCACTTGGTGAAAAAGTCCTAGTCACAATGTGAGACTGTTAAAATTGGCAACTAGGGCCAAACTCCATGTGGGTCATCTTATTAATGGCAGCTGATATTTTTCTTGGATCCCTCTCATCGAGAGTTGTAGAATTGATCTAAAGATCATCCGATTCCGATAAGTATTTATGGAGATATGAATTTATTTGTGTTATGGGACAATTCGTCAAGGTCGGCCAGCAACCAAATAACCCCCACATGTGCTCAACGTTTTAGTATAAAAGGCGATGACTTGAGAGTCATTTTACACACTTCTCTCTTGATTTCTTTCCACTTGTCTTTGGTTTTAGTGTGAGAGAAATCTAGGAGGAAGAAGCCCTAGATGTTGGAGGAAAGGAAGCTGCCCTAGCTGCAACAAAGAAGACAGGTCAGCAAAGCTATGGAAGGGATCTACGTTGACCTAAAGGAGCTCATGGAAGAAGTTTAATGCAGCTATGGAGGAGGCCTTAACAAGCCCTAGCCGCAGTCCTAAAACATCCCTAATGATGTCCTAAATCCGCCCTCACCTGGCTAATCTAAAGCCTATTCATTATGCCCTAAACGCTGGTCTATCCTGCCCTAGCCACAGGTCCATGATGCCCTAGCCACAGGCCACTTCAAGTGACTGAATTGTTGGATGGAGGGCCTAGGATTGAGGGCTGAGAGGGCAGGTTGCAAGGCCGAGTAGATGAGGAACTAAACGCCAGAAATTAAGTCATTGTTTGGGCATGTTGAAGAGACGGAAAGCTACAGCAAGCTAGGCCATAGTCCATAACAATGAAGCTGTTGGAATTAATCTAGGGCTGCATTGAGATGGACAGACCCTCAAGAGGTCAACGTGGTATGAAGGAACCTCTCCTCGGCATGGCCGCAGCACCAGAGGGCTAGTCATGGTTAACAGTGGGACAGCAAGCACGGTGCTGCAAATTGGGACAACAAGCATGGTGCTGCAAAATTGGGACAACAACATGGTACAACAATGCAAATTGGGACAGCAAGCATGGTGCTGCAAAATTGGGACAGCAACATGGTACAACAATGCAAATTGGGACAACAAGCATGGTGCCGCAAATTAAGACAGCAACATGGTACAACAATACTACATTGGGGCAGCAAAATTTAGGTAGCAACATGGTACAACAATGCTTCAATGGGACGGCAGCTAGCATGGTGCTGCAAACAAAATGGGATAGCATGGTAAGCATGGTGCTGCAAGCACATTTGGACAACAATGGTACATGATGCAGTACAGTGATGGGTACAACCATGATTGGTAAAGCATGATGGGATGTAGCATAGTAATGATGGGTGCAACATGGTGCAACACAGTGAGGTGCAACATGATGATGAGGAGCAACACAACGATAGGTGCTGCATGGTGATGGAGTCACCGAGGAGAATCAGTTGAAGCAACATGTCTTCAACTGAGTTCAGCGACCTCATGTATCATCTACCTAGAGATGATCTATGCTCTTATTTAGATAAGTCAAAGTGTTGACTTATGTTGTATATGTACTATATCTCTCTCTCTCAACTGAACTATTGAAGAACATATAAGAAGAATTGATCAAGGTTTCCCCACATTGGGGTTTGTCCCTGGCTAGTGCCACATCTTGTGTCCTCTTGTCTTGGCTTGTCTTTTGCGATTTATGTTTATGTTCTATCTGCAGTTTACTTTAATGCTGACGTGATTGCTAATTTGGAAAAGATATTGAGCTAACTATGAAAATTGAAATAAATTACTCTAAGCATAGAACATACCTAAAATTAACATGATATTAGAGGTTAGGTGAAGACAATGCCCAAGCAAGAGTGAAAGAGCAATCACCAAAGAGAGTTGGGAAAGGACAAAAGGATCAATGGATTCCTCATCCCTCTTCAAATTCATCGAGGGTGAAATCGAAGCAGAGAATATTATCAGAATGGCGCAGTGGAAGCTTCTGATGGCCTACCTAAAGATCACTTCATTGGGAAGTCCGGATCTAAGGGTGGAAGGAAAGATAGATGCCTTGTTTGTAATAAGTTCGGCCATTATGCGAAGGAGTGTCCGAATGGCAGGGACACATCTCTTAATGAAGATAACAATCATTCCAGGGACATCTTCAATGATCGAAGGAATGACAGGTAATGCAGGTCATCAAGGAAACGACTGACTCTTCAAGAAAGTAAGGAACCCCAGGTATGAAGAATCAAATGTTGTTTCTGATAAGATAAAGAAGCATTATCTTGTATTGGCCCTCTCCTTCAAATTCTATGGGAATCTAGCTTATTGATTATAGTGCTTCAAGGCACTTCATCGGATAGAAGGGTGATCTCTTTAATTTAGTAGAGATGGAAACAATCATGGGATTATACTTGGAGCTGATGCCACCTATCCCGGAAAGGGTGTAGGGAATATTACCCCTCAATTGAATAAGGGTAACTCGATTCATTTACAAAATCTCTTTTATGTACTTGATCACAAGAAGAACCTGGTGTTCGTTTCGACAATGGAAGTCAAAGGCTACAGGTGGCATTCATCGATGGAAAGGTACGTGTTTGAAAGTGAAATTTTCAAAGATGCTTTTACTCATGGGTTGGCAATTTGTATCAAGTTGCAGGATGGTCCATTGGGGACCATGTCAGTTGACACATAGCACCAGAGGTTTGTGAGTCAGATGATGACAGAGATGCCTGAATTCAAAAGGAGCATGAAGGTACATGTCTGAGATGCACCGAAGGAAAATTTTACAAGGGGACCATTCCCCTCATGTAGTAGGTCCACAGGTTTGGAACAACTCAAGGAGGTTTGAGATTCATGATCGGGAATCTCATGTTCATAGGTGGAAGAAAGTCCTTTATGGCTTGTAGCAAATCACCCCGGGTTTGATATGAGAGGATTGATAGCTATCAGAGGAAGCTGAGATTCACTAAGAGAAGTCGATCCAAACCATTGTTTGAAGGTTGTGGATGATAGACCTCTCATACTGACACCTTCTGAGAACGACCTATTTCTGACATGTGTAGACTCTCTCACTTGCAGAAGTAGGAGGGATTTGGATTCCAGATGTGGAATGGTAAATTGCAAGCTCGTGACTACCTCGAGGATCTTAACTTTTAGAAGTTATATGGTGGTGATGCCGAAACAGATTTGGGAAATGCCTCTTAAGTTTCATAAACTCATTTGCATTGATGTTCTTGGTGAGCTTCTGTTCGGATATATGTTTTGCAGTTAGCATGGTGAGCTCATATTTGGTTGAGCCTCACTGGATTAGTGCTAAGAATCTTCTGAGATATCTTCGGGGCACAATCTCTCATGGATTGAGATACACTGCCGGAAATATGAAGTTGCATGATTATTCGAAAGCTGACTGGGCAGGCAGTGTGGAGGATCACTAGAGCACTTCTCAGTGCTGGTTCTTTTTGGGTTCTGCTTCGATATTTTGAAGCAGAAGTCGGTTGCTAGAAGCACCGTCGAGACCGAATACATAACCACGAGTATGATCTCATATGAAGCTGCCTGGTTGTGGAAGCTCTTCCGTGAGTTGTTTGTACACATATGAATACCACCATTATCCTTTGTGACAACCTGGGCGGGATTTGATTGTTGAGGAATCCTGTATTCGATGATTGCTCTAGTAGATAGAGATCAGATACTACCTTATTTGGGATATGGTAAGTCGATGAGTGAGGAGGCTCCATCGCATTGAGACTGATGTACAGGTTGCAGACATTTTGTCAAAGCCCTAGGGAAAGGTCAAATCTGTGACTTTCTTGAACGACTTGGAGTAGTTGAGAGACCTTCGTATAAGGGTCCTGCATGTTGCATGCATTGAGCTCTGGGAGCTTGGGGTACTTATTGGAGCAACACACGACCATAGGGTGACTCACCCTCCCTTAATGGTGCGCTGTGTACAAGGTGAATAGCTCAGCCTTCCCCTATGATACCCTGAGGCGACTTTGGGACAGGATGATTCGTTCTCCTGTGAGCCAGGATGATTAGTTCTCCTGTGGGACATGATGATTAGTTCTCCTGTCGAGGCATCCTACCCATACAGTTTGGGACTCATGGGAATTACCTCTCATCTAATCAATGTGTAGGGAAATGGGGTTAGGAACCATTAGTAATACTATTGATGAACGCATCATTGTATCTATCGTACTCCCTATGCTAGGATGACCTCCATTGATATGGGATCAATGAAACTGATATGGGATCAATTAAACTGATAGGGGATCAGTATGAGTGGTTTTAGACACTCTTTTGTGATATTGATCTGGGATCAATGAAATTGACTTCAGTTTAGTAAGAGTGGTATGACACACTCTCTTCATATGAAACTGACTTTGGGTCAGTAGAGAATGGTATGAGACATTCTCGATCAATTCTTCTTCTTCATGGTTCAGCAGAGCAGAGCACAACACAATAGAGCAGCACAACGCAAGGCACTCATGGCAGAGATAGTACAGTCAGACATATGGATCAGCGGATGGAGTTCTCCCTAGTTGAGAGGGAGTGTTAAAATTGGGAACTAGGGCCAAACTCCATGTGGGTCATCTTATTCATGGTAGCTGATATTTTTCTTGGATCCCTCTCATCGAGAGGTGTAGGATTGATCTAAAGATCACCCGATTCTGATAAGTATTCATGGAGATATGAATTTATTTGTGTTATGGAACAATTCGTCAAGGTCGGCCAGCAACCGAATAACCCCCACATGCGCTCCACGTTTTAGTATAAAAGGAGATGACTTGAGAGTCATTTTACACACACTTCTCTCTTGATTTCTCTCCACTTGTCTTGGGTTTTAGTCTGAGAGAAATTTTGGAGGAAGAAGCCCTAGACGTTGGAGGAAAGGAAGCTACCCTAGCCGCAACAAAGAAGACAAGCCAACGAAGCTATGGAAGGGATCTACGTTGACCTAAAGGAGCTCATGGAAGAAGTTTAATGCAACTATGGAGGAGGCCTTCTCAAGCCCTAGCTGCAGTCCTAAAGCAACCCCAACGTTGTCCTAAATCCGCCCTAACCTGGCTAATAAAGACTATTCATTATTACCTAAACGTTGGTCTATCCTGCCCTAGCTGCAGGTCCATGATACCCTAGTCGCAGGCCACTTCAAGTGACTGAATTGTTGGATGGAGGGCCTAGGATTTAGAGCTGAGAGGGCAGGTTGCAAGGCCGAGTAGATGAGGAACTAAACGCTGGAAATTAAGTGACTGTTTGGTCACGTTGAAGAGACCGAAAGCTACAGCAAGCTAGGCCGCAGTCCATAACAAGTTGTTGGAATCAATCTACGACTGCATTGAGATGGATAGACCCTCAAGAGGTCAACGTGGTATGAAGGAGCCTCTCCTAGGCATGGCTGCAGCACCAGAGGGCTAGTCATGCTTAACAGTGGGACAACAAGCACGGTGCTGCAAATTGGGATAGCAAGCATGGTGCTGCAAAATTGGGACAACAACATGGTACAACAATGCAAATTGGGACAACAAGCATGGTGCTGCAAAATTGTGACAGCAACATGGTACAACAATGCAAATTGGGACAACAAGCATGGTGCTGCAAAATTAAGACAACAACATGGTACAACAATGTTACATTGGGGCAACACAGATGCTGCTGCAAAATTAAGACAGCAACATGGTACAACAATGCTACATTGGGGCAGCAAACATGGTGCTGCAAATTGGGACAACAGATGGTACAACAATGCTTCAATGGGACAGCAGCAAGCATGGTGCTGCAAACACAATGGGACAACATGGTAATGATGGTGCTGCAAGCACATTGGGACAACAATGGTACATGATGCAGTACAGTGATGGGTACAACCATGTTTGGTAAAGCATGATGGGATGCAGCATAGTAATGATGGGTGCAACATGGTGCAACACAGTGAGGTGCAACATGATGATGAGCAACACAATGATAGGTGCTGCATGGTGATGGAGTCACCGGGGAGAATCAGTTGAAGCAACATGTCTTCAACTGAGTTCAGCTACCTCATGTATCATCTACTTAGAGATGATCTATGCTCTTATTTAGATAAGTCAAAGTGTTGACTTCTGTTGTATATGTACTATCTCTCTCTCTCTTAGCGGAATTATTGAAGAACATATAAGAAGAATTGATCAAGGGTTTCCCCACATTGGGGTTTGTCCTTGGCTAGCGCCACATCTTGTGTCCTCTTGTCTTGGCTTGTCTTCTGTGTTTTATGTTTATGTTCTATCTGCAGTTTACTTTAATGTTGATGTGATTGCTAATCTAGAAAATATATTGAGCTAACTATGAAAATTGAAATAAATTGCTCTAAGCATAGAACATACCTAAAATTAATAGAGACCCCAAGGCCAACTTAGGCAAGCTACCTAGTGTCACCTCAGCAACCTTTCCTTTCTCACTTTAGGCTAGGTAGAATTGAAATCCTAACGTTGGTGAGCTTCCCTACGGGCTACTAAGCTAAATTCATTTAGTATGAAGTGGGAGCAAAAGAGAGTTTAGCAAGATGAAACAAAAAGGTAAAGAGCGACATTTTAAGATTTGTTTTGGGTAGTGGATGAAAGGGAATACTAATGCCTATATTTGCTTGGGCTATGGTTCATGCATGCAACTTTAGAGGGCAGTTCTAATAAATATTAGGGAACGGTAGGCAGCTAAGGGTACATGCACAACCATAGTCCCATTTAGGTTGCTAGATCTACAAGTTAATGGTGGAGTGGGTTTTTGTGAGATCCACTACTGAAGGCAAAATTTAGGGGTGGCTCCTGTACAAGGATTGTTTAGAAATGCACTTAATCAAGTGATATAGAATGGATAATGTTCTCCTTCTTAATACAAGCAACACAAAAGGAAACATGCAAGTGGGCAATAGATGTATTGCTTCAAGCCTTTCCTATGTAGTAGTAATGCTCCTCTATGTTCATTTAAGAAAGATGATGAAAAACTTAAATGCTCATTTTGTTAATGTTATGGTATATTATATGTACAAAGAGAGATTGATATTATTCAATGTATGTAATCATAGTAGCATAATTCAACTGTGTCGCCAGTGGCTGTGCAAGAATTCATCACTTTTATGGAATTACTGTATTTTCTGTATGGTACATCTATGGTATGGTTCTCAAATGAAAGTTCCCTCTTGGGTATGTAGAGATTCCAAATTGTGAAAAATCGGTTACCCGATTCCTATTGCAGCAAACTGATGATATTTCTCCTACTTGTTAAATTAATTGAACAAGTTACTTGCAGTTTTCTACGACGAACATCGAAATACATACACCGCAGCCTACACAAAGTAAAATACTGCGGAAACAAAATACTGCACTGGAGAGAAATAAACACACACATCAACACCGTTGTTTTTGGACCAATGTCCTTGGAAAAACCCAACTTGGGAAACCCAGTGCAACAGTGGAGGGTTTTATTATTATGCAACAGTAATCTGAGTACAAATCATTAGATGCTTAAAATGGCAATCTGATACAGATAAATGCTGGCAAATAGTTAGTGAGAAAAGTCTCACACTGATTCGGGAGATCAGACTTTGATCAGGGGCATGCTGACTGGCCCAACGTTGCCTCTGCGCAACCTTTGCGTCAATCCTATGCAGATCTGCGTCACACTGGCTGGGCTCTTCTGCTGACCTCCTGCTGTCTGAAATTCGACCTTCTAGCCCTCTGGTCTCACACACCGTGTTCTGGCATTGAATCTCATCCCTCCCAGCAGGAATTCGAACTCCCTTTAAAGCTCTGCACTGCCTTTGCGTGACACTGCGCTGCCTTCTCTGCGTTGCACTCCTCGGATTTGGAAAACTTCCTCTAGTCTACTATCCCTGCCCCTCTCTCACTGATTTGAATTTACTGAATCACTTCCGACAACTCACAACTGCTACTCAGGAAATCGATTCTCTAGTAAAATCGAACTACTCAAGTTTCTTTCTCCAACTACATCGAACTCCTTATAATCTCTCGTTGGAGCTCCAACAGTTAGGATTAAAACATAATCGACGGCTAAGATTAACTCGGAGTTGATCCTCGTCTTCTTCTAGAAGATTCACACCTGATTTAATTAATACCTTTTATTAATTAACCAAATTTCCTAAGTTTGGACTTGGGGAACGATTTAAAAAAGTTAATTATTTTAATTAAATCATCTCTAGGTGGAATTTCCAGAAACGATTTCTGGGTTTTGGAGAATGCATGTGTCTTAGCCTCTCTGCAAAGTTTCAAAGCTAGAGCACATCCAATGCTACAAAAATCAACACTCCCCCTTAGTGAGGAATGTGTTCTAGTGCTGCAACCCACTAGAGCATCACTCTGACTCTACAACAACTCCTGTTGTGCTGCTAATGTTTGGCTCTTTTGCTCACCAACTACTGCGCAACTTTGATATGCGCTGCATCTGTGCTACTGCTGACCCTGCTGAACTGAGGTCAACTACTGCATTTGCACTGCAACCCTCTCTTCATCTGCTATTGCTGCAACTGCAGCATCTGCAACGGAAAAACATCCAAAATATTGAACTAACTGTGTTCAGTATGATGCATCTGTCGTTCGAGTTCTGACTGCTGCTAGACTCTGCGTTGTCACTGAAGCCTCTATGCTGCTGCTGACTCTGCTCTGTCCCAACTGCACTGTTGCCAACTTTGCTCTGCGCTGCTTAGTATCTGACCGCTACTAGCCACTACATCTGTCACTCTGACACCTGACTGCATCACCTGACACTGGTCCATCCTGTTACTGCTGACTATGGGGCCTGGGCTCCCTAGGAAGGTCTTGATCCAAGAGGTGGACTCCTCAAGGATCTTGCCCATCTTGTAGCTCTCTGAGGCTACAACTCTAGATCACCTCACCTCACCCTGGAGGCATCTCAACAATCATGGCAAACTCTTCCTCTAGCCTGGAGGAAAGCCTGTCAATATCAGCGGATGCAGCTTGCTGATCCTGCTTCTCCTCCTTGTCCCTCTTTTTGAGAGGACACTAAGTGCTGTAGTGGCCCATCTCACCACACCTGAAGCACTTGATCTTTGAAACGTCCTTTTTCCTCCTGTGCTATTCCTGCTGCCCCTTTGATGCAAGGGCCACGTCCTCCTCTTCCTTCATGACCTTCGTCCCACTGCTGCTACTGCCACTGATTGTGGCCTTCACCAGGTCACGCCTCATCTCCTCCTGCTGCAAATCAGCCCATACATGTTCCCAATTTGGTAGGTGTTCTCTGCCCAGGATGCTTTGGACAAACACTTGCCAATCTTCAGAAACGTTATTCAACGCTAATTGAACAAACTCTGTAGGATGGGGTTCTGACCCTACTAAAGCAAGCTTATCTCGGACTTCTTGAAGCCTCTAAAGGAAGGTGTCTATTCACTCCCCTTTCTGTCCTTCACCAGATCACGCATCATCTCCTCCTGCTGCAAATCAGCCCATACACATTCCCAATTTGGCAGGTGTTCTCTGCGCAGGATGCTTTGGACAAACACTTGCCCTTCAGAAACGCTATTCAATGCTAATTGAACAAACTCTGTAGGATGGGGTCCTGACCCTACTAAAGCCAGCTTATCTTGGACTTCTTGAATCCTCTTAAGGAAGGTGTCTATTCACTCCTCTTTCTACCCTTCACTAGATCACGCCTCATCTCCTCCTGCTACAAATCAGCCCATACACATTCCCAATCTGGTAGGTGTTCTCTGCCCAGGATTCTTTGGACAAACACTTGCCAATCTTCAGAAACACTATTTAGCGCTAATTGAACAAACTTTGTAAGATGGGGTCCTGACCCTATTGAAGCCAACTTATCTTGGACTTCTTGAAGCCTCTTAAGGAAGGTGTCTATTCGCTCCCCTTTTTGCATCCTCGTGCATCTCAACTTCTCTTCTAAGTACATTTTCCGCTGCTCGGAAGATCCTTCGTATAGCGTGGCTAATTATTTGCCAGGTAGTATCCTTGCTTACTATATGGGATACTACATGATCTCGAACCCTGTCGAGAATGATCCTTTTAGTATTCACCATCTCAACCTTGTACTTCTTGAGTGGATTTGCATCGGCAGGCACAACTACCACACTATTGACATGCATCTTGAGATCATGCTCATCTAGAAGGTAGGAAATCCTGGCCTTCCAGGTCACATAGTTGGAGGCTTCGACCAACCGATCTTGGTCTCTCAATCTTGTTGATGCTATCTCTCCAGAAAAAGTCGAACTACTCCCTCTTCTTCTTTGCGCAACTGCTGCCCAACTATTCACACTCCCTTTTGGAGTGAGAAATCTCGCACACAACTATTGCGGCTCTGCTAGAAAAATTCAGACTTCTTGGCTAGAAGTCCTCTGAGGAAGAAATTCCCTCAGTATGTGTTATTCTCTCCTTCTGATGCTATTTTGCTAGCAATTACTGCAAAATATCTGCGTCCCAGTTGAAGATCTGCTCTGCAAGGAAACAACACTGCTCCCTTTTGCCTCTGGAAAGCTTTGATCTGGAGAATCAAATTTCTCTGTCGACTCACTCAGAGAAATCGATCTCACTCAAAACTTCGACCTCTTTGGCCCAAGGACTGCGCTGCCTTTTGGGGTTTCGAATTGCTGCCTCTACAGTAAATTCGAACTCCCTCTTCCTTTTTGCTCTGAGCTCTCCTGCTCACGATTTGTGCTTTGATACCATGTGAAAAATCGGTTACCCGATTCTATTGCAACAAATTGATGATATTTCTCCTACTTGTTAAATTAATTGAACAAGTTACTTGCAGTTTTCTACGAAAAACATCGCAATACATACACTGCAAGCTACACAAAATAAAATACTTCACTGGAGAGAAATAAACACATAACACAGACATCAACACTGTTGTTTTTGGACCAATATCCCCGGAAAAACCCAACTTGGGAAAATTGGTGAAACAACTGGGGGTTTTATTATTATGTAGTAGTAATCTGAGTACAAATCATTAGATGCCCAAACTGGCAATCCGATATAGAGAAATGCTGGAAAAGATTTGGTGAGAAAAGTTTCACACTGATTCGGGAGATCTGACTTTGATCAGGGCTTGTTGACTGGCCCCACGCTGCCTCTGCGCAACCTATGCGTCAATCCTACACAGATCTGCGTCACACTGGCTGAGCTATGCGTCAATCCCTCTGTTGACCTCCTGTTGTCTAGAAATTTGACCTCCTGGCCCTTCGGTCTCACACCCCTGCTTCTGGCACTGAATCTCGTCCCTCCCAGCGGGAATTTGAACTCCCTCTAAAGCTCTGCGTTGACTCTGCGTGGCACTGCGCTATCTCACTGAACTGCTCTCTGCCTTCTCTGCCTTGCACTCCCCGGATCTGGAAAACTTCCTTCCGTCTACTATCCCTGCCCCTCTCTCACTGCTTTGAATTTACTGAATCACTTCCAGCAACTCACAACTGCTACTGAGGAAACTGATTCTCTACTAAAAACGAACTGCTCAAGTGTCTTTCTCCAACTACATCGAACTCCTTATAATCTCTCGTTGGAGCTCCAACGGCCAAGAGTAAAACATAAGCGATGGCTAAGATTAACTTGGATTTGATCCTCGTCTTCTTCTAGAAGAAGAAGATTTATGCCTGATTTAATTAATACCCTTTAATCACCCAGATTTCCTAAGTTTAGATTTAGGGAACCATTTAAAAAAGTTAATTATTTTAATGAAATCATCTCTAGGTGGAATTTCCAGAAACGAATTCTAGGTTTTGGAGAATGCATGTGTCTTAGTCTCTCTTCAAAGTTTTAAGGCTGGAGCACATCCGACGCTACAAAAATCAACACAAATACGAATGGATCCTCACTCTACTTTTGCAATGTTTAAAAAAATTTGTTGAGTTTTATTCCACACTAGGATCTAGGTATCCACTTCAGTGACATTCAGTGCATATCAGCTTTGGTTATCTGCTTTGTCATTGTGGGCATCAAATTTAGTGCATATGCCAATATGCACTGAGCAGCCACTATGGCTTCTTAAGTATGAAATCATGCATTGTAGTGACCAAAGCTTAGGTCGTCTGCATGAAATTCTCATGGTATTAACGTCCTTTTCTGCTTTGGCCTTTACAGCTTGGACAAATACTATAGTTGCATTAATATTTCAATAAGTATTAATAAGTAGTATAAAAGTTTCTTTTATGATTGTTTTTCACTTTTTAGTTGTTAAAATGATAGTGAAAAATAATAAAATTTAAATAATGTCATATATATATATATATATATATCAACTGGTTGGGGGAATCCTTAAATAGTCAGAATCTCACCTGCTTTACACGAGGTCGAAACTCCCAAGCTGCCATTATAACTCCAATTTTTGCACGCAAGCACATACTGGGGTTAACCAAGCGATTTGAACCAAGGTGGTAAGCATTGACACTGTTAGTCCTAACCACTCGGGCTATCCCCTGATGTGCTAAATAATTAGTAATATCAATGTTTAATAATAAATAATCGATTATTATAATAAAGAAATTGTGTTTGTGAAATGTATACTCACATATTCAGGTCATATTGGACTATTTCAAATATGTATTTTTCTCACACACTCTATTTATATCCATATCCATATTTGAATTCGTAACACTGTAATAATGAGATCCACCAAAGTAATGTTATCGTGATAATACTCAATAAAATGCTGTTAATTGTCCTCATGTTAAATTAAGTCTTGTTAGGATTAAGAGGGCCACATTAACTGTAGGTTAGTTATAGATGGTGTATAAGAAAAGTCATATTGATGTATTCAATGGCTCAATAAATAAAATACACTTTCTCTTTTTGTCTCTCTTATGATATGCTTGTGTATCTATAATCTACCAACAATGGTATCAAAAGCCATAACATACTTATAGCTCTGTTCAAGAAGAGTCAGGAGGGAGTTATTTGTTGAAAACATTTTCTAAAGTTATTGTAAAAGGCTATTTTAATATATGGGGCAACGGCTGTGTGAGCCCATTGAAGAGATATTTATACTTGACAGAAGTGGACAGGAAAAGTAAATTGGGGGATAAGTGGAACTGAGAACCACGCAACGGAAGCAACCCCAATGATGCTGAGGAAAATGTGCAGAGGGCAGACTAGAGCTCAGAAAAAGAATATGACAGACACAACAACAAACGTAGACACATGCAAACACAGCCCGACAAATGCAGATTCTC
Source organism: Pinus tabuliformis (assembly GCA_031772625.1). Lineage (NCBI taxonomy): Eukaryota > Viridiplantae > Streptophyta > Pinopsida > Pinales > Pinaceae > Pinus > Pinus tabuliformis. The sequence continues at coordinate 610,683,102 of CM062804.1, forward strand.
TGGAAACAGATGCATGCACCCAGCAAACACAGAAGATTGCATCTCAGATTCTCAATGTAGATTCAGGTCCCTGACAATCATATACAAACATGTGTCCATGCAACACAGATGAATGATAAATACATGCAGATAGTGCGATACATATTGCACACATAAGACAAGTATGAGATCAAACAAGACTACCATAAATATTCAAGCACGTGGAACCATGCTACTGATAAGGATGATAAAGATGATATTGATGGTCATGAAAGATGAAAATACTATTGATTAGGAAGATGCACTGATGGTGATAATTTTTTGGGTGATTTCTTAATCTGAGTCACTGGGTCTCCAAGTCACAGGGAAAATAGGAAGAAATACTTGTCATGGACTCTTGTTTACTGGAATTTGGATATTCTACCTTTACGAGGCCAACAAAAGTCTGATGGACCACCTAGGACTTTTTTATATCTATCGAGGAGAGGAGCAGCTAGCAATCAGAATTCTGAAAGTCAATATCAATTTTTGTCAACATCTTTTTGATTAATTTTGTCAGCAAAGTTTTTGGTTAAATTAAGTGGGGTTGTTGTAGTGGTAACACTCACTATTTTTAGGAGACCTAATGTTTATATGTCTCATCAGGTATCCTAATGTTAAGAGGGTGATAATTAGATAATAATTATTAATGACCTACATCAACCATAGGTCTTTTTCCCAAACTACTTCAACTATAGGTTAGTTATAGAGACAGACAGATAATTTCTTACACGGTGTATGAGAAGGCCATATTGATATATTTGATGTCTTTTTGATTAATACATTATATAACACACATCCTCCTTAAGTCTCTCTTATCCTATGATTGTGTATCTTTTATCTATCGACAAGTATTATGTCTTATGAGAGACACAAGTTAGACAACCGCCTAATACCACCCAGGCACCTGCCTGCATTTCACAGATGGTACCTAGTGTATACCTGTTGGCATTGATTATGCCCCGTATCTGGTAGGGACATGGAGTGAGGCTTGGGTTTATGTAAACAGCATCGCCACTACCTCTACTCCCACGTTTCTTTGGCAGCCAGATTGAAATTGAGCATGTAATAATTCCTTTTATCTTCTCAATCTCTTAGCAGTGCTTGGAGTTGGAGGTTCCTGTTGCCTATAATAAATAAGTACATGATAAACTAAACATTTACGTTTGAGTAATATTTTTACAGTCAAAAAGGCTTTGTCATTGGCCAAGATCATGATCCAAATTAGGTTGTTTGTCCCATATATAGTGTTCACTGTTTGTAAAGCGTTGGTGAGTGTAACTGAGACATTTGTTGAACTAGTTGTGAAGGCCATTCTCATTGTTATTTTGTGAATATGTTTTCTGATTCATGAATCCCATAGTGTGCCCATAGATGCTCCGGTTCTTATGTTTTTAGTCTCCTTAGATTAGCTTTGGGAGTGCTCATTTGATTTTGCAAACTTTCGTATCGATTATGTGGTGTGGCAGTCGACATTACATTACATTCCAATGTATTTGTATCTGCAGCTCTTCAAAGTTTAATGTTATGTAGTGTGGTATTTTTCTTTGTTGGGAAGATATATTACAGAGAGTTTTGGTCGCCCTAATGTGAATGCATGTCAAATAATTATCAGTTTAAAACACAAAGCTTATCTGGTTCCATATTTGCAGATATATTAGAAAAAATGGGCTTTAACTTTCAACTTTCAAATCCTTTGAGTCTATAGAATATAATGTTTGTGGCATATGGTATTTAGAGAAAATGGGCTTTAAAATTCGAACTTAAAATCCTCTCTGAGATTATAGAATATTTTGTGTGGTATATGGAGTTTCAGTGTTCGAAGAATAGCTAGGTTGCATTTCTGTTGTCTTTCTTTCTCAGCTAAAAAGCGTTTACCAATGTAGATAATCATCAAGCATGTCTGCTTACAGTCATATCACCTTGTCAATAGGCTTTTTTATTTTCCCTAGCCAATTTTAGTGTGTTTTTTAAATCAATTGTTTGTTGTTTCAGGTGTTAGAGTCACATAAAAATGAAGTGTGGTTTCTACAGTTTTCACACAATGGGAAGTATTTGGCTTCTGCATCAAAAGATTGTTCTGCAATAATTTGGGAGGTTAGTTTATAGTTATGCAATTTGTATTTTTATATTACTGTAATGAAGCTTACATTAATCATTGGCTGTTAGGGTCCTACCCTAACCTCCCTACTGTACGTAACCTAGGAGTTAAGTTAATTGTTGTATGTGGCTGTCCTCTTTGAACAAGGCCCATCAGATAGTAGTGGATATTTATTTAATGTAAAAGGTTCCACTAGGTAGTTGGTTATCCATTATTGATGAGAACACAAGTAGTTAGGGTTTTTTTCCATTGAAAAGCTATTTAAAGAGATATGAGACTATATATTGATTGTCATGTGTTTGCATATTTGATGCTCTGCTCAATGAAATGTCGCCCTATCTTAAGAGGCAAGTGAACATTGTTTTCCTTCGTCACGTTATCAATATACAGGTGTTTGTTTACAAATTTCATCTTATTGTCTTTTTTTTTTTTATGGTTATTGTGCAGTTATATTCTTTGTATACCTAGTTGGATTTCAATTTTCAAGGTTTAAGGAACACTACAACCAGTATTGGAGGTCTTTCCCTAGCGAACACGCCTTAGTGTTTTAGAACTTTTCTTTAGGCTAGAGACATACTCCAACATATTTAAATAACACATTGATCTGCGATTCAACAGGGAAAACTACAGTTGGGTAAGACTACATGTAGAAATACAAGTGGGATAGCTTTGATGGAAACCCTTGTAACCCGTGTTGCTTCCTCTTCAAATAATATTTCATCATGCAACACTTGTATACGAAATATCACATCCATATACCTTTGAAGATATATTAGTAATCCTGTAGGTATACCTAAAACCAACACTAGATCAATCAATTGTTCGTCTTCTTGCTATAGCACACTGAGAATAGCACTTGGTGATATCACTCTCTAGTACTTGGGTTGTTAGGCCATATGACTAAAGGCACAATTGAGCCTCCTTAGTTAGTTACTTGAGATGTTGGTATCACTACTACTGTTGGACCTTGCAAGCATATAAGGGAGCTGCAACACCTAGCACTCCTATATCTCTAGGGATGCCTTGTAAACCATGGCTTTTGTAGCCAACCAATGAATTTTGTAATCTTTTCATCCAAAAGGAATTTGGAGATTCCTTCACTGCAGTAATAATTTGCTTGGAGTAATACCCCCATGAGTAATACTAAAAAAAGTATGGGTTCTGTTGACACCATTGTAAGAGACCGATCTCAAAATATTCTTGCCATCATGTTGATCACTTGGATATCTCTCTCAAGTAACTTTTTTTTTTGTGTGGACCCAATAGTATAGTTGATTTCGGGTATATCTAAACAAAATCCTTTCAAGCCATTGATCATATTGAGATAAGTGGTATTAGCGCTACAAAATATTGGTGGTCCCATGATTTAGACTTGCAACATGGCCAACTTGAAGAACCAACAACAAACCCAACCCGCTTAGCACTAAGATTTGGATAACAAGGTTGCTGGCATTAAGGCTACACACAGTGTTATAAATGAAACAATGCAATTACATAACACCCTCTTGAAAATGTTAGGTGACCACTCGAATATCAAGGTAATTGATTCAAACATTGGTCTAACCAAGGAGGATTGTATCACCTTGAAGTATAGGCTACGCACATGTTTCAAGATAACACTGTCCATACTTTCAAGATAACAATTCATGGTATCATTTTCCAAAGGTAGACATGAACAAATTTGATGGGTGTAATCCCTCAAGGTGGGTTACCCAAATGGAACATTATTTCTATCTCCATTGCATTATCGATGACCTACACAAACTAAATGTGGGGTTCTTATATGTGGATGCTAAACGTTAGTAGTGGTGGCAATGGTATAGGGAGGCCTATAAAGGCTACATTACTTGGACCTAGCTTGTGCAAGTACTTTATGCTCATTTTGAATTTGACACTCACCATTTGGGACTGTATTATCATTTTCGAGGAATTGGTAATCCGTATAGACAATCAACCTAATTCATTTTTTAAAGAATGTTTCATTAGTGGTCTTAAGGAATCAATTTGAGCATATGCTACGATGCAATGCTCACACACATTGTTGGACGCTTGTGATAGAGCTAAAGACACTGATATAGTGATCAATGCACAAACCAAGAAGCCTTTATTCACCACTTGCTTCAGTCCTCTTGTGGCAACTACCTCCAGCTCTATTAATTTTCTTGAAACTCTACAACTACTTAGATGAATTACTGAAAAACAAGGCAACTGAAAATTGAAGCCAAATTTACTTTCACCAAGATACATAGTTTCTTAACAATCTTAAAGCAGCGAAAAAACACTAGAGATAAAAATACATGCACACAAATTGAAACACTTGTTTACCAAGGAAACCCAAAAGGGAAAACTTGCTTTCTTTGTTGTGGTATTTTTTTGATTGTTCTTGAGCAATTGGATCTATTGCAATTCACGTTGCTTTTTGCAGCCAACAATCTGTCTCTGAGAACACAATTGTTCTCCTGTTGGATAGTCTTGACTTGCCTTGAGAATCCTTGATCCTTGCTCCTAGTTCCTTGCACATTGGATCTATTATTTCCTTGCGCACCTCTCATATTTCCTAGCGCACAATTGGGCTCCTATTTTCTAGCGCAAATCTCCTATTTCCTTGCGCACTTGTGGCCTCCTATTTCCTAGCGCACAAGCTCCTCAATTTTGTGCACCTCACACACAAAGAATGATCTCACAAGAATGATCATTCTTGTGCCTTCGTCCTCCTCTTTATAGATAGAATTCGAGCATGCAAGAAGGCCTAGCTCAATTTAGAAGTTCGAGTTGTGATTGCGAGTTAACTGAGAGTTCTACTCGTTCTCTCTCCAATCAACACTAGAGTCTTAACTCGTTTTCTCTCCAATCAACATTGGAGACTTAACTCGTTCTAACTGAACTTGTCACTGCTACCTCATCCTGTACTCAAACTGAAGAAGACTCCACGTAATTGAAGCTCCAACATTACTTATGCAATCTTGACTGGAAATAAACTCACCATAAATGAAGTCTATCTCATGAACTTGCACTCATGCTAGAGAAAGATAAACTCGTTTTATTCACTGGCTAAGGCACAAGCCAAGAGACCTTCCATCGCTACATTTTCAAAACCCCCTCTTAGTGAGGAAGGGTTTCTGTACAACTCCCAACTTATCTCTGAGACAGACGAAACTGCCTCATGCCAATGCCTTGGTTAAGATATCTGTTGTCTGCTTCTCTGTTGGAATGTACGGTAACTTCACTATCCCTTTCTACACACAATCCTTGAAATGATGATACCTGATCTCGATATGCTTGGAGTGATCATGAAACACTGGATTCTCAGAGAGCTTAATGCAACTCTAATTGTCACAGTGTATCACAGTGGGCTCCATTCCTTGTCTTAAAAGTCCCACAAGTAACTTCCTCATCCAAATATCTTCACACACTACCAAACTGGAAGCCATGTACTCAACCTCTCCTGAATTGAGTGCAACTCATCTCTGCTTCTTGTTGAACCAGGAAACAATTGTTGACCCAATGTTGAAGATGCAACCTGAAGTACTCTTATGATCTGTAGAGCTCCCTGCCCAATCTGTATCTGTGAAGCCCTCAAGCCTCAATCCATCAATTTGTCTTTACCATAATCCATAATTTGCCGTGCTTCTGAGATATCTCAAAACATGCTTCACAACAACCCAGTGAATTATGGCAGGATCCATCATAAACTGGCTCAACGCGTTCACTGCAAAAAATAATACCAGGCCATGTGTTGACTAAGTACATCAACGACTACAATGTAGCATCTACTCGCTCTGCTCTGCTAGTGTCCACCTTCCTCTAGCCTATGACTAGAGGTGTGGTCATGGGCCTGCAATTTTGCATATGCAACCTCCTGAGAATCTCTGTAGTTTACTTCCCCTGTCCCAAGAAGATTTCCCCATCACCCTGCCATACCTCCAGACTAAGAGTGCATAATCCCTAAATCCTTCATCTCAAACTCTCTTGTAAGATCTGCCTTCCAATCCTGGATCAAGTTGTCTGCTCCATTCAATATAATATCGTCAACATAGAGCACTAGAATGAGCATAAGCCCTCCAACTGTGTTGTAGTACAGGTTGGCATTCATCTCACTCTTAGTGAAGCCCAATCCTCGAAGGTAGCTATCAATGCGAGTGTACCATGTTCTTGGTGCATGCTTGAGCCCATAAAGAGCTCTCTTCAACAAACAAACATGAGTGTCTCTATTGAAAGTCTGAAACCCCCTGGCTGCTCCATATAAATCTCCTCCTCAACCACCCTATTGAGGAATGCTGTCTTCATGTCCATCTAGTGGATCTTCCACCCCATCCGCGCCGCAAGTGTGAAAATTGTCTTGACTGATGAATAACGTGCCACTAGAGCGAATGCCTCATCATAGTCGATGCCCTTCGCTTGTGAGAAGCCCTTGGCTACAAACCTGGCCTTGTACTTCTCCACATCCCCATCTGCTCCATGATTTACCTTGTACGCCTAACGTGAGCCTACTACTGATTTGCCTTTTGGATGTGGCACAATCTCCCAGACAACGTTCTTCATGGAGGAATATTCCTTCACCATGGTATCCCGCCAAACCTGCTGAGAGGTTGTCTCCTCATAACAAGAAGGCTCTTGTCCAACAACTTAGTCGTTAGTACCATATATCTTGTGTACCTCTGGGGCTGCTTGCTCTGCTTGAACATAGAGCTAGGAGTCTCAACTCGCTCCTGCACCTCCTGAATCAACCTCTTGGTCCACTTGGCTCTCTTCCTCCCTAAGCTGGCAGTCACTAATTGAGTGACTGCCTCCACTAGTCTTGGTCTCTCCTCATCCTGCTATGTAGCTCGCTTGCCCGCTCGCTGTGACTCATTTGTGACACTGGCTGAGGCTTCTGCTTGGGAGCAAGTAGTTCCCCTTAGGTACTCCAACTTGACCTTGCTCCAAGGAATCCCTCAGAGCTTTGTCCTCCTCAAACCTCATGTCCTCCTTGAAAACTGTCTCCTTGAATGAAGGTATATATACACTATACGCTTGAGATCTCTCATTGTAACCCACAAAAAAAATGTTTTCAGCCGTGGGCTCTAGCTTCTTCCTTTTCTCTTTGGACACATGGCAGTAAACTTTTGTCCCTAAGATGTAGAAGTGAGAAACATCAGGCTTCTTGCCTGTGAAGCCTCCTTCGATATAACTCGTCCAAGCACTTTGTGTGGACTCCTGTTTTGTAGAAATACTGTAGTGTTGCAAGCTTATGCCCACAAGAACATGGGCAACCCCTAGTCATGCAACATGGCCTTGCCCGCTCCAACTATGCTGCGATTCTTCCTCTTAGCCACCCCATTTTGCTGAGTGTTATGGGGTGTTGTAAGCTCTCTCCTAATGCCCTCCTTGGCACACACGTCCCCGAAGTCATTGGAGACATATTCGCCATCATTGTCACTCCTCACTGCTTTGATCTTCTTCACGGTTTGGTTTTCTACCAAGGCCTCACACTCCATGAACTTGGAGAAGATGGTCTTCTCCTTCTTCTTAATAAAGAATATCCATGTCTTCCGGGATTAATCATCTATGAAAGTAGCATATTACGTATGTCTCGTGTGATGGGGAAGAGAAGGACCCACATACGTCTGAATGTTCTAGCTCCAAAATCCCTTTGGCTCTGTTGTCTCGACCCTGAAAAGATCACTTGGCATACTTGCCAAGTGTGCACCTCTTGTACACATCATGGTGGTCAAATACGCCCTGTGGTAGTCCTGTGGCTATTTGCTGAAGGATCTTTAGTGCCCCATGATGCAAGTGCCCCATGTGTCTGTGCCAAAGCTCCCCAACTTCTCTGCTCTACACACTTTCTGCCTTTTTGCTCAAGGATGTGCATATCTCAACCTACAACCTGTAGAAATTCTTCATCCTCACACTAATCTGCTTCATTGATTCAGAAGCTAAGTGCTTGAGGGAAGCCTTTCCTTTGTTGAAGATGACCTCATAACCCTTGTCTTCTAGGGTAGCAACAAAAACAAGGTTTTTCTTAAGGCCTGAAACATAGAGGACATCCTTGAGATGGAGAGAGCTACTAGATTCCCCCTCAAAACTGACAGTACCAACTCCCCTAGTCAAGTACTTGCCATCAATTCCTAGCTCAATGTGAAATTGCATATCCTTCTCCTTTAGCTAGCTGAAATACTCCTTGTTCTGGGTCATGTGGAAGGATGCTCCAGAATCAATGTACCATATGCTGCTGCTTACTGAGCTTGCCATGCAAGCTATCAATGAGAAGTCTTTCTTGAACTCAGAAGAAAACTCATCTATCTTAGCGAATGCATCCACATGATCCTTACTGAACCCCTTCTTTCGATTAGGAAACTTCGTATCATAGTGCTCGAACTGGCGGCAATGGAAACATTTGATCTTGCTTAGATCTTTCTTCTTCTTCTCGTCCTTCTGTTTGGACTCTGCCTTTCCTTAACCCTTCTTGCTTTTGACTTTGCTACCTTTGCCTGCCAAGGCAAAGTTTTCGTCGTTCTTTGTCTTTGCTAATCTTCTAGCTCTTGTCCCTCTCTGAATTTCTTCTTGGACTTAGTTTGACCACAACTTTTCCCAGCTGGGAATATTTTCTTTGCCACTGATTGCATCCTGGAAATTGTCCCATGACTTATGAAGCCCCAGAAGCGCAAGACTCACAAGGTCATTGTCTGCTACAGTCTCGCCCACTCCAGCTAGCTCATCCCGAACCTAGTTGAACTTGGAAAGGTATGTAATGATGGGCTCTCCTTTGGTCATTAAGATATTTGTTAGCTTGTCCTTTAAAGCAAGCTTCCTGGCATCACTGGAACCTTGATACAAATATAAGATGGCTTTCCAAATCTCATATGCTGTCTTCTTCCAATGGAGATGAGGGATAATATGGTCTTTGATCCCCTTAAGAATGATCCTCCTGGCCCTGATGTCATTCTTGTTCTGTTGGAACAACTGTTGGGCATATTGAGGTGGGCCTATTTGTTTCTTCACAAATTCTAGCACTCCATTATCTTCCAACACCACTGAGATTCGCTCCTTCCATGAGAAAAAGTTGGAGGCTCCCTCTAAACAGTGATTTGCCCTTAGTCCTTGGAACACCATCATGCTACCAAAATCCTGCTCTTCAAAACTCTAGTGCAAGCCTTCAACTAGAACTGCGCTCTTCAATGACTGATCAATTTGGTGTTGGTCTTTATGCCGAAGTCTGCTCTGAAACCATGCTAATTTTCTTGAAACTCTGCAACTACTTACATGAATTACCGAAAACAAGGTAGCTGAAAACTGAAACCAAATTTACTTTCATCAAGATGCAAAGTTTCTTAACAATCTATAAGCAGTGGAAAAACACCAAAGATAAAAACAGATGCACACAAATTGGCACACTTGTTTACCTAGGAAACCCAAAAGGGGAAACTTGCTTTCTTTGTTGTGGTATTTTATTGATTGTTCTTGAACAATTGGATCTATTACAATTCACGTTGCTTTTTGCAGCCAACAATTTGTCTTTGAGAACACAATTGTTCTCCTGCTAAATAGCCTTGACTTGCCTTGAGAATCCCTAATCCTTGCTCCTATTTCCTTGTGCACTTGTGGCCTCCTATTTCCTAGCGCATTTGTAGGGTAACCGTCCATGAGAGTAGCTTATGTAAATTTTCATTATTTTATTAATAAATTGCCTGAAGTGGCCGTGTTGGCTCAGGCCGTGGATTGTTTCCCTCTGTGAGGGTTTTAACCACGTCAAAAATACTGGTGTATTGATCTGTGATCTGTTTGTGAGCGGTGTCCTTTGGTGTTCTGTCTGAGGAACTTACCCTGTAAATTCCTACATGGTATCATAGTTATTTGAGGCCCGTGTCCGTTGGTGATCCAAATCTGAAGCCGGTAGAACTGCATCCGACTACCGTTTTCTAGATCTACTGTTTCTGACTACTTTCGGGCCGAGAGGACTGCTCTGTTGTGTTAGGAGTATCTGTTCCAGTGAGGAACCCATTTCGTTTTACGCGAAAAGGTTTCTGATAGCCCTAGCTACGTCATTTTTAAGATCTGGAGGTATACAATGTTTTTTGCAGAGTCTAGTTATTTTCTCTCTGTTTATTATTTCGGTTTATTTAGCTCATTTTTTATTACCGGATCTATACCTTTCATTTCTGCGTATGCTCTTTGCCCCGCGACTCTGTGCGATCTGGGCAAATTAGAAACAGAGAGGAAGGATTTTTCTCATGTGTATGCTCTTTTCTGCCACGCCTTAGTGTGATCTCGGAAAATCAGAAACATTGAGGAAAATATTTAGTTTTCAGGTTAAGCTAACTTCAAGCCGTGAGGTTTGTTTTTTTTTGTTTTTTGTTTTTGTATGTCCGTGTTGGGTTTTGTGTTTTCTATTTTGTAGGGAAAAAGAGTTTTCTCAAGTAAGCACGCAGCCCAAAGCTTCAGCGACTAAAAAAAAAACCCCCCCTTCCTCTTTTCCAAAAATTACTAAACTTTTAGTTTAGCTCACTTGGTCCAAAGCTACTTTATGAGAGTAGAGGTCTTGAGTTCAAGTCTTCTTTTTGTTGAGCTAATTAGATTAAGTTTGGAAAGGGGGCGGATTTTTTTTAAATATAACATTATCATTCATTTCCGCACATTCCCGCACTTCGTCGGCATCTTCATCAACTTTTCTTCAAAAAGCCATAAACTTCATCCAGAAGTCGTTTTCAGAGCCCTTTTTTTTGAACCAGCCTAATTGTTCAATATCTTTCCATTGGAACACTTAGTTTCAGCATCTATAGCTTCAGTTTCTGTTAGAATGGAAAGTTCATGCCAAGTTATTTTTGACAGCACCAACTACTTCCAATGGTGGTCCTACATTGTGGATTTGCTTAGAAGTAAAGGTCTCTACAGAATAGCCTCAGGCCAAGAAACCAAACCGAAAGATGAAGATAAGGCAGCTAAATGGGAAAATAGGCAAGATCAAGCACGTGGGTTGATAGGGATGTCTATTTCTCCAGAACTTAGATTCCATATTGCAGAACTTGATACTCCTGAGGAAGCAATGAAACATATCACTAAAGTTTTTGGAATTAAAAATGAACTTAAAGGCCATCAACTCGAAAATGAGTTGCTTACATTGGACCCCAATAATGTTTCTTGCATTGAAGATTTTTTGTCCAAGTTCAAGACCCTTAGACTTCTCTTGGAAGGTGTTAAGGTTAAGAAAGAAGATAGTAATCTTATCTATTGCATTCTTACTAAGTTGGGACCAGCCTATTCTGTGTTTGTTTCCACCTTTCATTCTACAAGAGAAGCCTTCATTTCTCAAGGACAAGCCTACAAGTCCCCTTCCTTTGATTCCTTTTGTGATTCTTTAATAAGAGAACAAGAAAAACTCTTACACCTTGGTCTTCTTAATCTTGGAAACTCTTCTAAGAAAGCGTTAGCCGCCCAACAACAACCAAATTCAAAGAATCCTAAGAAGTTGTATCCTAAAAGGAATGGTCCTAAACCAAACAAGGGTCCTAAGCAATTTCAGCCTCAAAATGAAAAATCATTTCAACAAAATGATAAGACAAATAAAAACAAAGGGAAGAAGACTGATAGACATTGCAACTTTTGTAATCAAGATGGCCACTTAGAATCTAAATGCTTTAAGAAGATGGAAGCCTTGGGAGCAGCAATGAAGAAGCATAACATCCATTTGGAGCACTCTTCAACTTCAACTTCATCTTCAGGAATAACACTTTCTGCATGTGGTTGTCAAGCATCTTGGTCTGGCTATGCACTAAATGTATCTTTCTTTCTCATTCTCATGAGTGGCTCATTGATTCTGGAGCTTCGTATCACATGGCCAAAAACAAAGCCATGTTTTCTTCTTTAAATGATTGTAACACCAAAAATATATATGTTGGTGATGATAGATCTCTTAGTGTTGTAGGGACTGGAACTGTTCATATAGACAATGGTCAATTTAATGATGTATTATGTGTTCCAACCTTATCCTGCAACTTTCTATCTGTATATCAGATAACTCATTCAGGTGATGGAGCTTCTTATCACATGGCCAAAAACAAAGCCATGTTTTCTTCTTTAAATGATTGTAACACCAAAAATATATATGTTGGTGATGATAGATCTCTTAGTGTTGTAGGCACTGGAACTGTTCATATAGACAATGGTCAATTTAATGATGTATTATGTGTTCCAACCTTATCCTACAACTTTCTATCTGTATACCAGATAACTCATTCAGGTGAAGGTAAAATCGTTGAATTTTCACCTCACGATGTTGTAATTAAGGACCTAAGAGATCCTAGACAGATTTTAGCTACTGGCATTGCTGATGATTCTACAAGGTTGTATAAGTTTCACAACTTTGGGTCATCAAATCTTCCCTCGGTATTTGTTGCTCATAATGATGAAGTGAGCAAACTTTGGCATGACCGATTTGGTCACTTAAACTATCGCTCCCTTCAGAATCTATGTAAAGAAAATATGGTGACAGGTCTTCCAATGGTATCTTGCAGAGATGGTGTTTGTTCCGGATGTGTACTCGGAAAACATCATCGGGATAGTTTTGAAAAACGTGCCTCTTGGCACGCCTCAGCCCCTTTACAGCTTGTGCATAGTGATTTATGTGGTCCACTTCCAGTTGTGTCATTCTCTGGCTACAAGTATTTCTTAACTTTCATTGATGATTTCTCCAGACGCACTTGGGTATACTTTTTAAAACTCAAGAGTGAAGTATTTAACATGTTCTTGGCCTTTGTTGAAAAACAATCTGGACTTCAAATTCTTAAGCTAAGATCTGATAATGGCGGAGAATATGTTAACAACAAATTCATCAGCTTTTGCACTGAGAATGGAATTCAAATGCAACATACTGTTCCATATACTCCACAACAAAATGGTGTAGCTGAAAGGAAGAATCGCACCTTAAAGGAAATGGCTAATTGTATGCTTCAATCTAAAGGACTTGGTCTTAATTTTTGGGCAGAAGCAATTAACTGTGCAAATTACATAATAAATCGCACTCCTACTAAGGTTTTAAAGAATATCACTCTAGAAGAAGCCTGGAGCTCAATTAAACCAGATGTAAGTCACTTTCGTGTTTTTGGAAGTGAAGCATGGGCCCATATTCCAGATGAGAAACATAAAGCTTTAGAACCTGAGAGTGAAAAATGTATTTTTGTTGGATATTCTGAAGATGTCAAAGGATATAGACTTATTCCACTTAAGTCCAAAAATGTTATCATTAGAAGAGATGTAAAGTTTGCTGAAAATATATCGGCCTACGAGCCTTGTTCCCGCTTCTACTTTTGAAAATATTTCCTCTTCAGATGATGAAAGCGAGGATGACAATCCTCCTCCACCTTCTCAAGATCCTCCTTCAGCTCCTCAGCTTCCAAAATGGGTCCATGCTACTCGGGATGCAGCAGGTGATCTTGCCAGTGATCCTACAGATCAGCGACGTACACGTTCTCAGTTTGATAGAGCCTCTTCTTTACTGGCTCAAGCTTCAGTGAATTATGATCCTGACACCTTTGCAGAAGCTTCAGGCCAGCCAGATTGGGAAGCAGCTATGAATGAAGAATATCATTCACTATTGGCCAATGATACATGGGATCTTGTTCCTCTACCAAAGGGACGAAAACTTGTTAGATGCAAATGGGTTTACAGAACCAAGTATGGACCAGATGGGAAAGTTGATAAACATAAAGCTCGTCTTGTTGCTAAGGGTTTTTCACAAGTTCAAGGCATTGACTACACTGAAACCTTCTCCCCTGTTGCCAAAATGAACTCTATCCGCCTTGTTCTTTCCCTTGCTGCCTCTTTCAAATGGGAAGTCCATCAGATGGATGTTAAATCTGCCTTCTTGCATGGGAACTTGCATGAAGAAATCTGTATGGAACAACCTATTGGCTTTATACAAACAGACTCCAGCTTTGTATGTTGGCTTAAGAAATCCCTTTATGGTCTTAAGCAAGCTCCTCGAGCTTGGTATGCCAAAATGGATAACTTTCTTTTAGAAACTGGCTTTTTTAGGTGTCATTCTGACAATACTGTCTACACCAAGAAAGTGGGCAAGTCTCTTATCATTCTTGTTCTTTATGTTGATGATCTTATCCTGACTGGTAGTGATCCCAACCTTATAAACCATGTGAAGTCTAGCCTTAAAAGGAAGTTTGAAATGACAGACTTAGGACACTTACATTATTTTCTTGGTCTTCAAGTCTTGCAATCCAAGGAAGGTATTTCCCTTTCCCAGTCCAAGTATGCCTGTGATATTCTACGCCATTTTCACATGGAAGACTGTAAGCCAGCCCCTTCTCCCTTTCAGTCTGGAGTCAAACTTTCAGTCACTTGTACTTCTCCTGAAGTTGATGCTACCTTATATCGTCAACTTGTAGGGAAACTTTTGTATCTAACCCATACTCGTCTTGACCTTTCCTTTGCTGTTGGCCTTGTTGCTCAGTTCATGCAAAACCCACATGAAAGTCATTCGAAAGCAGCTAAAAGAATACTTCGTTATGTTTGAGGTACAGTTCAGTTTGGGATTCATTGTAGTGCCGAAGCAACTCCTCTATTGGTTGGTTTCACTGATTCCGATTGGGCTGGTGACCCTGATGATCGGAAGTCTACTGCAGGTTATGTGTTCACTCTTGGTTCAGGACCTATTACATGGGCTTGCAAGAAACAAGGTGCCATTTCTCTTTCTTCAGCAGAAGCAGAGTATCGTGGTGCCGTAGAAGCTAGTAGGGAAGCCTTGTGGCTTCGTCAGATCCTGTTAGGATTTGGCTTTCAGCAGCAACATTCGACTACACTTTGGTGTGATAATCAAAGTGCCATTCAACTATGCAAAGATCCAGTACAACATCAGCGCAACAAACACATTGAACTGCACATGCACTTCATCAGAAAGCTCATTCATGACCATGTTCTTGAAGTGCAATATTGTTCAACAGATGATCAAGCTGCAGACATCTTTACAAAGGCTCTCACAGAGGCGAAGTTTACTAAACTTCGATTTATGGTTGGAGTTCAGGAAGTTGTCACTAAGGGGGGATAGGCTATAGTGCTTTCTTCCTTCTCCTATTGTGTCATATTTATAAATACTTCAATCCTATCCCAAGTTGTTCTTAAGGGGGGACGTTAGGATATTCCGACACATAGGAAGTAATTAAGTATAACTTGGTCTAGTATAGAGTTAGGTAAAGTGTGTTTCTTTACTATGTGCTTTTTGTAACTTACAATCCGACGGTCACGATATGTAGTGATCCAACGGTTCATTCTCCCCTCGGTATTACCGACACTTGATCTGTGGCTTAACACCCGATTGGTCCATGATCTCTATTTAAAGAGCATGGAGGGTCATTTGTAGGGTAGCCGTCCATGAGAGAAGCTTATGTAAATTTTCATTCTTTTATTAATAAATTGCCTGAAGTGGCCGCGTTGGCTCAGGCCGTGGACTGTTTCCCTCTTTGAGGGTTTTAACCACGTCAAAAATACTGGTGTATTGATCTGTGATTTGTTTGTGAGCGGTGTCCTTTGGTGTTTTGTCTGAGGAACTTACCCTGTAAATTCCTACGAATTTTGTGCACCTCACTCACAAAGAATGATCTCAAAAGAATGATTGATCTTGTGCCTTCGCCCTCCTCTTTATAGATAGAATTCGAGCATGCAAGAAGGCCTAGTTCAATTTAGAAGTTCGAGTTATGATTGCGAGTTAACTGAGAGTTCTACTCGTTCTCTCTCCAATCAACATTGGAGTCTTAACTCGTTCTCCTTCCAATCAACACTAAAGACTTAACTCATTCTAACTAAACTTGTAACTGCCACCTCGTCTTGTAGTCAAATTGAAGAAGACTCCACGTAACCGAAGCTCCAACACTACACATGCAATCTTGATGACTATTCTAGTAAACTGGAAATAAACTCACCATAACTGAAGTCTATCTCATGAACTAGCACTCATGCTAGAGAAAGACAAACTCGTGGTGTTCACTGGCTAAGGCACAAGCCAAAAGACCTTCCATCGCTACATTTTCAACAAGCTCATCCAAGTCATAACTAGTTTGCATCCACAAGTTGTTTCTCGAAGAGATAACTATACATCAGCGCCTTAGTCATCCCTATAATTATGATGAGTGATATTTCAAAGGGCACAAATGTAAAGAATATAAGTTATTTCAAATGGATGTATCACCACATGACTACTCAGAGGACATTCTTGTTGAAGATACTCTCGAACCAACATGGGAAGACACTACCTCCCCCATGGAAGTTGAAGGCCCCTTTGCAAGCTCTTGCAGGAAACCCTAAATTTCTCCACATGCCCTTTTAGGTTCTTTGTCACTCCTTACCTTGAAATTGATTAGCTACATTAGGGATCACAAAGTTATTGTGTTTATTAACAATGGTAATGTCAATAATTTTATCTATATTTTTTGGCACAAGACACCCATTTTTATCTATGTCCCATATCTAATTTTCAAATTGTGATCAATATTTGTGGTATGATGAAATGTGGGGGCCGATTTGAAATATGAACCTAGAAATTTGGGGCTTTGAGCTCAAAATTCATGTTTGTTATTGAAATGGGTGATTGTGATATAGTACACAGGGCAAAATGGGTGTGCTCTTTGGGAATTCTCACCATTGATTTCGAACATGCCATCAAGGTGTTGACATTTGGTTCCCTTGAAATTATATCCCGTCATCATGTGGAGAAGTTGAAGAAAGACCACTTGGGTGTTGTTGCATAGTTCAATGCCATACAAGTAGTCAACACCACACCACAAGAGATTTAGCCACAAGGTATTCTCCCTAAGCATCAATAGGTATTTGAAATGCCACAAGGTTTACCACCTTCTAGTGGGGAGCATGACCATAGTATACTCTTCATTCCATGCAGTCAACCACTCAATGTGAGTCCTTAGCACCCGTTTGCACAAAAATGAAATTGAAACGATTGTTTAGGAATGGTTAGAGGTAGCAGCAATATATCCAAGTACTAGCTCTTACTCATTGCTAGTGGTCATGATATTAAAGAAGCAAGTTACTTGGTGCATGTGTCTTGATTTCTGAGCTCTCAATAAGTTGGCCATCAAAGACAAATTTTCTATCCTAGTTGTTGGTGACCTTTTGGATGAACTTCATGGCGCTAGGTTTTTCATTAAACTTGACCTTCCTTCTTATTAACACTAGATGAGGACGAAAGAGGCAAAATACTTAAGGTTGCTTTTCGTTCACATGAAGGTCATTAGGAGGTTTTAGTGAATGCCTTTTAGTCTTTGCAATGCTCCATCAAACTTCCAGATTTTCATGAATATGATCTTTTGTCCATTCCTATGCATTTTTGTGCTGATATTCTTTGATGATATTTTTGTCTACAACAAAATATGGGAATACCACATACTATTTGTAAAATGCTCCAATTGCGCTGTTGGGGCTTCTCAAGTTCAATACTTCGTTCACATTGTAAGGTAGGAAGGAGTGTGAGTGGATCCCAAGAAAGTCGTAGTTATGTGAGATTGGCTCCATCCAAAAACCTTGAAGAGCTTGTGTGGATAGGCCACTACTGGAAGTTTGTGAAAAATTATGGAGAAATAGTTGCTCCATAACATCACTACTAAAAAATAATGCTTCTGTTTGGAATGAGGTTGTTGAATAGGCTTTTGGAGCTTGCATGGCTCCAATATTAGCAAAGCTAGATTTTACTGTGACTTTGGGCTTGGAATTTGATGCCTCAGGTAGATGTCTTAGAGCGATATTAATGCAAGAAGGGGCCCATTGGCAATTCACTAGTGAGCAATTGTGTGATCAAAATTTGGGTAAATCCACATAATAGAAAGAGAGGATGGACATCATGCAAGTAGTAGAGACTCGATGTCCATAACTCATAGAGTGATGTTTCCAAGGCAATATGGACCATCATAGTTTGAAATAGTTTCTTGAACAATGGTTACCTTCACCAGATCAACATAAGTGGGTCTCCAAGTTACTATGGTATGATTAAGAAATTATCTTTAAGAAGGTTAAAGACAATGCAATAGTTGGTGCTTCATCATGACAATTTAAGGAGGATGGATCCTTCTTTGCGTTATCTTTACCCACTACAAGTTGGCTTGAAGAAGTTTGTTACCCACCAAAAGTAGGTGATCCCATAGGAGAAAATTTTTCTCTCACACTTTGCATCCAACTGGCCAACCAACAACCCCTGCCAACCACCACTAGCTTATGACATGCCATTTTATCTCCACCACCTGCATCAATTGTATGCCTTCTCACTCATTCGACAAGAGCCAATGGACGAAGGTGGGCCTTCGATCAAATGTACTTTATTCATTTTGCAATCAGGTGCTTATGCTTGTTTTGGGCTTTTGATATGGATTATGGGGTGACCTGGAAGGAGGGTTTTGATCATGATCTTGTTCCCTCACCTTAAATAGGGGGTTAATCTTCGATCCTAGTCTAGTGGGACCTCCCCTAATGGCCCAATGGGTATAGGAGGGGCACTATTTGGGGTGCCTTGATTGAGATAGCGTGTTCCATCTATCCATATTCCATACTTACCACTTTCCATCATACATTACAAGCTCTTATTCCACCTCCATTCTTCAGGTTCAACTGACCATTGGTTCTTAGGATTTGGCACACATACATCCACATACATGGGTAGGGCCTGGAACTTTTCCCTAGGAGGTTGATGCAGCCAAAGAAAAAAACAACATATAATGGCCACACGCAAAATAAAAGAAAGAATATCAAAATGTAAAAGATGGTTGAGACATACACATTAGCACGATGGCAAAAGCTTAACATGAGCTCTACCTCACTCATTATGACCATAACCTGGTTCCTGAGCACCATATTGCTCTTATTCATCATGAAAGGAACCCTTGGATGTCCCAACCCTGATGAGCAATGAGTTGCCTCATCATTAAGGGGTAATACAACTGTTATACATCATACAAAGAAAACTCTAACCCATTGAGCTACGAGTAATAATACAAAGAAAAATGAAGAAAAAAGTAAAAGGCGCAAAAGAGGGGTGGAAAAACAAAGGCCAGGTTAATAGCTCATGCATCCACGGTTACTCCCTCCTCACATCTATACACTCAATATGTGGGTCCCTGTCATGTTGATCCCTTTGACCATGGCACTTGGCCATGAAGTCTTCTCCCCTCTGTTACCATCATTGTTCACATAACACCTATTGATTGAAGGGTGGACTGAGGAAATGTTACTTCCCCTTGGGGGCTGAAACATTTAATAGGGTTGTCTTTTAGCCACTTCTTCTTGACTACATGCATTCCACATTTGTTCAAATGTTGGAGTATCCTTCCAACTGTTAAGTCCTAATGCAAAAGCACTCCAATATTTAGGTAGTCCTAGAAGGGCAGTGTTTACAAGCTCCTTTTCTGGGACAACTTCATCTATTGCTTGGAGTTTGTCCCTGATTCTAGATATCCTTATAAAGTATGATGACACAGTATCATCATTTGTCATCTTAACAGTTCTTAGTTCATTCTTGAGGTTTGCTATTTGACCAATGTTCTTGATTGTGAATAACTTGGAGAGGGCCTCATACATTTCTTGAGTCGAATTTATGTTGGATATGTATGGAATTAAGTTATCCTTAACTCCATCCACTATTAGATTCATAGCCACGATTTCAAGTTCTCTAAACTTCACTTTTGCTGCATTACTTGATTCATTAGTAGGCTTCTTGACTTTTCTTTGAACAAGATCTAAAACTTTGTTCTTTTCGAGAATGAGATCTATTCTCTTTTTCTAGGCCTTGTAGTGGGAGGCCCCTTCTAAATTATTTTCTCCCTTCATTGAGTTTGTTATTGTTCTTGTAACTAGTAGGCTTGTCTTCTTGTGTGATCCGCTTTTTAATGTCCCTTTTCTTGATCTCCTTTTTCCTCAATAGATCCTTTAACCTACCTTTTTCTTCCTTCTTCACCTTCTTTAGTTGATAATTACTTGTGATATGTGTGAATTCTTTGTATCTTTCTTATGTTCTTCTTTTATCTTAGTTCATCAAGCAATTATCAAGAACAAAATATGAAGATTGGAGACACCAAATGTGGGCGGAAAACCAGGACTAAAACCCCTATAGAGGGGAAAACCCAGTCAAGGACTCTTTCTTCAGTAATTCAAATTGAGATGTACCAAGACACTCTAGACCAACATACCTCCCTCCTCCACCAAGTCAGCCTTTCAAGATGATATGGTAGTCTCTTCTTATACAACAGCTTCAGCCCAACAACAATCCAGTAATTCGACTTCCCAGTTGTAGAATTTCGACCCCCAGTAGCAGAATTTCGGCCTCCCAATTACTGCAGAATTTCAACCGCCTTCCAGCGGCTGCATAGCTTCACACGTGTGGGAAAGAGAGAGAAAATTTCGACTTTTATGCTTGAGAAAGACCACCTTCGCTATCTTTCTTCTCCTTCTTCCTTGAAATTCACACTTTTTCTAAGCCTAAGAACTGCAGATCGAACTTGTTGTGAGTGAGTGACAAATGAGGTCGAGTTGCTGCCTTTATATAGTGATCCTGCTGCCCAGTTCTAGGCTGACTTGTCCAGTTTTGAGGCTGACTTGGTGGAGGCCTAGAAGGCTTATTTCAATATAAAATAAATTTCTTTCTTGACAAATAATTTCCAAGAAGGATTTCTTTCAATATGACATGGACAAGGACACTTTATATAAACCCTAGAAGCCTATAATGGAGGCTTTGACCTAAAAATCATTGACCCAAGCATGAAACCCATGCTTTAATAAGTCAATTTTAATAATAATAAAATGTCATTTTCTTTCTTTTGACAAATACATTATATTGTGACCTAAATACATTTATGAAGACTGAACGTAGTTACATTCTTTAACAACTTGTTACAATAAAGACACAAGAGGCTTTGCAATTACTACTGATTCCAACATACATATGGGTTGACATCAGTATGGATTTTATAATGGGACTTTCAAGGGCGCACGACAAATCCATGATCATGGTGGTAGTCAATAATCATCTGTCCTAAATGCTCATTTTGTGCCCTACCACATCCATTTACTCCCTCAGCCACCTATGTCTTCCTTGATCATAATTTTAAGTTACATGGCATGCCCACTTCTGTTGTTTTGGATTGGGACCCTACCTTCACCAGCAAATTTTATGAGAGTTGTGTACACTGTAAACTAAGGCTACCTAGCTAAAAATGAGGTTGCATTCCCACCCCAAATAGATCGTCAAATTGAAGTAGGCAACAAGTGCCTAGAGAGCTATTTGAGATGGTTTTCCCTTGAAAAACCACAGCAATGGGCACATTGGCTTCCCCTCGAGGAATGGTGGTACAGTACGTCTTATCACGGGGTTATGAAAATGACCAAAAATATATGAATTGGTTTGTGGCCAACAGTCATTATCATTGACTTCATATTTACTAGATGCTTTCAAGGTTTAGGTTGTGGATCACAGAGCCCACACTCAAGAAGCCATTCTCTGCATACTAAAGGACAATTTGGTCATGGCTCAAAATTGAATAAAGCAATAAGTGGGCCAACATGGCTCTGAACGCTCATTTGGAGCAAGGGACAAGTGTTTCTTTGCCTTCAACCCTATAAACAAACATCACTCAACGACAAAACATTTTGGAAAGTAGCACCAAAGTTCTATGGAGTATGGACCCTATGAGATCATCCAATGCATTGGACACCTGCAAACTGGCTCTCCCAGCTAACTCCAAGATTCATCCAATATTTCGTGTCTTGTCTAAAGAAGGTCGTGGAATTGATGTTCAAGGTGCAAAGCAACTTATTAGAACTTGATGAAGGCTCCATTTGGCTTCAGCTGGACACAGTATTGGATACTAGAGAACGTCAATTGTGTAAGCACATGATCAATGAAGTATTGATCCAGTTGAAAGACTTGCCACTTGAAGATTTCACATAGAACCAACCATGGTCCTGCAGCAATTTCCCCATCTTTAGCCTTGAGGACAATGGTGCTTTTGGAGGAGGAGGGCATGTTAGGGTCCTATCCTAACCTCCCTACTCTAGGCTACCTATGAGTTAGTTAATTGTTTTATGTGACCATCCTCTTTGAATAAGGTCCATTGGATGAGAGTGGATAATAAAAGTATTCCACTTTATAGTTAACAGCCATTGGTGACAGGAACACAAGTAGTTAGGGTTTTTGCCACTGAAAATCTATTTAAATAGATAGGAGACTATAGAATGATTGTCTTCTGTTGTGTATTTGGAGCTCTGCTCAGTGAAAGGTTGCTCCACCTAAAGAGGCAAGTCAACAGCATTTTCCTCCTTTGCATTATCAATATACAGGGGTATCTTTATAGATTTCATCTTATTGTTTTTTTTATGGTTATTCTGCAATTATACTGTCTGTATACATGGTAGTGTTTCAATTTTGAAGGGTTAAGAAACACTACATTGGATGACATGAAAGCTGGATGGGTGTAATTGATGAGGTCTGATCTCTTCCTCTTGAAATTTGATGTTGCTTTCTGAGTTTCAGGTTCATCTCTTGCTGGGATTTGATTTTGTTAACGACTGTAATGGGTCATTCTGGTCGTTTAGTCATATGTAGTGGTAGTTCAAATGATGAGTTCAATTGTTCCAAGAGGGGAACATGAAGTCCGTATGTTTTAAACATTTACATTTTGCGAGAGACCCGCATCAGTGTATAATGTCGATATTTGTATTATGTACTTGCGATTTATATTGTTTTCATGTAATTGCTATCACCAAGTTGGGAGGTTGTAATTGATTGGTAGTTGCCAATTGGTTGGTATATTTATCTCCTGTTCTTTTGTTCATTGCTACTTTATGTATATTTACGATATTTAAAATTATGGGACAGTATCCTTAGTTGCAATAGAATACTGACAGCTGATTATGATTCATCCAGATAACTGAAGGGGATTCTTTCTCCATGAAACATAGATTAAGTGCACACCAGAAACCAGTTTCATTTGTTGCTTGGAGCCCTGATGATAAACTGCTGCTTACATGCGGTATTGAGGAGGTTGTTAAGCTTTGGAATGTTGAGACTGGCGAATGTAAACTGACCTATGATAAAGCCAACAGTGGATTCACTTCCTGTGGTTGGTTTCCAGATGGTAAACGGTTTATCTCTGGCGGAGTTGATAAATGCATCTACATATGGGATCTTGAGGGAAAGGAGTTAGATTCATGGAAAGGACAAGGAATGCCCAAAATATCTGATCTCGCAGTCACATCTGATGGCAAAGAAATAATCAGCATTTGTGGGGACAATGCTATTGTGATGTACAACTTGGATACAAAAACTGAAAGGCTAATTGAGGAGGAAAATGGAATAACTTCCCTATGTGTATCAAAGGACAGTAGATTTCTCCTCCTAAACCTTGCAAATCAAGAGATACACCTCTGGGATATTGGAGCTCGTTCAAAGTTATTGTTAAAGTACAAAGGTCACAGACAAGGTCGCTATGTGATAAGGTCCTGTTTTGGTGGGTCTGATCTTGCATTCGTTGTTAGTGGTAGTGAAGACTCACAGGTTTGCTAACTTTTTTATGAATTGTTTTATCTGAATTTTTAATAGGGTAGATCACTCACTAGTTTGCTTCCCATGCTTCCTTGCAAGGGAAATTCTATTCTAGTGTGAGCTGATGAAGTTTTTGGTGATTTTTTTCAAAAGCCTTGCATTCTTGATTTACAGGTATACATTTGGCACCGAGGTAATGGAGAACTTTTAGCTGTTTTGCCTGGTCACTCTGGTACAGTAAACTGTGTGAGCTGGAATCCTGTGAACCCACATGTGTTTGCATCTGCTAGTGATGACTATACTATTCGTATATGGGGTGTAAACAGAAACACTTTCAAGAGTAAGAATGCTAGTTCTAGTAATGGCGTTGTTCACCTTGCAAATGGAGGGCCGTAGCCAAGAGAGATAAAAGACCAATTTTGAGCAGCAGTGTAAGCATTGTAATAACGCTCATTATTCATTTGTGCACTTGTAAATTCTAATCTTACTTCATTTATTTCTATTCCAAAGACCAAGCTTGTAAATTATGCTGGTTCCATATGGGGCTTAATCAGTATCCTGGTTATTTGTGATACCAAATTATCAAATCTCACAAAATTTGTGAATGAGACTGATCTGTGTTGATATTTTTGCATGGAATTAATTGTTTTTCTTTTGTTGTTGTTTGCTAAGATTCAACATACTGTTAATCTCCAATTGCTTGATTGAGTCATGATTGCAGTAGACTCTCGAAATTAACCAACACCTATATCAAGACAGGCAAAACATTAATGTTAGCAATCTCTGCGCTCAATCATAACAAATTTTGTACTTGATGCCATGCCCTTCAAACCTAAAACAGTTTCTCTATCAATCCACTTATAAAGTTCAGGCATGAAGTATGAGTGTTCATACCTCTACCATATTCTAGTTGAACCTTTGATCCTCTGCTCGGAAGCAACTGGATTTTTCTTATGAATGGTACGTCTTTGGTGATCTTATTCTGGAAAACATCCAAACATGTATTTGTACAGCCAAGATTTTGTTGTAGACTTATATCAATTGTTGCTCCCATTAAATGCACGTACAAAGGCCCCTCAATTGTATTTTTTAAGGCAACTGTCAATTATTATTGCCCTCGAAGTTGGCATGTACAACGGTTCCCTGAGTTGGTTTTTAGACCTAGCGGTTACTGTTTGGGGATATCTCAATTGTTTATATTTCATGTTTTTCCATATCAAGTCCTTCCCAGTTGGACCTGCATGTGAGAATAGTTAACACAAGTTCCCTGTTGTGCTGTTGTTACATGGAAAGAGTTATAGTTATCAGTGGCTGTTTGTGAGTTGATCCCTAATGCTGTTATGACTTGAAATTGCCAGCATCATGGACATCTATCTTAGACATATGGTGGGTAGTTGAAACAAATATGCACTGGATTCAAGAATGTTTCTGCATGATTCATGAAGCATACTGTGGAAGCTAATATTTCAGGTTCCCATCCATAGCATAAGCTTTCTCAGAGAACTATTAGGTCACAGACGTTTCTATACTGCAACTGGTTAGTCATTTTTTACACGGATATTACAAAGAGAGATGTTTCAGGTCCAGGTATGACTTACACATCTTGCAAACACAAAAAGGACTAATAGTTGAAGTTATCTATTTAGGCTTAAAGCAAAAGTGCCTGTTCTGGAATTTTCCTAAATTTGGGTTGACTTGAAGGATTGTTATGCTTATTGAGACGTTTTAAATTAGCTAGCAATGCTAGTTTAACAGCATGGATGCATGCCAAAAGTTGTGTGAATTCATACTATCATGGTTTAGTGCATTTGTTATTAGTACTCCATAAAGAATATTACCTTGGAACAAAAAAATTGTCACTTTCGGCTTCAGCTTAGCATCATTGTGTAAAATTATTTGTTCATAGATATCATAAAGTTGTCGATGCTGGTAAAAACTTGATATTACCTAGCATTTCAATATAGTGTTTTTGTTGCCTTATTTTAGCAGTGAACAACGTGTTGTTTTCACTCTGATATGCCATAAGTGTAGGTGTCCTTAGCAAATAGAATGTCACATAATTATTTGCAAAAATTTGTTCATCATAAACAAACTAAAACCTTACTTGGTTCACCTAGCCGAATCTTACGAGATATGTAATAGAGATCTTATAGTTTGGTTGATTCCTTTATATCTTCATCCAAGGAGTGGCTCAATTACTCAACAGAGGTTTTTGTCTTATCTTACTAGAGATTAATGCAGATAACATTGACAAAATATTGTCTTATCTTACTAGAGATCATTTCAGTTAACATTGACAACATAGTTGTTCACGGGGAAATTGATGTTTACAAGGTAATGATTGTGTGAAATACATAAGTATGACCATGCTTTATCCTGAAGGAAAAAAAAGATGATGGATGAAATGTTTTTGCACTTGAAATACAAGTTTATGATGGATTTGATCGTGTTTATGTGCAACCTATTATTTTTTTACATAATCTCATAAGTATAACTTTCATCAGCTATTTATCAATATATGTGCCATCTAGTTAGACAATTGATGCTTCAACCTTAAAGTATGAATTTATTCTTGAAGTTATGTTATAGATAGGTTTTAGTCCCTTGACACGCCTAGGTCAAAGAGACAGAGTGCATAAGTTTCAACTAAGAGGTCAACTAACATTAGGGAAGAGATAAGAGACTTTAGTGATAGTCTTTGGGGCAGCCAACTATCTCACTGGCATACAATGCTAGCCGAGTTAGGGCTAGAATTATAGGGTAAGGGAGAGAAAAGGGAGCTTAAGTGATAGCTCCTAGGGTGACTAACCAACTCACTACCAAACAATGCTAGGTGAGTTAAGACTAGAATAATAGGGTGTTGGAGTCTTCCCTTGGTATTTGTACAAAATTAGAGAACCATGGAATGATAACATGGGAAAGGGAAGACATACTAAGTAAATTAAGCTGAACTGTTTGTTTCTATACTTGTCATTATAGATTATATTTTTGATCAGATTATCAGGGCATCTCTACCCAAATAATCTAAGAATTGAAATAAATTGGGCAAGTAAAACAATGAGAGTTGGTTTCTTTTGCATTCCTTTTCATTCTTGTTGCCTCAAAATCTAGTAGGCATTCTGAGAGGCCTCATAAGACAAGAGCTAGACTAAGATACAACAATGAGGTGGCCAGGTAAGACTTACCTCATTGAATAAGGAGAAGGGTTAGTGCTTTCCTGATTCCAACGGGAATAGGTCCTACCTCATTGAAGGAAGGAAAAGAACAGGAAGGATATTTATGAAAGATAGAAAGGATGCCAGTCACAGGCTCGCTACGTCACGTAGTCCCGGGTTCTGTATGAATAGTAAATCTATTCATTTACATTCAGATGGGACGTCGCAGGTGCTAACACGAACGTTTCAGACTAGATTCATTATCTATGATTTAGTGACCAGTTATATATGCAAAATGGATATAGAACAACGCATGTGCTAACTGGGAGGCTCACCAATATATATCACCTAAATGATGTTTCGAGTTAGTTGGTTCAAAGTGATGTATGTGAATGACTTAAGCAAGGTACCTAGTTGGATTAATGAACAAATCGTTATGTTCAGGAGCAACGTGCCATGAACTAACCCTTGAGAAGATACTTGAGGCCCAAAGTTTCAACATATAGTTGAACAATAGTATATCTAGGCATACAAGTACAAAGAAAAGGTTTACTTAAATGTATGATCAATAATAAGAGATGGTAAACCTTCCACAAACCTCAAGTTGAAGCCTTGTATAGAACTAATTCTTATTAGGGCACTAAACTGCAGAGGGTGGATGGTGTCAACCCTAATGAGGAACTTTTCACTATGAAATATGTTAGATTTTGAGTATGTGAGGTTAATCAAGCTGAAAGGATGCCAAATCAGCTCTAACTGTTTAATAGTTCAAGCCCTATTTGAATTCGACCCTTGTCCTAACTCTAGTGGCTTGCCTTAAAGGGCTAAAAATGTAAGAGGAGAAAAATACATATTTTAAAGAGTTTTCACCATCAATAGGATTCCATTGCATTTCCCTAGTTGGGTGATGGATTCGGTAGGCTTTAAATTATACAGAGATATCAAATTCATGGACGAAGTAACGGTGAAAACCTTAGTTTTCACTTTCAAACCATAGCCATCTTTTTATGAGAGGAGAAATTAACTAGAAAAAATGCTCTATAGCAGGTCATCTAGGGATTCCATGGAAAGTAATTTATTAAGACTTTCCAATAAAAAATTGCATTCAGACAAAGAACAATATAAAAATCGTAGCAATATTCCATTACATGTAAAACCATAAAAGATATGGAACAAACACTCACAAATTTTCCATGGAAATGCCTTCTCTCAATCCCAATTTTTTTCTCTCCAATACATAAGCTAGTCTCCAATAACAAAAACTCCACATAAGATCACATATCTACAAGTAGCAAAAAACAAAAGTTGAGCTCTTTTAGAGAGAGGCCAAAATCCACCAAAGTGATGATGAAAAGTGAATGGAATAAGATCCTCCATTTATAGAAGGTATATCACGTCTACTAATAAACTTAAAGGCGCTTGGGGGCATAGTAGTAAACACAAAGTAAAATAGTAGCGTCAAGGCTAGCTTGGGGGCATGTTGGGTCCACTGGTACATCATGGAGAATCCTCAATGCTAAGTAAGATGAGTTCAATGTTCTGGCCTTTGAAGGTGCTATGGGGTGTCCAATTGCCAAGATCATCAAAGTGCCCAACACTTTGTTGTAGAAGGGGAACATTGCATTTGTAAGGTCATCATGCTCTCCAAAAGTATAGTATGGCTTGCACAACATGTGGAGTAGATGTGGAATAATGTGCCCTCAAGGCCTCAACTGCTCTGTGCAAAACCACCTGGAAAAACTGTCTTAAACTCAATTGAAAGCAACCATTCATTAGAGACAACAACCATAGATGCATCTCAGTAGACCATACTTAACTATTAAGGTTGCAATAATACTTCAAATAGAGACCACCTTCAAATATCTAACCAGACCATGTCCCCTAAAAGTGTTCCCTATCTTTGTAGGAGTGGCTAGGTAATCAACCCTATTAGGTGCTTCCAACCCCTAAGGGTAGGTGACATTTACAAGGTCAACCCTTCAATCCATTGGTGTTAGTGAGAATATGTGGCAACAAAAGGGAATGACTTCACGGCCAAGTGCCATGGTCAAGGGACCAACTAATGGAGGTCCACATCTTGAGTGCATAGATGTAATGGAGAGAGCAATCATGGAGGCATGAGTTACCTCTTTCCTTGGCTTGTTTTTTCCACCCCTTTGGTTCGATTTTTACTTTTTTTTGATAATGCTTTTATATGGTGCACAACTCAAGGATTAAAACTTGCTTATTAGGATATAGCATTTGTTTTACCCCATAAGATTACTCAATTTCTCACTTTCTTATGATGAGATGAAGCATCTTCAGGAATCAGGTAATGGCTAATGAGGGGGGTAGAGCTCATGCTAGGATTTTTCCCACACATTAATTATGTTTCAACCATATTGTGCATTTCAACTTTTCTCCTTGTTGTGGCCATCTTATGCTTTTTCATTCTTTTATCTGTATCAACCTCTAGGGAAAAGTTTTCTGGCCCTATTGAAAGATGTGGATGTGTGAGTGTCAAATCCCAATGAATCGATGATAGGTAATCCAAAGGATGGAGGTGGTATCAAGGAATTATGAAATATGTTAAATATGTAATGACAATGGACACACTATTTCAATCCAAATTTCCCAAGTAGTGTCCTGCCTATAACCTTAAGGCCTTAGAGGAGGTCCTACTGGACTAGGGCTAAAGACTAACCCCCCTGGTAAGGTGAGAGAAAAAGTTTACAGTCAAGATTTGTGAATCATCCATATCGCTCCTTTATCCATGTTAACATGTTCAGAACATTAAGTAAATCACTTGATTGCAAAATGGTTAAAGCACTTGTTGAGTGGCAACCCACCTTCCTTAAAGAGGAATGCTAGATGGTGAGAGGTGAATGTCCTGTGGAAATGGTGGAGGAATGTGACATATTATCATCACTAGGTAATGTTTAGGGTTGCTAGCTGGTTGACTGTGTAAGATAGGAGAATGTTTTCTCCTATATGGTTACCCTTTTTGGTGGGTGACAATTCCTACTTGGCCCAAGTGAATTAGAACGCTGGAAATGTAGTAGTGCCAAAATTAGTGCCTTTACACCCATTGAAGATGCTCAAAGAAGCATTTATCTTTGACACTCACCTGGGATGGAGTTTTAGATTAACCTCATAAATGGGTGAAACTCTTAACTTTGAAATATAATCTAAAAGTGCTACTTCGACAAGAAAAAAATAAAAATCCAAATCAAAGGGGGCTTGTGCCTCCCCACGTACATGTACCTAATATTCTCTTGCAAAATGTAGGGGTCAATTGATTTCCATGTATACATGTAATTATAATAGAGAAGTGAAGCAAGAAACAAGTGTATAAGATTACGAAATGCCCCTTGCTCCAAGTGGATGGATGTACCCCCATTTCACATGTTTAGTTGAAGCATTTCCTTTGAGTTGGAAGTTTTGAGCTGAGGATTGATTGAAGTGAGGAGAGGGAGCTCCACAAATGGTGAAGGAAGTGAAAGTTTCATAGAAAATGACGAAAACACGCAGAAATAACCGCTTCCACGTAAACACTAGGTTGAAGTAGTGTATAGGAACATATATTTATTGAGCAAGAGTCTCACTAAAGAGTAGCTAAGAGTTGCATTTGAGGAGGCACGACTCAAAAGGATATTTGAGGTAAGTCGCTTCAAAGTATTTGTCTTAGTTGTTTATAAGGTAGCTTTGTGGGAAACCAAAATTGAATTTAATGACACATATAGTAAGTTCTTATTGTATTTGTGACTAGGTAAAAACATTTAGGATTTTGGAACCTTTTCCAAACGAAGTTGTTATGAGATGGTTGACAGAGTAGATGAAAAATAAAATCTCCATAAGGGTACATAAGCCTTAGAAGTGGAAGAAGGTTACTAGTTTGATCTTGGAAAATCACTTGGTTTGCAAGTAGAATTGGTGCATTATGTTTGGTAAACATGTGATGATTTGAAGGATGCATGAGAGATATGGGACGCTGAAATATTAAAAAATGAAGGTTAGAGATGGTAATGCAAAGATGTGCAAGTCTGGAGGGGTGGTGATTTGTACACTATTATGGGTATTCCATTGGAACAATTCATCACAACAGATCTTACAAATTTTATGAACTCTTTTTTATGCATCGTTTTACTTAAGATTCGGATTTGATATTACTAGCTTAATGCTCAAAACATAGAAACAAGTTTATGTTGAATAGAAAAAGCTAAAATGAATATTGCACTATCCACACGATGAACACAAGATGTACCCTAGAAAACCAAATATTGAAAAACCCAATGAGAAGGTGAGTACTATGTTTTGTTCATTTCTTCTCAAATATGAGAGTGCAAATACTACTCACTATGGAGTTGCCATTGACACTATGGTTTGTATGGTTGCTACTAGTCTTCCGCTTCCTCCCTTCTAATCTAATATCTCACTACCTTGCTTTTCTCAAATATGGAACAATGGTCACACAACAAGAATGGGACCCCTCATTTCTTGCTACCATGTGTTTAACATGTCTCAATAATTGTCCATGGTTAGGGTTAGGGTTTTTGCATGTCTCAACTCCCAAATAGGGTTAGTGTTTTAGACCTTCTAGAATCTTCTTGAAAGTTCGCATGTCACTAGCTCCAATTGTTTGAGGAATGTGCATTGATGTGGCATCCACTAGATACCATGTTGTAAAAGACATGTCAATTTGTAGGCGGTAAATTCCTCATATGAACTCTGATTGTGATCTTTACATCCTTGGAAAGCTTTTAATGTGTGGAACAATGTTTATAGGTTGAGAATTACATTTGCAATGTTTTGTCCATAAAAGTAGTTGTTTAATGCTCTATATGGGCTCTAGAAGTTTTAGGGCCTTAAATCACCAATATAGGATCCACCCCTAGAATGATCCTACAATTCAATAACTCCTTTTAAAAAATTTAGCAAGTATTAAAATAGATGCCAAATTATATAATGATACATTTCAAATCATTTGGAGGAAGAACATTTACAATGTAGCGATGAGGATGCTAATGGAAGGCCATATAATGAGGTAAGTATGTTGTAGAACAAGGTTCCCCCATCTTGTTGGTCAATGGTTTTTCTATTGGTTCAAGCACTTTCGAAAAAGAAATATGAATCAAAGAAAACATTCATAGTTCCTACAACAAAGCCAAAGATATGAAGGTAAGTGCTAGCGATGTATAATACAAGTTCATTGTTGGATTTGTAAGTTGGACATAAAAGTGGCATAGGTAAAATCTCGTTGTAGATAGTGTATTTTGTAGGTACAATGATTTTATAATGGGAATTTTTATAGGATAATGTAGGCTCCAAAACCTCATTTTTAAAGTTTGATATCCTTTTGGTATCTAGGGGCAACAAAGAAACTTTTCAGAGTTCAAATGTTTATATTTGTGGTAGGTGGGATGAATTTTTGAGCTAACATTAACTATAATATCCTCAATGTGTATATATTTAGACAAGTGGTTGGTGACTTAATATATCTCACATCAATGGGATTGAGCATATCTCATGTAATCATGGAAAATTTTAGGGGCTAATATTCACAGATGGGCTAATTTTCCAAAAAAAAGTTTGCCACTTTCCATTTTTACTAAAATGATTCACTTAATTTTTATAGGATAAAGTTATTTTACCTTAGAAATCATCAAAATTTTATAGAAACTATATAAAATCATTAGAAATTTGAATATTTTTACAAAAATAGCACGAAACTTTTTATAGTTTGCATGTTAGGGACTAATAAGATTTGTCAAGGTTTCTAAACTTTAAGATAAATTCTCATCCTTAAAATTTTCCCTACATCCAATGAACACTCTTTCATTTTGTGGTAGGCGGGCTGAAATTTTCAGCCAACATTGACTAAAGTCTCTCTAATGAGCCAATATTTAGAATAGTGGTTGGTGACTTCACATATCTCACATCAATGGAATTGAGTACATCTCATACAATGGAACACTCTCTTTCATTTTCTCACAACTTCAAGAGTTGATTTTCAAAGTGCAAATGAAAGGGGCATGTGGTGTAGAAGATAGGCACTATAATGTTTCGTTGTGAACTTTAGAGTGGAGGACATCCAAAGGTGGACTACAAAAATCTTTTATGACACACCATATCATGACCATAACCTCTTGTAGAGGGTGTTTGCACTGATCTTGCAAAGATCCAAGCCATTTAACATTGGCTAGCACTTATTATTGCCAATAAGATTACTGTGTTTTTGGGCCTAATACGATCCTATCATAGATTTGTTTGCAACATCACTACTATTGCTTGTCTCTCAACTACCATAACGCAGAAGGACGCCTTTGATTGGTCCACATGCACTACACCTTTTAAAGAGATTAGACACAACAATCACTTCACCACTAATGCTACTACTCTCAATTTCCCTCGACCCTACACCATCAAGTTTGATTCTTCTAGGTTTAGTCTTGTTGTAGTGCTCTTATAGGGTAATAGATCCACTTGCCTCTAAAATCTACAAATTTTATCAAAGATATAGAGATGCACATGACATCTACAAGAAGTAAAGGCTAGCCATTTTTCATGTAATGCATAAGCGGTGCTAATTCCTCCTAGGTAATATGTTCTTCAATAAAGTTGACCATCTTATGTTGAAGCACTTATTAACAAGGGGTATATTAATAAAGGAGAAACATAAGTGGATTGCTTGGGTCCAAACCTATGACTTCAATTTCAACTGTAAGAAGGGTAAGGAACATGTTTTTGTCAATTACTTATCTTTATACTATAAACTCACCAAATTTAACTCTATGCCAATTAATTTGCATGCATACAAGAGCTCCTTGTAGACTTCTCACTAGATTCACTTAAAATTCAATGCCATTAGGACATTATTGATGGAAAATAAGGGATAACACTGGATTATCAAGAATGTTGTCATTCTCTTTAAAAATTGCATCTATTTTAGGAATGACTATTCTCAATTATGTGAGGTTGCCAACACAGGCATGCATCTCCCTCCATTGGTCTTCTGGGTTTCT
The DNA here is from genome assembly GCA_031772625.1 of Pinus tabuliformis. Taxonomy (NCBI): domain Eukaryota; kingdom Viridiplantae; phylum Streptophyta; class Pinopsida; order Pinales; family Pinaceae; genus Pinus; species Pinus tabuliformis. The sequence goes on from CM062804.1 coordinate 610,716,897, forward strand.
ACACAACCTACATAAATGCTTGCAACTGATTTGAGTAGTTTGTGGTAGAATATGATGCTTATCAGTGCAATAATGTGGAAAATGCCCCTTATCTTAGTCTTCTCTAGCCTAATGCCATCCATAACCATAAGTGAGAATAGGTATGTATGACTTTCATCAATGGTTTTCTATTATATGAAGGTAAATATGGTATCATTGTGATGGTTGATTGTTTGGATAAGTATGCTCATTTTCTCTGGGTACCAGGCTTATAACGTTTGTTGTTGTTAAATTATTCTTTAAGCATGTTTATGCTCCATGGGTTTCCCCATTTCAACAATTGTGATTGAAATATCAACTTTGTTAGTCATTATTGGAAAAATGTTTGAAATTGTTAGTGACTATATTCAATATTGGTAGTTCATATCACCCTCAAATAGATGAGAAAATTGTGGAATTTTTGTAGATATGGTCGGTCTTCATAATTATATTTGTTCTCTTATAATGTAAAATAATTTGTAACACATGATTTTCTTGTCATTTTGATTATTTAGACCTTGAAAGAATTTATATACGACATGTTCTTCATGTCATATTCAAAAGAGAAGTTTTCGAAATTTGAAATTTGAATTTTTGGCTCCAAGAAAGTCAAGTTGGTCCTCCCTCAAGTCTAGTAGGCCCCAATGAAGAGACACCCATTCGTGAAGGAAAAACATCTGTATAAAGGCATATGACCTCCTCCACAAGAGCACCATTCGATCTCATCACAAGAAGACAAGTTCTAGGAATCCAAGCGAAGGATAAGAAGAAGAAGAATGAAAAGAAGGACGAAGATCTATCTCTAGCTCACATTTCTCTCTCCAAGAACTCGCACATGTGACCTTTCTAAGAAGCAGTTTCTAGATAGGCCAAATTTCTGGGTAGTTTTCTGGGCAGGTTGAAATTCTGGGCAGATCTAAGAAGGCTGAAATATTGAAGAATAGAAGTTTGACTTGGTTTGAATTGACTTGAGGAATGGAGACTAGGTTTGACCATTAACTTGTTGGCATAGTTCACTGGCAACATTAGATGTATCTCTTGTTGAACTAAAGAACTTCTCTAAGAAAAAAGCTGCTAGGTTTTTCTCCTAACTGGGTTTTCCCAGGGTAAACCTTGTGTTCTCTTTTTGTGCATTGTGATCTCTGTTTTCCTTATGATTTATGGTTGAATTTATGACGTGTATTTCTTAACGATAAATTGGAATTGTTAAAGGAAGAACTATATCATTGGAAGTAATTATCAAAATTTTCAGAAATATGTGCTTGTATATATGCACTTGAAAAAGCAACAAAAATTACTGTGGTTAACAAGCTTCTAGAGGGATATATACATGGGATAAACATGGTAATATGATGGTTACATTTAGTGCAGTGATGGTATAATACCACCTAGAATCCTTCCACCAAAATGACCCCTTCCAATGCATTATATGGCTATTTCATCACCCAAGAGTTGGGTCATTCTAAGTACTAGATGCCTTGTTGATGCAAGCACTAAAATACATGGAAAATATCATGAGCATCCTCAAGCATAACTTAACCATCATATCCAATCGCATGACGCAATAAATTAAGAAACACTGCTTTGAAAAACAATTTATAGCGGGAGATATAGTCTTCATTTGAACCCATTCATAGAAGTCCACTCAACAAAAACATGAAGATAAAAAGCTCCAACCTAGGTTTGTGACCCATATGAAGTGTTGAAAAACTTTGGAGATTTCATATGCATGAGACATTCCAAATAAGTGAATGATCCATGCCACATGGATATGATTTCTTCCATGTCTCTTGTTTAAAGTACACTCTTGGCAATGAGGTGGCCCACCAAACAAAGATTCCACTCATGAATGAAGAAGGTAAATTCATTTTTACAGAACATTAAAGGCTTAATATGTTTTAATACATCATCTCAAGTAGCCATTGACTAAGGAAGACTCCCCTTTCGCCTTTCATGATTTAGTTCAATTTGCTGAAATACTAATTTGTGAAATGAGTGAGTTGAGTTCCAAATCTCACCTTTTGTTTTGAAAATGGCTGAAGTCATAAACACACTATCTTTTCTTTCCACACACTTCAAAAATCATTGGCATGGAGTCTATAATATGGGTTTAGTGACCAAAGTTGGGAAATATGATGTTGAAAATATATTCAGAGGCATGCTTTTTATTTTTCTTGGCTATTTTTTCCTTGGAAAAAAATCATCGCTTATATTAAAAAAATAGATAAATAGTAAAATTTCCATATATGCATACTATATCAATGAATATTTTGGTTATTGATTTCTCATCATACAATCAAAATAGTGCCCAAGTTGGTCATATTATTAGTAAAAGCCATTGTACATACACACATACTTTCTAAACTAGCTTTGTAACTCAACATAGATGCATATTTATGGGTCCCTTTGACCTCAATTAGTAAAATGAGTTCCCACATATCAACAATCCAATGAAAAGCACTATCAAGTCAACTATGATCACAACTATGCTCTTATTTTGGTAGACTAGGAAGATCCAAATTAATCATATCAAAGGGGGACAAATCTATAAATGAAAGTGAGTGTTGAGCTACCTGTCCTTCCTTGTATTCCATCACTTTGCAAAACATAGATCTAGTTGTAATCCTTACTTTAAAAGGCCATCCACCTTTGTGTTAAGATCTCTTTATACATGATAAAAACAGATTTTAGATTAATATATTCCTCATAGGACTTGATTTTTTATTTTTATTTTTACCATGTTATATAATCCCTCCATCTAGTGGATGATAAGCATATGCTGTCCCAATACATGGAGATTTCAGATCCTTTTTAACCAGTAAGGTGTAAAATAAATTTCAAAAGAGTATGTATAATTATTTGTCCCCCCTCCTAAACTTTCCATGAATATGAAAAATTTCAAATCATTTATACATAGAACTCCCCATGCCCCAAATTTTGGAGGATGGCCTTGATATGTTCCATCAAAATAACACCATCCCCTAGACTTATCATTGGTGGAATGAAGAATTTGTCTCTTGGGGGGAGATCTTAGGTGAATTCTTGAAACTTGAGAATAAACTTTGCTTTCTGTCATGTATTGGAAATAAGGAATGGGTTTATATTCAAAGATAAATGCATTTCAGGAAAAAATTATTCCCCATGACACTATTAATGGGGGTGCCTTAAATATTTAAATTCCATTCTCATCTACTATGTTCTTAGGAATTCTCCCACTAGATCACCTTGCCATGCATCCTTGATACATATTATTTGACTTGTTTCCTAACAAACTATCTTGGATTAATCACATGAAAATAAAAAAAATGGTTGATAGTTTCACCCTTTTCTTAGTGGAGTGGACATCTACTAAGGCCATACTTATTTCTCTTTTAAAGCACATCTTAGGTAATATCCCTATTCCTAATAGTTTGAGGGGTGATACGATATTCAAATGGGGTTTCCACCACTAATGCACCTCATTATTTCCATTCACAAACATAGCTTTGTACCCTACTACATGGGTATAGATAACTAGATAAGGGTTTATAAACCAAAATGACTCATCCTCAAACTCCTTAGTTCAAACATTTCTTACCTTCAATTTTGCGCCCCCATGTAATCACTTTCTTTGGATTTCCCATCAACAAAAGGAATCCCTTCACTTTCCTTCTTCCTAGACAAAAGGAATATGAATATGAGCTTCATAATTTTCTCAAAAAACACTCTTAGAGATAATTTCTTATATGCTACTTCTCTGAAATTACTTCGAGGACTAATTTTACTAAAATGAGTGTTCCCCACCTTCAAAGCCATTTGTTACACCTCAAACTCATCCTCCCTTGTACCTTGACAATAATCCATATCTAATCATTAAAACCATATCCATAAGGTAAAATAAAAATGCCCAAATCCCTTATTGAAAGTCTGGGTTGATAAGGAAAAAGATGCAAGGTGTTGTAGTCAGTTTTCCTTTTGTTCTTTGTATATATATAACAAAAGAAGAAGAAAATTAAAAGGACTCTTTGTGCTATGTTTTTAAGATCGAATGTTTACTGAAAGATGGCGCATGCCCACTACATTGGAGGGAAGTTTGGATTATTGATAATATTTAAAATATGTCTTATTTTCAAAGTGGGCCAGCCCTACCACGGTGAAGCGGGGCGGGGATTAATGAATGTACATCTCTTCCGGCACGATGTCGTTGCATGAATATATGCTTTGCACATAGCGCGCCCAACATCACAAAATGATCGATTATTATGCGGGAGAGTGCCCCCATGAGAAGACTTATGAAATTTACCGTCAGGGTGATCTACGGTTGAGATTGACCTCCACAACACCCCTTCATGAGACCACTTAGTGCCTTGGGTGCCCTCGGGAGTGGTAAGCAGTTTCTACCATACCACCACGTTGCGGCAAGCGAGTGAGCGTCCTTCACAACATTCCACGTCATGCCACCTCACCCATCCTTTCCACTTCATTTGTCATGATGTCCGGTACGTCATTCATCCGTACTCCTTTGTCCATATTACCATACTCTATTCTTTCCCGCTCTCCATCTATAAAACCCCATTTTTACCCAATTTACTCATTTCAACCACTGTTTTCATGACCAACTGCTGCCGTCCGCAACAAAGTTAACTTTGTCACCACATTCCTTGCAAATTCACTAGGTATTTAAATAGTCTCAATTACTTTGTAAATTTTAAAAATAAGTTCAAAATGACTAGGAAAGTTGTTCTCTCCGGTTTTGCAACCCACATCCCCCTCATGGACACGGAACGTGACATTTTTGACCCTGTCTGTCCATTTGATTTGATGGAAATTCGTCAGAATGCATTTGTTAACCACAGTGAGTCAAAAATATCATCTAGAATGGTCAAGTTGGGTCTACGCTATGCAATTATTCCCTAAACATATATTTCCCATAATTTGTCACCTGGTTGACTTCGTCCTTGTATCCTCAGAGGTGTTATGTCATGAATTCTCTAGGAGAAAACATTTTGCAGGTTTCCTAGTTGTTAATTCACCAAGCTCTTGATTTTCCTCAGTTAGATAGCTATGCCCCTTTCTCTGATGAAACCCTCCTGTCAGTTTATTAGAACCTAGTATAAGAGGACAAAAATAAATTTTATAGTCATATTATGCTTCCAAATACAATTCTTCCTTCAGAACCATCCCAATTTCCTATAGCTTCTTTTGCTAAGAGTGCCATGTCTGTTTTGAAAATAATTATGAGAATTTTGGGAAAAGATGAAACTTCAATAATAAACTGTTAAGCTATAGCGATGTTTCATTTGATGATGCAACCTGATGTGGTGTTGGACATCCCAGCCTTTTGGGAGCATTCAATTAATTCACAACTCCTCAATTTCAGTATTACTAGGTGTTTTAGGTTTCCTTCATTATTAGTATACCTTTTTTGTATGTTCATGTTGATCAGTTTATGGATTGGGTCTGAATATTATGGATGTCAATAAACATAAGAAAATAGTTGTCAATTGGACTGACCTAGTCAAGAGTAAACCAAACAATGAGGGTTTTTCTTATTACATTGCTTCCTTCATGTCCATTGTGTATAGAATTATCAATAATTTTTCCCCTCCCAGAATTTTACCAAAGGCTCAATCTTTGTTACAAATGAGCAAGGATCTGAAGGTTGGAGATTGGTTTTTATTTGAAGATTATGTAGAAATCAGATTGTATGGAGCAAAGATTCATCCTTACATGATTCCTTCTTTTGTGCCTAAGAGGATATTTGCATTGGAGTTCATCAGGGAAAGCCTGAATGTGGATCAAATACACTTTGTCCCAGCTAGAAAGGGATTTTTATTCAAATTACCTAGGACTATTGGCCCATTCATTGTTAATAATAGACAAGTAGCTGAGGAGGCTGAAAAGATGCTGCAAGCAATGAATTTCCAGCAAGGAGAAAAATGGTGCTATGATCCACATCAAATCATTTCAAAGAGGAGAGTAGAGATTTCTTATGCCCCTTATGTACATGAATCAAAGCCTGAATTGGAGAAATTAGCAAATGGTGGCTTAGTTGAAACACAAAGAAGCATGGAAGTAGAAACTCCTCCCCACTGAAAAGGGATTGAAAAGAGGGGCTGCAAATGTCATTGATCTTGAGGGAGAAAGCTCCCAAAGTAGCAAAAAGCCAAGAACACAAGGAGGAGAAGCAGAACTTGAACATCTCATGGAGAGACCTTCCAGTGAAGTTGGTTTTCAGCTGCAACTAGGAGGAGTGAAATGTGCACCATCATCTCCAATTCTTGGTGAGGAAGAACATAGTTCCTTGAATGTTTTGAAAGATTCTTATGAGCAAATTGAAGAAAGAAATAAGAAAATCAAGGAAAATGTTATTACACAATTGGAAGCCCAATCCATCTCTGGTTATCAAACCAAACTTCTTTCAACGATGGATTTGGAGAGAAATCAATTGAAATTCTCCTTTACTCATCTTGTTTCACAATCAATTTCTTCTGGAGCTGATTTCAAGACAGTCAGTCTGTCTGTGAACACAAAAGATATTCCATTTCCTGTTAAAATAAACTTGCACATGCAGATAAGAGAGTTGATATACAATGATCTTAACTAATAATTATTGGCAACGAGTAAAACATAGACCTTATTGGGAGAGGAAATTGATCTACAGAGAGCTAATTTCCAAGCTCTTAATACTCAAAATGAGGAATTTAAGAAGCTGATAATTAGGCTTGGGGTAAACCCAGAAGATAAAGTTGTTGTTCAAGTTTGTAATAGAAAATGGACAACCATGTCTGCACAATTGTGGTGCAACCAGACTCGGAAGATCCCATTGAAAAACTCACCGGATTTATGATAAAATTGAAGATTTCAGAGGGTAAGTTCAGAAATTACAGAAAGGTCTAGATGATACAAAGGAGTAGTTGAAGCACAAGGAGAGACAATTGAATATGGCCAGAGAAAATGCAGCTCAACATCACAAGAATTACCAGTTAGCTTGTGATGAAATCAAGGAGTTGAAGGAGAAGCTAAAAGGTAATATGTCTCTTATTCAAGCAAGAGAGATCATCTGGAATGACATTATTCAACAGGTCAAAATAGTCTGGGATCACATGGTAGTTATGGCTGAAGAAAAAGAAATGATCAAAGCTTCTGAGTTTGTTATTTATACTAACAAAAATCAATCTCAGGAGAGTGCACAATTGGCCAAAAGAATAATTGATTACTTGAATGCCAAGTCTTCCCAAGAGTTGAGGGCAGTGGACATAGTAGACAGAACAATTGTGGTGGCAGAGATAACCAAGATGGCGCGAGGACATATGTACAGAAAGTAGGCTGAAGGAAAATTATTGAAGGTCAAGGAGTTAGTGGAAACATTCAATTCTAACTTTGATAGGAGAGTTCGAGCAGGGTTACCTTGATGTTGGGACCATAAAGGAAATCTGCTTCCTTGGGAGCAATATGAAGTATTGTTGGTAGAAGAAAAAAGTGAAATCAATGTCTCTCATGAAAGAACAACTATTTTAAAAAGATCTACAATTGTGAATTATTTTAGAGGGATTTCCAGTTGCTATGGCTAGTCAAAACTTTGTTCACTGAGAATCCAACATACACCAAGGTAACCAATTTGAGGATGGCATACAACATGATGATGCATAACCCAACTCCAGACTTAAATATGTGGAAGAAATGTCAAAATATAACTTCCTCATCAAATGTTCAAGTTTTGGAACCTACAACTTCATCAAGAAAACTTGCATAAGAGTCTCAACTTATTGAATAATTAGGATTCACTTATTTTCAATTTTGGAAAATATGTCATTTTTGTAATTTTAAAGTTAAAAATAAGGACCGAATAAGTTGGAGATAGTTTAAAGTAGTTTGACAATTATCAGTTTTATAATCGTTTTCAATGTTAAAAAGAGATGAAGGGACCAATTTTGGGGTTCCGAATTTTGGCCTCAGAGAGACAATTTTTGCTGTGTAATGTACAAGATTTTCTTGGAGAAGTAATAGAAATTTCTGGATGATTCCAACTATCTATTGAGTATGATATGTGTTCTTTCTTTCACTATAAGTCATTATATGTTATTCTTCTTTTGAAAATGTGTAAAGAAGTTGTTGGTTCTTTTTAATCAAACAGATTTACTTCTACTTTAAATAATTTACAATTTTTGTATATCTTTATTAAAAGTAACCTTAAACTACACTCCACATTTCTGTCATTCCATTGCTTTGATCTTTCATGGTTTCTACTAAGATTTGGTGTTAAATATTTTGTCCTTGCAACCTTATATATTGAATCTTCCACTTCTTTTTTTTGCACCCTTACTACAACTTCAAAAAGTCTTATTCATAGATAACGTGACCATCTTGGGAGGTTTTGTATCTTCTCCAAGAGCCATACACACATTACACTTCTATAGAATATCTTTGGGCAACCATGTACATGATGATGAAGCAAGGGAATTTTACTTTTCTACATAGATGTCCTAGGCATTGACCTCCTTTCAGCCAGAGGTTGTCCCTAGGGTTACAACACAAGGTATGTATTCAATGGTTTTCTTTTACTCCATTGTAAGTATTCTTTTACCTTTTATAGACCTCGATCTTCTTGCCTCCAACAATTCCCTGCTAATACCTTCAATCACTATCAAGAACGTCAATGGTGACAAGGGAACCCTTGTCTTAGCTCTCTATATGGCCTAAAGGAAGTATAACTTGAGAAATTAGAAAAACGAAAGGAATGGTAAATAAAAAACTCATAACCTAGTTAAAAAAATGAACACATACCTCTAAGAGAATTTGCATGAGTCTTAGACAAAGCCATATTGCGCTCTCGTAACCTCTGGATAAATGTTATTTTGGGACTACAAAAAACATATTCTTAGTCATTATCATGTTCTTTCCCTCATGATCCATGCCATTTGAATCATGAATCTTCATATTCTTCCTGAAGAGAATAATACATTTACCATAACCCTTACAAAATAGGTTTCCAACATTCCCCACCTTAATCTGAAAGGGTCTGTGTGAGTCCAAGTAGAGAGTTGAAATATGGATGTGGATAGTTGTTGATTTCTGAATTTTCTCATTGAATATTGTGGTTTATGACTCACCACAAACAAAATGGCTAGCAACAACTAAAGTCTTCTACAAAATGGTGGTTTAAGGTTGACCACTAACTGTAAAACTTGGCTTGAAGTAGTTCTCAGAAAATTTCCTAATTTACTTAGAATTCGATGTCTTCTATTAATATGGATTAAAGAAGGGAATAAAATGAAATACATATTTAAAATAAAAATACAGAGATACAGTGAAATTGAACTTCAATTAATAAATAAAAATGCTGAAACTGTTTACATGCAAAATGAAAGCAAACTAGCTCGAACAATGGTAGTTTATCTCTGAGAAGAGATGTGATGGCTATGAAACTTTTGAATTGTGTTACAATGAAGCTTCAATTATTTTTTTATCATGAAGAAATAATGAGAAAACCTAAACATCCAAAAAACTGACCCTAGGAGATGAAGCAACAAAGGCTTATGGGCTCTTATGGGGTAAGTTGGAATGTCAACTTCTTGAGGTCATAACTTTTGCGTAAGATCTCCATTCGACACAAACGACAGCTCGTTAGACATATCTATATAAGGAGGAAAACTTTTGATTTCCAAAATAATGGAATTTGTTGGCTTGTTTCCCCAAAAATATTCATTTTAGGGCCTCAAAATGACTTTAGAAGTTTAAGACCTAAAATTGCCAAAAATAGAGAACTACCAATTAAGAAAATTATCCTGTGAGCTAATGAAATAGGTGGATGGACACCAATATACAACTAGATTAGTCCTCCCCCCTTAGGAAGCAATGTTATCCTTTGAATTGAGTGTTTGCATGAGATGATGAAACTTTTGCTGAACTTGGTCTCTGGTGAGCCACTTGCCTTGGTGCAAGAACTAGCCTTCTTTGACAACCCGATCAAGTTGGATTCTCTATTGGCAGGCATTATTAATCCCTGTTTCCATGATATAATTAATATTGGCATGTTCAATACAATCTGGGTTAAGCTTTGTCAGTGTTAGCTATTCTACAATTTCTAATGTGTCCAACAATGGTGGAAAGTAGGGATGTAGGCAGTCCACATTGAGCACTAGGTGCAGGCCAAGGAATGGGGGAATAGTAAGCTCAAAAGCATTATCACACACAACCTTGGTGATGGTGTAAGGTCCATAGAAGAGTGTAAAGCTTCCAATGGGCCCCTGTAAGGCGTTCCTTTTGCAAATGCAACCAAACCTTATCGGCCACTTGAAACTTATGAGCACCTGATGCTGATCATGATGTTGTTTATACCTAATATTGGCCTCATGTAGGATATCATGAACATGTTGCCGGATGTGGTGATTTTTTTTAATAAACTTGGTGGTTTTTTCAACTTCAGTTTGAACATGTGCATATTCTACTTGTGTAGTTGCAAGGGGAAATGCAACATTAATCGGACACAATGGTTGAAATCCACTTGAAAGGGGCTATGGAAAGTTGAGATATGGGAGCTTTATTGTATCTGTGTTTTATATAGGGGATACTATCATCCCATGCTCGTAGATGCTTATATTTTTACATGCGTAATATGTGCATGATCAGCTTGTTGACGACCTCTGTCTGGCCATCAGTCTGGGAGTGGAAGGGAGTTGACTTGGTGAGCTTGGTGTCCAACAATGACCAGAGGCTCAACCAGAATGTGCTAGGAACCTACTATCCTGATATGATATGATGGTCTTCGAGATCCCAAATTTTCCCACACCTATTCAAAGAAGAGCTTGGCAATGAATTTTGCTGTGATACTCTTCTTGCAGGTAACCAGTATGGCCATATTAGAAAATCTATCAATGACCAAAATCACATAGTCATTACCATGATTTGTAGAAGGAAATCCAAACATATAGTCCATGGAGATGGATTCCCAAGGTTGGATAGGAGTAAGAATGGGGGTGTACAAGCCTTGATTCTTAATGGTTGGTTTAGCAATGTCATAGGCAGTGCAGGACCTAATATATTTGCATACATCCTGTAGGAGTTTCAGAAAATAAAAATACCTCTACAATATTGCCACTTTCTTCTCCACACTAAAATTTCTTGCTACTAGAATGTAATGTGCTTCCCAGATCAATGTGGCACACTCATTTGAAGGAGCACAAAGGTGTATTAGGTAGCAAAACAATCCACCCCGAAGGTGGATAATTTGGAACTATCTTTTTGGTCATCAACATCTTGTAGGTGGTAGTGAATTTTGAGTCAGTATCATATAGATGTGACCATACCAGAGGTCTCAAGCCCACAATAGTTGAGAACTGTGTTCAACACCACAATCGGGGGCTGACTAAGGCAATCTGCAATGTGATTGGTGCTACCCTTCTTGTATTTAAGGTTGAAATGTAATTTTTGCAAATATGTGGACCATTTCTAGTGGCAGTCATTCTGTAACTTCCCTTGTGTCTACATAAATTGAAGAGGAAGGTGATCTATGCGAATGACCGTCTCCTTCCCTAGAATATAATGTTTCCATCGCCGGTAGGCATGTAAAATGGAATGCATCTCCTTATCATATATGGGGAATATTCTTACAATATTAGATAGTGTCTCACTATGATAAGCCACTGAATGCCCTTATTGAGAGAGGACTGCACCAATAGCATAGTCAAAGGCATCTGTCTCAATCTCAAATGGATGTTGTAGGTTTGGAAGGGTGAGTATTGGTGTAGAGAAAAGGCGATGTTTTAGTTCAATGAATTCCTTCTGTTCTGACTTAGACCATTTTCTTTTCTTTTGCTTCACCCTTCCTAACTTGGTCTAAGGGCCATGTGATATGAGATAATCCCAACACGAACCTTCAATAGAAATTAGAAAGGCCCAAGAAGCTACAAAGCTATATTAGAGTCGTCGGGGCCGACTAATCCCAAATGACTTGGATATTAGCTGGATATATATATATATATATATATATATATATATATATATATATATATATATATATATATATACATATACCTCACCCATCAATAATGTAACCCATATATTGGACCTTGTCCATGCCAAAGGAACATTTTTCCAAGTTAGCACTTAGCTTGTGCTTCTGCAAAGTCTAAAGGGCCTATCAAATATGTTGCCAGTTCTCTACACAACTCTTGTTCACTATGAGGATATGAGCCAGGTATACGACCATGAAAAATTTGGTGAAAGGCTGCATGATTTCATCCATCATCCTCATGAAAGTTGCAGGGGAATTCATCAAACCAAAGGGCTTGACCAACCACTCAAAAAGACCCTCCTTGGACTTGAATGCAATATTCCACATATTTGTGGGTTATATTGGAACTTGGTGATCACCATAATTTAAATCAATCTTATTGAAGTACTTGGCCCCCTTGAGCTGGTCAAGAAGGTAATAAATTGGTGCAATTTGGTATCTGTTCCAAACTGTGATATTATTCAGAGTCTGATAACCAATGAAACGTCTCCAAGTCCCATCCTTCTTCTACACGAGTATGATTGGGCTCCCATAGGATGAGGAACTTGGTCGGATGTGCCCATTTTGTAGAAGCTTCTTGATATGATACTTGATTGGCCCATTAGGTAAAGGTGCACCAAGGGTTAGGTCGAGTAAATGCTTGACTTGATAGTGAAAAGGTACTCGCATGGATGAGGAGAAGATATCCTTGTACTATTCCATGACCTTATTCACTTGCCTTTGTTGCATATAGGATCCCTTTCTAGAGGACATGGATGTGGCCATGATCTTCCCTTTACTTTGAGAGCGAATCGGGAAGAAAACAATTTCCCAGTCTAGGAGATGATCTTACTACATTGCTTAGTAGAGATCAAAGAAATGGCAATAGGCGGGGCTACCTTTGGTATCCTGTATAATTTTATACCCAAAGCAATAATAACAATACAAGGTTTGGACTCATACACAACATGACACTTCCACACGTATGGTTGACCTAACAAAACATCATAAACTTCAAGGGGAGAAACACCACACAATACCTTATCTGCGAAATGCTTGATGCTATAGGGTAGACGACACTGTTAGGTGACATGGAGATCTCATCCTTGGTGGAGCCACCTGATGGTGTATGGATGTAGGTGTGGTGTTTTAGGTAAATCCAACCACTTAATGACCTATACTGAGATGAGGTTCTTTTGACTCCCACTATCGACATTAAAACACAATGATGCACGCTTCAACCACATTTGGGAGTGGAAGAGATAGATTCCTCTAGATCTTCAGGATCAGTTTGATAGAGCTTGGTGGTGGTAATGGTGGCGCTGGGTTCTGCATCAATGATTTGTTTCTCCTTGTTGGGTTTTAGTTCAGATTCAGAACCTACATCTGACTCTGAACCTTTAATCTTGGCCACCTTTGTCTACTTAGCACGAGATTCATTTGTGTTATGAGTGGGGCTCTTATGGAACTCACACCACTTTCCTGTGTCTTTCTTCACCATCCCATTACTAATATTTGCTTGCGACTTTGATGGGTTGTCCTGGGGTGTTCCTCCTTGGTTCTATCCTTTGTTCTGCGGTTTGGGACTACCCTTGCCCTGCTTCGGATTTGTAGATCCAAGTATCACTTATTATGTTTAAATTTTTGCTCAATTCTGATAGCATATTGATATGTTACATCAAGTGAGGAAATGTCCAGTAATTCCATTTATGATTGGATGCTTTTGTGCAGACAACCATGATACTTGAGCAACAAATCTCGTTTACTGTCTTTTATACCCATATTTGTATGCAATGTATGAAAGATATTCGTGAAATATTTCACTTCTTGGTCCCTTTCCTATTGTAGTGTGGTCCATTATATATACTTGTCTCCATAGCTTCCAACAGGTTAATATTGTTCCTTAACATCCCTAAAAGAGCTCTAAGAGGGTGCTACTACAAATAGGGGGGATTCCTTCGTGGCACTTTTCTCACAATAAGTTTCCCACTAGTCCTTGAGATGGGGGCCGACCTTTATGAGTGGAAAATTAATATTTTATGCATTAGAGAAATTATGGATCGAAAAATATCATTCTAGTAGATTTAACCATTTATCTATAGCATCTCCATCTATTTGCCTTAAAATGTAGGAATGTTAAAGTTGAATTGTACCTTGAAGGGGATGACACCTCGATAGTGGCTGCTGGGTGAAGATGCATTGCCTATTGGTATCCACTGAAGGGTTTGGAATAATTACCCATCATCTTGTTCCTTTGTCGCCCGAGGGCTTCTTCAAGTAACAATTTGATAGGATCTCCTGATCCCTCGTCTTTATTTTCTTTTGCCATGGGAGGTCATGGGGGTCAGTGAGGATGGTCTTCCAAGTTTTCAATCAATTTGAGTCCCAACTCCTTATACATAGGCTTCATTTGGGACATGCACAAAGAATAGAGAAATTGCAAACCACGTTGTTACCAATGATCCATATTTAAGAAGGGAATGAAATGAAAGACAAATTTAAAATCAGAATGTAGAGATATATTGAAACTAAACTTCAATTTATAAATAAAAATGTTAAAATTGTTGACATGTAGAATGAAAACAAACTAGCTCGAATAGTGGTAGCTTATATTTGAGAAGAGATGTGATGGTTACATGCCTTTTGAACTGTATTACAATGAGGTTGCAAGGTATTTTTACCATGAATAAGAGAAAGCATAAACATTGAAAACCCTAACCCTAGAAGATGAACTGGTAAAGGCTTATGGGCCCTGATGCGGTAAGTTGGAATGCGAACTTCCGAGGTCATAAATTTGGCACATTATCTTTGTTTGACATGCATTTCAACACATTAGAAAGGTCTATTTGGGGAGAAAAGATATACACTTCTAGCTTAGTCAAAGGCTAACGTTGGCCCATTACCCCAAAAAATGTCATTTAGGGCCTCCAAATGGATTTGGAAGTTTAGGACCTAAAATTTCCAAAAATAGAAAACTCCCAAAATAGGAAAATTATGTTGTGAGCTAGTGAAATAGGTGGGTGGCAACCAATATCCACCTAGATTAGTTCTCCCCCCTTAGGAGACAATGTTATCCATTGCGTTGAGTGTCTGCATGGGATGAGTAAACCTATGTTGAACTTTGTTCCTTGGCGAGCCACTTGCCTTAGAGCAGGAGACAGAAAGTTGGCAGGTGTTCTTAATTTGTGTGTCCATGATTTGATCATTTGTGGCCTCTTCAGTGCAATCTAGGTTGAGCTCTATTGGTGTCAATTGTTTTGCAATTTTTGATGTGTCTAATAATGGTGGAAAGTAGGGCCGAAGGTGGTCCAAATTGAACACTAGGTGCAACCCAAGAAATGGGGGAATAATTAACTCAAAAGTGTTATTACCCATAACCTTGGTGATGGTGTAAGGTTCATAGCAGAGTGGCCAAAGCTTTTGATGGGCCCCTGCAAGGAATTTCTTTTACAAATGCAACCAAACCTTATCACTCACTTAATACTTTTGTGGCGCCCGATGTTGATCATGACATTGTTTGTACTTAGTATTGGGCTTGTGTAGGATGTCATGAACCTATTGGTGGATGTGCTAAATTCGTTCAATAAAATTGGTGGATTTTTCGACTTCATATTGAACATGTGTAGATTTCGCCTGTGTAGTTGCAAGGGGCAGTGCAACATCACTGAGACACAATGGTTGAAATCCCAAGCCCACCTGAAAGGGGTGGTGGCCAGTTGAGCTATTGAGAGCTCTATTGTAGCTATGTTGGATATAGGGGAGACTCTAATCCAATATTCGTGGATGATTTGATTTGTAGATGCATAATATGTGCACGATCATCTTGTTAATGACCTCTGTCTGGCCATAAATCTAGGGGTGGAATTCAGTAGACTTGGTGAGCTTGGTGTCCAAACATGACTAGAAGATCGACCAAAATTCACTTAGGAACCTACTATCCTAATATGATATGATGGTCTACAGGATCCCAAAATGTAATCAAACCAATTCAAAGAAGATCTTGGCAATTCTTCTTGCAGGAAGCCAGTATGGCCATCTTAGAAAATCTATGAACAACCTCAAAAACATAGTCATTTCCATGCTTGGTAAAAGGAAGGATAGACATATAGTCCATGGAGATGGATTCCCAAGGTTGAATAAGGGTAGGGGGGTGTACAGGCCTTGCTTCTTAATGGTTGGTTTGGAAATAACATAGGAAGTGCACGGTCTGATATATTTTTCATACATCTTGTCACAATTTTGTCCAATAAAAATACTTTTGTAGTACCGCCACTTTATTGTCCACACCAAAGTGTCTTGTAACTCCACTGTAATGTGCCTCCAAAATCAGATTGGTACGCTCACTTGAAGGAATGCAAAGGTGTCCAATGTAGCACAATTGTCCATCCCGAAGGTCGAATTATGGAACTGGCTTACCTGTCATCAACATCTTGTAGGTGGCAGTGAATTATGAGTCAGTATCGTATAATTGTGTCAATTCAAAGATATCTTCCCCATAAGAGCTGATAACTGTGTTGATTGCTACAATCTTGAGTCGAGTAAGGCAATCTGCAATGTAAATGGTGCTACTCTTCTTGTATTTGATGTTCAAATGGAATTTTGGAAGATATGTGGACCATTTCTAGTGGCGGTCATTCTGTAACTTCCTTGTTGTCTGCATAAATTGAAAATATTGGTGATCCATGTGGATGATAATCTCCTTCCCCATAATATAATGTTTCCATTGCTAAAAAGCCTATATTATGGAATACATCTCATTATCATAGGTGGGGTATCTTCCGACAATATCAAAGACTGTCTCACTATGACAGGAAACTAGATGCCCTTACTAGGTGGGGACTTCATCAATGACATAGTTGGAGGCATCTATCTCAATCTCAAATGGTCGTTGTAGGCATGGCAGGGTGAGGAATGGTGTAGTGCAAAGGCAATGTTTTAGTTCAACTAATGCCTTCTATTGTAACTCATACCAATTTTTTTTTCTTTGTCTCCGCCCCTGGTAACTTGGCTTAAGGGCCATATGATATTAGAGAATCCCACCATGAACCTTTGATATAAATTAGCAATTCCCAAGAAGTTGCGAAACTATATTAGAGTCATTAGGGTTGGCCAATCCCGAATGACTTGGATCTTAGATGGATCCAAATTCACACCTTTCTCATCAATAACGTAACCCAAATATTGGGTATTGTCCATGCAAAAGGAGCATTTTTCCAAGTTAGCACATAGCTTGTGATGCTGCAAATTCTAAAGGACTTGTCGAATATGTTCCAAGAGGTTTTCCCAACTCTTGCTGAAGATGAGGATATCATCCAAATATACAACTATGATAGAGTTGTTGAAAGGTTGCAGGATGTCATCCATTAGCCTCATGAAAGTTTCAAGGGAATTCATCAAACCGAATGGCATGACCAACCACTCAAAAAGACCCTCCTTGAATTGAACAAAGTCTTCCACACATCTTGGTGATAGTTGGACTTCAAGTCAATCTTGTTGAAGTACTCCCCACCTTAAGCTGGTCACGAAATTCATCAATCCATGGAATTGGGTATGTGTTCCTAATTGTGATTTTTTTTCAGAGCCCGATAATGAATGTAGAGTCTCTAAGTCCCATCCTTCTTCTACACAAGTATGATTGGGATATCATAGTGTGAGGAACTTGGCTTGATGTGTCCCTTTTGTAGAAACTCCTGAATATTCCACTTGAATTCTTCATTTTCCAAAAGAGAGCGGTGGTAGATTTGGCCCATTAGGTAGAGGTGAAACAGGTGTAAGGTCAATTGAATACTTGACCTGAGAATGCAAAGGTACTTCCATGAGTGAGGATAATATGTCCCTTTACTCTTCCACAACCTTATCCACTTGCCTCTGCTGCATGGAGGATCCCTTTTTGTAGGCCATGATCTTCCCCTTACTTTGAAAGTGAAATAGGAAGAAAACAAATTTCCTTTTTGGGGAGATGATCTTACTGCATTACTTAGCAAAGATCAAAGAAATGGCAGTAGGCGGGGATACCTCTAGTATCATGTATAATTTTTTTCCCAAAGTAGTAGTAATAGTATGAGATCTTGACTCATACACAATATGATGCTTCCAAAAGTATGGTTGGCCTAACAAAACATCACAAACTTCAAGGGGAGAAACATCACACAATACCTCATCCATGAAAGGCTTGATGTTGTAGGGAATACGACATTGTTGGCTGATCCAGAGATCTCGCCCTTGCTAAAGCCACTAGATAGTGTATGGTTATGGGTGTGGTGTTGTCAGAAGATCCAACAACTTAATGGATTTTTTTGAGATGAGGTTCTTTTGACTCCCACTATTGAAAATGAAACACAACGACACACCCTTCACCCACATTTGGGAGTGGAAGAGACACTGACATTCCTTCAGATATTTTCGCTCACTTTGCTGGACCTTGGTGGTGGAAATAGTGTTGCTAGGTTATGCATCAATGAGTTTTTCCCCTTGTTTGATTATGGTTCATAGATTAAACCTACACCTGAATCCGAAGCTTTTAGCTTGACCATTAGTGTATGATTTGCGCAAGATTCATTTGTGTTATGAGTGGGGCTCTTATTGAACTCACACCACTTTACCATGTCTTTCTTCATCTTCCCATTACTATTATTTGCTTGTGACTTTGATGAGTTTTCTTGGGGTATTCCTCCCTCGCTCTATTCTTTTCTCTGCTATTTGGGGCTGACCTTTCCCTGCTTTGGATTCGTAGACCAAAGTCTCACTTATTCTGTTTAAAATTTTACTTGATTCTGATAGCATATTGATATGATGTTCTAAGCGAGGAGATGTCCAGGAAATACATTTATACATGGATGTATTTATGTAGACAACCACAGTACTTAAGAACCATATTTCGCTCAAAGTCCCTGATACCCAGCTTTGTACGCAAGGTACGAAAGATATACATGAAATCTGACAGTCCTTGGTCCTTTTCTTGTCATAGTGTGGTCCTCTTTTTGTACTTGACTTTGTAGCTTCTAACATGGTAATATTTTTCCTTAACAACATCGCAAGAGGGTATGAATGCAAATAAGGGGTAACCCACTATGGCCCTTTTCTCAAAGTAAGTTTCCCACTAGTCCTTGATAGGGGGGGGGGTGACCTTTAGGAGTGAAAAATAATATTTACTCTATCGAAGAAATTTTGGACAAAAAGATATCCTTATAGCAGATTTAACCATTTATCTAGAGCATTTGCATCTATCTAACCTTCAAATATAGGAATATCAAAGTTAACTTGTACCTTGAAGGGGGTGGCACCTCCGAAATGGATTCTAGATGAAGATGCATCGCCTATTGGTATCTGCCGAAGGATCTGGGAAAAATTATCCATCATCTTATTCCTTTATCACTCGAGGGCTTCTTCGAGCAAGGCTTTTGATATGATCTCCTGCTCCCTTTACTTTATTTTCTTCCTCCATGGGAAACAATCAGGGTTAGTGATCTAAATGTGTAAACTTGAAGATTTTAACAATTTTCAAGTTAAATTTATATGTGTTTTGGGTCGAGGATCAACCTACTAAACACATAAATAAGTAAATTTTAACCAAATTTTACAACCAAACAAAGGCAATTAAGCATATCTAAAACACATAACATAATGCATGATAAAGGAGTTCACCCCTCTCTTAGGCTACATCTCCTGGTCCAACTTCCAATGCAGGTCCTCTTTCATTAAAATGATCAAAAGTGTGTTTACATGCTTTACTAAGCTCAAATATCATAACTGATGTCTCCAATGGATCCAACACTATCAAAAACCCATATTTTGGTTCTTTCTACACCACATTTGGCCAAAAAATGAGAAAGTTATGCTTGTTTCTTCATTTTTCCAATTTTGCTACTAACCATCCTATAATTCGGCCTTGACCTGGCTTGAGTGCTCCAAGCATGGAAGCGACACACTAAACCTGACACAATTCCAACTTGACGGGCAAATTTTTAGGACCTTTAAGGGCACCATTAAGCCCCTAGTCTCGAAATTCCTGGTCACATGGTGCCATGCAACCACATAGGTGGCCGATATTCTAGGGTTGCTGTCTAACACCTCGCTCTAGCACACCCTTGGTTCTATGGTGTCATGTGACCATGGGGGATGCCCCCTCTAAAATCGTTGTGACCATGGGCTGGCCCCTTATGGTTGGCCCCCTTTTCCTTGTGCGTTGGTGGTCACATTACATGGTCATATGACCCAGGGCTGGCCGCCGAATCTTTTTCCGCTTGGTCATGCGATCTGGGATTTTCAGATGCGTTAAACATTTGGGTGTTGTGGCTGTGGGCTGGGATAGGCCCTAGCCCTTGGGACCCCACCCGTGGTCCTATGCCACAGGGGTGGATAGGGGCTAGGGCTTAACCCGAACCCTCCCCCAAATGCGCCAATACCAAACGTTTAAATATAATTTACCATATTCCCTTAAGATTATTCGTTCTTGCTTATAGGATTTAAAGTTAAAAGTTACTATTAAATGGTCTAGATACATATAATAATCAAAATAAAACATAATTATTTTAATATAAGAATCCATTTATAATTATATAATAATTTATAAGTTAAATTAATAAGAAAACAAATAAAGAAGAAATAACAAATGTAATAACTAATACAATAAAATAAAAGAGAAAAATTTCTTACTCATTAACATATAATACAATAATTAGCCCCTAAATTAATTAAATCCTTCTCTAAAATAACCCTAAATATATTAAAACAAGAATATTCATTTACATTAATTAATTTCACTTAATCTTAAATGCCTACTATTCAATGACCATAAGGTGTATCTTAGGATTATATTATAATTTAAGATCATTTAAAATCATTAATAAATAATTAATTTAAAATAAAATATCATACACATATATAATTAACATAAGAATTATTATAAATTATCTATTAATGAATTAATTTATCTCTTTAATAACCCTAATTAATTATATTAAGAATCTTAATTATATATTCCACCAGCCGACTCCAAGATTCCCCTCATCTATCATTATATATATCCTTGTTTTTCCTTGCCCTACTCCACACCAATCTTCTCAAGAATCTGGGCGTCCCCTGAAGATGGACTCACATAGAAGTCCAAAACATTGGGTTTAAAACTCTGAACAGGTTATTCCACAAACTTTTAAATATTTTGACTCACTTTTATGGATTCTCTCTTTAAGATAATATTATGTCTAAATTCCAATTTGAAAAAATATACTTGAAGGGTAACAATGGGCCTTAAATTCTATTATGAGAAAAATAACTTCTTGATAAAACTCTTGCACACATGAAATATAATACACATCATAAAAGTATCGATGAAAAAAACTACAACAATGTAAACAACGTAAAAGATGAATCTCATGAGCTTCCATACTCGTGAATTTTTTTTGGTATGGAATACTACGATAGGTGAAGTTTTTGAACACAACAAATGGAACTTACCACATGGAAGGGAATGAGACAAGATCCTAAGGGTGCAAATGGCATGGAAATCAAAGCTCATGAAATCACATACTAGTCACTTGAAGTTTAGGGTTGAAAATCATTCGTACTTTTTCATTTTCTTGATTCTGCTTGTGCCCTAAATCTTTTGGAGCTCATTGCCCACAAATTGATCGGTGGCTTTTTATTCTGCGATTGCCAAGAAAGAGCCCTCATCTTGTTTTTCATTTTATCTTTTGTAGCTCATTAGGGTTCCCATCGATTTGTGTGGCTGTTGAAAGAATAACTGCAAGACACTTCAACCGTTGCTTTAATAGTTACAAAATGTTGTGGGACATCAGCAAAATGCAAATGTAATTTGATCCCACAACTATCTCTATGATGCCTGCACCAGTCCATGGATAAAGTGTTAAAACAAGCATGTGGAGTGTTCTTGTAGTTAGTCTACATATAGTCATGGTAGTGGCATTGAAAGCCTGAAAAATGGATGCACAAATTTGACATATGTCTTTTTGAAAGGTGGTCATGTCACTATCATGGCCGTCTTGAGACATGTGAGTGGATTATTTGCACAACATTTTGAAATGTGTCCACACAAATGGCATGAATGAGAAGACTGCATAGTTACGTAGCTATGTTGCATAGGTTCATTGTTAAGTTTCCAGTGAAAATGGCACCACAACATTATTCTTCCTCCCACACGTTAAAGTCTTGTGATTGTCATTGGAATAGTGATGTGTGCAATAAAGAGATAAAATCACACTTGGAAGGACTTTATGGATATGCCTATTGGTTGGCATTACGAGGAGATTCACTGAGAGACGGTTGATAACATTGATGTGCAAGTTGATCTCATTGGATATGGGTTCTTGAAGTACTTTGGGTGCCCTCTAACTAAGTTCCAATTAGAGGCTGATGAAGGATATTATTTGGATGTGGAACTCTCATGAGGGGAATCTAGAGTTGTTTTTGACTAATATTTATTTTTTAATTAGGATTTTGTTCAGGATATTTCAGAGGTGATTTTCACCCTTACTTAGGGGTATTGAAGAGTTTCGACCATTTGGTTGCATAACACTATACTAGCCCTAGGGCCAAGGTAGAAGGATTTATAGATATCATTGAGATTTGGCTCCTAGGATGAGGGTAGTTACAACAATGGTGGTGAGAATCCTAGGATCTTAAGGCGCTTGGTGTATCTCACATGGCAAAATGATGATGGTTGAGTAGGTTCTAGCTAGCACTTTATTTGCATGAGGTTCTATGATATTATTAGCATTACATTATCAATCAAACCACTACTTATGAAATGGACAAGGGGATTTTTCCATTGGATTCCTCCTTTATTTATTTTTCTACAAGTGGTGCCATCCCTTTATCCTTAGCACATGATTCAAGGACGCATCATTTTTGCACATTGTGTTATCATTAATGTCAAAGGGGATTTTTGAGACAACAACAATATCATTCATGATGCCTAAGGAATTAGTAGTACTCTCTATGAAGTAGTATGACAACTAGGATTATTACAAGATCTAATCAAGTGAAGTCAAAAGCACTTTAAGCTATTTATGTTTTTGATGCATCTATGGTGTCCTAATGATCCTATAAGTAATATGGTTGCGTAGGTATCGTCAATACCTTTCCAAAAATATATTGTGCTCAAAAAAACTCCTCTCAGATGGGAAGTTATGGCCATTTGAAGAATCAATACTAAGAGGACCTAAAGGAAAACACCAAATTTATTAAGAAGTGCACATTTTTGAGGCAGATCCATAGTTCAGTATTTTGGTTAACGATAGATTTCAGTAAACATGCACGACATTTAACATTGTTAAATGTCAAGCAACTTTCACAGATCAGATGGATCCGACAACTAGGTGAAATCATTGAATGATAGATGTTGTCTAAAGTTTCATGATGTTTAACTAGACCTATTGGCCCAACCAAATAATGACATGTAGCTACATTTCATAGGACATGATGTAGCCCCTCCACACTGACACTTGGCAAGATTAGATTGGCCCTATGTGGTGACTTGGTAGCCTGGACACATGGCCAAAAGACATAGGTTTCCTTTACACATGGCATGACACATCACTTGCTGTCGTCAACAAGGTGATGTGGCGTCACAAGGGCGTGACACATGGCATGGAAAATTGGCGCATTTTGGTTAGCAAGAAGTATAAATATGGATGGCACATGGCACCCCTCATGGGCTACCATGTGACATGATGACATCATCATGTAGATGACTAGGGCCCCGGTCATATGGCATGGTCACATTAAAAAGTGCCAAGCTTCGGTTTTGGCACTTGGGCATATGGTCAAATCTGAACGGTCATATGGGCATGATCGAATGAATTCTGGGTTATACGTTGGCTTAGTCATTAGTGCCACATAAACTTGCATAGACCCGGGACCACATAATGGCTTATATATACACATGTCTGAGTTCCATAGTAAAAAAATTGAATTCAAGTATAAAGGATCATTTCTATGGATGGAAAATAGTTCGAGGTTGTTATGAGTATATTGTTGTGAAGACGTTTGGTTCTCGTTACTTGTTACGATTAAGTAAGGTTGGCCCTTGTTTCTCCTAGTTGGGCAACCCTTATCTCGATTGCATATTCGTTTAACATGTTGATATGGCTATTCGGACCCACCTTTTTTCTCCGTTTATATTGATAGACATTAACACTGATAATGAAATTATGTATCACCGGAAAATGGTGCAGCATGAAACTAATCTGTAACACGTCATGCCTTACAACTGGTATTGTACTTACGCCCTTGAGTGAGGAGCTCGAGGCATAAGGCATAAATATCCCACGTGCCTTCACATAGGAAGGCCGAAATGGGTGTTGTTTTCACTTTATACTTTAATTCATCGCACTCTGTGTGGATTAACTACACATATCCGAAGTATGATTTTTTTTTTTTTAGAATAATAATAATAATAATAATAATAATAATAATAATAATAATTTATTTTTAAATATATATAAAATGTTATTTAATAATTTATAAACATCTAAATAGATTTTAATGTTAAAAAATATTAAACAATTTTTAATTGATAATTTTAAGTTTTTTTATTAATTTATTTCTTATTACTATAAATTGATGTATAAGATATAGTTTGTTATGTATTTTTTAATTTTCAAAAAATATGTTTTCTTACTAAAATTAGAAAGGTCATTAATCATATAAATTTTTATTTTTTCACAAAGAATATTATTTAGGACTGAATTTTATAAAAACAAAATTTCTATATTATTTCTCTACAAATATCCTTATTATCTATGTCATGTTATCATTTTTTTAATTGCCTTTCTAAAATTTAAAAGGGAAAATCCAATATTTTTTTTTCAACATTCCAAAAAAATAAAGATCATGTTTAAAAAACTATTCATTTTTTTTTTCTTCTAGGATGATTTATAACATTAAGATATATTTCTTATAGATGGTGACCTATTTAATGATAATGATGATGTTAATTATTAAAAATAGCTTTTCATGATGCAAGTAATAATTTTATATAAAATTTTCATGTTTAAACAACATTGGGTTTGGAAGGCTTTTACAAAAGTCAATATTGACACAAATGCTTGCATACATTCATAATGAATCCTTTACATGATATTTTAAAAACATGGCCAAAGTGTTTTTAATATCATTAAACATTGAGAGAATCAAAAGAACGATTTCTATTAGCGATCTTGAATCAAACTTGCATTTTGGATACAATCCTCAAATATTACATGATAACCATCATGAATATAAAATTGTACAAGAAAGAATACTTTATAAAACAAAAATATCTCATGGTTCCTAGTTTAGTTAAAATATATCTATTTATGTAGAATTACCAATCAAAGCCAAAATTCACTAAACCTATATATTCCTACCTCAAAGTTAAGTAATAAAATGAATTACTACCTTCCAATACTTGATCTTCAAAGTTAACATTTCTTCCAATTTCTTAACAATATAAGGGCTTGGCAGAATAGGGATTATCCCTAATGGAAGAAGACATAACTCAGAACCATCCTCCCACCCCCATAATCACAAAGCTAAACAAATGGTAGAGACCTTATAGATTCCATAATTATATACCATGATAAGACCCTCCAATTGCATACCCTCATATTGCATGCTACATACTCTCATATCGCATGCTTTCATATGTTAGAGGGAATTGAGATAACTACTTTTGGCTCAGTTTTCATTCTTGAAGGAAATAATAGAATTCAAAGAATTTACGAGAATGATAATGAATTTCTCCACAATAGTTCTCACAAATATTTGATAACCCTACTTGTAATAATGAACTAAATTAAAAGATGTGGTATTGTCCACTAAAGCTCTCAAATATGCTTGAATCACCAAGATAAATTTAGATCTTTCTAAAAGAAGTCAAATCTAATCATATTTGCTTAAATGAATTCAAGAAAACATGAAGTTACATTTACTAGAATCTAATTACTTCAAGTAAAACTTATGTTGATACAAAACTAACTACACACTCCAAAATGAAGGCTCTCTACAAATTCTTAACAAAAATTACAAGATACTTCAATGATGTGAAAGAGAAAAATTTCCAAAATAATAATTTAAACTCTTAAAAAGGATTCCTCAAATCCTTCATCATTAAGTGCGCATAAAATGAAAATAGAAATGTGTATCCCTCTTCAATTTCTCTAATAATATCACCCTAATATTTAAATAATGTAACAATAAAATTCCCCTTTTCCCATCTCTAGAATGTAGTAACACATTGAGAACAAGGTAGTTGAGTTCTATAGAGAACAAGGACCATTGTAATGTTGTAAACCTTTATACCTAACCCATAACAAAATCCTTCCTAGAGACACTTACACCTTATTGCAAGATATTTTAATAGTTACTTTCTATAAAGAAAATAATATATATATATATATATATATATATATATATATATATATATATATATATATATAGTTTAATTGCTTTATTTTTTTGGTATATATTTTGTTTTTTGTTTTTTTTTTTGTTTTTCAATTAATGAGGGATCTATTAGAATTGTGAATATAAGTCATATAGTTTGCATAATCTAAGTGTTTTACAAATTTTAAGATATTAATAAATTAATGTATTAAAAATACAATTTGAATAATGAAAAATTACCATCTCATTGAAAAATATATTAATAAACTGTAAAAAAAAAAGCATAAAATAATTAAAGTATATCAAAAGGAACAATATTTTTTTTTTTAAATATATTTCATTTAATGTTAAATGTAACACTTTTTATAATTCACATATATCTAAAAAAAACTAATTAATATAAAAATAAATATAATGTTTATTTGTACATAAATAAAAATTATATTTCAAACCCAAATTTTTTAATTACAACAATTTTAAATTACTTAATTTGGATCTGCCATATTCACACTCATAGATTCAAAAATTTAAACAAAATTCTAAACCTAAAATGATTTTACAAATAACAAAAAATTAAACGATAGTGACCATTAGCCTTCCAACAATATGATGCATATAATAATGAATCATGCATTCCTTCCAACAATATGATGCATATAATAATGAATCATGCATTGAATTAATAAAAATGATACAAATTAACATTTATATCAACTTCATGCCTTTTTAAACTTACATATTTTTAATTGCAACAATTTTAAGAATATTTTAAATTATTTAAATAAATATTCAAATCTTCCATATTATTGCACTAACAAGATTCGGGATCATGTATTAATTGTATTAATTACAATTAGAACATTGTTGTAAGGCGGCATAGCCTTTGTTCTTGAAGTTGGGAATTCCATTATTTAGTTAGCTTATAAGAGAATTATCCCAAGTTATATATAAATAATAACTCATTCCCTCAAATTAAAAGAGAATGCTATATTTTTTTTTTGTTGATAAGTGGGTGAATCCTGAAAATCACTCTTACCCTGTGGCTGAGAGGCCACGACTCAGGGGCATCTAAGCCGTCAAAGTCACCCGGGGATCGCACCCAGCCTAAGCCGCACCAGCGGAAACCATGCTGGATTTTTTGGTATCGGCGAGACTAGAACCGGTGACCTTTGCATACGGAGCGCCTTAACAGCGCGCTCCTTCACCGACTGTTCTATATCTCTTTGATAAGAGAATGCTATATTGAAATTACTCTTCATTTTAATATTTTCAAATGGAGTACACGACTATAATACTATGATAAGAAAAAAATGTTCCAACCTAAAAACATAACAAATTTAATATAATTTTACAATCTTACATATAATAATCAATCAATAATATCTAAAATAAATGCTGCATACGAAACATGACCATCATAAGGAAGGAGACAAACACATTACGAACCTAAAAACATGATAAATTTAATCTACTTTATAATCTTACATATAATAATCAATCAAAAAATTCCCAAAAAGGAATAAATGTTGAATATGAAACATCAACCATCATCATAAGGAAAGGGAAGAATGCTTGAAGATAAGATAATATGAGATAAGGTAAGAATGCACTTGATTATACTTTTGGTTTTTGCTATCAAAGTTCTATAAAGGAATAATTTGCTTTCAAATAGTTCCTCTAAATTTCCCAATTCATGTTCCTTTTTTACTTCTCTTTGATTGGAAAGTCTACAAAAAAATGAACATAATATATGTTGGTACATAAGTCAAAAATCTCAGTTTAGTTGTTCAAATTGAAGTATTTTTTAACAAACTTTTTAGATCTTGCATTATCAACCATCGAATCATTAAATTCTTTGGCATTGATTTGTAAGTTTAGATGAAACATGTTTTAAATAAAACAATTGAGATTAACCTTCACATTTGAGATAAATAATTCTCATCTTCACACGTTTGTATTTCTTTCATTTTCTCATGTAGTTGCGCTATCAAGCTCATAATTACCAAATGTTATTTTCCTTATAGAACCCCATGTTAGGGGAGGAAACTGTGCAAAGTTAGATGATGTATATGAGCGTGTATGAGTGGCCATCCTCTCCAAGAAATCTCTTTCATGCCTTAGTGTATTTCCAAATCCATCTTGCACCCATTTGGATTTCCAAATCCAAATCCATGATGTTTTGAACTCATTTTCAACATCTCCCATGCATTTCTCTACGATTGGAAGAAGGTCCTATATTGTATTCAAAACTTAAAAGCAAATCATAGATGAGGGGTTGGGTCATAAACAAAATCTACATTTCATTGATTTAAAACTTATTTCTGAAATATGGAAAATGCTTTCCAAATAGATACACAATACATATTCTAAATAATTTCTCAAAATAAGAAATATACAACTTATTCAAAGAATATGAAGAAGGTGTTAAATGAAATGGTAATTTTATTACATATGCATATTTTATAAGGATATGCAAGAAACAATTCGAAAATGTATGTATTCCTAAGAAGTCAAGGATGAGAGTTTTATAGTACTTGTGCTCTCTTAAATGAAAAAGAGATAAATGTGAAGGGGTAGAAATAGGTATGCATTTACAACCTATTTATTATAATTAACTAGTTATCAATTATAAAAGTTTATTAACAATAAATAAATAAATAAATAAATAAATAAAAAATAAATAAATAAATAAATAAATATATATATATATATATATATATATATATATATATATATATATATTTTTAATGTTATGTGTAGATTCCATTGTCAAATCACTTCAAGAGCATTGCAATCAACAATCAAGTGGAAGGAATAAAATGTACAGACATCCAAATAAGTTTTATGATATCCCAAATAAATATTTAGGTTTGATAATTGATGGTATAAACCAAAAGAAAATACTTCTACTACATTTTTTCCACACACCAAAAAATTTACAAGAGGGGAATTTTATTCAATTTGACTTGGTTGGTTGTATGGCTATTAATGAGAAAATGTATCCAACAAATTACTTCACAACTCAAAATATTCATAATTGTGCTAATCTTTCCATCACCATAATTCATCATCTACTCACTCATTAGTCTAGTAATATTCCTTGAGTTTTGTATCTATAATTAGACAACACTAGCCATGAAAACAAAAAACAAATTGTATTTGGATATCTAAGCATTCTTGTTGAATTAAAAATATTTTAAAAGGTAAAATTTGGTTTCCTTCTTTTTGGACACACTCATGACCATATTGATCAAATGTTTGGTTTCTTTTCCATAACATTGAGGATGAATAATTTTGGGAGCTTTCTATCATTAATCAAATATATTAAAAAATCATACATTCCATAATTTATTTTTCACATAGTGGAAGAAACTATTGGCATGCGAATATTGGTTTTGAGATTGCATGGTGAAAGAAAATTCATTGAATAACTTAATAACGTTAGCTTCCAACATCAACTCTATATCAAAATAATTAAGGGGAAAAACACTTATATGGTGCAAGAATTATTCAATTTTTGTAGAATTGAGGCCTTCATCAAGATTAACATTTTTGAAGTTCATTCCATATCATCCAATATTTGCATCAAATTTATTTTTATTACAATTAATTGACAAAATCCATAATGCACATTATCATAAGTGACATGTATGTTATTATGAATACTTAGAAGAAATTAAAAAACTCCATTAAATATACATATGAGTGCTTTGATGTCGTTGAATATGTTTTGTGGGACTCTTTTTTCAATGATCAAAGTAAGATAATTTCAAGCTCAAGAAATGGAGATACATTTTTGAAGACTCCATTTATTTGGCAGTAAAATATGCCAAATGAATATCAGAAAAGAAACATTGTTTAACAACAACAATCTCAAGGCATTATTGAGTCTTCACAGGTAGAGGAAAGAGAAATGTGTATTGGTTCTAGAAGATCAGATGCAAAACATGAAGTCATGCAAGACCTTTATTGATGTTTTGTACAAGATATTAAAGAGGGTTGTATGATTATAGTGTTAGCGAATGGAGATCCACATGGTTATACATTCTGGGTTCTCAATGCTATAATGTTACAACATTTGAAGTATATTAGTATGCAATAGATAGACACCCATTCAAGGGTGTGTACAAGCGAGATATGGTAGTTGAGAAAAAAATCAACAAAAAGAGAAAAAGAAAGGGTCAAAATATAAATCATTATTGAACTAACCTCATAAAATTAGAGGATATTGACAGCTGTTTGTGACTTGAATTTGACAAAGAACGAAACTCTTTGCTTCAAAACCATAGAGATTATAAAGAGGTTGCTACAACAAGAAGTAGTGGCAAGATGGGAATCTGTTGAACCCAATCATAGACCTAGAAGGATTTTGAAATATGCAATGTTGGATATACATGTAGATTAGATGGATCATTCGTTATAATAGAAAATAATATGGGTCATCTACATCTTCATCTAGTCATTCATCTTAAGATGATGTAGATTCTTATGGTGTGGTAGAATCTATGAGTCAATTTGGATAATTGTATAAAACATTTTATGTAATTTTGATCAATATGATGTTTGCATAGAGACTTGAAAATAATTTTTTACTTGTATATGATCTGACATGAAGTTATGAGTCATTTCTAGGTTTGTTGGGTTATATCTTTTATTTATGAATAATTTGTTTGTTTTGAATATCAACAATGCAACAATCACTTTGAGAAATAATTTATGTTTCACTCAATGAAATCACTATTGTGATTTTGATTAAAAGTTAAAAAATATTTGTAGCAATATTATCATGACATTATGTATTTATGACTTTCTAGACCATAGTTAGAAAAATTGTTGCAATTTATTACCCTATTGAAAAGGGGGTGCTTCAATTTCATAGTTGATTTTCATGTTTTGGTTGCAATGACTCAAATTTTTTTAGGCTATGATTTCAAATGAGGTATAATTTTAACCTTAAAAAAAACATTAAAAAAATGTTCACTTTTAAAGTTTTTTGTAGTCATGGACTCGTTTTTTTTTTTTTTTTTTTTTTTTTTTTTTTTTTTTAGAAAAAAACATATAACAAGGCATTGTGTCTAGGGTTTACATAATCCCTTCATTTATTAAATTGAAGAGCCTGTGGATGTCATGGATGAAGATGGGCCCTCCAATTTTTAAGATTTTTACGTGGTAGCCTTCAATGTGGCTAGTTTTCCTTTTGTAAAACCAATTCAGGTGAAAGTATATCTTTTATAGAAAAACTCCTTTTGGTAAAAATGATTTAAATATTTTATATGACATGAGGGATTCATAAATATTTTTAAAGTAGAAATTCCAACCCCTTAAGACAATAATATTTTTCATTTTTGTTTTATTAATTAGAGGTTTCCTTTATAATTTCTTAGAATCTAGCTTAAATAGGTGCAAAAGCTTCCTTTGGTTTTTATTTATATAGTATTGTTTGCTTTTTCATTTTAATCAGAGATGTACATCTATTTATTTTGTCATATTTTAAGGACTCATTAGAAACATTCCTAATGGTATTTCTAGCAATCTTGTACTCTTATAATAACAATAAGTGTTACTCATTCTATTTTATTCTTGACAAAACACCTCATTAGAGAACTTGGTAATGGAAGTAGAGAGAGTGGTTGAAAAATTCTCATATAGGTCTTTAATATTGTCCTTTTTAATAGGATATTTAATTCACTATTTAAATCTTTTTAAAAAAGATCAGATTTGTGTTTGTAGAATACCAATTGCTTTTTACTATCATAATTCTATTATATTGATACTTTATTACTGTAATTATATTCATGGGGGATTTTGTGCATAAGAAAGGAATTGGGATTCAAGGTCTACGACCAAAGTTTGGCTCATGGTTGTTTAAGGTGTCAAATATTACACTATTTCTCTATATTCAGGGATATAGAGATATCAATATGACATAATCTATGACATAGGTGAGGATACAACCCATCCAATTAGATTTGTGCCTTTATTAGACCATTGCAGATTATTAGATTTTGAGAGATACAAAACTTTATTGGCTCAATAGCAAACAAACTCTCAACCATGTATTTGGAGTTTCTTTTATATACGCTAACTATAACAAAGTCCTCATCTAATCATAGAGAATTAATATTTCAAATAATTGTCTAAAATAATGACTTGACTAGTTTTTTAATCATTAATGTCTTCTAGTAAGAAGATATCACCTTCATTTATCATACTATAAATATCTTGTTCTAAGTCATTGTAAGGATCATTTTTGTCTAGATTGTTTTTCTTATCAAAGATAGAATTAATAGGTTCAAAATAGTATATTTTTATATAATATACTTAGCATTAATATGTGAAATCCCCTTCCATGTGTATTGATTGAATGGGTCTTTATTAAGCCTAATGTGGTGAAAAATGTTCTTTTTTATGTAACAAGTTATGTCTTCAATCTCTCTATGGTAAGATGCTTCATTCCATAGTGGCCACAAGATAAATCCTTCTACTTCACTTAACGAACCTTATATTTATCATAGTCCCAAATTTCATAAGAAAGAGAATTTCACTGAAGATCCAACTTAAGATATGCTTTTATATTCCTAACTTCCCTATTTTTTTTTACCTTTAAAACTTCCTCCCTTATTTTCAGTTGGTATTCCTTGATTGGACTTTTATAAATATCCCCAATCGTTTAGTGAGCGTGTCATATTTATAGATAACACAAAATTTGTGCTAACTTATTTTCATTTTTTTTTCAAGCAAAAAATTATAAAGTTCGAAATATTTTTATTGTATATTTCATATTTAATTAATTATCTCTAAACTATTCAAAATAAAATTATTATTTAACTTTATTCTAATTGTTGTGAAGATAAATCCCCTCTATAGACAGAGGCGATCTCTCTGACCCAATGACTGGCTCTAGCAACAAACCGAACAAATTAATGCAGACTTTCCTAGATTATGTTTAAAAATGCAGAGAGAGAGAAACCTACCTCGCTCTGATGCTAATCGCTCAATACTTTGGTGATGGCTTCGATCTCTTAGCTTCCAGGCTTGCTCCTTGCTTGTTCTTTGCATTCAATTACTTGCAAGAGAGTTCAAAGGATAATAGGAGATATGAGAGCATACATAGTGTATATCAAACATAAACTACTTGATAGATAGAGGAGTATCAAGCTAAATGCATAAATATTTAGACATTTACGGAAAGCGAACATTAGATGTATATATTAATGAATCAAAAAGGGAAGCATACAACCATTGTCTTGATGTTGGAGACCTCCTTTTGGTGGATCTCCAAGTCCATGCCAAGACTCTTCAAGCACTCCTTCTCCAAGTTAGATGGGCAACATTTATGCATAATCTCAGCATAGGAATGCGGGCAATGAATGACCAACCATTTGGGGATGGAAAGGAGTTGATTTGTAGGAAGGGAGAGTGAGTTAGGGATCCACACAAGAGGGAGGAAGGTCCACATCTCAAGGGTAAGGCCCTTAAAGGTAGGATCAAGAGCTCCAAATGGGAGAGCTCGACCATATCTGCAACCAATAACATCCAACTCGTTGTTTCTCGAAGTTTCTAGCATACAAAGCTTCTCCTCCATTTTGGGAAAACCTGCCAGAAGAGGTTCAACGTGGGTTTTCATATCAAAACCCACGCTGAAAGCGCTAGGTCAAAGAACTGCAACCTTCCATTAGCACTGGCATGCAGTGGAGCAAAGGCAATGATCCTGAAACTTAGGGTTTCAGTCAACCTTCTTCAGAATTGACTCAGGGCAGTTTTCCTTTGGTTCTTCAGGGATGTTTTTATCTGTGTGTCATGATGGATACACTTCACAATTTTCAACATTTTGGCACTTCGAGATATAGAACAGGAAGTGAAAGGGAGGTGTGACAAAATATTGTGTAACAGATGCCCCCTAAAGCATGAAGGCAGAACAAGGAGTGATGATTGAAAATGATTTACAATTGTAACAACATCTTTCGAAAAAAATCACATGAGAGAGAATCTCGTCGACGTGTTTCGAACTAGCCAGTGTGGTTCATCTTCAGGACAAGATGAGAAACCAGATCTAGGCAATGCAATAAATAGATGAAGAGAGCAACTGACTAGTCGTTTGAGAGTAACAACTAGTTTGACTAAAGGAAATTAATAAATTAATTAATTTTTTTTGGATTTGACCATGAAGGGAAGGGAATTTAATTCAAGAAATTAAATTTATAAAATTAATTTTCTATTAATGTTAATAATAATTTTAAATTTTTATTAATGTTAATAATAATGAAGCTATAAAAAAAATAATTTTTAGCCCTTTATAACCATATATTATTATATCTAATATTATTAAATTTAATATTCTAAAAACTATTATTATTATTAGGTTTTAAAGATATTGATAACCCTAATTATTAACTAATATATAACTAATTTTAGAATATTATAAATAATATATTTTAGAATAAATAATATAGTTCGGGGGATTAACAAATATTATTAAAATATTAGGAGGAAAAAATAATAAGGTTAATTTTTTTTTTTTTTTTTTTTGTTTTTTTGTTTTTGTTTTGTTTTTTGTTTTTTGTTTTTTGTCTTTTGTTTTTTGTTTTTTTTTGTTTAGGAAGAAAGAGTAGGGATCCAACATCTGTTGATACTCCAACCATCATCTCTATTCAAATTAATAGGCCTCTTTTCAATTTCTAAGGCCTTCCTAAATTTACGATCAAGGCAAGGACTGAAAAAAACACCGCCAGGAGACCTGAAAATTAAGCATGATACAATGTACATTTCTGACATCTCTAATACAAATATCCCTAACTATAAATCTATAAATAGTAATCTAACAATACATAATCCACGACATGGGCGTAGCCTCCAACTAGAAAGGATCATGTTTATGGATCCACTGTATGGACGCAACCTGATGCAGGAGCATCCAGACTTAGCCAGCAATGTGATGTTCACATGTTGTGGCTAACAAGAGATGTCATTAACCTGAGTGGTCAAAATCAATTCTTAGTAGAGAGGGTTGGATCTCTCGAAAATTATCTTTACTCCAATTATTGTAATAATTAGAATATTTTATTATTTTTAGAATAGGAGATAATTTGTTAGTATAGGTGTGTATCAGAGCTTGAGAATAGGGATTTAATGGTTGAGTTGATAAAAATAGAGATTGAGTTGTCAATGCAATTAGGATAGGATTTGATTCATAAAAGAGGAAAGAATGTAATGACAGAGAGATTAGATGATCCAGAACGGAGTGAGTAAGCGAGAGTTTGAGTGAGAGATAGGGTTTGAGATTGAAACAGAGGTCAGACAAACTGTTGTAATCGAGCCGAGAGGGCCAAGACTCTGTAATTTCCATTTTGTTGAATAATTGATTGAAGTGTGGTGTGGACGCACTGTTTTGGTGCAGAAATTCATTTGTAGCTGTGTATTGGCGTTTTGGACCCTAACCGAGTATTTTTCTCTATTTAAACACTTTATTTATAAATCACAGTCAATTAGTGTTAAGGGTTAATATTGTACTTAAGCGCTAAACCTTTCCTTAAGCGCCTTTATTAAAATATGAATTAAGCACGTGGGTGGTATTTGGAAGTGGTAAGCGGTATCTCGCGCGCCCTAAAACATGTAAACGATATTTCTAAATTTCACGCGATTAACCTTAACGAGCGACACGTAGCATGAGAAAACTACTTTTCTCGTGCGCTCTCGACCTGATATCGGTTGTGCAAGATTTCACGCGAGATTGCGCGATAGCTGTTGGATCGAGCGGGATTGATCGACGGTGGAGATCGGCCGAGCTAGTTGGCGAGTGGGTGACACGATATCCGTTGGATTTGAAGGAGTGAAATCGACGGCATGGATTGAAGCACCTGACAAAAGTAAGAAGTCAAGTGGGATCAGCGGTGATTAGTCATCTTGGTGGGACCCTCAGGAGGAAATACACGTACAGAATCTGATTAAAGCACAACTGATTGGTTTTAAAGTTAACCAGTAGTCTAATTCCAGACTACAACCCCATTTTTGTCAACCTCCTACATCAGTTTGGTATTAGAGCAAGGATTAAGTTTTGCTACAATAAACATGCCACTGAGGAGAGGATTGGGCGTAGGTCAGGGAAGACTTGTAGCGAATGCAGTTCTACTGGATGAGATCCGAAATCTGTGTACAAGGATGGAGACAATGGAGACTGCTCAGAGGAGAGCACCTGATGAAGGAGATGCCAGTGCTGCAGAAGAATCTTTTGAGGAAGAAGAAGAGGATGAAAGTGAAGCTGCCAAAGTTCTCAAGATATTGGCCAAAGCAAGTGGAAGACCAAAGGTGGAAATACCTTTGTATGATGGGAATCTCAATGTAGAAGAATTGATGGACTAGATCAGTTCATTAGACAAGTATTTTGACTATGAGGAGGTTGATGATAAAAAGAAGGTGAAATTTGCAGTTACCAGATTGAAGGGTCATGCAGCTATTTGGTGGGATGAATTACAAACATCCAGAGGGAGAAAGGGAAAGCCCAAGATCAAACAATGGGATAAAATGGTAAGTAGATTGAAAGCCAAATTTATGCCAAAAGATTATCAGTTAAATCTTTTCAGACAATTACAAAATTTGAGGCAAAAAGGAATGATTGTCAAAGAATACACAGAAGAGTTTTATAAGCTGAGCATTAGAGCAGGACATGCAGAGGATGATGTAGAAAAGGTAGCTAGATACATAAATGGGCTGAGATATGACATACAGGATTAAATCAGCTTGCTGAGTCTGAAGACAATTGAAGATGCTTATCAAAAAACTTTGAAGGTAGAAAAGAAGATGTTGAGGAAGAAAAATCAGAGGAATAGAGGAAAAAGTTCAACAAGAGGTAGAGGAACTACCAAATCAGGATTTTAGCACCCTTAGGGTGAAGTAGGAGGTTCAAATAGTAGACCACCACAGAGAGGAGAATTTAGTAGAGGAAGATTTTCACCTAGAGGAAGAGGTCGAGGAAGAGAAATTCGGTGTTACACATGTGGAGAATGGGGACATGGATCATGGGACTGTCCTCATAATAAAGTAACAAATTAGAGGAATGTGAATGTGGATGAGGCAAGGGAAGAAAAACCTCAAACTGCAAACAAGGAAGAATCACCTGAAGTAGGAGAATCCTTGTTGAAAAGGGTATTTCTTAAGGCAAAGAAAGGGACAGGGGAACTGGCTCAGAGAAAGCGTTTATTTAGAACTAGATGCAAGTCCAAAGGAAAATGATGTAAAGTGATAATTGATAGTGGAAGCATTGATAACCTTGTTTCTACATAAATGGTGGACAAGTTAGGACTAGTGAAAACAGTACACCCTACTCCTTACAAAGTATCATGGCTGCAAAAAGGACATCAACTTATTGTGACAGAACAATGCAAGGTAGAGATACAGATTGGTACTTATAAGGATGTGATATTGTGTGATGTAATGCCAATGGATGTGTGCCATGTGTTGTTGGGAAGACCTTGGCAGTTTGATCGAAAAGCTATTCATGATGGGAGAAGAAATAATTACACTTTGGAGAAGGATGGACATAAACACACTCTACTGCCATTGAAGGATGAAGTAGGCAAAGAAGCGCCTAGAAACAGTGTTATGCTGATGAGTGGGAAATAATTGCTGCAAGAATTCAAGAAGGATGAACAGATGCATTTTGCTCTCATAAGGAGACCTAAGGTAATTTTAACTTCCACAAAATTAGATGATTTATCCAAAGAAATCAAAACTCTGTTGAATGATTTTGTTGATATTATTGTGGATGAGTTGCCAAATGCATTACCACCCATCAGGAGTATTAGTCATCATATTGATCTAATACCTGGAGAAAGTTTTCCAAACAAAGCATCATACAGACTAACTCCTCAAGAAAATGTAGAAGTTGGAAGACAAGTAGAGGAATTGATGGATAAGGGATTGATCAGAGAGAGTCTTAGTCCATGTGCTGTACCAATAGTACTCAGTCCAAAGAAAGGTGGTGAATGGCATATGTGTATAGATTCCAGAGCCATAAACAAGATTACTATCAAGTATATATTTCCTTTACCACGCATGGATGATTTGATGGATTGTTTAAGTGGGTCAAAGTATTTTTCTAAAATAGATTTGAAGAGTGGATATCATCAAATAAGGATTAGAGAAGGAGATGAATGGAAGACTGCATTTAAAACAAATAGTGGGTTGTATGAATGGTTAGTGATGCCTTTTGGACTCACTAATGCACCTAGCACATTCATGAGATTAATGAATGAAGTCTTGAAGGAATATGCAGGCAAGTTTGTCATTGTTTATCTTGATGATATTCTAGTTTTCAGTAGAAGCAAAGAAGAACATCTAGAGCATCTTAAGTTGGTTTTAAGAACTCTACAGAAAGAGAAACTGCTGATAAATATGAAGAAATGTAGTTTCATGAAAGAAGAATTAATCTATTTGGGATTTGTAGTTTCTAAAGAAGGTTTGAAAATGGATCCAGAGAAATTCCAAGCAATTTGGAACTAGCCTATTCCAAGAAACATATTTGAGGTAAGAAGCTTTCATGGTCTTGCAAGTTTTCATAGAAAACTTATCAGAAGTTTTAGTCAGATTTGTGCACCAATTATTGAAACAATCAAAGAGACTAATCAACCATTCAAGTGGATAGAAGTAGCAAACTGATATTTTAAGTTGCTGAAGAAGAATATTACAGAGAAACTAGTTTTAGCTTTACCTGATTTTGGGAAAGTTTTCCAAGTTGAAATTGATGCTAGTGGAGTTGCAATTGGAGCAGTTTTGAGTCAGGAACAGAGACCAATAGCCTACTTTAGTGAGAAACTAAATGAAGCTAAGAAGAAGTATTCTTCTTATGATAAATAATTTTATGCTATTGTACAAGCTTTAAAAAAATGGAGACATTATTTGCTACCAAAGGAGTTTGTATTATATTATGAAAATCATGCATTACAGTTCATAAACAACCAGCCAAAATTGAACCAGAAACATGCCAAGTGGGTAGAGTTTTTACAGAGTTTTACTTTTGTGATAAAACACACAAGTGGTAAGTTGAACAAAGTTGCTGATGCTTTGAGTAGGGTAAATTTCATTGTACAAGAATTAAGAGTTGGTGTTTTAGGATTTGAAGAAATGGTTGATATGTATAAAGATGATGCAGAATTCAAATATATTTATGCAATTGTACAAAATCGAATAGTTCATAATAGAAGTCAGTGGTTAGATTATCTTATCCAAGGATGTTTACTATTTAAAGGTAACAAATTGTGCATTCCCAAATGTTCTATGAGGGAAAACATAATCAAGGAGAAACACAGTGGAGGATTATATGGTCACTTTGGACAAGACAAAACCTTTGCTCAAGTAAATGCTTTTTACTATTGGCCAAAGATGCAAATTGATGTTAAGAAATTTGTTGAGAAGTGCAGAATCTGTCAGCATGCTAAAGGGAGAAGCCAAAATACAAGATTTTACCAGCCATTGCCAATACCAGACCGACCATGGGATGCAATTAGTATGGACTTTGTTTTTGGGTTACCTAGAACTCAAAGAGGGAATGATTCCATTTATGTTGTGGTAGATACATTTTCCAAAATGGCACATT
Organism: Pinus tabuliformis; assembly: GCA_031772625.1. NCBI lineage: Eukaryota > Viridiplantae > Streptophyta > Pinopsida > Pinales > Pinaceae > Pinus > Pinus tabuliformis. The sequence goes on from CM062804.1 coordinate 610,756,865, forward strand.
TCATTGCATGTAAAAAGACTAGTGATGCAACACATATTGCTAATATGTTTTTCAGAGGTTGTAAGGTTACATGGATTGCCTGTAAGTATTGTGTTTGATAGGGATACAAAGTTTGTTGGGAATTTCTAGAGAACTCTTTAGAAGAAACTAGGTTCCAACCTTAGTTTCAGTTCAACATATCATCCTCAAACAGATGGACAGACCGAAATGGTAAACAAAAGCTTGGGAAACATATTGAGAAGTTTAGTGTATAACAATCCTACGCAGTGCGATTTAGCACTTGCTCAAGCTGAGTTTGATTATAATGACACTCTAAACCGAAGTACTGGGATGAGTCAATTTCACATTGTTTTTGGAATGAATCCAAGAGGTGTGTATGAACTCAGAAATTTGGGTAAACAGGAGACAAGAAGTGCAAAAGCTGAAGAGTTTGCAGAGCAAATGCAAAGACTACAAGAAGATGTCAAAGATAGATTGCAGGAAAGTAGTGGAAAATACAAACAGAGAGTTGATATGAGGAGAAGAGAAAAATAATTCCAAGTGGGAGATCTAATGATGGTATACTTGAGAAAAGAAAGATTTCCTGTTGGGACTTACAATAAACTAAAGATGAAAAAGATAGGGCCATGCAGAATTGTGAGGAAGTTTTCAACTAATGCTTATGAAATTGAATTGCCAGAAGGGATTGGAATATCACCTATCTTCAATGTTGCAGATTTGTATCCATACAAGAAGACAGAGTCAGAGCTACAGAAGGAGCCAACAGGAGATGAAGTTCAAACTTTAAATTGGGAAGAAAAAATGCCAAAGATAGTCAACAAATAGGTGGAAGCTATTTTGGAGAAAAGAGTATCCAAAAGAACCAAAGGACATGTTTATTTTCAATAATTAGTCAAATGGAGGGCATAACCAATGGAGGATGCCAGTTGGATAACAATGACAAAATTATGAAAGTATGGAGCCAAGCCTGAAAGTTTGATGAAGGATTCTTTTCTTCCTCGGGAGTCTAATGTAGAAGCATCCAAACTTAGCCAACAATGTGATTGTATGTTCACATGTTGTGGCTAACAAGAGATGAATTTCATTGACGTGAGTGGTCAAAATAAATTCTTAGTAGAGAGGGTTGGATCTCTCGAAAATTATCTTTACTCCAATTATTGTAATAATTAGAATATTGTATTTTTTTTAGAATAGGAGATAAGTTTTCAGTATAGGTGTGTATCAGAGCTTGAGAATAGGGATTTAATGGTTGAGTTGATAAAAATAGAGATTGAGTTGTCAATGCAGTTAGGATAGGATTTGATTCATAAAAGAGGAAAGAATGTAATGATAGAGAGATTAGATGATTGAGAACAGAGTGAGTAAGCGAGAGTTTGAGTGAGAGATAGGGTTTGAGATTGAAACAGAGGTTAGAAAAACTGTTGTAATCGAGCCGAGAGGGCCAAGACTCTGTAATTTCCATTTTGTTGAATAATTGATTGAAGTGTGGTGTGGATGCATTGTTCTGGTGCAGAAATTCATTTGTAGCTATGTATTGGCGTTCTGGACCCTAATCGGGTATTTTTCTTTATTTAAACACTTTATTTATAAATCACAGTCGATTAGTGTTAAGGGTTAATATTGTACTTAAGCGCTAAACCTTTCCTTAAGCGCCTTTCTTAAAATATGAATTAAGCACATGGGTAGTATTTAGAAGTGGTAAGCGATATCTCGTGCGCCCTAAAAGATGTAAACGATATTTCTAAATTTCATGCAATTAACCTTAGCGGGTGACACGTAGCATGAGAAAACTACTTTTCTCACGCTCTCTCAACTTGATATCGGTCGTGCAAGATTTCACACAAGATTACGTGATAGCCGTTGGATCAAACGGGATTGATTGACGATGGAGATCGACTGAGCTAGTTGGTGAGCAGGTGACGCGATATCCGTAGGATCTGAAGGAGTGGAATCGACGGCATGGATTGAAGCGCCTGACAAAAGTAAGAAGTCAAGTGGGACCAGAAGTGATTAGCCATCTTGGTGGGACCCTCAGGAGGAAATACACGTAGATAATCTGATTAAAGCACAACTGATTGGTTCTAAAGTTAACCAGTAGTCTATTTCCAGACTACAACCCCATTTTCGTCAACCTCCTACATCACAACCATCCTTATGAAAAGGATCATGTATACAATCATGAATACTCAATAACTCCTCGCAACCTGGATTTTATCAGAGAGATCCAGGGTCTTCATCTCTATCTCGACCAAAGTACAAATCTATCCATGTGAGTAGACATGTTGAATTCGAACATGGTAGAAACCACCTGATTACCGATCAATGATGTGAACCATTAATAGGCACGAGAGAAACCACCAATAATGAAAATGGTTCTCAAGGTACACCAACACAATCTACAAGTGTGAATAGGTGAGCTAAAGTCGAACACTTACAGAATTATTCGATCGAAGGCCAATGATGTAATCCTATCGTCGAACACGAAGAACTTGCCATTGAGGCATGCAAGCTCCAAGGAACTCGAAGGGAATTTCCAAATCATCTTCCTGGATAATGAGATGAAGTCGACAAGAAGTGATCCATAGAAGGAGGGCCATAATGTTTCCAACATCATCGACACAAAACATAAGATATCTCAAAATGATAGGAATGATTCAGGATTGTTGCAGAAAAGTTAGATAGTGTATAAGCGATAAATGACTGCAGATAGGACTTCTCTTGAACATATTGGTGACACAACTCTGAATTTTGGAAGCATTTTGACTCAACACATGATCAGAGGTCATGATGATAAAGTAATATAATCAGATGAGAGGCAAAATGGATTTCCCAAATTCAGGAAGATAAGTGACTAAGTGAGGATATCCCAAACTTGACACGAGAAACATATAAGTGTCATGTTCAAGAGAGACATGCTACCTTTACAAAAAAGATGTTCACTTTCATTTTTCCCCACTATTGCTAGCGAGCACCTCTTTATTTTTACACAAGCTTGAAGAGGATACCATATGCTTGTCTTATAAGTTCATCCTTCAGATGAATCCATCCTAGTAAGTTTAATGAGCCCTAGGAAGGAGTAGTTTGGTCTCGTCGTGGTGACAAGCCCTGTGTCATTTATGTTTTATGAGTCTGACAAAGGGGTAACTCGATGTATTTTTCATATTTATAGAGTTTTAAAAAGAGGTGAAAAAGAAAAATCCAAAGATCCCTTTTCGTAGATAGTCCCTCGAATTTGAAAAGGTAGAAGACACTATTCAAGAGGATCTCTTAGTCATGGTCGACCAAGGTATTATTTTTTCATACAATAGTCTATCTCAGTCCAGAAAAGGGTTAAAATTATACTGAGTAGATGTCTTTTCATTTTATTTTATGAGTTCGAAAAGACAAGTGTTTGAAAATCTTTTCATATTTCGAGAGTCAGAAAAGAGCTGAAAGATGACTCCTCCTGGAGGAACGAGTGATATGAAAGGATAGAAACTAGTTCCGGTGATGATGGAACTACTCAAAACATGTAAAAGTCAAGAGGCTGACTAATAAGACCACTCATCACAGATGTTCCTTAGGCAAGGGTAAAACAACCAAGTGAAAGTGTATGATCGACCAAATAGATGGGTGACGATGGAAAGAAAAAACCAAGGCTCATCCAACAAAACAGGTTGATAAAGATGGAAACCACGAGAGGTAAAGTGGGAATGGTTTCATTTCTACACAAGATTGAAACATGATAAACTATGCCCAAGTATTGGTTTCATTTTTACATAATCTTGAAACAAAGATAAACTATGCTTGAGATAAGTTTGCATGCCCCCAACATAATGACTCAATTCAAGGTACATGCCCCCCAAACTTCATTTCATTCACCTAAGTAGACTATTAGTTACTAAGAGGTGGATGGAATGATGTTTCACTTACGAGATCAGGCGAAAGACTCGACTGGGAATTTACAAGATCTAGTCAAAGACTCGAATTGGAAGGGGGTTTATTTCATTTTTTAAACAATCTTGACACAGGAAAAGAACCATGCTCATGACACCTTGTTTCATTTTTTAATGAGGTTGACATAGTAAAAGAACTATCCTCACGGGAACTTATTCATTTTTTAATGAGGTTGATATAGTAAAAGAACTATCCTCATATCCCTTGTTTCATTTTTTAACGAACTTGACATAAGACAAGGAACTCTGCTCCAAATACTTGATCACAGACCAAAAGAGGCCATGGATTTCAAGAGGTTCTCATCATATGGGAGAAGAACACTCTGGAAGGAATACATGTCCAGGGATCCAAATGAAAAATAAATCTCCAATGCCCCTAGTACATGGCGTACTACATCACCTACTAGATCATCAGTAGATGTGGGCATGGAACATGTGGCCATGTAATTAACTTGTGGCGGGGGTGATACTGCTTGCACATAAGAATCGTTTAGGGATGATGGTTGATTGGGAGTTGATTTAGGAGCAATGAATGTAAGCTGATCAATAATCACAATGTTTCATTCATGCAGGAAAACATCACTCGAAATAGGGAAGAGACAAGAGCTCCCATGACGTAAACATAGTCATGACCAAGGAGTAGATTAAAATCCAACGAGCTTTGGACAACCATCACGTCTATATAGACAACCTTTCCTCCCACAGTAATAGGAAAATTAGGAAGGATCCCTAACAATTGATTTGTTTCTTTGTTAAAAGCTAAAAAATTTTGGGTGACAGGGACAAGCTGTGGAGAACCTAAAGCTTGCCAAGCAATTGAGGATAGAATACTAACAGATGCACCCTCGTCTATGATTGTGCTCGGGAAGACCATATTATAAGCCTATACCGTAATATGGAAAGGCACATAAGATGGAAGACAATACCTTACCAGATGACTCCAATCAAAATAAGTGACCAAACTACTCAGAGGGGGTGTCGTAGGAACGAGAGAGCTGCCCTCTTTCTCTATGGGAACTAGAGAACTGCTCTTGTGCACCTCGGGAATTGGAGGATTTCCCTCCAGTTCATTCGAAACTGAAGAAACCAAAAGAACCTGAACGATATGAGGTTCACTCTCTACCTGAAAGGTATGGCTAACTGAAGGTGGAGCTAGGTCTACCGTTTTCTCAACCAATGGTTGGTCGAGGACAAACTCATAAGACTCACTTTTAGAGAGAGCAGGGTTAACCAAAGATGAATTTTGACCAATCATTGGATCAACTAGTGAAGGATCAGGGGAAATCTTTCGATACTTGACCGAAAGACGAGGTTGAGAAGCTGTAAGGTTTTCCAACTCTTTGGAAGCTTCATCCGTAAGAAGACAAAGGTGAATGGGATGATTACCTTCACACAACTTACAACGAAATTTGACTTTTCCCTTTTTCCCATGAGATTTACCAACATTAGTTGAAGGTTTGTCATCAACATGATCTCCATAGGTTGATGAGGAAGGTCGATGTGAACCTGTGGACCACACTTCTAAGACCTTGAGGATACCAAGACAATTCCTAAGAAGGTGGCCACCCTTACGTAGAATGCAAGGGAATTTCACTTTCTGGGGCTGATTGGAAGATTTTTCTTCATTAGTTGCATTGGTAACAATAGTTGTTGGGTTTCCCCCTTGCTTATTTTTATTCTTCTTCTTTGTCCTCTTCTTCTTCTTCTTCTTACCTTCCTGGTTACTAGAATCCAGACTTTCTCGAGGTGAAGGGGAAGAATGGGGTGAAGAAACAGGCGAAGAAGGTGTGGGGTCAAATTTAGGATCAAAATGAGGTTGATGTTGTTCAAGTGGAGGAGAACTCGGTTGAAAAGCAGTTTGGACACTCAGAATCACTAAGGACGAAAATAACCAAACTAGGAAACCAATGGTAAAACTAGGAAGGGACAATGTTGCCATATAAGGAGCACCATTATTTTCAAAAGAAGGAAAAGGACTAGGATTCCTGTTAGAGGGGTTTCCTTGACAGGTAGACTCAGGAAATGTTGCCATCAGTATCAACCTAAGATATACTAAGGAGTATTTCCATGGGAAGGGTGTTGTTCCGTGGTCAATTAATTGATTTTATAAATTAACAAAACAAAATAAAAGAGGGGCAAGCTAGGAAATAGGGTTTACTAAGTGTCCGTGAACCGCAATATACACCTTAGCCAAAACCAAGGACTTAACATATGATGACCAATCTCCTTGAATTCTATGTTTGCTGTATCACATTTACAAGGCGGCTTACTCAATTAGTTGTGGCTAAAGGATAACAACCTAGTGGGGTCTCCTAATATATACACAATGGTACGGGGAGCACAAGTCCGTGTTAGTGTTGTCTAATGCATAACTGTTCGATGAGAGCATTCCCATATACTTGCCATACGTGGAGTGCCTACAATATACCTGAAAGTACTAGAGAACGATCCTATATACTTCCGTACGTGGAACGAGATTTCACCCCCGGGATACAATGCTGGTAGATAACGACAATTGCTAGGTTTATAGACGCCGGAACACGTCTCTAGCCTAGACCTATAAATGTTTGCATTAAGTTCCAAATGATCCTTAGGTTAATTGAGTAAATTTTAATGTTTATCTTAAATTATGTTTCAATTTTGGGCTCAAAACGATGTCACCTGAATCCATAAGATGTAACTATATGAGAAAAAACAAACTTTCTACTTTGATGAAAGCTAGACTAATTAAGGGAATAGTTTCAATCAATAATGCATCAAACAACATGCCTTCCACTAACTTTCACTTTCTCTTTCCAAATGCAATGATCAAAAGAAAAAACAATCTTCACTTTTCACAATCCTAAATGCAACTTTTCGAAAGCAAAATGATCTTTACTATTACTAAGACACACTTATATAAAAGATGTTTTTATTTGATTTTTTATTGCTCTAATGAAACTAAAGCATCAACTAAATCAAAATGAAAATTTGATTCAAATGCTTCTAATGCTTCTAATGCGACCAATGCATCAATCAAAGCAACACCAATTCAAATTCAAAAGCACTTAAATGAAAACAATTTTCACTTTTTCCTTTTGAACAAATAAACAATGCACTCTTTTCAGCTTGTAAATCAAACAATGTAATCTATGCTTGATGGACAACAAAGATGGTTTCCAAATGCAAGATGACCTAATGCAATCGAAAAGAAACTTTGTAAAATACAAGCTAAAACCAATGTAAATTGGTGTTTTGAATGATTTCCATAGAAAACAAGATCTAATCAACCAAAAAATCAAGATCTTAGTGACACTCACAAGCAGCAAGTGACAATCAAATGACCTAAAAACCCTAGAATCAATCCAATTTCACTCCAAGCACTTGAAAGCCAAAGAGACAAAAAAATGCTAATTAACGAAGATGACCAAACAAAACACTAATAAATCCAATCAGAAAAGACAAGAAAAATAACTTAGAGACCAATACACACTAGATTTTGATAGAGAAACCCTAATTTTTCTAAAATCTCTGAGATCAACGTGGCTGTCATAGCCAAACCCGTGCTGGAAGGGGGTTCAAACACGACTCTTTTAAGGAAAAATGTGTTGGCAGTGCGACTACCGAAGTCAAAAGCACGCTCGACGAGGAATGTGGGAAAAAATAAGTTTTTTTTCAAAAAATAATCCAGACTCAGCACTCTAAGGTAGTAATCAGTGAATGTCCATACCTATGCAGGCTCAATCTGGTGGAGAACTCAATGGTCGGTCAAAGTGATCAAAATACCAAAGCAAGAAAAGAGATTGAAGAGGCTATATCTTCCCCAGCTGAGTCACCATTTTGTTGTGAAGATAAATTCCCTCTGCCGACATAGGCAATATCTCTAGCCCAATGAGTGGGTCTATTAACAAACCAACAAACTAATGCAGACTTTCCTAGCTTAGGTTTAAGAATTCAGAGAGAGAGAAACCTACCTCTCTCTGATGCTAATCGCTCAATCCTTTGGTAATGGCTTCGATCTCTTAGCTTCCAGGCTCGCTCCTTGCTTGTTCTTTATGTCTGAGTACCTGTAAGAGAGATCAAAGGACAATACAAGATATGAGAGCATACATAGTGTATATCAAACATAAACTACTTGATAGATCAAGGAGTATCAAGCTAAATGCATAAATATTTAGACATTTATGGAAAGTGAACATCAGATGTATATATTAATGAATAAAAAATGGAAGCATACAACCATTGCCTTGATGTTGGAGACCTCCTTTTGGTGGATGTCCAAGTCCAAGCCAAGACTCTTCAAGCACTCCTTCTCCAAGTTAGATGTGAAACATTTATGCATAATCTCAACATAGGAATGCAGGCAATGAATGACCAACCATTTGGGTATGGAAATGAGTTGATTGGTAGGAAGGGAGAGAGAGTTAGGGATCCACAAAAGAGGGAGGAAGGTCCACATCTCAAGGGGAAGGCCCTTAAAGGTAGGTTCAAGAGCTCCAAATAGGAGAGCTCGACCATATCTGAAATCAACAACATCCAACCCACTGTTTCTCGAAGTTTATAGCATACGAAGCTTCTCCTCCATTTTGGGAAAACCTGCTAGAAGAGGTTCAACGCGAGTTTTTATATCAAAACCTGCACTGACAGTGCGAGGTCAAATAACTGCAACCTTCCATCAAGACGGGCATGCAATGGAGCAAAGAGCGTTGGTCCTGAAACTTAGGGTTTTAGTCAACCTTCTTCAGAATTTACTCAAGGTAGTTTTCCTTTGGTTCTTCAGGGATGTGTTGGGTGTGGACCTTGATTATCTTCTTTATTCAGAGGTATCACTTCATTGGACCCCAGTTCCTAATGTGGCGGCAATGTCGCCCGTAATATTTGTGCTGTAAGGGGGGTCCAGGGGGGGAAGCTGTGATCTTTGGTAGCCTCGCCCTGGCGGGGGATTGGGGGCAACCCCCCCCCCCCCCCCCCCCCCCCCCCCCTAAAAATAGATGTAAAATTGCCTTGTAAAATGTTGTAATTTTTTAGTCAATTTGGGCCGTTCATTAGGCGGAGATCTGACGGTAGAAGTTATGTCTAATTTAGGGTTTTTTTGCTATAGAAGGAAACCCCTCACTATATATGAGGGAATTGTATTGCGTCTATGTAGATCTGTATTCTGAGTGAGAAAGAGAGAGGAGATTGAGCGAGAGAGAAGAGGGAATTACAGTGGATCTACTGTAGGTTTTATCTCTTCAGTTTGCTGGATAATATAAAAGGAAGGACTGGCTGTCTCTCCGTGGACGTAGCCCAAATTGGATGAACCAAATATATTTGTGTCTCTCTTGTTTTATGCATTTTCTATGTTTATATTTCTGCAATATATTTTATGTGTTCCATTGCTTTGTAATATATAATTTTCTAACAACTGATATCAGAGTCGAAGGTCTATTTGGCTGATAAAATCGCAGGAGAGAAGGGTTCCTGGTTCAAGTGGGAGCAATGGAAAAAGATCGTAGGTTTAGGGTCAAAAAATTTAACGACCAAAATTACCAGCTATGGAAGATGCAGATGGAAGATTATTTGTACCAGAAAGATCTGTACCAACCATTGAGCGGAAAGAAAAAGAAGCTGACGAGTATGACAGACACAAAATGGGATATTCTCGACAGAAAGACACTTGGAACAATAAGGCTGTGTTTAGTGATGTTGGTAGCCTTTGATATTTTAAAGGAAATGACAACAAAGGGTTTAATGTCAGCATTGGCCAAACTATATGAAAAAACCCTTGGCCTCAAATAAGGTATTTCTTATGAAGCATTTATTTAATATGAAAATGTTAGAAGGTGGATCTGTTGCTGATCATTTAAGTGAATTTAATACAGTTACCAGTCAATTAAGTTCTGTAGGGGTAACTTTTGATGATGAAGTTAGGGCTCTGTATTTCTATGCTCATTGCTAGAAAGTTGGAATGGTTTAGCTATGGCCATTAGTAACTCTGTCTTTGGATCTAGTACTTTAAAGTTTGATGATGTTGTCAGTGCAATCGCTAGTGAGGAAATGCGACAGAAAAGCTCTGGTGAGACATCAGGTAATGCTTTGACTGCAGAGACTCAGAGAAGAAAATGGAAAGAGGAAAGAGCCCAGGATATCGCAGTAAGTCAAGGAAAGGAAGATCTAAGTCCAGATCGGGGATAGTGTGTTGGAAATGTGAGAAGAAAGGACACCTGAAGAAAGACTGCAAGTCTGAGAAGGGAAAAGAAGGAGCCGCGCAAAAAGAAAACAATCATGAAGCGAATGTGACAAGTGATGTGTTGCAAGATGCTTTGGTTATTTCATTAGAAAATATTATGGATGCGTGGGTGGTAGATTTAGGGGCCTCATTCCATGCCACACCTGATAGGAAACATTTTCATGATTATGTTCAAGGAGATTTTGGACAGGTTTGATTGGGTGATGATAAACCATGTAAAATCATTAGAATGGGTACAATTTTCATAAAATAGCAAAACAGAAATCAATGGCTATTGAAGGAGGTAAGGCATGTTCCAGATCTGAAGAAAAATCTAATTTCAACAGGGTAGTTGGGAGGTGAAGGCTGTGTGACTGCTTTTTTAGATAAAACCTGGAAGGTCACTAAAGGATCCCTGGTAATAGAAAAAGGAGAAAAGGTTGGTACAATGTATTTATGCAATGGTATTTCTAATTCTGTTAATGCTTTAACCTTTACAGGAGAAGATATGACATTGTATCATCATAGGCTTGGGCACATGAGTGAGCAGGGGATGCATATTCTTCACTCAAGAAATTTGTTGCCATGTTTGAAGCATGCTAATTTAAAATTCTGTGAGAATTGTGTTTATGGAAAACAGAAGAGAGTCAGATTCCTCAGAGTTGGGAAAGAAAAGAAGAGCGAAAAATTAGAGTTTGTGCATACATATGTATGGGGACTTGCTCAGGTATCATCTCTCGGTGGCTCTCGTTATTATGTTACTTTTATTGATGATGCAACCAGAAAAACCTGGATTTATTGTATTCGAAATAAATCTGATGTATTTGATACTTTCAAGAAATGGAAAGCTTTGGTTGAAAATGAGACAAGAAAAAGGTTGAAGTGTCTCAGATTAGACAATGGAGGTGAATATTGCAGCAAAGAGTTTGATAGGTACTATTCAGAGAATGGAATTCGTAGAGAGAAGACATTTCTAGGAACACCATAAGAAAATGGTGTGTCAGAAAGGATGAACAGGACAATCATGGAGCGTGCAAGGTGCATGAAATTGCATGCAAGATTTCCTTTACAATTTTGGGCAGATGCTGTAGATACTGCCGTTTATCTAATAAATAGAGGTCCTTCAAGTTCCTTGGATGGTGGTATTCCAGAGGAGGCATGGACAAGTAAAAAGGTAAACTACTCATTTTTAAATACTTTTGGCTGTGTAGCCTTTGTCCACATTAATAAAGAAAATAGAACAAAGCTTGAGGAAAAATCAAAGAAATGTACCTTTATTGGATATGGTGTTAATGATTTTGTTTATTGCTTTTATGATTATGAAAAACACAAAATCATTAGGAGCAAAGATGTCATATTCAATGAAAAGGTTTTGTATAAGGATCAACTGTAGGAAAAGAAACAGGAAAAAGAAAACAAAGAATACACAGTGCTTGATGAGATCACAGAAAAAGTGATGGTGCCTGAAAATCATAATGATAAACAACCAGAACAACAACAAGAAGCACCTCAAATAACTGAAAGTGGTGTTAGAATATCTACCAGAATAAGTAGACCCCCTGAGCGATACTCTCCTTAATTATATTATTTATTGTCGACTGATTCTGGGGAACCAAAATTTTATGAAGAAGCAGTACAAGTAGAAACCAGGAAGAAGTGGGAGCAAGCCATGAAAGAAGGGATGGACTCCTTAGCACATACCAGACTTGGGACTTAGTTAGGTTGCCTGCAGGTAAAACAACATTGCAGAATAAATGGGTTTATAGGTTGAAGGAAGAAGATGGAGGTACAAAAAGGTATAAAGCTAGACTTGTGGTGAAGGGGTTTGAACAGAAAAAGGGTATAGACTTTGATGAGATGTTTTCTCCTGTTGTGAAAATGCCTTCAATCAGAACTATTTTAAGTCTAGTAGCAGTTGAATATTTGCATCTTGAGCAGTTAGATGTAAAGACATCCTTTCTCCATGGGGATTTACAAGAAGAGATATATATGCAACAACCACAAGGATATGATGTAAAAGGGAAGAAGAAACTAGTGTGCAGGTTGAAGAAGAGCTTGTATGGCTTAAAACAAGCTCCAAGGTAGTGTTTTCTAAAATTTGACAGGTTTATGTCTGAACAAGGTTATACTAGATGTCACTCTGATCATTGTGTTTATCTCAAAAGGCAAAATGATGGAAACTATATTATATTGTTATTGTATATAGATGACATGCTTGTTGCAGGTTCTAACGTGTAGGAAATAAATGTGCTCAAAGGAAAATTGGCAAACTCATTTGCAATGAAGGATTTGGGTGCTACAAAACAAATCCTTGGTATGAGAATAACTAGAGACAAGAAGAATCGCAAATTAAGATTGTCTTAGAGTGAGTACATATAAAAGGTATTGAAAAGGTTTAATATGCAGAATGCAAAACCAGTTAGTATATCTTTGGCTAGCCATTTCAAACTAAGTAAGGAAATGTGTCCCAAGACTCAGGAAAAAATAGATTATATGTCTAAAGTTCCATATGCATCAGCAGTTGGAAGATTAATGTATGCAATGCTCTGCACAAGGCCTGATATTGCACATGCAGTGGGAGTTGTAAGAAGGTACATGAACAATCCAGGAGAAGAAAATTGGATGGTGGTGAAGTGGATTCTCAGGTATTTGAGAGGTACCAAAAATCAAGAATTATGCTTTGGTGGTTCAAACATTTCTCTACAGGGATATGTTGACGAAGATATGGCATGTGATAGAGATAACAGGAGGAGCACAATAATGTATGTGTTTACTGTAGGTGGAACAACTGTTAGTTGGGTTTCAAAACTGCAAAGTGTTGTTGCACTCTCAACAATGGAAGCAGAGTATGTTGCTACTACAGAGGCTAGTAAAGAAATGATTTGGTTACAAAGGTTTATGGATGAATTGGGTAGGAAGCAGGAGTTGGGCATGATATACAGTGACAACCAGAGTGCCCCACATCTTGCAAAGAACTCTGCATTTCATTCCAAGACAAAACATATACAACTCAAGTATCATTTCATACGATCAGTGTTGGAAGATGGATAGTTGAAGCTGGAAAAGATACACACTAGCCAGAATCCTGCAGATATGTCAACAAAAGTTGTAACAAGGGAGAGACTAAGATTCTGCTCAGTTTCAATTGGTATTCAAGTATGACGAAGAAGATGATAAACAACCAGGTCCAAAATGGAGTCATTTCCCAACAAATGAAACAACGGTGGAGTTGCTATAATCAGTTTCCAATTGGGAGATTGTTGGGTGTGGAGTCTGATTATATTCTTTATTCAGAGGTATCACTGCATTGGACCCCATTTCGTAATGTGCCGCCTGTAATATTTGCGCTGCGAGGGGGGTCTAGGGGGGCAGTGCCCCTGAAGCTAAAAATAGATATAAAATTGCCTTGTAAAATGTTGTAATTTCGTAGTCAATTTGGGTCGTTAATTAGGCGGAGATCTAATGGTAGAAGTTATGTTTAATTTAGGGTTTTTTCCCTAGAAGGCAACCCCTCACTATATATGAGGGAATTGTATTGTGTCTATGTAGATCTGTATTCTGAGTGAGAAAGAGAGAGGAGATTGAGCGAGAGAGAAGAGGGAATTACAACGGATCTGCTGTAGATTGTATCTCTTCAGTTTGCTGGATAATATAAAAGGAAGGACTGACTGTTTCTCTGCGGACGTACCCCAAATTGGGTGAACCACATATATTTGTGTCTCTCTTGTTTTATGCATTTTTTTTGTTTATATTTGTGCAATATATTTAATATGTTCCATTGCTCTGTAATATATAATTTTATAACATGATGTTTTTGTCTGTGTGTCATGATGGATACACTTCACAGTTTTCAACATTTTGGCACTTCGGGATATGGAACATGAAATAAATAGGAGGTGTGAAAAAATACTGTGTAAGATTAATTCTTTAATTATATTTCCATTTTAAGATTTATAAATTATTAATCTCTCTTTCTCTTTCAAACTATTTAAGAGTAGCACATCCATATAAATTAAATAGTTGGTAAACACCTATAAGTATTAACCGACATCATAACACTTACTAATAGATACATTTCACATTGTTAAAATTTAAAAAAGTCATGAAAACTAAGTAAATTACAACCTTACTTTAAATTATTATTATTATTATTAAATAATAAATAGAATTAATATACAAGTTAAAGATACATACATTTTGAAAAAAAAACAAGGAACTAGATTGTTTCCATGGAAATACACCCTTTTTAACACAAAGATTCTTAATTTGTAAATAGGATTTGTATCAATACAACATACTTGGAAAACCCTAACATTTTTTAAAAATTAATCAATTTAATTAAAAATACAAAAAGTACAAAACTATGTTGGAGATAAATCTATTTGTATGGACTTAAAATTATTATTTACTTTTTATTTTAATTTTTTTCTAAATTGTTAATTTCTCTTTAGGTAAATGAATTTTCTTTTCACCTATCTTAATATTTTATTATTTATTTGATTTTATTTAATTTTTACATATACTAAACATCAAATATTATTTTATATTTTATTAAAAAACATTAAATATCAAATATTATTTTATATTTTATTGAAAAATATTAATAATTAAATAATAAGTTTTAAACATTAACACCTAAATTTATTAAAATATAAGCCCATTGCAGATCTAAGAGACCGTTGAGATTAAAAATAAGTACAATGCCCATATACCACACCCTTATGTTAACATCATAGTTAATTGAAACACTAACGCTTGAGCAGTTCACAATAAAGGATCGGCCAACACTTTCACGACATGCAGCTTCAGATCTTGAGTTGCAACTGCTATGTATAGTTGGGATGCTCGTTGCTTATCAGTTCTCGAGGACCCCAAACTTCTGCTTCCTCCGAAAATAACAAAAAGAAGGTTGTAGATAATCTGTTCTTTTTCGATCTACCATGAACCACTCGGTGCTCTGAGCTGTGGTATCTTCCATTCACATTTACATTAACTATTGTTTGAATATCCCCTGCAACCCAATTCTTGGTTTGAATATTCCCCTACAACCCAATTCTAATGGCTGGGAAAACAAAAAAAAAAGAAAAAGTAGTCACTCACCTGTAAAGAGTCACCGATATTAACAACAAATGATCCAGGAATGGGATCGGTATCAACCCACTCTGCTTCCTTTGTTCGGATCTGGAGCAACCCACATAATCTTGGTAGAGAATGGTAATGAAACCTAGATCTGTATGAGCTTTGTAGAAAATATCCTCAGCAGATCCATCCTGCTTCAACGTTTCTGTTACAATACCAATTCATGTGTAGAAACTTGTCAAAGGGCGTTGATCTGTTGGGCTTACCCACCTCCGCACCCAAACTGTACATAATGAGTTTCAACATTCTATGTGACAATCCATCATCTCATCTCAGGACTCAGACACATATTTCTGGGTTGTCTCTCTGCAAGACGTGATAATAACTATCAAATGCTTATTCTGGATACGCATGAAACTATTTTGAGAGGAGAAACATAAACAGACCAAGAATTTTGGCCACAAATTGGAAGAAATTCCGTTTCTTTGATGTCAGTGGGAAGTGAAAACATGTCTCGTGAAATGGAGTCCAACGTTCAAATAAGATTTGGGTTGACTTCGTGGTTGATGATACGAAAGAAGCGAAATTTGCTGCAAGCATCTCTCAGCTTCTCAAGATCCAACTATTCATCGTTGCGTTGCTTCCTTCATATTTAATTGGAAGGAGGAGATTCAGAACGATCATTGGGAGATGTAGATAAAATGATGCCATCACTGAATCAGATTGCACACCTTGGCTTTGAATGAAGCATACATGCAGGGACTGAAAACTTGCCACACAAAATGAATGTTTTGAATTCATTTCGGGGGGAGTTGAGGGCTGGAAAGGGACCAACTACGGATAGCATTAACTTGACCATTAATTTGATGTCCATCAGCACCTACCCAGCTCGACAGGATTTCAAAAAAATTCCAGGTACGCATTGGGATGGATTATAAATGGAGACCATGACAGAGGTGGAGGGACCCAGTTAGCCACGTAGATGGGGTCAAGATTTCGACGGGTTGGTGGAAGTCTGATTGAGTTCAAATTTTTGATGGAAGTCGATATTTAACAGATGTTCGACTATATATGGCGATGGCTAGTATCTATGTTTCAAGGTTAGTGATATGTATTAAAAGATAGGTTATACATATAGTAGAGGCATCATTTGATTATAATTGGTATTAAATTAAATTAACAAGTTTGGGTTTAATCAGTGTACATACATTGGAGTTGACCTGGTTCAAAAATTGAATTATATCATGTGAGTTGATCCACATATCAAGGACTGGTCGCATATGGTTGGTCAACCTAACATATCTCACTTCCAATAAAATAAGTATTGTTGATTGATTAATGTGGAGACTATCTAACAGACCCATGTAACGTGGACTGAAATGAGCCACATAACCATTCGATGATGGTCATGGTATGACTATGTGGACAAATATGCAAGCATTAGGCTACGTCGCCGAAGAAAGTATGTATGTATAGTTTGGTGAATGAAATCCTGGGTCCGGCACCCTGTTTGTTTGAAATCTTAGTCATTGAATTGTCAAAAAAAATATACCCACAGCAAAACTCCACAAGCACCAATTGGTACCAGATTATATTGGGTAACCCGAGGTCTCACGGTCAAGTCCTGATAAATAACAGGTTAGAAAATTTTGTTTTATTTCCACTTATGATTTCCATTTTGTTGAACGAATAACAAACTACCAACACACATTTTATAGTTTTGGTGCCAAAATTTGTGCACCGTGTAGAAGCACGCTTGAAAAGGTGTAAGTTGCACATGAGTGCATGACATAGTGGTCGGGGCAGTCGATTTCACGCACCCCGGTCACGATCAAATCCTGCAGCGCTGCAGACGCTGGCGTATATTCGGCCGATGATGGAATATTCTGGTTGATTTGATGACTGCGATGTGACTCTTATCAGGTTGTTCTGATATGTAAAATGTAACAAAAAAAGAGGGCCCGATTAAGCTTCTGCTTGGGAACTAGCCCCTCCCTTTTTAAAAAAAAAGAAAAGGTGTAAGTTGTAGAATGCTTAATTTTAATATATGGTTTATGTGAGTTTATGGGCTCATTATTGGTCCAAATTGGATTTCGGAAGAACACAATTGATTAGGGTTGAGCGATAAATATGTTTGAAGGCATGAGGAGCCTTAAAAATATATTTGTGATGTCTTGGATTAGATTTATGTATTTTAAAGGCTTACGAGTAGGTGGTCGTTTATTTTGGACATATGGTAAAAACAAGTTCTAAGAAGAAGTTTGAGTGACTCGATTAATGAACTAATTGGAGTTGAGTATGGGAAGAAATATGACAAATAGTAATAGTGGTTGATATGATTGTTTGTAACAATGGTTGCAAATTATAATTGTGATTGTAGGTTGTGGCAATGATTGTTGTTGCATATAGTGACATAGAATGTTGTGATAGTGATCGCAGGTTGTAGATTGTAACATTACTTATGATTCAGTGATTAACAATGATAGATGATGATAATGGATTTAGTTTGAAAATGATATGAAATAAAGGTCCACAAGGATTTTAAGAAGGAGATGATTTCCTGCATCGAGGTTGGAGCCTCAATCAAGTTGAAACCTAGAGCAAGTCATAGCCCTCTCAACTATGGTGTAATCTCAACTGCACGGTCTAACCACAAGTAACCACCACGCTCATAAATTAGCGACATCTCAGTGACAATGCCTATCTCATGATTATGTCCAAAATGAGGAATCTCCATTAAGTTCAAAATGATAGCTCGCTCTAACCCCAATGCCCAACTTTATGACTCAAGCTCAAAGACATTAGGGTTTGTATGCTCCATATGTTGTAGATATTAGATCATCTATGGGAACTTCTTCTTGTCTATGGTGTCATGATCTATGTGTTGGAGCTACTTTACATGGACCATCATATTACCTTGCACCAAAACACCTACTGGAATAATCGGCTAGGTCATGGTGTACTTAGGATCCTTCTATAATTTAACTTGTCAAAATGTGTATTTCCGGGCTAGGATATATTATCTACTTGGCCTAAACCTTGTGGGCTGTGACGATGATCCAACAACCTAATATTCACTTTATTCTATCACTTCTACCTCTTCTAGCACCAGTTGAGGTTTTGTAGCAACATAGGGTTGCTTTGTACAAGGCCTACGTTCTAACAAGGCTCCTCCAACTCACCCCATAAGTTTGATCTGTTGTTCATTATACAAATGCTACTACCACCGAAAAATTCGACCATGACCAGTTGTTCCAAATCCTTCAAGCTCACCTTCAGCTCCATACAATCAACAATAAATTTCTAAATGCAAAATGAACAGCAATGAGCTCGTCGCTACGTATTTATAATATTTGAGGCCTAGGTGTGACATCCTAGGGTCTTTATGACTGAATATTTTGTCATAAATCCTATGTGATGTTTCTAAATTTAGTTCATAGTCCATATATATATCATCGAGGATCATTCTAGACAAATTCTGGTAACCTAATCTAATTTATTACAATAAAATATTTCTTAGCAGTCAAGTAAACGTCCCTCCACACTAAAATGAACAATTACTCCTATGACATGATCAACAATCACATTATTATATTATTTATAATATGTTATTTTACTTTATGCATAAAAACTTTTCTCCACTCAGTCACAATGGCCCCCAACACTTCACATTGCGTACGCCTGTGACAAATCTGCATGAAACACTCCTTTGTATGCAATATTTCCCTTTACGCAATGACACTATTCTTTTGTGACAAACCACACATTTCTGACTTGTCATGGAAATATTATGAATTTTTTTTAGATTGGGTACAGTGCCAATATCCTATTTCTTCATGCTCATACACTTATAATTATATTTTGTCTCCAATGTAGATCCTCATATAGTGCACTCATCATCTGCACCCTCTTGTTTTATTTCCACTTATGATTTCCATTTTGTTGAACGAATAACAAACTACCAAAACACATTTTATAGTTTTGGTGCCAAAATTTGTGCACTGTGTAGAAGCACGCTTGAAAAGGTGTAATTTGTAGAATGCTTAATTTAATATATGGTTTATGTGAGTTTCTGGGCTCATTATTGGTCCAAATTGGATTTCAGAAGAAGACAGTTGATTAAGGTTGAGTGATAAATATGTTTGAAGGCATGAGGAGCCTTAAAAATATATTTGTGATATCTTGGATTAGATTTATGTATTTTAAAGGCTTATGAGTAGTGGTCGTTTATTTTGGATATATGGTAAAAACAAGTTCTAAGAAGAAGTTTGAGTGACTCGATTAATGAACTAATTGGAGTTGAGTATGGGAAGAAATATGACATATAGTAATAGTGGTTGATATGATTGTTTGTAACAATGGTTGCAAATTATAATTGTGATTGTAGGTTGTGGCAATGATTGTTGTTGCATATAGTGACATAGAATGTTGTGATAGTGATTGCAGGTTGTAGATTGTAACATTACTTATGATTCAATGATTAACAATGATAGATGATGATAATGGATTTAGTTTGAAAATGATATGAAATATAGGTCCACAAGGAGTTTAAGAAGGACGTGATTTCTTGCATTGAGGTTGGAGCCTCAATCAAGTTGAAACCTAGAGCAAGTCATAGCCCTCTCAACTATGGTGTAATCTCAATTGCATGGTCTAACCACAAGTAACCACCATGCACATAAATTAGCGACATCTCAGTGACAATGCCTATCTCATGATTATGTCCAAAATGAGGAATCTCCAATAAGTTCAAAATGATAGCTCGCTCTAACCCCAATGCCCAACTTTACGACTCAAGCTCAAAGACATTAGGGTTTGTATGCTCCATATGTTGTAGATATTAGATCATCTATGGGAACTTCTTCTTGTCTATGATGTGATGCTCTATGTGTTGGAGCTAATTTACATGGACCATCATATTACCTTGCACCAAAACACCTACTGGAATAATCGGCTCGGTCATGGTGTACTTAGGATCCTTCTATAATTTAACTTGTCAAAATGTGTATTTCCGGGCTAGGATATATTATCTACTTGGCCTAAACCTTGTGGGCTATGATGATGATCCAACAACCTAATATTCACTTTATTCTATCATTTCTACCTTTTCTAGCACTAGCTGAGATTTTTCAGCAACATAGGGTTGCTTTGTACAAGGCCTACATTCTAACAAGGCTCCTCCAACTCACCCCATAAGTTTGATCTGTTGTTCATTATACAAATGCTCCTACCACCGAAAAAAATCGACCATGACTAGACGTTCCAAATCCTTCAAGCTCACCTTCAGCTCCATACAATCAACAATAAATTTCTAAATGCAAAATGAACAACAATGAGCTCGTCGCTACGTATTTATAATATTTGAGGCCTAGGTGCGACATCCTAGGGCCCTTATGACTGAATATTTTGTCATAAATCCTATGTGACGTTTCTAAATTTAGTTCATAGTCCATATATATCACCGAGGATCATTCTAGACAAATTCTGGTAACCTAATCTAATTTATTGCAATAAAATATTTCTTAGCAGTGAAGTAAATGTCCCTTCACACTAAAATGAACTAATTACTCCTATGACATGATCAACAATCACATTATTATATTATTTATAATATGTTATTTTACTTTATGCATAAAACTTTTCTCCACTCATTCACAATGGCCCCCAACACTTCACATTGTGTACACTTGTGACAAATATGCATGAAACACTCCTTTGTATGCAATATTTCCCTTTATGCAATGACACTATTATTTTATGACAAACCACACATTTCTGACTTGTCATGGAAATACTATGAAACAATTTTAGATTGGGTACAGTGCCAATATCCTATTTCTTCATTCTCATACACTTATAATTATCTTTTGTCTCCAATGTAGATCCTCATATAGTGCACTCATCATTTGCACCCTCTATAATATTTTAACCATTCATGATATATTTGACATTCTGCGAGTGTGTATTGAGCACAAAGGTACTAATATATGCATAGTCTGACAATTTGACATGATTTTTTTTTCTTCATGGCTTTCAAAGCTCTATTCAGTGCGTCGTTCTTAGCTGTGAAAGTGAACGTAGATCTAAAATTCCATGTCATTTCCTCCCATTGTACTATTCCACTACACACTTCGAATTTAATATACCAATTCCTAGTAACAATATCTAATTGTGAACAAACCTATGGGCCCATTCCTCTCGAGGTATATTACTTCTATTCCAAGAAGAAACACATCTTTTACATGGGTCATTGGATAGTCCAACCCAGTGTACTTGAATCTTTTAGCCTCTGACTCAAAACCAAAACACTACGACCAGAGACCTACAACAATCTTATGCGCGGTCCACTATGGCGCTGGAGTTTCTCTCAAAGCAACATCTAATGCTAAGAACCTCAAATTTTCACATATTCTCTACTAAAAATCTTGGAAAAAAGACACAATATTAGTTAAACTATCATACCTAGGTGGATATTGAACCTCTGTCTTGATCCAATGTATTGAAAAAGTGATCTGCACGCACTGCCTTGTTGATACTTCATGCACTTGATTCTACCAGTTCTATAAACCTTCCTTAGAGTCTAATGAAAAACATCCAATACGCTCCATCTCAATACCCCATCTGCAATAGGGTTACCATAGTCCTCCCTCCGTGTTATTATATTATAGATATTGTCCAAGGCCTTTACATCCTACTCCTCCCTAATAGGCTCTACATAAATGTCTCCTTCCTTGGGATCTAATGGTACAATCACGCAGACATCACTGGATTCAAAGATTGTCTGTGTTTTCTTAAAATTAATAATAGCCTGATTATCGAAAGACCAACCAATTCCCAACAACTCTAGATACTGGTCACTATCATCAACGATCTCTATAACTTCAAAATCAACAAGACTTTTAACCCCATCGATATCCACCTCTACATTTGATAGTCTGCCAATAGGGAATATCTTGTACTGATTTTTCAATCTTAGTTGGATAGGAGACCAGGTTATCTTACGGCTCTCCATAATCTCCTAGGTATTATTAGGGAATATGTTCACATCAAATACCAAGTCGAGAATGATGTTATCCATGTCATAATCTCCTACTTGTGCACCAAACCTAAATTCTTAACTTGTTCTCTTCTTCCACGCAACTTTATTGACTACACGTCTTGGGGTATGTGCTACTACAACTTCTGGTTCCTTAGTACATTTATCAATCATTCTATGAAGTTTTTGCAAAACATTGTCATCCTACATCAAATCTAGACAACTCTTCAAAAATGGTTTGATAGAATTGTCTCCTACTTCAGGACTTTTAGTAGTAGTTCTTCCATAGAATGTAGGAATCTCATACATTGGGTTGTCCTTTGAAATATCCCATTATAATGAAACCAATTCTCTGTGTTCCTCCTTATAAGTGGTCTTCTCATTTTGTGGATCAAACTTTGAAAGTGGATCTACAAATTTTCTCACCCATTGTTGGTTTCTGTTACCTTACATGGTTCTGCAGTAATATTTTGAATATTATCCCCTTTCTTCTCCTACCACTTCACGATCAACTGGGGATAGTCTTCTATTGCATTATCCAAAACTTTATAGAGCGTACACATTGAATAGTGACTGGGACAATCTCTAGTGAGATGTCCTAGTTGACCACAATTGTAATAAATAATTGGTCCTATTGCCTGTCCAAATGATCCTCGTCCTCGTCCTAGCCCTCTTGTTCCTTTTCTAAGCATGCCTTGACCTCGACCTTGCTGGCTATATGTTCCTAGTTGATTATAATTTCGTGCCATCCCATCCTATCCCTCTTGCACCTTGTATGAATTCATAGTGAAATATCTCATCAACTCCAATGCACAAAACTATGAATATCATGTCCTTTAGACTTACATAAATCACAAAAGAGAGTCCTTGCATAGGTTTCATACTTCTGCATCTTGGGGCAACTCAGGGTTGAATGTCCCCATACTCTGCAGATTTCACACCACAATCCTATTCCGTGTTCTAGTGGGTTGGATGCATTGGTTACCATATAATCTGCCATCATCGACATTAATTTCTATGGCGCCCCTCCTTTTTGTAGATTGTGCACCATACCTCGTGATTTTTTGTCCCTTTAGCTAAATCTTGCAATTAGATTATGAGTGCGGCCAATTGCGACTGGACTTGGGCCATGCTATAAATTTCTCCACGTATTGTTAGATATGCCTCCTACTTTAATGCAATCTCCAAGGCTTCTGAATGTGACAAAATATTCTATTGGGTAAAAGGAACTCAAATATAAGGAAGTAATTCGACAATAAACTATTCCTTATGTTGTTCATCTAGGATCTGAAATGCTAGTCTACCTAACAATACTTTGAATTTCTCATCATGATCCCAAACATTCTTGTCCTAACCATGCTTGATCCCTTTCATATTTGTGATGAAATGTGACACAGAATTGGGCCTACAGAATTATCTTAGCATCAATTGCTTGATTTATGCCAATGTTCTCGATTGTCTAGCTAGAGCATTGGTCTTGTACTTCATATACTAGGTTAATACCCAATCTCTGTAAGCGGTTTCCAACTATGTAATCTTTGTGGGATCATCTTACATTTTCTTTTGCCTACTAGTCCCTGATATTGGATTTATAGGTATATTCATTATTTATTGTGGTGCACTCTGTGCAACATGCTTCAATGGATGACTTTGTGGTTCGATTCCCTTCAACTGACTAGATTCATTCCTACTACTAGTGTGATTACTTTCAATTTCCTTACTAACTAAAGTATTCAAAACATTTCTTAGAGAACTTACCTCATGATCAACTAGTGCACATGAGGTCGTGGTTTTGACACAGGGTGTATTCTGAACAAGGTTACTAGGATGCACACTTTAACATTGCTCTTAGGCTATGTTGTGAAGGTCCTCCATCCTCTCCTTCTATGCACAATATGCTAATATACACTCTCTCAAGGCTTCTATGGTATCTGCTATTGTTTCTTCTCTTATGGCCTCTCTTTGCCTCCTTTACTAGACTTCAATAAACTGCAGGTACCGATGAAAATCTCTCTCCTCTCTCATTACTCTTTCTTAAGCTTTTTCCACTATCAAAGACTCCACTCTCAAATTCTATCATGCTTTCCTACCATGCATTGTCTTCCTTTTGGCATACCTTCTAACAATCTATCCAAATTTCTCAACAACTCCTTCGTTCACTTCATCCTTCTATATTTGCATCTTGGCCGTGTTCCCTTAGATTATTCCCTGGTCAGCCCCTAGATCACCCTTTGCGCATAAGGGGTTTAGCTGCTCACACTGTCAAATTCTATCTTCAAAACTCCCTTATCACATAAAAACATGTTCACAAGAATGGGAAGTGATATGATATATCTCCCCTACAGCCCCTTCAAAAAAATTCTTTTGGTGACACTCTAAGATATTATGGATTCAATAGAAAATTATATAATGTACCCTCCTAAGAAACTATCAAACCAATAATCTATGGCACATGAAATTTTATTATCAACAACCTTAAACTGTTGGATCAATTTGGCTCCACTGGTTTCCAGTTTCTATTATGATCATTAAACTTTTGTATCCACTCTGCTAACAATTGTGGGAACTCAACACATGAAATTTCATAAAATTCAGTAAAGATGTACCATTGTAGCCATTCATAAATGCTAATCTATCAATCTTCGATCTCACAAGCGGAAAATTCTCGTCGCTTCTCCTCAATCCACTGATATATTTCCTCCTTGGTGAGATTTGACATTCCCTTCAATAATGAACCCTAGTCCCAACAACAAAACCATTTTTTGGAGTTGTGTATAGTCTAACCCAGGTTAATGCATGAAGTGTGGCCAAAAAAATCCCACTAGATACTGGCCCCTTCAACATCACCTTTAAAACATGTGAAGTCTCACCCAAGGCACCTATGGAGACTGCAGGAAACAAGCTTTTATAACAATGAAGGGAATCCAAATCAAAAGGTATGAAAACATAATCTAGTGCTCAACTCATGATTTGTATGCTAACTTAGGTGGTAAATACTCAGAAGAGATGTCAAAATATTGATAGACAAAAATATTTAAAAAAAAAGGGGTGCTTGGATTATTCATTGTGTTGTAATATTCTTGACATCAAGCAATAACTTACCAGAGTCAGATATATTTAACACAACATGCAAACATATCATAAAATAGACGAAAATGGGACACAACAAATTTCATCTGTCTTCTATTATTGTCAAAAGGGAGTGTTGGGCGCCAGGGTACATCATTACAATATCATTCCATCTCGTCTCACTAGACTAAACATCATATCATTATAGTATTACAACAATAGTGCTAAGCTAACAAAGCCTAGTCATGGACAAACCCAAAATTATCCAACTAACCAACCCATTTGTTATCCAACCCAAATCCCTTTGGAATGTGCCTATTTATACATAGTTACATAGACCCAAACCGACTTTGATACCATGGGCAATACCAAGGAAAAAAATTACCATTGGAAAATAGAATATTATTGCTAATATAGACCAAATCAAAAATTGATTCGAAGATGCAATCAAACTTAATCATTCTTTCCCATTCTCTTCATGCATTTATCCTTACCGCGTTGTTCTCATTTTTCCGCTATTTTTACACACTACTCCTACTACAACAAATCTATGCGTTGATATTCTATGCACTATTTTATGCTCCACCTTTCTATGCACAACTCCCAAAAATGTTTCAAAACTTCAACATTTCTTCAACTTTCTTCTTCTCAAAACTAGCCCCAACAAGACTCTAAAACCATTATTGTTTTCTCCAAGGATTTGGCAACAAAAAGTGTTTGGAGGCTCATTAAAGATAACAATTATGGTGTTTATTTGTATATCAAAAATATCAAAAATATATACATTTGAAACCAATTGAAGAATGGATCATAGGGCCACAAAAAAGCATACATAATGTATCTATGATTTGGAAGCTATAGTTTTTGGCTTTCCTTCTTATAAGCAATCGTTTAGAGAAAAATGTGGGAGATGGGAGCAAGGTGATACGGGGGAAGATGTTTGGATTGGGAGTGTATATGAATGCAAGCTTCCTATTTATATGGTTAGATACCTTGAAAAGAGAGGGTATGTATAACTAACCCATATAGGAGATCTAGACATAACATTTTTTTGGGTCAAGGGTGGTTGTTAGCAACCGTATTGAATTTTAGAGGAGAAGATGTACATTGTTGGGAGTTTTTATTACAAAATTAAAATTTTGTTATATAATATTATTGTTAGGATATTCCAACACATAGGAAATAGTTAAGTACAACTTGGTCTAGTATAGAGTTAGGTATAGAGTTAGGTAAAGTGTGTTTCTTTACTATATACATTTTGTAACTTACAATCCGACGATTCATTCTCTCCTCGGTATTACTGACACTTGATCCGTGGCTTAACACCAGATTGGTCCATGATCTCTATTTAAAGAGCATGGAGGGTCATTTGTAGGGTAATCCGTCTATGAGAGAAGCATATGTAAATTTTCATTCTTTTATTAATAAATTGCCTGAAGTGGCCGCGTTGGCTTAGGCCGTGGAATGTTTCCCTCTTTGAGGGTTTTAACCACGTCAAAATACTGGTGTATTGATCTGTGATCTGTTTGTGAGCGGTGTCCTTTGGTATTCTTTCTGAGGAACTTACCCTGTAAATTCCTACATGGTATCAGAGCTATTTGAGGGCCGCGTCCGTTGGTGATCCAAATCTGAAGCCGGTAGAACTGCATCCGACTACCATTTCCTAGATCTACTGTTTTTGACTGCTTTCGGGCCGAGAGGACTGCTCTGTTGTGTTGGGAGCATCTGTTCCAGTGAGGAACCCCTTTCGTTTCACGCGAAAAGGTTTCCGGTAGCCCTAGCTGCGTCATTTTTAAGATCTGGAGGTATACAATGTTTATTTGCAGTTTACAGTGATTTTCTCTCTGTTTATTTTGGTTTTCGATTTATTTAGCCTTTTTTATTGCCGGATCTGAACCTTTCATTTCTGCGCATGCTCTTTGCCCCGCGACTCTGTGTGATCTGGGCAAATCAGAAACAGAAAGGAAGGATTTTTCTCATGCGTATGCTCTTTTCCGCTGCGCCTTAGTGTGATCTCGGAAAATCAGAAACATTGAGGAAAATATTTAGTTTCCGGCTAAAGCTAACTTCGAGCCACAAGGTTCATTTTTTTTTTTTTTGTATTTCCGTGTTGGGTTTTGTGTTTTTTGTTTTGTAGGGAAAAAGAGCTTTCTCAAAGCAAGCACGCAAACCAAAGCTTCACCCCCCCCCCTCTCTCTCTCTCTCTCAAAATTTTTGTATAGCTCACTTGGTCCAAAGCTAATTTATGAGAGTAGAGGTCTTGGGTTCAAGTCTCCATTTTGTGGGGGCGGATTTTTCATTTCCGCACATTCCCGCACTTCGTCAGCGACTTCATCAAATTTTCTTCAAAAAGCCATAACTTCTTCATTCGGAAGCCGTTTTCAGAACCGTTTTTTTTTGAAACAGCCTAATTTTTCGAGATCTTTCCATTGCAACACTTAGTTTCAGCATCTATAGCTTCAGTTTTTTTTAAATGGAAAGTCCATGCCAAGTTATTCTTGACAGCACTAACTACTTCCAATGGTGGTCCTACATTGTGGATTTACTTAGAAGTAAAGGTCTTTACAGAATAGCCACAGGCCAAGAGACCAAACTAAAAGATGAAGACAAGGCAGCTAAATGGGAAAATAGACAAGACCAAGCACGTGGATTGATAGGGATGTCTATTTCTCCAGATCTTAGATTCCATATTGCAGAACTTGATACTGTTGATGAAGCAATGAAACAGATTACTAAAGTCTTTGGAATTAAAAATGAACTTAAAGCCCATCAACTTGAAAATGAATTGCTTACATTGGACCCCAATAATTTTTCTTGCATTGAAGATTTTTTGTCCAAGTTCAAGACCCTCAGACTTCTCTTGGAAGGTGTTAAGGTTAAGAAAGAAGATAGTAGCCTTATCTACTCCATTCTTACTAAGTTGGGACTAGCCTATTCTATGTTTGTTTCCACCTTCCATTCTACAAGAGAAGCCTTCATTTCTCAAGGACAAACCTACAAGTCCCCTTCCTTTGATTCCTTTTGTGATTCTTTAATAAGAGAATAAGAAAAAATCTTACACCTTGGTCTTCTTCATCTTGGAAACTCTTCTAAGAAAGCGTTAGCCGCCCAGAGCAACCAAATCCAAAGAATCATAAGAAGTTGTATCCTAAAAAGAATGGTCCTAAACCAAACAAGGGTCCTAAGCAATTTCAGCCTCAAAATGAAAAATCATTTCAACAAAATGATAAGACAAATAAAAACAAAGGGAAGAAGACTGATAGACATTGCAACTTTTGTAATCGAGATGGCCACTTAGAATCCAAATGCTTTAAGAAGATGGAAGCCTTGGAAGCAGCAATGAAGAAGCATAACATCCATTTGGAGCACTCTTCAACTTCAACTTCATCTTCAGGAATGGCACTTTCTGCATGTGGTTGTCAAGCATCTCGGTCTGGCTATGCACTAAATGTATCTTCTTCTTCTCATTCTCATGAATGGCTCATTGATTCTGGAGCTTCTTATCACATGGCCAAAAACAAAGCCATGTTTTCTTCTTTAAATGATTGTAACACCAAAAATATATATGTTGGTGATGATAGATCTCTTAGTGTTGTAGGGACTGGAACTGTTCATATAGACAATGGTCAGTTTAATGATGTATTATGTGTTCCAACCTTATCCTGCAACCTTCTATCTGTATATCAGATAACTCATTCAGGTGAAGGTAAAATCGTTGAATTTTCACCTCACGATGTTGTAATTAAGGACCTAAGAGATCCTAGACAGATTTTAGCTACTGGCATTGCTGATGATTCTTCAAGGTTGTATAAGTTTCACAACTTTGGGTCATCAAATCTTCCCTCAATATTTGTTGCTCATAATGATGAAGTGAGCAAACTTTGGCATGAGTGATTTGGTCACTTAAACTATCGCTCTCTTCAGAATCTATGTAAAGAAAATATGGTGACAGGTCTTCCAATGGTATCTTGCAGAGATGGTGTTTGTTCCGGATGTGTACTCGGAAAACATCATCGGGACAGTTTTGAAAAACGTGCCTCTTGGCACGCCTCGCCCCTTTACAGCTTGTGCATAGTGATTTATGTGGTCCACTTCCAGTTGCTTCATTCTCTGGCTACAAGTATTTCTTAACTTTCATTGATGATTTCTCCAGACGCACTTGGGTATACTTCTTAAAAATCAAGAGTGAAGTATTTAACATGTTCTTGGCCTTTAAGGCCTTTGTTGAAAAACAATCTGGACATCAAATTCTTAAGCTAAGATTTGATAATGGCGGAGAATATGTTAAAAACACATTCATCAACTTTTGCATTGAGAATGGAATTCAAATGCAACATACAGTTCCATATACTCCACAACAAAATGGTGTAGCTGAAAGGAAGAATCACACCTTAAAGGAAATGGCTAATTGTATGCTTCAATCTAAAGGACTTAGTCTTAATTATTGGGCAGAAGCAATTAACTATGCAAATTACATAATAAATCGCACTCCTACTAAGGTTTTAAAGAATATCACTCTAGAAGAAGCATGGAGCTCAATTAAACCAGATGTAAGTCACTTTCGTGTTTTTGGAAGTGAAGCATGGGCCCATATTCCAGATGAGAAACATAAAGCTTTAGAACCTAAGAGTGAAAAATGTATTTTTGTTGGATATTCTGAAGATGTCAAAGGATATAGAATTATTCCACTTAAGTCGAAAAATGTTATCATTAGAAGAGATGTAAAGTTTGCTGAAAACATATCGGTCTGTGAGCCTAGTTCGGTGGATGTGCCACCTCGCCCTATCTCTTCTATGTTTGAAAATATTTCTTCTTCAGATGATGAAAGTGAGGATGAAAATCCTCCCCCACCTTCTTAGGATCCTCCTTCAGCTCCTCATCTTCCAAAATGGGTCTGTGCTACTCGAGATGCAGCAGGTGATCTTGCCGGTGATCCTACAGATCAACGACGTACACGTTCTCAGTTTGATAGAGCCTCTTCTTTACTGGCTCAAGCTTCAGTGAATTATGATCCTGACACCTTTGCAGAAGCTTCAAGCCATCCAGATTGGGAAGCAACTATGAATGAAGAATATAATTCATTATTGGCAAATGATACATGGGATCTTGTTCCTCTACCAAAGGGACGAAAACTTGTTAGATGCAAATGGGTTTACAGAACCAAGTATGGACCAGATGGGAAAGTTGATAAACATAAAGCTCGTCTTGTTGCAAAGGGTTTTTCACAAGTTGAAGGTATCGACTACACTGAAACCTTCTCCCCTGTTGCCAAAATGAACTCTATCCGCCTTGTTCTTTCCCTTGCTGCTTCTTTCAAATGGGAAGTCCATCAGATGGATGTTAAATCCGCCTTCTTGCATGGGGACTTGCATGAAGAAATCTATATGGAACAACCTATTGGCTTTATACAAACAGACTCCAGCCTTGTATGTTGGCTTAAGAAATCCCTTTATGGTCTCAAGCAAGCTCATCGAGCTTGGTATGCCAAAATGGATAACTTTCTTTTAGAATCTGGCTTCTCTAGGTGTCATTCCGACAATACTGTCTACACCAAGAAAGTGGGCAAGTCCCTTATCATTCTTGTTCTTTATGTTGATGATCTTATCCTGACTGGTAGTGATCCCAACCTTATAAACCATGTGAAGTCTAGCCTTAAAAGGAAGTTTGAAATGACAGACTTAGGACACTTACATTATTTTCTCGGTCTTCAAGTCTTGCAATCCCAGGAAGGTATTTCCCTTTCTCAGTCCAAGTATGCCTGTGATATTCTACGCCATTTTCACATGGAAGAATGTAAGCCAACCCCTTCTCCCTTTCAGTCTGGAGTCAAACTTTCAGTCACTTGTACTTCTCCTGAAGTTGATGCTACCTTATACCGTCAACTTGTAGGAAAACTTTTGTATCTAACTCATACTCGTCCTGACCTTTCCTTTGCTGTTGGCCTTGTTGCTCCGTTTATGCAAAACCCACATGAAAGTCATTGGAAAGCAGCTAAAAGAATACTTCGTTATGTTCGAGTTACAGTTCAGTTTGGGATTCATTACAGTGCCGAAGCAGCTCCTCTATTGGTTGGTTTCATTGATTCCGATTGGGCTGGTGACCCTGATGATCAGAATTCTACTGCAGGTTATGTGTTCACTCTTGGTTCAGGACCTATTACATGGGCTTGTAAGAAACAAGGTGCCATTTCTCTTTCTTCAGCAGAAGCAGAGTATCGTGGTGCCGTAGAAGCTAGTAAAGAAGCCTTGTGGCTTCGTCAGATCCTGTCAGAGTTTGGCTTTCAGCAGCAACATCCGACTACACTTTGGTGTGATAATCAAAGTGCCATTCAGCTATGCAAAGATCCAGTCCAACATCAACGCAACAAACACATTGAACTGCACATGCACTTAATCAGAAAGCTCATTCACGACCATGTTCTTGAAGTGCAATATTGTTCAACAGATGATCAAGTTGCAGACATCTTTACAAAGGCTCTCACAGAGGCGAAGTTCACTAAACTTCAATTTATGGTTGGAGTTCAGGAAGTTGTCACTAAGTGGGGATAGGCTCTAGTGCCTCCTTCCTTCTCCTATTGTGTCATATTTATAAATCCTTCAATCCTATCCCAAGTTGTTCTTAAGGGGGGATGTTAGGATATTCCGACACATAGGAAATAGTTAAGTACAACTTGGTCTAGTATAGAGTTAGGTAAAGTGTGTTTCTTTACTATGTACATTTTGTAACTTACAATTCGACGATCATGATATGTAGTGATCCGACGGTTCATTCTCTCCTCGGTATTACCGACACTTAATCCGTGGCTTAACACCGGATTGGTCCCTGATCTCTATTTAAAGAGCATGGAGGGTCATTTGTAGGGTAATCTGTCTATGAGAGAAGCATATGTAAATTTTCATTCTTTTATTAATAAATTGCCTGAAGTGGCCACGTTGGCTCAGGTCGTGGACTGTTTCCCTCTTTGAGGGTTTTAACCACGTCAAAATACTAGTGTATTCATCTGTGATCTGTTTGTGAGCGGTGTCCTTTGGTATTCTGTCTGAGGAACTTACCCTGTAAATTCCTACAATTATTAAAAGAGATGATGAGTTAGTGTGGGATAAACTATCCTCCTAAACCTAATTACTTTTATTTAATAACATTAGAATGTAAGAGATAAATTGTGTGGTGGTGCAAACTTCTCTGGGAGTTAAATTGCCCTTCAAATGCTCAAATTCTCATGTGGTGTCTTTTAAACAATAAAGTCCTGAATTAGAACATTTTGCGAAAGAGGAAAAATATTGGACCAAGAACATTCCCATTATGTAAGATGGTTGAAGAAAAAAAATTCCATCTAATTTTGAATTGTTGATATACCAAACAAGTATGGTTTGAGATTGAAGAGTCAACATGCTTAAAACATGTTTAGAGAGGTTTGTTTATAGAAGAAGCATTAAAAAAACCATGGGATAATAATTTGATCATAACATTTAAAGTAATTCCAATTATCACAACTTGGGGATTGTGGCTAGCAAGAAAAGTCAATTTTTTTGAAGGCAAGTTCATCATACCTTTTTAACGTGATTCCTAAATCCTTTGTTTTTTATATATATTTTTAATATCATATTAACAAAAAAAGCAATGGCTCCATGGAAAGTTGGAATGAGATAGTGGATAGGGAAACTCCTTGGAGTCAATTGGGGTTATCTCAAGTGGTTGGAAGAATGGTTGTTATCTCCCCCACCTAAGTTCAATTCCTTGCAAATGACATGATGATGATAAATATTGTTGTAATAACAATGTGCCTATGAATATTGTTGTATTGACCCTCACTCTCGCCCTTGACCTGAGAGAGAGGATGATTTCCCTTGAAAAAAAAGGAAGACTCCTTGGGATATTATTTGTAAAACCTAATAATAATTAATTGAATAAAAATAATCTAGTAACTAATAATAAATATAATTAAACAATTATTAGTATGTATGAATAATAATAAGTAAATTAATACATCCCCTGATGGGGGTGTCAAATGAGAAATTAGCGGTTCAAGATGAGGGTGTTAATATCCTCACCATATGTCATTTATGGTAAGCATGCAGGCCGAGGATGCATCACCTGACGGGTGTTGGGTGAAGGTTCTAGAGATGGAAGAGAGGTTAATTGACGTTAGGCTGGTTAAGGGACTCATTTGCAGGCTGTGGGAGATGAAGGTGGTGACTGCGGTGGGTGCGAATTATTCGGGTGCATAGGGTTGCTTAACCTTCAAGTCATGCCATGCTCCTTGGTTGCATAATGTGAGGAGGGGTTATGTGTTGGGGAGGTATAATGTGTTATAGGCTATGGAGTCGGCTTCGATTGTGGCTACTTGGGACCCTAAAACATTGTGGATAGAAAAATATTTTTAACAAGCAGGGCAAAGTGGGTTTGGTAAAACTATTGAAGCTCGAAACGACGACAACATGGTTAGAGGGACACTCAATTGATCTGTGGTGTAGGTAGTTTTTTTAATTGTGCCTATGATGTCCTTCTTATTTATAGTTTTGATGTGGCGAGATTTTCCAACCTAGAGGGCATTGTTGTTGGTTTGGGATTTTCGGCAACTTGCATCTCATTCTGTTGTGAGTTTGGCTGGAAATTTGTGTGTTTTGGGTTTGTGGTGAGGTTGCATGAGGGGTGGTCCATCAAACTCAAAGTGTGGATTTGTGCCTCGGGGGCTTGGAATACTATGTGGTGATGGGTGGATGGTATGAGTGGGTGCGTGGGGATGTGACATTTCCAGGGTAAGTGTGCAACTCTGTGACATTGGTCTAGAGGTTGGGCCTATGGGGGGGTTTCTTGGATTGGGTTTGCAGGGTGTGTGACTTTTGCATTTTGGGAAGAGAAGAGGGCATGGAAGGAGAAGAAAAGGTAGTGGGGCTGCACACATAGAGGGGTCAACCCTTGAGGAGTGAGAGTTGCGCACCTAGTGGACCAGAGAGGCATTAACAAGGAGGTGGACCAAGAAAATATTTCTCCTAGCAAGATGGACCTCTTGCCTCCATTCGATTCTCTTGAATCCCATTTGAGGAAACTCACATTGATGGTATAACAATTAGCTTAGGATCGACATGAATATTGGAATGAGCTTATTTCCTTTATGAATGATTTACAACACCACCAGTTTCACATGATGGATAGGATAATGTATCTCCAGCGTGGACATAAGAAAATTCAGGATAGACAAGACCAATTGGAAGGTCATATGGCACACATGGAAGCACATGTGCATGAGACATGTCTCTAACCTCTACTGCCATGAAATGAACTAGATGCTCTAGATCCAGGTAATGCTAATATTCTGGGATGATGATCATGTGCTTTTTGTTTTTGCATAATTTTTGTTTATTGTGGGTAGCTTGCATGAAATATAATAGTTCTATTTTACTCTTATCTCTATGTTTTTTCCAATTCCTCTTTGCCAACAAGTCCACTCAGAATGAGGTAGGAGGCATTTTGTTTATGAAAATTCCACGATGTAATCTTTTGAAGAATGAATATAAACTTTTGACTTACAAAAAAAAGAAGTAAATTAATATATCATTATTATAATAATAATAAATCGATAATAAGAGTTTAATAAATAATAATAATTAACTAGTCAATAATAATTAAATTAATGAAAATACTTATGTAACTAATAGTAAAAATAATTAATTGTGTTTATATCAGATGGTTGAGAGGAATGGCGTTATCCTCTCTTTCTAAGTTCAGTTCTCGCAAGTCACATTTTGAACTTTGATGTAATGGATTTGAGCCTTGTTGTTGAGTCTAAATAGTCCCTTAAGAACTGAAACATATATATTCCTCATATGGAATATAACGATATTTCTCATGAAAAAAACTAATACTAGAAATAATTTAACAATTATTAATACGTATGTCATAAATTTGATGCTAAATCATGCATATTTCACATTAATATGACATAGTTTTATTTAATGTGATGCAAGTGTGGTGATAAGATGATGCTAATGAGATGCAATAGTTTTGGATTTCAATGCCAAAACAATGCAAATATGATACCCAATGATACAATGCTTATGAAACATGACACTAAGATAAGGCTATTAAGACAAAAGTCCTAGATTTTGACACCATGATGATACAATATATGACACATGTGGAAAATATCATGATGCAAAGTTGACACTAAAAGTCATATTTTTTATAATGTACAACATAATAGATGGTGTAAAAGTGACATAGAACAATGTTTTGTGATCATTTCATCACTAATACACTATGAAGTGATGTGATGATGCAAAGTTGACACAAATCATGATTCCCTATTGTGCCTTATGTTTAAGATCGTTAAAAGTTACTTTCTCCTAAAAAAAATATAATATATGACAATGATAAAGATGACACTATAGTATGATATTATAGTTGTGCCACACGCCTAACCCACACATTCACTCATATAAACAATGCACTCATAAATGTAATTATCCATGGACATAAACATAAATAATCCATACACCTTACCTACACACATAATTAACAACCATTAGTGATGCACTTATGCACATAACTGATGATTGAAAAAAAAGAACAATACATAACCTAACTTATGCACCTAACCACATATCTAACCCACACACCAACACACATAAGGGACATACCTAACATGAGTGATACATCATCTATATGCATTTACCCATGCATCTAAAACATTCACTTTATCAACACATTTTACGTTCTTTTGGTATGAACGCATGCCTTCCCCTTTGGAACTTACCCACTTTTAGCCTCGTCCCTTCGGATCCTATTAGTTATAAAAAATTTTGCAACTAAGCTAGTTTGTGAGAAAAATAGATAGTTTAAGGGAATATAATGATTTTTTCCAAGAAAAGGCCAAAATTATATGAAAACACTAATTCTTTTGAGAGAATCTTCACAAAATCATTGTTTTCTCCTAAAAGTTTAGTCTCTTTTTTTTTACAATTGATATGTTCAATTTTATAAGTAAGCATGTAAACAAAATACAACACTTATAGACAGTAAGGGAGAAGTCATGAAAATGTCAAATTTCAAAAGAATCGTCATAAAAAATTGTCTTGAATTTTACATATCAATTTTATAATTAAGCATGTAAACAAAATACAATATTTATAGGCAGTAAGGGAGAAGTCATGAAAATGTCAAATTTCAAAAGAATCCTCATAAAATATTGTCTTGAATTTTACAATGTTTTTTTAAAACAAGGTGTATATCTTTTAAAATAAATAGTAAACTAGATAAAATATATGTATATTTTACATATTTAATTTGACAACATGTTAAAATAACTTCACATCATAAAAAATAATTTAAATATCATAAAATTTCATGGAATCAAAAAATAAATACATGTAAAAAATGGATATAAATGTTCTAATTTTCCAATATCAAATGCAATAAAGTCTTAGCGAAGATTTCATAAAATTTGATAAAACAAGAGGGAAAAAATAATGAAACTCATATTTTTCCTTTCACGAAAAAATTGCATAAAAATAAATAAATAAGAAACAATAAATTAACCAAAAAAAAACTTTTTTTAACCCTATGTAAAAGCAAATGAATCAAGTGATAGCGATGATGGTGGTGGTTTGGAGGCATATGATGGAGGTAGTGGGTGGTGAAAAAAAGACAAAGTAGGGAGGAGGAGGTAGAGGAGGGGTGGATAATTGTTTCTAGGAGGGGTAGAGGAGGGTTGGAGAATTATTTCCAGGTGGGGTGGAGGGTCAATTCACTTAATTGACTCTTAACTTCTATACCAACTCTTCTACCCATCATCCCTCCTTTCAACCAAATAATTGTGTGTGTGCTTTTTGAATCATTTTAAATCTACGAATATATATATTTTGAAAATAATAAAATAAATAAATAACTTACAACAAAATTGTTCCATATCTTTGAAAGATCGTTCTAATAGTCCAAAGAGTGTTATTTGACTTTCAAGGAAAAATATACAATAACATTACAAAAACTAGCTTTTAAAAGGAGTGCCTATGAAAGTGATCTAATATTATAGTGGAGAAAATGGTTAAGTGGCAAAGAGTTCATTTAGTAAATCAACTCTCAAGCCATCCCTACACTCTCTTCCACCTCCACCTCCCTTTCCCAACTCGTTGCCTTTGACCACCTATCACCACAACCACGACCACCACCATAGTGAATTAACTCTTCACTCCTCTACCATATCCTCCACACATTTATCCTCCTCCACCTTCCTTCCCTACCAATAGCCTCTATCTCTTACCTCAAACTACCACTTAATTCATTGAATTGAGTGGCCTCCAAGTGTAGTTAATCATTTTTTAATTGTTTTTGTTATTTGCAAGAAAGCAAATATCCCTCCTTATCATCACTAAGGATACAACAATGAGGTCATGTGATTATCTATATATATATATATATATATGTTGGTAGCCTGTAAGGAGGAAAACTTCTATTGCTACTAGATTCCTTTCCATCTTAGGTCATTAACCTATTTACTTATGTTTGAGAAACATGAGCTCTTAGCCAATCGAAAGTAGTTTTAGGTCAAACTCTAGGACCAAACATGTGATTTTAGCCTAGATAATATTTGCAAGAAAGCAAATATCCCTCCTTATCATCACTAAGGATACAACAACGAGTACACGTGATATGGTTTGATAGTACAATGATGACCCCATTTATATAGGCAGGAGTTCCCTTTCATAAGAGACATGCCCTTCCATAAAAAAATATTTATTTTCATAACATTGCCTTCCCTTTTAGAAGTGTTTTGTCCTCAAATCATGTGGATGAAAAGGCATGTTTATCTTTGTCTTTTTATTGTAATCTATTCACAACTTTTTGAAATCTTGAAGTTGTCATTTTTGAATATACAAGATGATATGAACTTCTAATTGTGATACAAAATTGTCACATTTTGAAATGATCTAACCATCCCAATCAATCTTTTGTGGAACTTTTCTATTATTTGATACTTGAGATGAATTTTTATCATAAGAATTAATTGTGTTAACACCAACATTCTTCAAAACATAAGTTTGACATTTTCTTCCTAAATGATCTAGATAAGTTGATTAGTTGAAATGTCTTCTATTATGATTTGGGTGTTGATAAAGAGTTCATGTGACCCGATATTCCCTTATCTTTTTTTTTTTGGTCAAGTAAGAGTGGAATCTTCAATTAACCTAACAAATATTACATATGGTACACATCTTTACAAGTGTAAAGCCCAAAAAGACAGACCCGTTGATGATCAACATACAACAGGGTTGACAGAACACATGACACAAAAATCCCCCTGGGCAATAAACCTAAGTGTTCAGAATGCTGATCTCACTGCAATTCTTCTCATTCAATTCTTGCCGCTCTAACTCCCCAATTCTTATCCCTCCGTCTCCACCATCTATCTAACTTTCAATCGGACGGTTTATAAATTCTCTGATCAACCATGATCCACCGTCGCTCTTACCTTTAATCGGACAGTTGAAAATTGCTCCGATCAACTGAGTTGCACGGTGATCTTGCACCGTAGATCAACACCCACTTAATCTGACGGTCCTCAAGTTATCGCTTCGGAAACTTGCACAGTACTTACCCGCTTTACGGATCCGATATAGATTAAAACCTTGATCTATAAAGAATTCGGGTCCGCTCTTCGACTTAACCTTCGATCATGTTGGAACCTGATATCCATTCGATGTCGAAGACCATCAGATCCTATGGCCTGTGGCCCTTCAACTAGCACACTGTTTATCACCTCCTCAACCCTCGTAGTTGACTATGACGTGAGCATTGACTGAAGGATTAACAATTAGGATTTACTGCAGCACTTTTACCTGGCTCTAGTACTTCCGCTCTGTCCTACTCCCGCTCATCTACCTCCTGCCCATTATTCATGATCTAGAAGTACTCAATGTCTTTGGCTGCCTATCGATGACAATCTTCCC
Source organism: Pinus tabuliformis (assembly GCA_031772625.1). Taxonomy (NCBI): domain Eukaryota; kingdom Viridiplantae; phylum Streptophyta; class Pinopsida; order Pinales; family Pinaceae; genus Pinus; species Pinus tabuliformis. The sequence continues at coordinate 610,796,120 of CM062804.1, forward strand.
TCAGTTTACCAGAGGGTATAGACTCCCAATCATACCAGATATAGTTTTCCTTGCATATCACACCTTCATTTGCCAGAAGATCAGCTAACATATTGGCTTTTCTTCGTACATGAACAAAACTAACGGTTCTTAGGGTTCGCAAGTGGGAATGAATACGTTGAAAGACCTGCGAGAGCCTCCAGTGTTTCAACACTTTTCCAGGTGTCGTTCCATTACACATTCTCTTGGCCGCATTAATGACCAACTCCGAGTTAGCTTCAATGATGGCATTGTGTAAATTTAACTCATTCAGGATTTCCAGGTACTATTCTAAGGCCATGAGCTCCGACATGTTATTAGTGGCCATCCCCAAATGACGGTGGAAAATATCCTTTATGCTCCCCTACTCATATCTTATAACTCCTCCAAATCCAACCATCCCTGGGTTGCCCTTAGAGGCCTCGTCTATATTTATTTTCCAAAAACCATGAGGGGAGGCTGCTAGATATCTTTACTAGTAGTTGTTTTGTTCAAAACCTTAACAACGCCTAGGGGAACCAGAGAAGGTAGACCCAATTGCCTCAGTATGCATGCCTCCTGGGCCGTAGGGGGGTTCTCAGGAATTTTCCACATTAGGGCTCCTACTATTCTTTGATATGTCGTAGAATTTGGACAATGATATTCTAGGTCGAGCTTATTTTGTTCTTGAAATACCTGCCATTGTGTTCTTTCCAAACATCACAGATAATAAATCTTGGAACTAGAGTCCAAGATTTGTTGATGATTTCATTACCTGAGAAGTATTTCCTCCAATTCTTCAGTGTTTTGGTGATGCTGAATTTGTCCCTGTCAGGTTTCCTGAAGACTGAGGCCGCCCAATCCCACAAAGTAGAGGTGAAGAGGCAGAGGTTTAGTAAATGCTCCACTGTTTCTTACTGTAAACCACATAGATGACATTTGGATGGGCCAACAAATCCCCTTTTTAGAAGATTCTCCCATGTGAGAATTTTCTTTTGGTGAACCAACCACATAAACAACTTGACTTTCATCCATTGCGAGTTCCTCCAAAGGTCATTCCAAACCTGGTCAGGGTTTGGATAATCAAAACCTAGAACCTTGCGTTTGGCTTCTTTAAGGTTAAAGGTGCCTTTAGTGTTTCTACCCCATCTCAGTTGGTCAGACGAGGTAGACACTAAAATCTTCCTCTTCTCCAAGTCAAGAGCAAGGGAATCTACCTGGGCTTTCAAAGGACTCTCTTCACTGTAACCAAGATTCTTCCACATTCTCCATTTATCATTGTCCCTTACCTGATCCTAGAAGTCACTTACCATGAGTAAACCTTTGCTGTCAGTGTCATTTTTGAGAGCGATTAGTTCTTCTCTAAACAAATTTGGTTCCTGCTACCAGTTATCCTCCCAAAACCGTGCAAGGTTCCCAGCTCTGATCTCCCAGAAACTATGCTGCTGGACAATGGCTCTATTCTCCTAGGCAAGGTTCCAAATGGGGGAGCCCTTGATGAGCCCTAACATTCTGATATGATCCCTCTCCTGCCAATTATTTTCATATTTCTGCTTCCAAAGCTTGGCCCAAGGGGTTGTCGATTCCTTGAGACACCTCCACCTAAGTTTGGCTCCCGATACTTTGCTGAGTATTTCAGGGTCATGAAGACCCAAACCACCATGGTCCTTAGGCTTGCAGAGCTTGTCCCAAGCTACCAAAGCCCACTTCTTTTTCTCTTCCCCTTTGCCCCAAAGAAAATCTCGTTGAATACTCTTGATTTGTTGTATAACTCCTTTGGGAGCAAGAAGAGCTGAAAACATGAAAATGGGTATAGGCTGTAGGAAAACCTTTGTAAGCACAAGACACCTCGCCAAATTCAAAGACTTGTAGGTCCATTTCCTGACTTTATCATGAAGTTTATTAGTTACTGGCCCCCACACTCCCTTACTCAGAGGTTTGTCAGTAAGAGGAATTCCAAGGTACTTGTAAGGTATCTGAGCCCTTTGAAACCCAATAATTTTGGAAAGGTTCCTCTGAATAGCAATGTCAGTATTGAAAAAAAAACCTTTGATTTATCAAGGCTTACCTCTGTACCAGCAGCCAATGCAAAGTCGTTTAGGATTTGTTTGAAAGCTCTGGCTTCCTTGACCATAGGAATGCCCTGCAACATTGTATCATCCACAAATTGTTGATGAGTAGAGGCAGCCCCAGTCGAGGTAAGTTCCAGACCCTGGATTCTTCCTTCAGAATTTGCCATTTTGATCGCTCTACCTAGTCCTTCCATCATGAGAACAAAGAGGAAGGGGGAGAGCGTATCCCCTTGTCTGAGGCCCCTAGAGGGTATAAAGGTTCTAGAAGGAGAGCCATTAAGTAGAATGGAGAAACTAGCTGTGGATACAAGGGCCATAACCCATCTTATCCAGTTGTGGTCGAAGCCATAAGCTCTTAGCACTTCCCTGATGTACGACCAACTTAGCCTATCATAAGCTTTCACTAGGTCTAGTTGCATGATCATACCATCTTGCTTATTGCTCTTAAGGGAGTGTACTACCTCGTAAGCTTATATGATGTTGTTGAGAATCTGTCTTCCTTCCACAAAACCAATTTTCTCCTTTGAAACGAGAGTAGGAAGAAGAGGCTTGAGTCTGTTAGTGATCACTTTGGAAATAATTTTGTACACCACATTACAATAGGTGATGGGTTTGAATCTGTCTGGTGTCATAGCTTTTTCTTGCTTTGGAATCAAAGCTATGAAAGAGGCATTAAGAGCTTTCAAAATAGTTTTGGATCTCCTAGAGTCTTCCACAACCTCAAGGATATCTTGTTTGACTGTTTTCCAGCAAGCTTTGAAGAAATCCACATTGAACCCATCTGGGCCAGGGGCTTTCCCATTTTGCATCTCATTGATAACTTCACTGACCTCCTCTTCAGACACTGGATTGTTAAGATTGTGGTTGTCTTCCCTGGTTACAAGCTTAGGAATGAACTTTGTGAATTTGCTAATGAACCGAGATCTATCAACGAGAGGCTGCTTTGCTATGCTAAGGAAGTGTTGAACTAGGACAAATTCTATATCTTTGTGAGAGATGAGCTCTTTCCCTTGAGAGTCTTTAAGTTTAGAAATTCTATTGTGAGATATGTGATCCAAGGTTGATCTATGAAAAAATTTCGTGTTTCTTTCTCCTTCTCTAATCCACTGCACCGTCGATTTCTGTCTCTAGAAAATATCCTCTTGCATGCACCGATCTTCCCATTCATTCCGAAGAGAGTCAGCTTGAATTTTCCATTCCTTGGTAAAACCCTCTGTGATGATGATCTGATTCATCTCCTGGAGTTTCTGCTCAACTTCTTTTTTGGCTTTAAAAATATTTCCAAACTCTTGTTTGTTCCAATCTTTAAGCCTAGATTTGATGTGTTTGAGTCTCTGCTGCAGCATGAACATTTTAGTGCCTTGAACGGGCCTATCTTCTGTCCACCATTTGTCAATATTGTTGGTGAAATCAGGGTGAGAGAGCCAGATATTTTCAAACCTAAAAGGTTTGTTCCTCGGTGTACCCATAAAAGTGGCTTCCAGTTGGACAGGCTAGTGGTCTGAGCCTCCAAAGGGAAGGATTAAAGCTGACATATCAAGGCCTGTGATAAGGAGGTCCTCTGAGATTATGAATCTGTCTAATTTAGAGGTGACTTGAGAAGCCCCTCCCCTCTTATTATTCCAAGTAAAAATGCCATTTACTGTTTCTGTGTCCACTAGCCCCATGTTATTCATGAAGTTCTGGAAAGCAAGGGAGTCCCTGCCTAGTTTTCTGGTCCCGCCTTTTTTCTCTGTAAGAGATCTGATCATGTTGAAATCCCCTGCCAGAATCCAAGGTATATCAGGATATCTCTCCCTCAGTTCCTCAAGGGAGGTGAGAAGCTTTAGTTTGTCTTCTAGTTTTTGAGGACCATAGACGTTAGTGATCATGTAGATCTCCTTATCCCCCAAAGGTTGAATCACCATCGATAGATAATTCCTAGAAGCTTCAACATCCAGGATTCCAAGTTTTTGAGGATCCCATAGAGTGAGAATCCCACCCACCAAGTTATCCGCTTTAACCTCTAGATATTCATACTTGATTAACCATTTGCTATGTATCTCTCTGATCTTGTCCATCGAACATTTTGTTTCCTAAATAAAAACCATATCTGATTTTTCTTCCTTTATTCTACTACTAAGGTTTCTTTGTTTCCTTTTACTTCCTAGACCCCTAATGTTCCAGGTTGTAAGCTTCATTAAGATAGGTTTGTAAAGGAGTAACTGGTAAGATCCCTCATCTTACCTGAGTTAATCATAAGTTTCCCACATTTGGACAACAACTCATTCTATTTTTTCCTTCCTCTTTTCCTACTTGGGTTCTTGGAAGAAAGCATCGATGTATCCTCCATCGTTTTCACTCCCCTATTCTCCTGGCTGTCATGGTTTCTTTTGACTCCAGAACACTTTGTTTGTGCTCTCCAGAGGAAGAGTTGTTGAACCCTGTCAAACTCCTCTTTTGGCAGAGAGTCTACCCCTTTGGTGATTCCCTGCTCCAGAAACTTTTCAAGATCTAAATTCTCCCTCTCTAGAATCTCCTGCAGTTCATGGTCTTCCATTCCTGCCTCACTTGGGGTTATCTCGTTGTCTCTGCTGAGCTCCATCATGCTCAGAAAATCATCCATTTGTTTGTTGTTTTCTGGTATATCCTCCATATCAGCATCCCTTTCCTTCTCGGTGGGAATATTCTCCACTTCCTGGTTCATCCCATTGTTTTTGACTTCTTCTTCTAAGATCTTGAAACTATTGTGGTTCAGTTGTCCGTCTTTAGTAATTTTCTTTTGGTACCGCTTGCCTCCTTTCCCTTTACCCCCAACCTTAGTAAAACCTTCGGGATCCTTGTTTGTAGTGGCTTTTATATTGCTCTCCGTCTTGTTCATTGGGAAGTCCTTGTATAAGCGCCCGTGTTCATGGCACTTACGACACCTAAATGGGACGTGTTCATAGTCCACAGGGTGTACCCATTACTCATCATACACTTCTAAAATGATTGCATCCAGAAGTTCCCTCGATAAGTCCATTTCCACACATATCTGGGCGAAGGAAGTGTATTTGCCTCTTAGAGTAGCATCTGAGATCTTTATAAAATGCCCTAGTTTGTTGCCAATAGCCTTTAGAGACTCTGACAGCCAATAATCTAAAGGGAGGGAGTAGAGTCTTATCCATACCGGTACCGAGGTGAAAGTCTCTCATTCTAGGACGAAGTTCATTACCCATGGTCTCATGTAGAGGCCTACAGAAGTGTAAAAATAGGGTCCTCCCTCGAACACTCTGTCTTTGTCCTCTAAGCTTGTGAACACCACTGTGAAGAAGCCCTTGGACCCAAGGTGAAGGTCAATTTTCCCTTTTGGTTTCCAGTGGTTCCTGATCCATGCTTGTAAAGCCTTCTCCGTCGGCCAAATCCCCATAAATTTGTAGATAACAACATATTCCGCCATGTGTTCTCTGTGCACCTGCAGCGCTGGGTCACTTAAAACAACTCGAGGAATGGTAGTCGACTTGGGTTTACAGGCCCAAGATGTGCTTGGAGGAGCAACTTTCTTACTGCTACCCTTTGTTCTCTTCTCCTTGCTAGCTTCCTCATGCTTCTCTTCCTGTCCTTGAGGTCCAATGGTTCCCGATTTTTCTTTATTCTTATCCTCTGCTACTATCTCCGTTGGTTTCTTGAAGCGATGCGATCCACCTCCCTTGCTTCTGTCCACAACCACTTGACTGTAGGAGGGAGCCGAACTCCCCCCTCCACACCCCGCCATGGTGACCAACGACACAACCCTAGAGCAAAACCCTAGTTCAGATTTTCAGTATTTGATCCACTCATCTCGCTTCACTCTCCACCACCAAACAATATTGTAAAATTGAACCACTTGATATTCCCTTATCATGTTTATGGCAATTTTTATATTTTCTTCAGGTATATGATTACCTGCATGCATAGATGTTGTTTGGTAGATCGTGAAATCTTCACTTGGAATGTATTTCATTTGTACTATAGTATTCGAGTATGTCTTCATTTCAATTGGATTCATATTTTTCTAAAATGTGAGGTTGGTAGGATCTGTACTTGTTCCCTTCTCCTCAACTTGTACGTTTTTACATGAAGACTTCAATGCTTCTATTTGGATAATTTGTTCTATTATGTTTTATGATGATTGATTCATAGCCTTGGACTTCTTAACTTGTGCAAGTAATTCATGACCATGATCTTTTAAACACAATTTTCATTTTTATTTTTATATGAGGTAATTTCATCAAATTCTTTCAACATTCATGATATTGACATTTGAAATTCCAGACTGATTATCTTTGATGTATCATTCAGGTATTTGGATGAAGGTACTATCGAATCTAACCTTAGTGTAATGTCTTGAAGTGTCACCTTCTTCTTCTTATCAAAAAAATTAAAAATATTTTTCTTTGTGTTTAATATGAAGGTACCCAATTTTTTGAACTAGGGTAAACCAAAAATTATGTCGATTTCTTCTTCAAACATAGTTATGCCACTGAATTGAGATATACATTCATAATCACCAATTGGTACATGTAAGTCATTAATTTATATTTCTTATTGAGAAAAATATATTTTCTTCCACCTATATTTGATTATGGAATTGATAATTCATTTGTCAAGTTAATATTGATGTAATTTTCCTTGTTGTTCATGTTGATAACGATATTAACCTATTTTCCTTTAATACTCCCATTTAGAGAAAATAATCCTTAACATGATGAAATCGAACAATATTTATGAGAAAATATTCCTTCCTTTATCTTATTAAAATTGATTTTCAATCTTCAAGTACTCAAGGGCTTGAAGACTATTTTTTTAGTTTTTCTTCCATTTTCTTTAATTTAAATCAATGAATATATATTTTATAATTTAATTTTTCCCATAAGTTGAATTTAGGGGGTATATATATGTGTCTATGTTTTCTTTTTCCACCAATTATTAAACTTTATATTTAATAATAAGGCTCTTAAAACTCTTTGACTTTACTTGATAACTCTTAACTTCTTCGCTTCTTTTACTCTGTTTTTGTCTAATCCACTAGTATACCTTTTTCTAACAAATGACGGTATAATAATTTCACCCTATTAATATTTTTTTTGTATCTAGAGGAATTGACAACTAGGATGGTCTCGTACTCATGTGACAAGGGGTCAATTCAAATCACTACCACTATAACCTCTAGGTGTATGTGTATGCCCCTTCTATAGGCACTAGTGAATTGGGGAGATTTGAACCTCAAACCTCCTCGTACTTAACACTTCATTTTCACATCCATTACCAATTGAGCTAACCCTCGGGGGCTTGCACCCTAATGATATTTATTCAAAAGAATAGTAAATGTTTGAACATTACACATCACTGTATGGAGCGTATGTGTCACATGAAAAATTATGGATACTAACTTTTTGGGAAACTACAGTTCAAAACAACATACGACACCACTTGAGCAATAATCATGAATTACAATGGATTTCATGGACAATTGTTGGGGATGTAAGAAATATGTGGTCAATTGTGCAATTTAAATGGTGATTATTGTCAAGTACTTCATTTTTGGCCAATTTTGTTTAAGTTTTGATCAAGAAAAATCATAGAACTGATCAGCAAGAGCAAAAAATCAAAATGATGAAATAAGCCAGAAAGCGAGATCAAAAAAGAGAAAGCGATGATCATAAGAAGGAGGCAATTATATTGGAATTTGATAGAGTTGTGGAAGAAGGATTGAAGTTATACTTTTTAAAGGATATGGGATATATGGATTGAAGCACCAAATTTTGTCAAAGTGGACCAAATCCATCGAGTGAGATCAAAGTGATCAAAGTGGACCAAATCAAACGAGTAAGATTGGAGCAAAAAATCTATAAAAGGGTTACATGAAATGAGATAAAGAGAGAGATCAACCTATGTAAAAATGATGCTGAAATGAAGCCCAAAGCTCTTTTTCTATCATTTGAGTGTAGCAGAGTTCAATTGTAATTTTCTCCAATGTAAGTTTCAAAGATCTCGCACTTTCTCATAGATATGTATTGTAATGGTCCACTCTTATTAATAAAGAAAGGTGTTGCAAGGATTAATCTTGTTTTATATGTATGGAATGGTTATGATTTAGTTGGGACCACTTAAAATTTCTTTTGATATGTTGTTTCAATGTGTTATATATCATTTTCCTTTATGCATGTGCTAGTTTTAACTTCAAGAAGGTTTCTAAATAACTAAATGAATGTTGCATAATCATTTAAATAATGAATCATTCTTTTGTTAGTTCGTCATCGACACTATCTATCTATCAATCCCATTTAATTTTAAGTATCTCAACATGCCTAAGGTGAGATGTTTCTCCCTTGTGGAGAAACGAAAGGGCTGGTGTTGTGCTAGACTATAACACAAAGTTTTGTTGGCAACTAGTGTTTGAACCCTGGGTCTTGCAAGTGAATTTTTTGCGCCAACAATGGTTCCATTTCTTAGACCTGTGTATTTTGAGGGGATCTAAATCATGGTGTTGAGGATTATAAAAGGTTATATTCAAGAATGGTGGTATGAGAAGATTGACTCATTTATTCTACAACAAGCTCAGTTAAGACAGAAGAACTTGGAGTGGGTTAAGGAGGAATTCTTATATGCAGAAAAAGCGTGTGACCAATATAAAATTTCCTAGTGCAAGTTTCTTGAGGAACTACATGATTGGTTAAGAATATTGCAGATTAAGATAAGGACTCGAAATATCATTTGCGTTCATACAACTTGGACTACTGCAAATTTAGTTGCTTTGCACCGGCTTGATACTGAATTGACTTGAGCTGTAGATTTTTGGGTTCAAGAAACTTTAGAGGGCTATATAATTGAATTTGATGCAGAAGATCACCGATATTTCTCCAAATCTGAAGCATTTTTCAAATATGGGTTGCAGGGAAGATCATTGAAAGAAATCCCTCTGTGGATTAATGCTCTAATGGTAGAGGAAAACCTACTGCCGTTTCAAGAAAATAATATGGAAACTTAAAACCCTAGGTAATGGGGATAGGGTTTATGGCAGAGATGTTACTAAGTTGTAGAGGATGAGGGAACATTGCGATGGATGTGAAGGAGTTGTATAGGGTTTGATATTTTAGAGAAATAAGAAGGGCATGGATAACCGACAAGTGGTACCAAAAGAAGTTGCAGGAGATCAACAAAGTAGAAGAGAATTGTAGCGGATAGGTGAAGCTTTGGGTAGTCCGAGGTTGTGGGTAGGAGGAATATCTAGCCTAGTGTTGTGGAATAGTGAAGTAGGAGGAGGATCCCGTTATGGCGAAATAGAAGCCGCTAGAGGAGGTTTGGTAGGAAATAGAGATAGGGGAAGTGGAGCCCACTAGGAGTCGGAAGGAATCCATATGCCCAACACACTGAAACAACTAATTGTGATGAGTAATGAGAGTACTCCTATAGAAGATGACATGCATTTTGTAATGCAAAGATTATTATTTAAAGGTGGTTTGGTCCCTAGAAGAAGCAATCCACAAACTAGTAGTGCAACTGACTCTCTCCTGAACCTCTCTCTGGCACTGTATGAAAATCCTATTCATTTTCTTTCCAAATTAGTTAAAAATTTAAAGTTTCATTCAATTTATAGTGGATATGCAGCCAATAGTTCTATTGGAGTTAGTAGTTCTGGTAGTAGTGTTCAAACAAATTCTACGACATTTTCGCAACTGGGTTCGTATGTGTTTGTATTAATTCTACCTAGTCATACAGTTTTGTCAGGGAATATAACAAGTTCATTCACTCGGTACCCAGAATTCTTGGGCCAAGGAGACAACGATATTGAGGAACATTGGTATTTATGCAAAGCCATCTGTAGGGCTAGAAAAAACTCGAATGATACTAAGATCATTGAATTTCAAACCACTTTCAGGGATCAAGCACTTAGATGGCTTATTAAGTGGTCTTGTCTAAACCCGAATCCAACCCTTGATGCAATTAAACAAGAGTTTATTAAGGAATTTAAACTCCCTCATAAATATCAACAAGGTTTAGTAGAATTATGGGATATTAAATAATGAGAGGGTGATATTACGTGGGAACGCATATTACGTGGGAAACTCACCTATCTAATTAATCCTCATCATTAACGAGACTAGTTCATAAAAGCTTTGTTTTCGTTAACAAGAACTAGTTTGACACAAAAAATATATTGAAATTTTATAGGATACACTGAAAAAAGCAATGAATATTGAAGCAATGACGGGCTACCCACATGAATATAGGTCGGGTACATCTTCCAATGATATAACTATCATTGGATTACAACATTAGATTATTGGTTTGACGAAGAGATTGAAGGATATGCATGCCATGAGGCCTTTGCCGCCACAAGTATGGTGCATTAATTTCCATGTTGAGGGGCATCATGCTACTGAATGTGAAAGGTTGTAGGGAGTGGGCCCTTATGGTATGCCTATGGGACCACCTCAACCATTGCTAGGACCTACTACTGGAGTTACACAAGTTTCTTTAAGCGTCCCGTATCAGGAGAACACACAATATCATGCTTTTCCTAATCGTCAAGGTACGTCAACTAATGAATACTTTGAGATTTTTCATACGTAAAGACAAACACCTCATCTTTACCCTGTTTTGTAGAAGTAATCTAATGTGCCAAACAATATGTTTTATGATTTTTGTGGGTCGCCAACTCACCATACTGACCAGTGTAGAGTTTTAGATGTTCTGGATGATCGCCTTGATTGCACAACATTCCAAGTGAATGAAGCTCCTCGAAGATGAGGAGGTGGAGGGCAGAGAGGAGAAAGAACTGGAGGAAGAGGTCTAGTTCGATGTTATAACTATGACCAAGAGGGCCATGGCGCTCGTGATTGTCCATTACCTATGAGGCCCAGGTGCTCTTATTGTCATGTAAACACCCATGCCACTTAGGATTGTCCAAAACTAATTGCTCGCTGGGAAGAATGTAACCATAAAAGAGGTATAAATTTGATTATGCAGAACCAAGAGTGGCTAATTTAGTTCCTCATCAGAATATCAATATTGTAACCAGGGGAAGTGTTGTGGCTAGTATACCCCAATAATTTTTTCAAATTTATTATGGGGACCCTCCATGTAAATTTTGGGGCATATCACTCTTTTAACATTTTAATTTTATTAATTTTGCGATATTTTCACTTTTCTCAGTTTCTCATTTTGATTGCTTCATTGTGTGTGGTTTCTTGCAAACTTCCCAATGATCCAAATTTTGCTGAATTTGGACTTAAGGTTTGAAAATAGGACTTGTTCAAAGTTTGGTTAAATTTCAGTTCCTTGACTTAAAGTTTGTAAATTTCTATTTAATTATATTTCTTTTTATAAATTCTAAATAAATATAAATTTAGTTAATTTAAATTCAATCTAGATAGTCTAATTAGTCTAATTTTAATTAATTAGGTTAATTACATTTAATTTAATTTATTAAACATAAATAATTTGTAAATATTAAATTATTTTATTAATTTAATTAGTTATTAATTAAATGTAATTAATTAATTTAATTATTATTTATTATTTCTAAAAAAATTAACAATTAAATAATCTTTTAATATTTAATAATAAATTTTTTTATCAAAAAAACAAATCAATAAAAAAAATGGGTAGATTGGAAAGAGTTCCCTGGGATAGTTTTCCCTGAAAGTATTTCCCCAGAAACTTTAATAAAATCAACCCATGGAAATGGTTATGGGGAGAACCTTCTTAGGGAGGAAATAAAATCTGGGGAACAAATTATAAAGAGATGTCAGGGAGTTATTCATCATGACTTTAAGTCTCCGGTGGAACCAACAGAGCTCCTCTCAATGCTGAACACAGGAAAGGTGAATCAAGGGACTGAACTATGTTGCACTCCTTTTGAAGGCCACATGGTATATGTTATGTATGTTGGTCAGTTTTCTATTCGTGAGTTGATTCACCTCCATTGGTATTCGTCGTATTCTAGTATAAGCGCCAAAAGGGTCAGTGCTTTCGGGCCAACGTTATAATAGTATAATGTTATTCATAGTTTCACTGTTCGATATGCCCGGTTAACAAACATATTCGCATAGTCGCATATTCTAAATCATAGTCGCATAGTCGCATTTTTGGCTGTGACTTGTAAAGGTCGCATAGTCGCATTTTCTGGTGACATCTCTACGATTCTAAAAGGTGATTTTCTGACTAGTCGCAAATATAGTGAAGAGAGATAACGAACTCTCTGGGTGGCCGAGACTCAATTAATCACCACCACCCCTGCCCTCAGTAAAAGTTTTCAACATCCGTCAAGCCAAAAAGAGTTGGGTTTGAATCATAACCTTTTCTGGATGAGGATTTACAGTGTACGACGAAGAATATAGAATTCAGACTAGTTCCTGCTAGTTGCCAAGTGAAGAAGATAGAATTCAAGATAGTTTCTGCAACTCGCCAGGTGAAGAATATTAGAGTCCTTAGGCTTGCAGTGCGTGGATGGATTTAGTATGCACGGCTTCCACCGGATGAACAACGAAGGCTATGTCCGATAGCGAGATCTCTGGGTGGCCTTAAGCAATTTTCAACATTTTTCAAATCCAAAGGTTAATACTGAAATTAATAATGATTTCAGTCAAATCCAAATCCAATGAATGACTCATATACAACATAGTGACCATATACAACACAGTGACAAAGACTTATCGACATCCAACAGTAGTAGGTGAGGGTGTTCGGAGTCTGGTGGGTTGAAGACAGAAGAAGAAAAGCCTGCTAGGAATAGAAAGATCTGGGAGATTGGTATGTCTTTGAATCTGTAGATGGGGCAATTCGCTAATTTCAGCATCGCTTCTTTTTTATCCAGTTAGCAGCACTCATTTCGGGATTGACAGGATTGAATCTTATCAGAGGGTAGCTTTTGATCTAAGATTTTGTTTCTATATGTAGAGACGTGAAGCGAGTAACTATTTTTTGTAATTGATATTCATTTCAAGGGAGTATATTATAGATTTCATGGTGGATTTTGTATCTTTTCGCGTCGAGCGGATCATACATGCAGGCAGCAGGAACCCTCTGACACCATTATGGATTTATTAGGGGAAAGGACCTAGAGAAACCACAACAGAAACCTCTACAGGGAACAAAACCCTCTGACGCCATTCTGGATTTATTGGGGGAAAGGAGCTGGAGAAACCACAGCCTATGATTGTAGTGGAGCATTAACATGATTTCAAGGGTGTATTCTGTAGAGTTGGGCTGACATTCAGAAGGCATTTGCAGCTTCGCCTCCTTTACTTGACACATACTGGTTTCTTTTGGAGCGATAATGAGTTCTCGTTTGTTCAGTGCAACTGTACGAGAAGTGTGAGCAGTGTGGTCAGCAGTGAAAGCAGCGATCAGTGAGTAGTGTGAGAGTAGGGAGCTTTTATGCAGCAAAAGTATCGAGCAACGAGCAAGGAGCAGCAAATGCATTCAAACATGACAAAGGAACAAGAAATTTCAGAACATGTGGAGACAAATGATTTAGGACAAGTGAAAATTGCTTCATCCGCCAAAGCTGGGAAGTGGGTTTGGGTCAATGCCAAACAATATCGGGGCATTTTAAAATGAAGAATAGCCCGTCTAAAATGGGAGCAAACAAGGAAAAAACATTCTAAAAATAAAAGTACTCGACCCCTTCGCAAAAAGAACTCAAACAAGTCTCCTTTACAAGCACGTGGCAACAAGAAGTCTAGAAGAAAAGTAATTGATGATTCTGCCTTATATAGTCCCACATCCACACCTCTCACCTCATCATCTGATCTTTATATGAAAGAATTGTTAAATGCAAAACAAAGGTTGGAGGTTTTAGAATCTAAAGAGCATGAAAGAGATCATAAAAGTCATATAATAACAACTGAGAACAAGGCTTTAGCAAAAATAAATAAAGTTTTAAAAGAACAAGTGGCATTGCTACAGGAAGCTCTCCTGATAGGGAAGACAGATTGCAACACATGAAGGTGGATGTGCAAAACATAATAAATTTGTAGTGTAAAGTACAGAGATGGTGAATGTGAAATCATCCCAAGATAAAGGGAAAATGATTGCCCAAATAAAAAACCATGCATAGAACATAAGAGAAGAAACGAAAGGAGATTCCACCATAGTTTCCAAAACTTGGGCTCAAGTTATTAGAAATTTTGCTAATAAGGAAGGAGGAACAAATATTCAGGGTGACAACATGCAAATTAGAGAATGCAAGGAAAGACAAAACAAGGTAGCAAACATAATTATTAAAGGGGTGAATGATAATGGGAAAAATGAATGTACTCTTGACCTTGCAAGAGACTTCTTGAAAGACAAGTTGCTATGGAAAGGACAAATATGCCAAGTATGGAGGTTGGGTAAGTTTAATGGGGAGAGAGCCAGGCCCATAAAAGTCATTATTCCTAGCTTGCGTGATAAATATATCATTCTAAGCAAGAAACATCTCTTGAGGGGTTCTCGTTTTTTCCTAGAAGAAGATTTAACTGTAAAACAACATGAGGAAAGAAGGGGATGGAATTTTAAAGGTTAGGGCAGCAAGAGATGAAGGCAAGAGAGCATGGATTTACAAAGGCAAAGCTGTGATAGTGCAATTTGGACCTCCTTCCAAAACAGAGCAGCAAGATGGTAATAAAGAAGAGGCAACAAACTCTTCAACAGGAAATTAGAAAGCCCAGTATGGGAAAGCAAGGACAAAGACTCAAATGTGAGTCTTGCATGTCAAAATAAATAACAATCAAGCGATACCCAGATTTCCTTAAGATTAGTTTGCTGTAACTACAAAGGTTACCCATGGTGACGAGGACCTGGGTTAGGGCCTATTGCAGAAGATAGAGACATAATTTGCCTCATAGAAACACATGAGCATGAAGGGTGAAAGGCACCTCTATTTGAAGGATACTGGAAGATGGCAGTGTGGAACAAGGCAGCAGGGAATGACAAAGGGCATGGGGGTATCATGGTCTTAGTAAGGAAGAAAGAAGGTCGTCTCATTCAGTTAGAAAAAGAAGACTCAAATAAGCAATTCATTTGGTTTAAAATATCAAAAAATGGAAACCACATCAGAACCGCAACATGCTATTTTGCGCCATAGGTTTCAAAAATCTACAAAGGTAGAGGGTTTGACCACAAAGATCCATTTGCAACCTTAAAAACGGATATTGCAACATATTCACAGTTAGGTGAAGTCTTCATAGTGGGTGATTTCAATGCTAGGATTGCAAGTGAGCAAGCTAGCATTGTTTGTTGTAAATATGATTGTGACCCTATTTGGCTTACAGAGGAAAGTAATCATCAGTGGGAAATAATTTCAGAGGACAAGGGCTGGAATATCTTTGGTGAACAATTTCTTACTCTATGTGGGGACTTTGATTTAGTCATTTGTAATGGCTTGACTAGATGGGAAAAGTTCGGTAATTTCACTTGCAATACTTACAATGGAGCGTGGTAAATTATGTAATTTTCTCGCATGGTTTGTGTGAGAAAATGGAGGAAGTTTTGACTAGAGATCAACTGTGGGACTTGAAATCAGATCACAAGCCAATTTATTTATGTTTCTCTTGGATTGGAAAGAAACAATTAGAGTAAAACATTCAGCATGTCCAACAAAATCTCCCATAGGGCAGAATTGTTTTGACCCCAGAAAATTGTAATACCTTCAAAATGACGCTCGAGAGGCTCTTCAAGAAGGGGAAAATTGCAATTCACAGCATTCATAGGCATGAATTAACACATTTAATTCAATGCACACTTGCAAAGTGAAAAAGGGCAAAAGTTAAGAAGTCTAAAACAAATTGCTTTCCAATGAATGCTTGGTTTGACGAGGAATGCAAAAAGGCAAGGAGAATGTGGAAAGAGTCAAACAAGGACAACATAAAGCTCAAAACTTACAAGCAGTTACTAAGAAAGAAGAAGGCCAATTTCATGGTTTCAAGGAGGGAAGAACTAATCTTCCTTGGAAAAAGTAATCCCAAAGTATTTTGGAAGGAGATCCAACTGAAAAAGATACAAATTGGAAATAATATTACAGCTTCTAAATGGTTTACCTATGCAAGACAACTCTATGAGTAGGTTCCCAAGGTTGACACTCCCCCCTTGGTCAACACTGATACTAAACTCTTCACGGTACAAGAGGTAGAGATGTGTACCAATAAGTTGGGTGTTGGAAAAGAAAAAGACTTAGCTGAACTCCAAGCAGAATATCTAAAGTGGGGCTCAAAGATTCTTGCACCTCACATTACAAAAATCTTCAACAACATCATACAACAAGGGCTCCCCACAGAGTGAACAACTAATCTGGCAATACCTCTTTTTAAGAGCGGCGATGTCGATAATCCCTCCGATTATAGGACCATCATGATAAACCCTTTGTTTGCAAAGCTATTTGGAAGCATGCTAGAAAACAAAATTAGCAAGTGGGCAGAAGAAAGAGATAAGCGTGCTAAAGGGAAGCAGGGTTTAGACCTAAACATTCCACAGTTGATCATTGTATAACTTTAGGGCACATCATTGAAAAAGTTTGGGAGAAAAAGGAAGAAGTCTTTTGTTGCTTTGTTGATTTCAGAAAAGCGTTTGACTCAGTTCCTAGGGATAGGATTTGGCACATAATGGAGGAACTTGGGGTTCCTAAACATTTGAGAGCAGCTGTGCATATGTTGTATGAAGAGGTGAAAGTCAAAATTAGGACTTCAGCATGGTTTTCTGGAAGTTTTAGAAGCGATATCGGGGTCAAGCAAGGTTGCTCGCTGTCTGCTACCCTTTTTGGTTTATATATCGACAAGCTTGAGGAGTGGTTAAATTTGCAAGAGGGTGATGGTATCTATTTGGGCAAGTTTGTTATAAGGCTTCTTTTGTATGCAAATGAGCTTATTTTGATTGCTAAACCGTCTCTTGGTTTGCAAGAGCACTTACTATCCCTCGAGCATTTTTGTAGAAGTGTGGGGATGCAAGTCAATATCAGCGAAATGAAAGTAGTGGTCTTCTTTAAGAACATAAAACATAACTAGTATAAGTTCTACTTTGAAGACAACATTCTGGAAGAAGTTGCGGATTACAAATACCTCGGAATTGACTTCAACAAAAATCTAAATTGGAATGGTTGTAGAAAGAAAAGAACTTTGGGGGGTTGGAAAGCATTTTATGCTTTTCAAAATAGGTGTAGAGAGGCAGAGTTATGGGACTGGAAAACCACTCAAACCGTTTTTGGGCTTCTAGTGTTTCTAGTGATTCTCTATGGTTATGAATTATGGGCCAACAATACATCCGACATGTAGTGGAGACAAATTGAGAAAATTCAGAAGCGTTCGATTACAAATAAATTTAAGATTAAAAGTGCAGTTCCTTATTATATCTTGTTAAGTGAAACAAGGACTGCTCCTATTGAAGCAATTGCTATGGTGCGAGTTATAAGGTATTTAAAAAAAAATGAGCAAATGGAAGAGGGTAGATGGCCTAAGGTTGTCTTTAATGATAGATTGTGCAAGAGAAAAAAAACTTGGATGTAGCGAAATAACAAATGGTTTAGTAAATGGGGTATTTGCTTGAACGCGTGTCCCATAAACAACAAAGAAATAAAAAAATTTGTTATGGAAAAGTTCCACAAGCGTACTTGGGATAAGGAGATAGGAAGAAAGAAAAAAATACTATATTGAAGTGTTTAACCCCTCTCATAGTCATCAACCAAAAGCATATATAGAGGCCAATATCTCTTGGAGAGCCAAAATTCTCATTGCTCAGTTAAGGACTAATTCTCATCAACTCCGTTGTGAAGCAAGGCACTGGAAAAGGCCAAAGGAAGTGTGGGAGGAAAGAGTATGATTTTTTTGTTATTCCGGAAAAGTGGAAACGGAAAAACATTTCTATTTAGAATGTGAGGCCTTTAAAGACAATAGGGAAAGTTATGCAGATATGCTTGCAACTAGCTCTTGAGAAAATCTATTTAGCAGGGGGTTTGTCGAGAAGCTGGGAGCATTTATTTTGAAGCTTCACAGAAAAAGGGCCGAAGACATCAAGCAGATGAAGAAAGAACCTGTCTCATAAGCTATCTTTAGCCCATGAACGTTAAAATAATTTCTTCTTTCTTCTTTCCAGGCAAAAAATAATAATTAAAAATAACTAAAAATTAAAAAAATAAAAAACCATCTCAAGGGGCTTTACTTCACGTAGAGCATAACTTATATAACAAAGGATCAAGTAGGCTTATGAAGGAGGAGGGCTCCATCCTCCACGTGGCCCTCCTCCCCTCCTTTTCACGTGGTCTTCTTCCCATACGAACTTTCCACCATGTTTTTGAAGGAGGAGGGCTCCATCCTCCACGTGGCTCTCCTCCCCTCCTTTTCACGTGGTCTTCTTCCCATATGAACTTTCCACCATGTTTTTGTTAGTTTAATTTGATTTTTGTGTTTTATATAATTTTATTTATTTTTAAATATTATTTAATTTAAACTTGTTTTTTATTTATTTTGTGGTTACATATATATATATATGTTTTCTAATTTATTTTCATTATTTAATTTTTAAATTTGTTCAGGGTTTAAGAATGTATATATTAAAATAAAATATTAATAAAATAGTATGGAATAACATTTTAATTTTGAAACTGAAATTTTGGATGCTTATATCCTGAGTTATATCTAGTCAAATGAGGCAAATGAGAACTCGTTAGAAAATTAATTCTATGGAGAACAATTTAGAAACATTTAGTCAAGCAAATATGAAGATTTATTTTGCCAAAAAATTAGTAGAAATAATACACTCGAATTTACAACAAATTAGTTTCCTAAATTAGTTTTGGAAGTTTTTCATTTGCTTGAAACTTTTGGTTGTCGCAAATTGATTTCGAATGATTAATTTTATCAAAAAATTCTCCACAGGGAATAATGGAAAGCAAAAGGGTACTCAAATTTTATTTTATTAATTTTATGAATTAAACTGGAATTCGTTAATTGGTTTTTCAACATTTTGGAAATCTAGTTTCTCTCTTGATCTTTTATTGTTATCATTGGTTATTTTTTGTAGATCTTGTTGAAGAGGATGAGGAAAAGGATTCATGGAGCAATGGAATTGCACCAACATGAAGGAAAAAGGACTTTTTCCAACAGAAAATTGATGGAACAAATATGATCTCAATGACTCTCCTTGTTTGAGAATTTTAATTGTAATTATAAATAAGTTGAAGGAGAAGGAGAGAAGGGTTCCAGATCTGAAACTTTTGGGGGAAATTCTCTGCAAAAAGAGGGCTTTTTGCAATACTGTAGGGGAATTTTTTTTGTAGAGAATTAAGTATTTTCTGGACCAAATTTAGGGAAATTCAAAGAGATGTATTTTGATTCTAAAAAAATCATGCTATCATGAAATTTTTTGTGCTCAAACGGTTTTGATTAGATCTGCAATTTTTGTACACTTTCATTAGAGATAAATGCTAATTGGTGCCCTGCATTTAATTAAAATTTGATGCAATTTTTGATCCAAATAAGTATGTTTTTTTTTGGTTTCACTATTGTAAATTTATTTAATTATATGCTTGTTTAAATAATTTGAAAGCTATATTTTAATGATGGATCTAATTGCTATCAAGTTAAATAATGAATTCGAATAGATAGACATGGCATAATTGTTAACTATTTAGAAAATTGATGTCAAGTTTATCTTGGTTTTAATAATGATTGTTTTATGAGAACTATTTCCTTATTGTAGTCATACCATTAATTTTGAATTCATTTTATTTGAATTTAGATGTATGTGCAACAAAGATCTCATGACTATTCATCAAATACATGAATGTATATACCTCCTTGAAATAGTTGTAAGTCCTGAAACTATTTCCTTGGCTTATTGACTTCATTTTTATTCTGAATTCAAAGTTGGTCCAAACTTCACTACCTTGCTCTTGGTTGGTATTGAATCTATATCTTCCGAATCAAGATAGATTTAGGATTTATTTTATGTTGCTTGCATCCTATAATAGATTTGCATTTAGAAGTAATCCAATGAATTTTAGAAGTCTCCTTACGCATGAGAAAACTCTAGTGTGACTTGGTTGAGCCCTTGTGTCAGCTTAAGGATATATTTCTTGCAAGCTAGCAACAAGAGAGTATATATGATATTTCCCTTTTTGTTGATAAGTAATTAGAGATATTGAACAAGATAGAAGGAAATATGAGAGGGTAATTGGAACCATCAAAACTATTCGGAACCACCATTCCAAATGGAAAAGTCTAACTTGGAGCTCTAACTAGGTGGTCTCCCTAATGTTGATTTCAGTCATTTTTGGCCATCAACATTTTTGGCACTAGAAGGAGGGTCTTTGACAAGTAAGTCTTTTTTGAAGTCTTGATTTTAAATTTTTATCCATTTATAATGTCTCTTTCTAAACTTCCTATTTGGAGTTTCTTCATTGGACTTCCACTTGCCACCACTCCAGTAAAGGTAGTAAAGCTCTTGTCGAAAAAAAATTTTAATGGTAAGAAGAATATTTATGCGTTTGACCATATTCTTCAATTTATTTTAAATTGTAATAATTATGAAATTGATGAAGGTGTGATGTGCAGGATGTTCACTCTTACCTTGATAAGATTAGCCAAAGACTGGTGTAGATCATTTCCATTTTCCTCTATACACACTTGGGATGAGTTTACAAAAATATTCCTTCATGTTTTTCAGGATTATGATTATGAAAAGGTTTGTGATAAACTTGAAGCACTTTGTAGATTTGAAGGTGAGTCTTTGGATGATTTTATTTTAGATTTAAATTAATTTGTTCATTGTTTCAATCTAAAGATTTACCTCCTCAATTTACGTTAATATGATGGCTTAAACATTTAGGCTCTCTTCCTTCTATTTCTAATATTTGTGAGGAACCAAAAGATATGACATTTTTTAGGAATATTTATTATCATTGAAGAATCAATTGCTCAAAATGGCAAAGTTGATCCGCTTCAAACAAAAAATGCAAAGGATGCTAATGAACCATTTCAGGAGGAAATAAATGTCGCTGAAACAAATAACATTGATCCTAAAAGTGCTGCTATCAATGAATCATTTTCTCTTAATAAAAATAATGTTGTTGTTCCAAATCATGATAATTTTGTTAAAGAAGAAAATCAACAAACAAATAATCCATCAAACAACAAGAAACAAGAACATCAACAAGTAACAATGCAAATTGAAAATTCTAACAATCATTTTTTAGTAACAAATAATTATGTTTTTTCTCACGCTGAAATTCATGATAAGCCATAAATTTTGGAGCATCCAAGCATTTATCTTCAAGAAAGTGTGGTCAACCTAATAAATAATCAAGAATCTGAAATTTGCATGGTGGAAAATGAGCAAGAATCTCCAAGCAAATAATTTTTTAGGTGTATTTCTTCAAACATCCACTTCTCCATTTATCCTTATATTTTTGCTAATGGTAATTCATTTTCTTATGACCCAACAACTTCTCTTTGCATTAATGCTATTTTAGAAACTAGAGAGGTTTTCGTACATGCAACAAATAATAAATTGCAAATTAGTTTGATCAGGATAAAGAGCCATTTAATTATCATTCTTTCAACAATGCTGAAAACTTACTCAATCTTTCTTCTTGTTCTGATATGTCTTATGAAAAGGAAGGGAATATCAATGAAAATTGTCAAGTTATTTATGATGATTCTAAGTTTGAGAATATTGAGTTATCCCATCAACCATTAATTTATCTTGTTCCTGATACTCAAAATCAACCTGTTTCAAGTTAATGGATCTTCTTATATTGATACCACTATAAATGATACTCATCTTGAACTATCGACACATCATGATGACTAAAAATTTCTTGAATAAAAATCCATTCCAATTCTTAATCCTGATAATATTTAAGTTCTAATGCTTGATCATAGTCATGAGCATTTTTCTCATTCACAAGTAGATGGTAGAAATAATTTTAATTGTAATATCTTGGTTGACACTTGTGAGGAGGATAATTTCAAACAAGTCCCAACTGTGTTGTAACAGTAGTGGTAACAATACTGTAAATAATGAGTTAATTTTATTGTTTTTGCTTCATTTATTATTGTTAGTTTTAGATTTTATACTTCTTTTATTTTTTGATTCTTGGATATTATATGATGGCATATTAAGAAATTGAGCATTGAACACTCACCGAGTGCATTAATGGATCGATGTGAAAATGAACTTCAAAGCCTTAATCATGAGCATTGAGAACTTTTGATATTTCATTTTCATTTGATGTTCATGCCATATCAGCTCATTCTTCCTTCCCAAGAACCAGAAATTGAGAGTATAACTTCATAATTTGACCAACTATCTTATCTACTTAAAAATGTTCTAATAGATTCATTAGATATCCGTCCTTACTTTCAAGATCCATTTGAAAGTTTCTTGGAAAATTCAATTCAACAGAATATTTATAATAGTTTTCCTTGTGTACATAAAACTAACATTTTTCCATAGGTTGCAACATTTAAAGACACATCATTAGATCTTTCCCTGTTATCCTCTCTTCCTTGGTGTCTTTCCCAATCAATAATAGAGATCCATCTTTATTTTTTTGATCCAATTGGAACATATTTGTATATAAGAGGCTGAAATTTTTCTTTAATAATTTAGCTGCAATTTTATTTATGTTACTAAGTTTTGATATTTACATTTGTGCATAAATAAAGCTAAGGGAATGACTTCACTAGAAGTATGATTTTACTTGGTTTTCAATCTGCTCTGTTAAATTAGAGTAAGAGTAGGAATGTTTTAGTTAGATTTTATTTCTTTT
The DNA here is from genome assembly GCA_031772625.1 of Pinus tabuliformis. NCBI lineage: Eukaryota > Viridiplantae > Streptophyta > Pinopsida > Pinales > Pinaceae > Pinus > Pinus tabuliformis. The sequence continues at coordinate 610,818,935 of CM062804.1, forward strand.
GTTTTCCTTCATAATGTAGGTATGGAATAAGCGAACAACAAACCTATTAATTCATCTTGGAAAAAATGGTTAAAAATCATCTCAATAAAGTTTTCCTATGAACATGTTCAGGGAAGTTTACATCTTCTTATCATAATATTAATTTTAATAAATTTGTTAAAGCACTTTGATCAATATTTATTTTTCTTTACAAATTTACGAGATGAGTTATGATGATCTTAGTTTTTTTGGTGTAGTTGAACTTTTTGGAAACAATAGCAGAAAAATAATCGCAGAAATAAAGAATTTTGTTGCTACTAAGTAATAAAGCATTTAATGAGTTTGAAGATGTATGGAAAAGCAAATAGATTGGGGAAAAAGTTGAAATAGTGGGAAAGACTGAAGAATCCTAGCAAGAATTCATCAGCTGGAAAAAACAAGTTTGATTCGTTACTAAATTTGTATTCATTAGCATTCTAATATTGTTTCTAAAATTACATCAGGCCGAGAACAAAAAATTTCACAATAGTTGGTGCTGATTTTCATGTCACATTTTCCCATTCAAAGTCATCATCCTCATCATTCTGGAACTTACACTCCCAAAAAAATCTTGAAGCATGCACATATTCATTACTGCCAGGAATTTTTATTATGAGTTTTACTTCCATGCACTTTTCCTTGGTTGATATAATCCGAGAGCCCTAGATGACAATAGCCTGGGACATATTCATGAGCCTTCTCACTAATTTGATCCCGAGAATATTCCTTCAGGACAAAACTTTTTCCATCTATTAACAAAATCTTTGTTGTAACATTGTCTGTCGAGTGAATAATTAAACCCATAGGAAATCCACAATATTTTTATGAGTTTCTTCTCGGGAGGTATCATCTGAGGGATTGCAATAGATCCTCTTACCTTCCATCATTTGGTCCACATAGTCCCCGTCAACTTTTACCCTCTAGCTCATCTTGAGCAATATAATCCCAAAAGTTATTCACGAGATCCTTCATGAATTTCTTCCAAGGAAGTCTAGTAAGTTTCCTCTAGGGAATTTTCTCTTGAGATGATGTTGGAGCTGTTAGTGTCAATCTTTGCAGCCTTCCTCCAGTGATCAAACATGCTCTTACAAGGTGATTTTAAGGTGTCAAGGTCAAATTTTTTCATTTCAGTGAGTCTTCAAGCAAAATTTGATCACTAGGCATTAGGTCTAGGGTTTGCTTTCACTCCTGCCAAAGTCGCCCAAATGTCGGTCTATGTCACTATTTAGTTGAGTGTACCATTATTCAGAAGGTTTTCATTATCATGTCAAGTTCCACTGGGTCATTTTACACCTTGTTCATGCTTCAGTTGCGCCTAGGTAAGGTCATTTCCCTCTCCTAGGGTTTTGAAGGCAATTTCTCTTGGACGGTCAAATCATTGGAAAAACTTGTATCCTGATGTTCATACACCTTCCCCTATCCTTAAAGTACCTTATCAAACACTTCCCATCACTGAGATCCCCCAAATTCATCATTTTCGCACAAACCCTAGTTTCTTGCTACAACCTGACAATTTTCTAGGTTGGACCTGTGTTTTGCCTTTTTGGACCCCTTCCCCTCACTCAATTTCTGAGATTCCACTTTCCCCTACTTCCTAACATCCCTCCCTACTTCCAAAAATTTCCTCAAGAATTTAGAAGCTCCCTATCCCCTTCATTTCGCTTCATTTCGACAAATCTCTTGTTCCACACATTAGGGTAGGTTTCACTAAAATGATGTTTTTGAGCAAGGAAAGATGAATTTGGAGAGACTGAGAGATGTTTTTGTCCATAACAGGCCAAGGAAGAAAAACCTCCTTCACATTTTACACAAGTGTCATGGTTTTAGAGAAATGTCAAAAATACAATTTCCTCAGGAGAATTGATGCACCTCTGAAGTGACCTTGGGAAAATCAAGTTTTCTCCTAGCTTGGTTGGCCAAATGACTTTATTGATGATTCAAATGATAACTAGACACAAAATAGCTTTCCAATGAGCTACCATGAGCTACCATGAGCTCAATTTGGAGTTGAGGAAGGCATTCAAAAGTTGACTGTAACAGCACTCTGCCTTTAGGTAGCCTCATTTGGCACATTTTGACCAGTCTTGAGAGATTTGATTTTTGACAGGGAAAATGAACTCCAAATGGAACAATTCTAGTTGAGTTGGAAATTAGACTCAAATAAATTTCCAACAAGCTGTCCTGTACCCAATTTGGACACCGGGAAGGCCTCCAAAAGTCACCTGGAAAAGGGCGTGACGCACAGAGGAAGCGCGGCGCACTGGGAGAAAATTTCCAGTGTAAATTTACATTGGCGCAGCGCACAGGGAAAAAAGGCCTGAAATTGTGCCAAATTGCCTCAAATTTCTTGTAAAGCCCATCAAATTGCAAGGGTCCAAGCCTACATCAGCAGAACAGGGATCACCATCACAACATAAGGCACCTTTGCAAGATGAGGAGCAATTCCATCTTTACACTGATATAGTAAACTTGAATGTTAATGAATAGCATAAGATAGTAGATTAGGTCATCATGGAGAAAGATGCTAAGGTCAAAGAGCTTAGGGACAATTTTTCTAAGACCAATTTCATGGTTTGATTCGTAGACCAGGATAATAAGCAATTGAAGGTAAATCAACTACTCTTGAATAAGCATAAGGTTGATGTTAGCAAAGAAGATGTAAAGGGAAAATAATTAGTTAACACAAGTGATTCAGATGAGCATCAAGAGCAAGTGGCAAGGAAGAATCCAAAGACTAGAGGACTCAAAAGGGAAACTTCAGCAACAAAGGGAGCAGATGTCTTCAGTTGACCTAATTGCAGGAGAAATCAATGAAAATAGGGAGTTTTGGCTTGACAAAGTAAATTTCCATTTAAACAATCTTCTTAAGAAGGCCAAAAGAGACAACAAATTTCAAAGACACATGGCTACTCATTGCTACACAAGGAATCAGGTCTCCCAAGTCAAAATCAAACAGTTGAAGAAAATACTCCAGGAAACCCTAATCAGGTAAAAAGAGAAGGTTAAGTTGGATTTGCTTCCTGATGCTTCCCTCAGAGCAATACAAGACTAGGACAAGAAACCTATGCATGATGAGGGGCCATCAGGTGAACAGGAGGCCGATTTCATCCTCATTCAGGATGATGATGCAGATGTGGAAAGCGCCCGACTTAGGATGACTATTCAGGAGCAGAACACGGAGATCCAAGACTTGTCACTCAATATGGAGAGGGCCAAATGGATCATCAAGTATTTAGAGCAGAGAAACAAGCAGCTTGAGGACTAGCATGAGATCATGGAGCTGCAAAACATCCATGAAGACTAGCAGGCTGCCCAAAGAAGCCTAAATGAGAATACACCTATTCAGCAGGAGATAGAGGCTGATTGAGAGATTTGGCTCGAGAGGATCCACATCCACTTAGAGAAGTTGTTGGCGAAAGAAAACAAGGACAGGGACATGCTCAGGAACATGAAAAACCACTATTGGGCATGGAACAAGGTTTGCAAGGCATGAATAAGGAATTTGAAGGCAAACCTGAAGAAGGCATCAAAAAGGAAAAAGAGGCAAAAAGAGCATGATCGACTCCGGATATTGGCCGAGGCAATCCTTGGCCCACCATAACACTTAATGAAGAAGCTCCAGACCAAATTTCAAGAAATTTGGAGCACATTTTGAAATTTTGAAATTTTTGTGCAAAAAATAGGGATTTTCTCCCTGTGCGCCGCGCCACTGGCGCAACGCTAAAATTCTAGAGCTCCAAATGAGGAATGGCTTGCAGTTTTGGATTCAGCATGGAAAATTACAACTACTGGTGTCCAGGCAAGAAATTTGGGCAAGGTATGAGTCTCCAAAAGGTCAAAAAACACCCAAAAATGGCCTCTCTGCCACGTTTTTGACACACAGGAAGCAGTCTTGGGAGAATGAAGACTTGGAGGGGAAAATGAGAACCAAATTCAAAAATTCCAGTGGGGTTAGAAAGTAGACAAGACAGGCTTTCCAACAAGTCCACTTGGGCACATTTTGGACACCTGCAAGTGCCCCAAAATAGGCCCCAAAGTAGCGCGACGCACAGAGAAAATGGCACGGTGCACAAAGGAAAAACTGCCAATTTGCTTCCGTTTCGCGAAATTCCGGTTCGCGACTTCTCCAAGTGGGGCCGCTCATCTACACTTCGGTTTTTTGGCACCAAAGGCGGCATTTAAAGTATTTTTTCTCCATATTGGCTTGTATCCAAGTGGCGAAGGAAGGCAAACGGTCACCCCAAGCCAAATGTCATGTTTGTAGCGCTGCACCTATAGTTGATGGTTGGCTCTCCATCTCCATTTTGTAATGATTCGAGTAACTCCCCAGCCCTTGGGCATTCTATCTCTTCCTTACGCATTCTATATAATGTATGTAAGCTATTTGCAATGGGTTGGTTGGCTTGTAACTTCTGGGAGACTGTGGGAAAGAAACTTTGTTTCCTCACTGTGTATTTTGACAGAGAATTAATGTAAGGCAGTGGCTCTGTTTCATGAGATTCTTGTGGTTGTGAGTGTAGCAAATGTGTCTCTTATGTTTTCATATGTATTTCGTTATGTTTCATAATTCAATTCATGTTCATTTCCAGTGAAATTTTCTGAGTGAGATTAGGTAGAATTCAATTTTATTGCTCTGCCTGTGGGAAAATTTCATGTTCAGTGTTATTCTTCTGTTGAAAAGGATTCATGTCACTATGCCCTTTTCACTTTCTTCAGCAATCTATTCATGCCGCGGTACCTCAAACTAAATTGTTACATTTCCCGCCTACCTTGCCTCACGGAATAATCTGTGCCTTTGTATTAAATTCTCTGTTCTTTGCTGAGCGTCGGTCCCATAACATCCCAGAAGCTCGGTCATTCATAAAAATTGTTTCCAGAATCCCTATTCACTTACTAGCCTAAGGTAAATATTGCATTGTAAGTCATCTCAGACCATTTTCGATCATCTATTCATTAAGCGTGACTCGGAGAGAGCCCTCTCCTATTCTGGTAGGGCTAGCTACCAGACTGAGCGTGGTTTGTGGTTACCCTAATTTTTGCCTTCCTTCAGCCTGAGGCAGATTTAGGTGCTAACAGGAGCCACGTCACTCAACATCACACCGTAACTCCCTAATCATTGTTTTTCATATATTCACCCCATATGGCTGCTTACCACTTGGAAATTCGATGATTGTTTTTTTTTTTAAATCTCATGTTTGGTTTTCTTTAGTTTATATTAAAATTTGCATGGGATTTCTTTTCAATCAATGGTTGGCAAGTGCTTTTGTGATTTGATTATGTTAACTTTCAAATATTGTTTTGAAAACCTTCATTATTGCACTGATGTCTCTCGTGAGCTAACTCTACAGGTTTTGCAAACGGTATCGCCATGGGTAACTCATGGAGAAAGCCAGTGTATAAAATTTGCAAAGAAGGTTATCAAAAGCTAAGATACAAAGCAATATACATTTGAACAAATTTTCATGTTGGCATAATTATTGAAAGCACAAATTTGAAAATTATGATGAATATTTGACCTTGAACATTAAATCATCTTTTCTCCTCATAAGTATTTTTCATAGGCTTGTTGTTCGCCTTAATTTATATTCAATAAATTGATGATTTTGGGCATCTGTAAACTTTGTTAAGGTTACAACTTCTTTGTATTTTGTTGTTGTTGTATCCCATAGGAGGCTAGCAGCTCGTCTGATATGTAACCACTAGGGGTCTATGACCTATCCTCTTCTCCGTCAACTGTTGTGTGTGGAGAATGATTGTTCAGAGGTCTTTGTTTCAGCCAGATGTATACCCCAAGAAGTTTGTACACCCCTCCACGTGGGGGGGGTGCGGGGGGGACTTGTCCCCCCCGCGGGGGTTCGGGGGGCCGATCCCCCCTGGCTGGGGGGTCTGGGGGCCAGCGGTCCCCTGGCGGGGGCTCGAGGGCAGCGCCCCCGAAGCTAAAAACAAATGTAAAATTGCCTTGTAAAAGTATAGTAATTTCTAGTCAATCTGGGCCGTTCATTAGGCAGATGATCTGACGGTAGAACTTATGTTTAGTTTAGGGTTTTTTGCCCTAGAAGGCAACCCCTCTCTTTGTATGAGGGCATTGTATTGGAGGCTGAGATGTAGATGTGTATTCTGTGAGCGAGAAATAGAGAGGTGAGACTGTGAGAGAAAACATAGGATATTACAACGGATTTGCTGTAGGTTGTGTCTCTTCATTTTGCTGGATAATAGAAAGGAAGGACTGGCTGTTCGGGGTGGACGCAGCCCAAACTGGGTGAACCACGTATATCTGTGTCTCTCTTGTTTTGTGCGTTTTCTGTGTTTATATTTCTGCAATATTTTATGTGTTCCATTGCTCTGTAATATATAATTTTCTAACATCAACTGGGTCGAAAATAGGGGGATTTAAACCTTGGATCTCTCAGTTTTCACCAATTTCACATTACTTAGATCACCAATTGAGTTGCTCCCCCCTGGGACTTCGTATTTTTAATTTTAATAACAAGAATAAGTTACTTTTCATAAGAAAATCAACATTTTAAAGGTGAATCATTATGAGATGCTTCAAGGTAAGTCTCATATGCTCATTTTCATCTTTTAGTATTTTCTTTATGATTTTCATTTCAGCCTTGTTTTAGTATTTGTTGATCTAAGCTCTGTTTTTGCAAGTCTTCAAAAATTTGTTTGAAAATTTAGCACCTTTGCTTGCTGAGATTTGGAATATGTTATCCCATTTTTGCTTGTTTTTGCATTAAGAAAATTAGTTATGATGTTGCAGATTGCAAATAAGCTAAATTAGGGAGTCTCTTAACCTCTATTTTATTTCCATTTAATATCGCCATAATCCTCATTCTTAATAGAAAATCATTAGGATTTTTCCATGGAGGCTTAATTTTGAAACAATAAAATTTGCAAGGGTAGGGACATCTTATTTAACTTTATATTCTCTCATAATTGTTATTTACATTTAAAGTATTTGTTCGAATAAAAAGCCTAATTTCCTACAACTTTGCGAGATATAATTCATCATGGTCCCAACTTAAGAAAAACACACATGCTTTTCTTATATTTACTTTTTTGTTGAGACACATTTTCATAAATTGTCTTGTTGAAATTTGTTTTCACCCTCAACTTTTAATTTATCTTTCCCCTTAGGTTTTTATTTTCTTTCTCCATTTGCAAATTTTGAAGTGTGTTGATTTCAATTTTTCTTTTGGGTCAGATTTAGTGATATGCCCAAAATATATATGTATAAATCTTTCTCATGCAACAACAATTAACATTCATAGGGAAATATTGAATTTCTCTTTGCAATAGGATTTTATTTGCCCAAAAATCATTTTTATCAAGCTTTCACTTTTCCTGTGCATTAACCATCAACCATGGGGAACATTGAAAATTTTATTCATGTAGTATAAGCTCATCTTTATAAAGGAACAAGTTGTCTCCATTATTTGATTTGAATCCTTTCCATACCCCTCCACATATAAAATCATTTACTTGGACAAATAAAGAGAAGACTAGTGGCGTCAAACTCAACTAGTATCGTATCTATTTGCTTTAGGTAGAAAACCTTTCGTACCACCCCACTCTCTTCACCCAATTGCTAAAAGCAATTCTCAAAATATGTTAATCAAAAGGGTGACAAAAGAGTTGAAAGCACATATGTGAAGGAAGTGTGTGCAAACCCACTGGAGTACTAAACATGCTCACTAGTAGGGGGTCCGTGCATACATGGTACCAAGATACTTCATCAGGGTACTAAATAGGCCTGCTGGAAATGAAGTTATGTCAAGAGAAAAGAGGTAATTTCATACCTAGTAGATGCATACTAATCTTTAATAACCCCTTGGCTATTTTATTATCCAATAGTAGAGATGTAATTAAAAATTCATAAATATTCCCTCTATTTGGATTCACTGCCTTAGAACTGGGCATTCTAGTACTTTTATCCTGAAGAGCTTATTTTGCTTTGATGTCCTATGTGGGACCCTTGGGAACGATGTCATGTGCAAGAAACTTTTGGAAATATTTTATTTCAATATTTTGGTAAATTTTATCCTATTATATTAACTAGAGTTAATTGTTTCGTCCCCATGTGTCACCAATTGTTGTGACCACAACACCCCCATTATTTTTCAAACTTATTATGGGAACCTTCCATGTAAATTTTTGGGCATATCACTCTTTTAAAGTTTTTATTTTATCAATTTTGTGAGATTTTTACTTTTCTTGGTTTTCCCTTAAGATTACTTCATTATGTGTGGTTTCTTGCCAAATTCCCAACGAGTAAAATTTCACTAAATTTGGACTTAGGATTTGAATATGGAACTTGTTCAAAGTTTGGATGAATTTTGCTACCTAGGCTTAATGTTTGTAAATTTATATTTAATTATATTTCTTTTTATGAATTGTAATTAAATACAAATATAGTTAATTTAATTTCACTCTAGATAGTTGTTGTCGTTGCGACAAAGAAACTCCAAAATTTTGTGTACACTCAAATTTTGGAGCCTACTGTGGATCTTGCAAGTGGCCGTATCGTAGTCACTTCTTGGTCAACTGATGCTTTTTTGAGCTCCCTTCTTGGACTGGAAGTGTCGAAGTCACTTTCTCACGTATGCGCAGTCTATAACTAGTGCATGAAAGAATTCTCTTATGCAAGTTTGGACAAGCATAACATGTTCCATCAAGATTGTTCACTTGCAATTTCCAATCCATGTTGAAAGTTAGTGCGCACTGACAATGGCATTTTCTCACATTCTAGCTGCATTTGTACTTCCGTTTCGGTGGCTTTTGCAAATTGTCGCTCTTGCGCATATTTGTTTCCACACACGTCTTTCTCATGTTTTTAGCAGTCGATTTTGCTTGCTTTCACTTTAATTACTGGCATTTTCATGTTAGTTTTGCTCTATTATGTGTTACTTTCATTGTTGACTCACATATCTCAAGAGTCATTCACACTTTAGCAATTGTTGTATTTTTTCATGTTAGTTGTTCCACATTGTATGTATGCTTGTTCTGGTGGTTTCAAGGGACTATATGTGTGTGAATGAGTTGGTCTAACCATTGAAACATCAGTCACACTCATTCCCAAAGTTTTAAGCACTAACACACAAGTATCGTCATGGTCATTGCAAAGTGTACCTTTAGTGTCACACTTGTCATAAAGTTATTGCAAAGTTGTCACATTGAGGGAAATGTGTTGTTAACATGTTCTAGATGATCTATGTTGTTGTGTTGTCAAATTTTCTCAAGTGTGTGTTCACAGTCAAGTCATATCATTGATTCGCAACATTCTCTTCAGTCCCACACTTAGCCAAATTTCGAAAAAATTCCTAGCAACCTAGCCTCATCTAGCCCTCCTAAACTGCGCATTGCGGAGTCTCGGCCCTCAGGAAGTGACCTTTCCTCTTGGAACTGCGCAATGCATAGTATATACCTCCCATAACTGTGCATTTCGCAACCTCAGTGCTTAAGACTAGAACTGCGCAATCATGCCTTCCAGACAGGCCTGAAATCTGCATTGTGTAGTCTCTAGCCTTAAGCTCATCCTTGAGCTCCTGAACTGCACAACTGCGTAATGGCGCAGTCTCCCTTGTCTCCCGAAACTGCGAAATGTGCTCTCCTAGTGCTCATCTCCTCAGCCTGTCACACTGATCTCTAGAATTGTGCAGTTTTCTCCTTCAGCGTAGCCTGAACTACGCACTGCACAGTCTCAAGTCTGAAGGCTCCCCTTAATTGCTTGAACTGCACAACTGTGCAGTCTCTGAGACCCTTTCCCAACTTTCCATTTGGTTCTGACTCAGTCAATGGATCAATATGCACAATCTTACACTGGGGTTTTTTGGGGCTAATGTCATCTCATCATGAGTGAATTGCAGAAACATGTACCTTATCATGTCATGTAAAGATGATGAAGAGGGAGATGGATAAGGAGGATGTGCTAGAAGACACATATGGAGCAGAAGAGATAAGATGATCATCAGGTGAGAAGATGAAGGAACACTAGACTATAACAGAAAATGAATATCAAGATCACATGGAAAACTCCTTAGCTTCAAGTCATAAGGAGGAGGAAGCAAAATAACATGTACCATATTTTCAAGAAGACATAAAGAAAGAAGCAACAAGAAGGACAACATGGCACTGTCACATCATCATGAAATCCATGTCATCAGTGTCATGTCATGTCTTGTCACAAGTCATCATATGTCACATCATTATTGTGGATTATGTAATTAACTATTCAAAATGTATTGTAAAGTGGAAGTCCAAAGGACACATTCAGAATATGAAGAGTCATGTAAAATCAAAAATTCATAAGAAGTTAAACAATCATGAGGGTAGTCAAAGATTCACAAGGAAAGTGAAGTATCACCTCTTGGTTATATATACACCCTCATTGTATGAGTAAGGGACTTTTCAACTTGGCTCCTCCTGCAAGGTGTTAGAGAGATAGATTAGTTCTTTTGAGGAGCAAGGAGTGGCTCCAACACTCCACTATTGGAGCTAGTGATGTTCATCGTATACCCGTTTCTTGGAAATTTTACTTAATATAATAAGCTTTGTGGGCCGGCACGTTCTTCATGCATGGATTATGGATATTTGTAAGACTATTATGTGAATGTTTGTAATTCGTGTTTTCTTTCATTTGTGCTAAAGTAGTTGAACTATTTCAGTTATTTTGGTACTTATCATATCGAGAATGTGTTGTAATTGCTATGATCAATGTCACATCCTCGTGGACTATTCTGTTGGATATTAAACAAATATTCCTTGTTACATTGGTTGCAATGACCATCACATCTCTATGGACTATTCTGCTTGATGTTGTACAAATCCTTCTTGTTCATGTGTGTCTCTATTAGGGTGGAGTGAAATAAATTTGACATATATATGATCGAGCACTCACTAGGCACACCCCCTTGCTTTTCGAAGGTGCATTCACACTCCTCTTTCTTGCTGACAGCCAAAGCCAAGGCATATATTTAAGAATACATGGCAACTGAGACGATATCCCAGATGGCGCTCCTACTCCATCCATTCTTTCCATCATCTCCTCAAGGAGATTTATCAAGCCTTTGATAGGTATGATTACCGAGATGTGTATTAAAGAATCAATCAGTTGAGAATGAATCTTGATGAATCAGTGGAGTATTTCTCTAATATATTCTTTCACCTTTGTTATGAATTTCCCGAAGAAGATGTTGATTCAGATTTATTAAGAAAACATTTCAGCATTTGGTTCATGTCTCTTTGCATGTTGGACTTTAACCCTATGATGTTTCTACTTCCCAAACTGTTGCGAATCATGAGACACCTCTGATTTCAGAGGAGGAGATTACTACTCCTTTTGTTCTTTGTCCTCCTTGTTTTCCAGTTCCGATGAGGGTGTCTCCGTGCGATGATAATAAATTTGGAAAATCTGCAAATCAAATTGCTAATCCATCTTCTCATTCTTCTTTCGCTTTTCATGAATTAGATTCAATGGAGGAAATCCCAGAATGGACCATGAAGCCCCTGGTGAAGACTAACTCCTTCATTCCGTAAGATGATGTTACTATTCATTACTCTAGTCTCAAATATAATTTGGATTAATGTTATCCTCTATCATCTACATGCCATGACTCTTTGTACTGTGATCTGCCCAATCAACCCGCTCCATCAACTAATTTTTCACACTCCTCAATTTTTGAGTTTCTAGTTCAAATTGAGATCAGATACAGGGCAATCACATTATGGAAGTAGAGGAAAAAGAAGGTGAATATGCTTTCAATCTTTCTTCTCCTTTTCAAAATCCTCCATGTGAAGATGATACACTTCCATTATTGGATGGTTTTCAATCTACTAATCTCAGTAATGAATCAAATGCAATTAACTCTTTCAATCAATCCACACCCTTGGGAAACAATCATTATGATGATGACGAATTTGTTTTTGTATGCGGCCACAAATGCCCAGGTGCATCAACTGATCGTTTTGTTTCTCATGAATATTTCACTTTAGATCCAGAATCTAATTCGGTCAAAGAAAATATGTTTATCAAAACTTCCTGTTCATATCACCATCCCTTGTGCTCTACTGTTTGCGATGCATCTATGTGCAATGGAGATACTACATGCTCTTCAAGTCCTTCATCCGATGAGTTAACCTCTCAATTGGCACAAGGTGGTGAGGTTATCCATGATGCAAATAAAACAATCAAATCATTGAGTACTCTTCCCATCCCTCATCATCTCTTCTCTTGCATGAAGACAAATCTTCAAATCAAATTGCTCACAAAATCTCATCAATTCGTTCATCTTCAAATTTTCAATCAAAAGAATCTTTCGAATTAAGTAATCTAGTTGTTGAAGTTGAAAAATATGGTAAGATCAGTGATACAGTTGGCTGCCATCCAGTGAGAAGTGGATTTATTGAAACCAGTGGTAGAAAATATCCTCAAACCATGCATGATCTGGTTCAATCTTCAAAATGAGATTTTACAATCCTGGAAAGTTTTGGGGCCTGTCAGGGAGTTGAGGCACTTCAACTTCCGTTGATGGTTATGTTAAGATCTCGCGACTTTGGTAAGCCCCCTGAACTAAGTCAGATCTGGTTTTTCCTACACAATCCTTCTCTTTGCATGGTGTCACTCGATGAAAATTTATTTTTGAAAAATGTTTAGTATCTCATATTTGATATTTCAAATTTCAAATATTTCACTTCAAACTGAATTCAAGAATATTTTTCAATTCATTCATCTTCATGCAAATCTCTTGTAGCAAACTCGGGTTTGGAGTGTGTATCTCTCATAGAGTCATGGAATTGCGAAGTTGATCATTCCAAAGACCATATTTGGTTGAAGGAATCATATCTATCAGATTTATTTCATGTTGAGTAGCTCCTGGCTTTCCTTGTGAATATCACATAACGAACCTTGTTCTTCATTGCACCTGGGATCCTCTTGAGTACGAATGAATGCATGAGTTATTGTGCGAATCAAATTCTTCTTTGTTCACTGCATCTTGACTGGTTTCATGTGTTTGTTGTATTGGAATTCCTTTCCACTTCTTTTGATGATTACGATACTAGTGTAGTGTGTTACTAGTTACAAAGAAATAGTTTCTCACATCCATCACGCGAGGAAGGTGATTCTATTATTCAAAGCATTTGCGAAACAATTCAAATTGATTTATCTTCGTATATTACAAACTAGGAATCCGATGCTTTAATCAACCCATATGATAATTAGTCTGTCCTTAATGAATTTCATTCTTTTTGTCATTTTCCCACTAGTATATCCAATGAAAATTATTTTACATTTTGATCTTCATCGTTCAACATCTCACTGTTCGGATTTTTGTCAAGTGGTTGAGGCACTTAAGTCTTCGCTAATGGTTATGTCAAGTCCTCACTATTTCAACATGAGTACTGAATACGATCAGATCTATTTTCCCTCACAAGATTCCCATTGTAATGCCGTGCCTCTAATTGAGAATTCATCTTTTAAAATATTTTGGGGTTTTTAGGAGGATTATCATGAATTCTATGATCTAATCACTAAATGGTTGGAACACTCTTACCTGGCAAGCTCCGTTACAAATAAAAAGTTTCGATCTTTCCTCACTCTTTCTAAGGAGTTCAGTGCATATGGAGACACATTCGCGAGAAGCTTTAGAGGTTTATTGAATGATGGTTCTCATAAAAAAGGTAAGAATATAAACTGGTTAGAAGTAGTGGTTATGGCCTATCTAATAGGAAATACCTTCAATTTTTTGTGCAAGGTATTCAGTTTCTTCTCTTTCCTATTGCACATTGTTTTATATTTGTTTTAATCGATCACATCTTTGTGATTGCGAGTCAGGAACAATTACGGTGGCTACATTGGAAATTCCATTTTACGTGACCCCGACCTTCTAACTAGTTATGTTAGGAGTAGGTCTAGTTGTATTTTACTTTACCTGCAAATCCATCCTGCACTCATTTCCTGTAGTTTGTCTTGTGTTTTCTGGTTTTTGTGTCACATCACGGTTTTGCTTTAGTCATTTTTTGTCTTGTCTTCTGGTTTGTTTCCTTGTTGTGTTGTCTTTCCTTTCATTTTGTGAGGCTGTGCATGAAGGCACTCTGCTAGCTCAAAGGGAATGTGGCAAAATAGAAAAGGACTTTGTAACACTGCAACATTTAGCTAACTCTTTATCCTTCTTCCTTGTCTTGGTTACTTCTTTTGGTTGATGATGTTCCAATGGCAAATATGATCCTTGTGTTAAGAAAGCCTTGTGTCGAACTAAGACCTCCATTTCTATTTTGGAAAACTCATGCCTGCACTTAGGTTTTTATGTTTTTGTGTTTTCATTCTGATCCAATCAAGTAGAGAAGGACAAGGGGAAAATCTAAATGAGCAAACCAATATTAGATGTCTTATATATGCTCTCTGAAGGGGAAACCTCTCCTACTCTCAATAAGTCAGGATCTCTCTTCCAACCATAAAATAAATAAGTGCTTATGCACAGTCCTATATAAATAAATAAATAAATCCAAAAGAAGAGGAAGGTTTCCTGTGCAGAGAGGTGAAGCAAGTAGCTCCGCCGGGGTATTGTTTAGGCTCACTGGCAATAAAGCAATGTTTGTGTTTTTGAAGTGACTACGTCGAGGTACTGTCTAGGCTTGTTGGAAGTGGAGCAACACTAGAGATGAAAAAAATATACTCTGAAAATACAAATCTTGCGAACTTCATTACCCTATCCCGATTCGAAACATTGTGTGATTGCCGATCTTATGTTTATGTTTAATCGAGTAAAGGAATGAAGAGGACTATGTTTATGCACGGGGTAAGTGGGGAAGCCACAAAAATCTAAACAATGAATCAATACTTACTGAAGAACTCGACCCTTCATGTAATAAATGATCAAGGCAGAGAAGCTGGAGTTCTACCAGTGTCTTACCAAGTGTTGTCGCTGCGACAAACACCCTCCAAAATTTTGTGCACACTCGAATTTTGGAGCCTACTGTGGATCTTGTGAACAGTCATTCTGTAGTCACTTCTTGGTTAGTTGATGCATTTTTTGAGCTCCCTTATTGGACTGAAAGTGTCATGTCACTTTCTCACGCATGCTTAGTTCATAACAAGTGCATGAGCACATTCTTTTACACAAGCTTGGACAACCATAACACATTCCATCAAGACTGTGCCCGTTCGATGTCAAATCCATGTCAAGAGTTAGTTCTCCCTGATGATGACAATTTATCACATTGTAGCTGCATTTTTACTTCCGTTTCGGTGAGTTTTGCAAACAATCTCTCCCGCGCACCTTTTTTTCCATGAGCATCGTTCACATGTTTTCGATTATAATTTTTTCTTGATTTCAGTTTAATTAATGGATTTTTCATGTTATCTTTTCTCTGTAATGGGTTACTTTCACTGTTAACTCACATATCGCAAGAGTCATTCACACTTTAGCAATCATCATCTTTTCGCATGTTAGCTATCCCATAATGTATGAATTATTGTGTGGTGGTTTCAAGGGTTTATATTTATGTGAATGAGTTTGTTTAACCATGTGAAAAACAGTTGCAACCATTCCCAAAGTTTTAATCACTATCACAGAAGTGTTGTCATGGTCGTCACAAAGTGTATGTTTAGTGTCGCACTTGTCATAAAGTTGTCACAAATTTGTCGCATTGAGGGAAATATGTTGTTAATGTGTTCCAAATTATTTATGTTGTTTTATCGTCAAAGTGTCTCAAGTGTGTGATCACAGTCAAGTCATATCATTGATTCACAACAGTCTCTTTGGTCCCACACTTAGCCAAATTTCGAAACAATTCCTGGAAACCTAGCCTTATTTAACCCTCCTGAACTTTGCATTGCGCAGTCTTAGCCCTCAAATAGTGACCTTGCACCTTGGCACTGCGCAATGCGTAGTCTCTTCATCCTAGAACCACACATTTCACAACCTCAGTGCTCAAGCCTAGAATTGCGCAATCATGCCTTCCAGCCAGGCCTGAACTGCACATTGTGCAGTCTCTAACCTCAAGCTCATCCTTGAGCTCCTAAACTATGCAAATGCGCAATGGACTAGTCTCATTTGTCTCCCAAAAATGTGCAATGTTCTCTCCTAGTGCTCAATCCCCTAAGCTTGTCACACTGATCTCCAGAATTGCATAGTTTTCTCCCTCATCCTAGACTAAACGATACACTTCGCAATCTAAAGGCTCAAGGCTCCCCTTGACTTCTTGAACTGCGAAAATGCACAGTCACTGAGCCCCTTTCCTAGCTTTCCATCCGTTGAAGAATCTAGGGTAGTTAGAATTAATGAGATTCTTCCAGGCATGATAACTATTTGTGAGGTTTTTTCTTTTAAATTTTCTTCTTATTCTAATATTATCTTATTATTATTAGCGCATGTCTTCATTAGTTCATCAAATAACTACCAAAATTACATTTATGAAGACCGAACCTAGTTACACTTTCTTCAACACCCTCTTAACTAGGGAGGTATTCATAATGGTACTTGGTCATTCTCAATCTGAAGAATTTCTCATAAGAAGAATCAGATTGGTAACCCCTCTGTATAGCATCATAGTAACCGACATTATTTCCATAGCAAGGCCTTGACTGGCAGCTCTATCTCTCATCATATCAAAGCACAATGTTGGTGAGACCAATGATTATAGACACCTTCATCATTGTCTCTCAAGGTACATACCCACCCAGGTGTTCACTGAGTATGATCTTCTAGGAATATTCTTATCTTGGGTTCCCAGTCCTCAAAGAATATTAATCCACTTGCCTACTCTTGTCTTGGATGCCCTACACATCCTCAAAGAGCATCAGATTCCATATAATTACCCAATCTTCCATTATTTCTTCCAAAGTGAAGATAAGAATGTTGTGTCTATCTCTCCCTCTCAACTAGGGAGGATATCATGTGTTTACCTTTATTTTCATGGCCTTCACGTAGACTTATGGCTGTTAGTCCTAGTCTAGTGCATGACACATGGAATAGAAAAACACAATTGTCACTCCTTTTTAATCAAGGGTGATCCAATCCAATCTCCCTCTTGATCAGAGACCTATTAGAGCTCCTTCTTAGCTAGGGACTCTTCTATACATCAACAACTTCTTCTTCATGGGTCCTTTAGTTTCTTGATCAACTTCTCTCCTTGATGTCATTGTTGGGCCTAGGAATTATCATTAAAATACATCCACTTTCACTCCATTCACACATTTTATCACCTCTATTCCACCACCATGTCACCACATCAACTTCACTTTCATCATTATATGGGTTACCTTTGTGTTTTCCAAAACATTATTAATTCTTAGTATTTTTAAGAGAATTTATGGTTAAACTTTAGAAAATAATCTCCATATACTTATACCTAACAATTAGAATGAGTTTGTTGACATGTGTAGGTACAAAGGAAGCTTCCAAGGCATCTTTATGTGGCACTCTATGTTCAAATTCGAATTTGAGGAGATCATGGACCTCATGGAGGATAGGGTTATGTGTCACCATTGGTTGAGAAATATGTGGGTCAAAGGAGGGAATAGTGGATTTACATTTATGAGTTTGTTATCATAGCTTTTGTATAAATAGGAGTGTTATCTCCTTCATTTGTAATCTTAATTTTTAGAATTTTAGAACCTAATCCTTCATTTGTAATCTTAGTATCTTATAGGTTGGTAATGAGAAGTTAGATTTGGAGAATCATTGTAAGGGTTGTAATTGCAATTTGCAATTGATGATGAATAAAACGAAGCTTCTTTGATCCTCTAATTTTGACTTCTCTTTTGGTGTGCTTGTGAATCCTTGGAAGGATCCCCATTGCCTAGCAAGTACACTTTTATTTTGGTAGGATTTTATTTTATGTTTGTTTGTGAATTTCATTAGATTAAATTATTAGGTTCATATGTTTGGAATAATAACGAATGACCTTTTGTAAGAAAGTATTAATGTTTCCTTCAATGAATCTAATTTTTTTATTTAATGTTTGATTTCATTAATTTAAGTTTTTGATTTATACGCTTGAGATATAAATGAATAGTCTCTTGTAAGAGAGCTTTAATATTTCATGCAATCAATCAGAATTAGGTTTAAGTGCTTTAATTTCATCAGTCTAAATAGTTTGTTGATTAATATGTTAGAAATATTAATGAACAGTCTCCTGTAAGGGAGCCTTAATATTTCTTACACTTGTCACAATGTCTTTAGATTTCATTTTTTTAAATGACTAAATAGGTGTTGGAGATCCCAATGAAAGACCTCCTATAAGGGAGCTTTGGCATTTATTCACCTAGCTTAGTTTAGTTTGTCACTAAGTCCATATATATGATGATCCTCAAAGTTTACTTACCCGGATTGATAGTAAATGACACTCTAATTTGGATCGCATTTTAGACCAAACATTTTGGCGTCGTTGCCGAGGAGGATAATTTAGAGATAGACTTAGGAAGTTCTTTTTATTGCAATTTTTTTTTTTAATGGACTAATTTGTGAAACCTGGTGACAACAGGATCTTCATAACGGAGTTCAAGTTTGAGCATTTTTTTTATTTATTTTCGTACTTCGTTAGATTCAAATTCAGTTTTTAAACCCCCCATTTCTTACTAACTCATCTACGGATGAGAAATTTGAAGATGTTAAACAAGTACTTCTCGAAGAGCAAGGATAATATCGAAGATTGGTTTCAAAAGAACCTTGCGCCAAATCCAAGGATCAAACAAGTTACTCACATCCTTGCAAACACTCAGGTAATAATTTTAAATTTAGATGTGAGCGTTTTTGAATTTTTAGTCTGTAGATGGCTTCACTAGAAGCATTCTTTTACCTAGGAAATAAAAAAAAAGAGTTTCAAGTTAAGGTAGAAGAGATTAGCAAAATAAACTAGATCTGGTAGAGTTTTCTTTTAGTCTTGTTTAAAAAAATAAAAACATAAAAATAATAAAGAATCATCATCATTTCTCATAAATAAATTTACATTCACGCTAACATGCAAATATAAAATAAAATAAAATAAAAAAATCAATATGTTGGTATGCTCTCTTCCTGCGCTTCAAGCAATCATGAAGATCAGAAAATATATTGATTTATTTTCAAAATTAAATAAAAAAAAATTTCTTGCTGGGAATGTGCTGGAATCATTTCTTCAAGCCAAATCTGCATATAAACAAATCAAAATCAGTGTTTAAGGAAGAAATCTGCACTTTATCCTCCATCTCACACTTTCAAGAATAAAATTGAAAACAATTATAAAGAAATTGCAGCAGACAAGTAGCAAATAAACATTGTTCGTAAAAAAAAATCTTAAAAACTTTTGTATAAAATTCTTCTTTAGACTCTATCCTAAAAAAAACTTTCGAATTTTAGGCTCACTAGCCCATGTCTTCCAATGAAAAAAAAAACCAATTTTTCAACGAATTGCCTCTGAAGTAGCATCCTTCAATATAGTTGTACTAGAATATACTAGTCGCACCTCAGCTCCAAGAAGACGAATTTGGAAGGACTGCCTTTCCATATCCTATGCACCCATGTAAACAACACACTACAAACTGAACTGTGCAGATGCCCAACACTTGTCTCAGCTATTATTTTCTTTAAGATGTGTTTAGCGATAAGTGCTTGTGTAATAACGTTGTTAAAATTATGGGCACCAATATGGTAGAGATCTTCTCAGATAAACATGCTGAACGTTTTATTGAAGGTAGGGTACGTCTATGGCCATCGTTTTCATTATGGCTATTGCTATGGCTCTTGCCCTTCGCATGAAATATCTGTAGGCAAGGGATATAATCTCGTTGGCTTCCACCAAAAACCATACCCAACGAAAACCATTCAAAGACGATACCGCCATTCCAGATTTTCCGCACTCAAATTCAGAGTACCCCAAAACTGGTGTGCAAGAGAAGAAAAGCTCGTGGTAGAACGAAATCGCTGTGTGATGGGGACAGAGTGTGTAGAGCTAGTTAACGTCGTTGCTTCTGTTGACTCAAGTCGATTAAGCTACTCTGATCACTGCAGGGTGATGAGGTTATGCTCTTACAGCGGAGGTACCCGAGCAACCAGTGCTGCCATCGAGAACTTGAGGATTGCGTCTAAGGAAGGAAAGTTGAACGAAGCCATGGAACTTTTCAGAAACGTAAAGGAAGCGTGCCAAGTGTCTGATAAATTGTTGAACAAGATTGTGCTTGCCAGTTGTTTGGGAAACCGAATGGGGAATACTTTCCTCCGGGTGCTTTTAACATGTCGTAGGTTGAGACTGGTGGATGAAGGCCAAAGGCACGACGAAAACCACTAATTTTGTCTATTAAACAAAATATGCAACAAAAATATCTTTGAAAATCCGGTCACTATCTCTTTGTTGCTATGCAATCACTCTTATCTTTACAACCACAATTCGAGTGATTTGAGCAAGTAGATTTTTGGGCACAATTTTTGGTAAGATTTGATTGTTTGGCTAAGGCTATATAATTCTTGTCGATTGCATTCAAACCACCTGAACGTTAGGGATCATGCTCAGATTCGAAAAACCCAAGCCTACCTTATTCAGATAGACCCTAGCGGAAATCACTCCAAAAATAAGGTGTAAAATCCGGACATCAACGGTAAAAAAAAAGAAGTTTAACTTGTTTTAAATGTTTGATCTGCCATTACATTCCATCCCTTAGTTCATTCATCTCAAAAGAATTCCCTGCCTTTGCCTTTCATGGTGAACTTCCTGCTTCAGAATATCTTTTGAAGAGTTTGTAACGGAGCTGAAAACATTAGCAGGGCTAAACATGCTGGTTCAAGCAGTTGGAATTGGTAAAGGAAACCATGATTTGATAGCAGCTTTTATGGAACCCATGAAGACTAACTAGGTGGTGTATGCTCGTGAAATTCCTATGGGTAGAGCATGCTCTTCCCTTTCTACTGAAGAGATTGTCAAATTCTTGACTGGAGATTACCGGCTTAGCAAGGCATCGACAAATGACTTGTTCTCGGAAGAAGTGTGGCCTCAACTTCTAGCTAGAGGATGGCATTCTTAGCAACCTAAGGATTAGGAAACATTGGTGGTGTGCAAATTTTTTCCAGAATTTTAGTGAAAGGGGTTCATTACTTTGATTCTGTGAGTGATGTTTTGAATCGGATAGCGTCAGAGCTTCTTTTTCCTCCACAGCTAGAAATGGGTGACATGACTGGAAGCAAAGTGAAGCCAGAATGCCACTGGACTGGTGAGATTCTAGAGGAGAAAAATGATTGCTTGTAAGACCCCCCTTGCTATCTTCGACCAAGATATTTCCCAAGAAATATTGATTCAAATGCATTCACTATAGTTGACACCAGTTTGGTATCACAAGGAGAGGAGCCTGCTCGTTTTTGGGAGAGCAGAACATTGCCTGCAGAAGACCTGTCATCATGTCTTCAATGTGTTTATGCAGAAACAGAAGGTTTGAACTCAGAGTTGTTGCTGAGTAAGGTGGCTAAAACTTGTGAACCTTTGTTAATTGAAGATACACTGAATGCCTATCTAGCTGAGACTGACGCAATTGAAATCATAAAGAATAGCTTCGATGGAGTTGATAGGATATGCATGTTACACAGTAATTTGTCACCGTCCCTATCGCCCCGTTTCCGTACATTGGAGGACACATTTCGGGACTTGTGAGCAGTGACATAACCCAAAAATACTTGCATTGTGTTCCCCTGAGTATGTACTTCATGTTCCCTGAAGACACCTTCTGCAAATTATCCCTGAAAAGTGCTCCTTTTCCATTGGCGCAGGTCCACAGTGTCTTACCTGCGCCAATCACTGAGATCCTCAAAAGGGGGTGCGACCATTGGCGCTCTGTCATAGAACAACACCCGCGCCAACCAAGTTTGGTAATAATTTTTGGCAAACGCGCGCCCATATTTTTTTTCCCTTCAGATCACGAAGTCTTTTGAGGGTAAAATCCATCGGATAGAGGTCGAGAGTCATCATCTATCCTCATCATCTATCCTTTCAGAGATAATGTCAATCCACAATGGGTGTCCTGGTGCATTGAATCTTCCTCCCTTCTCCATCTATAAAAGTCTGTCCTCATGCATTAGACAAGCTAGTTTTTGAGTAATGCTAGTTGTGATTACGTTTGTCCTGAGTGATAGTGAAGCATAGAGAGGTTATGCTGCCAGAGAGGAGGTATATTGCAAGACACACATAGCTGCTCGCCCAGCCAGAGGAGAGGTTCAATGTCAGAACCTTGGTTGTATCTTTTCCCGTCTATTATTCATTAATGAACGACTGCTGTTATGGTTCCAATCTCATTGTCTATTATAATGATGTTTGATTTATTTCCTTTCTGACTGAAATATAGTTGTACCTTGGTGGATTTTATGCTTGTATCTGGTTCTTCCTTTGCATGTGCAGGTGTCCGTTCGCGAGGATCGCAAGGATTGTGACCTGCCGGAGCAAGGGAGTGGGAATATCAACTCTGCTTCGACATTAGCGTTGGACTCCAGGTTGGTCTTCTTAATTCACCTTTAATGTACAACTAGGAACTTGCGTAGCAGCGTGAATCGATTGTGGCTAGTTCTATTTTAGGCTAGTGGGATCACCTCTGTCCGCAGAGGGGATTTACCTATCCAACAATTTGGCGACTCCACTGGGGAGAAGCTATTTGGAGTTTGTCTTGCATGTTAATTTTCTCTTGCTTGCTTGAGTAAATGAGCTTTCTGGGTCAATTTTGAGATTGTTATTTGCTGTTTGATCCATCTGAACACTGTCGGCCCGACTTTGAGTCGTGTTATTTATTTTTTTAAGCCGGAAAACTTAGTTGGCGTGTTTTTAAATCTGACAGTCGCGCCAGTTGGCGCATGTTGCCCAACAGCAACTCGCGCCAATCTTTTGGTAGCGCAAGTTGCAGGCTGACAGTCGCGCCAGCCTTGTGAATTTTTCCTGTGTGTTTGTTGGAAGCTCTTTAAACTCGGATTTTTGTCTTTTTATATCCCTTGCAGCTTCTGGAAGTGTGTTGAAACTCTGTTTGACTGGTTGTGCCTTTATCCTTCAGTTGTTTGCTTATTTCTATCGACTTGGTATTCCGACCCTAGAACATCTGGTGGCCTTGCATGTCGAGCCTTCTGTGGGAAGTTCCGGTTCTTTGATTTTCCAGTCAAATGTTTGATTGTTTTCCGCACCTATCTAGTGGTTGATTGTTAAAGCTTGGTATTCTATGCTTTGAGCAGTTCACTTCTAGCTTTTTTGGATTTTGTTTGACTTCATTTGAACTTAGATCACGTGGTTCATTGAAAGTCTTAGTGTTTTTCCTTGCTTGCACAGTTCATTTTTGGTGTTTTAGAATTGGTTCTCCTTTCATCGAGTGAATTTTGTTTGTCTATTCTTGTGAATATCTCTGAAGATTTGATTAAATGCATCATGCCATCTTAAAAGAAAGAAAAACAAAAGATCTTTTTGCATCATATTAGTTAGCGTTTATTGTTATTTGTTGCTTTTAAAAAGAAAAAGAAAAAGAAAAATTTTCATTTCTTGTTATTAGCTGCATTAGGATCTTTGTTGATTGCTTAGTGATCATTTTGTTCGTGTAAAAATCTCAACTCTCCTGTAGATAGAATTCATTGAATGAAATGATATAATTTTGGCATGTAGTTTGCATTTAGGAAGTTTTGAGAGATCACATACGGTAGGACCAAAAAACTGAAACATAATTGAAGATAAACTTTAAAATAAACTGAATGAACCTAACAATGCATTGGAACCTAACACAAACATTCTAGAGGTCTAGGTTGGAGACGTGTTCCGACGTCTTTAAACCTGGTAGCTTACCGTCGAGTGGTTGGGTGATTCCTCCACGGTGAAACGATAGGTGCCAGTACGGATTGTGCTCCCACGTACCGTCGCGTATACATTGGGAGACCCCTATAGGATTAAAACCTTTTATCCATAGGAAGCCGAGTCTGCCGCCTTACAAGCCGTAATGCACTGAACACAACATTCGGGAAGATTGACTGCCGTACGGGAAGTCCTTGGTTTTCATCTGATTGCCAAGGTGTATAAGCAGTTTTACGGATTGTTTGGTAAACCTCTTGCCTAGTTCTCCAGAGCAGTCACTTTTGATCCTTTTCGGACTCTCTAAAAGAAAAGGTGCCAGTGAGCTTCTTGTCACTTCGTGCTCATTAAATATTCGAAGGAGACTAGAGTCATCTTTTTGTCCTTTTCTCGACTCTTAAAATATGAAAAGGTCAAGTTCAGTGTCTTAAAATTTATTTGCCACGATCACATACTACCCGGTTAGATTTTGTTTGCGTTAGTCTGAGTAGGGTCTTGTCTCGTTAGATTGCCTAGGATTTTGTGAAGTCCCATCCTGGCGGAATTACCAATTTCATCTTCCGAGATACCGGTTGTGAGTGAAACTCTTTCTATTGTTCCAAGTATACAACCGCTCAATTCCATGTTATGTCTTCTCCATTTCCGACCTCTATTTGGTCACAACTCAATTTTTCCAACCCGGAGCTTTTGACTCCACCAAATCGCAGTACATCTGTTACCTCAGTCACGACCGCTCCAACGGTATCTGTGGCTTCGTCGACTCCTATGTTTAGTCAATCTTTATTTGGAGGTTTTGATCCTACATTGAATGCCCCACCTAAAGGCCAATACGATCAGTATTTACCACCTCATGGGTATTTGACGGGTCAACCGCATGTTGAGGTTTCAGTTCCATTGTCAATCGATTGGAGTTCCACCGTTTTTCATGGTGGTCAAGCTTCGTATGCACAACCCGACAAACCACCTTAGCAAAACCTACAAGGACAATCCTTCCAAGGAAATCCTTTTGCCTCTGGTGGTCCTTTTTTCACCTCTCAACCTACTGGTAACCCAGGTCAACCTTCTACGCAAGAAGCCCAACCTGGTATCCAGCAAGGTTCGCCTACTGGACAAACTGGTCAATCCGTTGTTAATCTCAATCAACCCAATGTCCAGTATGGTCCAATATCTGGACAAGTTACTCAACCACTTGGTCAGCCTACTGTCCAGTATACTCAACCTTCTGGGCAAGCCGGTCAGCCTCAACCACAGTTAGGCCAACCAATTGCCCAGCCCTCTCAGCCATCTAGTCTGTTAGGACAACCTTCCGCTGCACAACAACAGCTCCAATCCCAGCAGGTCGGCCAACCTCAGTATCAGCAGATACAACCTTCCGGGCAGGTAGGCCAACCTCAGTATCAACAAGGTTATCCTTCTGGCCAGATAGCCCAACCTACAGGACAGCCTACTGGCGCTGCTCAATCCGGTCCGTGGCCCCAAGTGGGACCCCAAAACCCATCCGGTCTTCAAATGCAGGCTGGAGCTCAATCCCAAACTTTTTATCAAACCCAGCCTGGTGCTCAAACTCAATATGGAGTCCCACCACCGTATGGTTACCAGCAACCTCAAGGGCAACCTTTGTTCGCCCCATACCAGAATTACCAACAACTGCAGGCGAATCCTTTGCAGAATTATCAACAGCCATATGGCGCATCTGCAGCATCGTTTGGTAATCCCTATGCTGGGGGGCAAAATACAAATCCTTACGGCCAATACGCTATGGGGCCAAATCCGTCCGGGCAAAGTCCATGGGGGCAACCGCCACCTGGTTGGAACCCTGGTGCTCCATCCTACCAGCAGCCCCAGATGTCTTTCAATCCTCAATTACCATTCTTAGCGACTTTAGAATTACCGGATGTGTCCAAATTGACCAATGATCCTATTCTTCATAATCCTTATTGGCCTCCGGTTCCAACCAAAATTCCTGGTGACTGTCCAAAATTCGATGGTAAAGCTAATGAAGATCCACAAGCCCATGTCATGACTTATCACTTGTGGTGTTCATCCAATTCATGGCTTGATGATTCCATTCGGCTTCGCCTTTTTCAAAGGACTCTCACTGGCTCTGCCGCTAAATGGTATATCGAACTCAATCGCGGATCCTTTCAGGATTTCAACTCTTTGGCTATGGCATTTCTCACTCATTTTCAGTTACCCATTCGATATGAAACGGGTACACACCTCCTCACATCCTTAAGACAAACGACGGCTACGCATATCTCTGATCATATCCATGAATGGAGAAGGCGTAGACGTATGATCAAATTTTGGATTCCCGACCAGCTTCTTACCGATTGGTTTACGACTTCGTTCGTTCCTCCAATAGCTCGGGATATTGCCATACTCAGAGACTTTGACTTAGAACGCCATACTCAGAGACTGCCTCCCCAGATCGCCTTCCTTATACAGGTTATTATAGATTCCAAAACGATTCATCGTACAGTCATTGATGAAGGTGCCTCAACTTGCATCATGTCTGTTGCCTGTTGGAAAGCTATTGGATCTCCAACGCTGAGCCAGTCTCCTACTAACTTGGAAGCTTTTGATGGAAGAGCATCCTGTCCTTACGGTATACTCCAACGTTCACCCATCTCTTTGGAAGGCAAGACGGTCGAGATGGAAGTTGAAGTTGTTGATGCCACTCTAACCTACAACCTCCTTCTCGGACGCAACTGGATATACACGATGCAAGCTGTCGCTTCATCTTTCTTTCGTATCATTCGTTTCCCTCATCAAGGGAAGATTGTTACCGTAGACCAGCTATCTTTCTTCGCTTCTTCTTCCGAAGGCACCATCCCGTTTGTGGAGCATACTTCCAAATTATCTGAGAGTCTGGGAGCTGGACTTTTCAAAGATCCCGCTCTTATGGGTGTTTTTCCGCTCCCTCCTCCAAACATCGCCTCTGTCAATATGATCACTACTGGGTCTGACCCGTGGATCATTCCTCCCGCAGACCAAGTAGATTCATGGGGCGACCGAATGCCGTTGAGTCCTGCCGAGCTCAACTATGTTGAAATCATTGCTGCATCGGCTCCCTCTTCTACACTTACTCCATCCTCAGGGCTTCTAGAAGAGGCTTCTTCGGATTCCTTAAGAGAAACATTCCTCTCCGACGAAGCCATTATTGAGACCATGTCTCTAGAGGAACCGCCTTGGCATGATTCTCACCATCGTTCCTCATTTCTACCTGCCTCGCAGAATTTTCTGACTTGTCTCGAGAGGTTTGCTCCTTGTCTCCCATCACAAATCCTTCAAACGCCTATTCAGATTGATCAGGTGTTTTCTGAAGGGAATATGGCAAACATTACGCAAACCCAACCTATCGACATCTCTGTCAAACCAGGGATTGTCGAGCTTCTTCACATCGGAGTCACTTGTACTCCAGAGGAGATTCAACTTTATTCCAACCTTTTTCGCGAATTTCGTGATGTCTTCGCATGGTCCTATGAAGAAATGCCCGGCATTGATCCTAGTATAGTGGTGCATGAAATAATCACGTACCCAGGTGCTAAGCCTGTTCGTCAACGTTTACGCCCTGTACACCCCCGAAAGGCTGCAGCAATTAAGGCCGAGGTGGAGAAGCTTCTTAAAGCCGGTTTTATTTATCCGATTCCTCTCACTGAATGGGTTTCTAATATTGTACCTGTGACCAAAAAACAGGGTACAATCCGGGTTTGTGTCGATTATCGTGATATAAACCGAGCCTGTCCTAAAGATAATTTTCCCACACCATTCATCGATCAAATTATTGACGAGTGTGCCGGAAGTGAAATGTATTCTTTTATGGACGGTTTCTCTGGCTATAACCAGATCAATATTGCTCCCGCTGATCAACACAAAACTGCCTTTATTTGCCCATGGGGCACTTTTGCCTATAAGAAGCTCCCCTTCGGTCTAAAAAATGCCGGTGCTACCTTCCAGCGTGCAATGTCTTATGCTTTCCATGACATTCGACACATTGTACAGCCTTACCTGGATGATCTCCCTGCCCATTCAGCTAAACGTCAGGACCACCCTAAACACCTTCGCGAAATCTTTCTTCGCTGTCGACACTACCGAATTAGGCTTAATCCTCACAAATGTGTCTTCTGCGTTGAATCTGGCCGACTTCTCGGGTTTGTTGTTTCCCGAGAGGGCATCCGTTTGGATCCCCTTAAAGTCGAGGCTATAGTGAATCTTCCTCCCCCTGCTTCTTTACAGCAATTGCAAAGATTGCAGGGTAAAGCAAATTTTTTACGTCGTTTCGTTCCAAACTATGCCGAGGTGGCCAAAGGTTTTACACGATTACTAAAACGCGATGTCCCTTTTCATTGGGATAATACTGCTCAGGAATCTTTTGAGCGTCTCAAGGGTCTCCTTGTCTCTGCTCCATTACTCCGTCCTCCGAATTATTATCGCGATTACACGCTGTATTTGGCCGCCGCCGACACCACTATCGGCATGGTTCTTGTTCAAGCTGACGATGATGGCACTGAACATGTTATTTATTATCTCAGCCGCAACCTTCTAGATACGGAAACTCGATATGCTTATGTCGAGAAGTTGGCTTTAGCCGTGGTTTGTGCTGTCCAACGTTTCCGTCATTATATCCTGCTGCGAACAACTACCGTGATTTCTGATTGCAACCCCATGACGTATATATTGTCACGCCAGTTGCTGGGGGGAAAATACTCAAAGTGGATTGTTATCCTCCAAGAGTTTGACTTGGAATTTACCACTGCCAAGTCTAAGAAATCCCTTGTGTTTGCTGAGTTAATTTGCTCTTTGCCATCTTCTTCCTCGACCTCGCATATAGAGGATCAAATTCCGGATGAGACCCTGTTCCTCATTAGCACCCTCGATCCATGGTACGGAGATATAATCACATATCTGCAAACCTCCTCCTTTCGCCCGGGTGTGTCTAAAGACGCTCGGCGAAGGATTCGTCATCAATCTCAACCATACCGTATCATTGGAGATACATTATATCGTCTCGGTGCAGACTCTGTTCTCCGCCGTTGTCTTACTCTCGAGGAAGCTGAACGGGTTTTAAATGACTGCCACTCCGGTGCCTGTGGCGGACATATGTCCGGATATGCTACTGCCCAAAAAATCCTTCGTGCTGGCTACTTTTGGCCCTCTATTTTCAAGGATTGCATCCTTGCCGTCCGCTCTTGTCATGAGTGCCAGATATACCAGCGGAAAATGCGAGCGCCTCCTGCTCCATTGCACCCTGTTGTTTCCGTCGGTCCTTTTGCAAAGTGGGGCATTGATTATATGACCTGTAACCCTCGCTCGGCCGGGGGGCATGGGTTTATCATCGTTGCCGTCGATTACTTTACTAAATGGGCCGAGGCGATGCCTACATTAACTGAAGACGGTCACACAGCGGTGCAATTTTTATTCAATCATGTTATTTCGCGATTCGGCGTCCCTCAAGCCATCGTCACCGATCACGGAAAGCATTTCCGTAATCATATGATGTCGGAACTAACAACCCAGCTAAGCTTGCAACACGATATTTCAACTCCATACTACCCTCAGTCCAATGGTCAAGTTGAAGCTGTCAATAAGGTCTTGGTTACAATGCTTCAACGTATCGTTGGCGTGCATAAGTCTAACTGGCATTTGATGTTGTTCCCCGCCTTGTGGGCCTACCGAACCTCTGTGAAGGATGCCACTGGTTTCACTCCATTTCAACTTGTTTATGGACTAGAGGCTACCCTTCCAATTGAATGTGAAATCCCCTCGTTAAGATTAGCTGTCGAGCTACTTCCCAACACCACTCCGTTAGAAGAACGCCTTCTTTACTTAGAACGGTTGGATGAGACTCGTCGCCTGGCCTCTTTGGCCATCGAAACACAAAAGAAGCGAGTCAAGACTCACTTCGACCAGACCATACGTCCACGTTCTTTCGTTGAGGGAGACTTAGTCCTGCTCTATGATCAGGCAAAAGATAAGCTAGGAGCAGGAAAGCTCGAGTCTATGTGGCTAGGCCCTTACATTGTCAATAAAGTTCTACAGAAAGGGGCCTACGAGCTGATTGATTACGAAGGAAACCCTCTTGGGAAGCCCCGAAATGGGCTTTATTTGAAAAAGTACTATGCGTGATGCTAGTACATTTTATTGTGTACATACATGTACTTTAGTGTGTTGTGTGTGTGTGTCAGTTTTCAAGACATAGCTACCACTTATTGTGTTTTTCGCTTCTTGTGCAGATGTCGGATGCAGGTTATGTTGGTTTCGCTGATGGTGCCTGCCGCAATACTCGCGATTTGTCCTCTGCGGCCTGGGTGATCTACGATCCTCATGGCGAGCTGATAGATTTTCAGGGTGTGTGTTTAGGTCGTACTACTAACAATGTCGCCGAATACTGTGCTGTAATCGAGCTACTTGCTAAAGCAATTAATTTCGGCATTCGTGCATTGGTAGTGAACCTCGACTCTCAACTTGTTGTCCACCAGCTCAACGAGCAATATTCCGTCAGAAACCATCATATTCTAAGGTTGTATTTACGTGTAAGATTGTTAGAAAGGAATTTTGATTTTATCACATATCAACATGTTCCAAGACAATTAAACACATTATCTGATGCATTGGCCAATCATGTATTAGATAGACATTTGCATAATTTGTAACTAAAACAGTACATAAGCAAGCACATGAAAACACAATAGTAAACCATAGGCATATGTATATATATACGTGTGTGTCATAATGTTTGCGCCACGCGCATTACATAATCCAAAAAATAATACATGTCCAAACCCCATACGGCCGCTGACAACATGTCTCTCAAAAATATGCAAAAATGAAACCTAGGCGTCTAACCACGGTGATGCTCATGATAGCATGTCACCGCTCGCACCACACGTCTCAACAGACGATGGACGCGAGTAGACACTCCCACCGTGTGCCTCTGATACGCTCTGGGCATGTCTGCCAATCTGCCATAATCTGGGATCCCTCGAGTAAGTGCCTC
The DNA here is from genome assembly GCA_031772625.1 of Pinus tabuliformis. Taxonomy (NCBI): domain Eukaryota; kingdom Viridiplantae; phylum Streptophyta; class Pinopsida; order Pinales; family Pinaceae; genus Pinus; species Pinus tabuliformis. The sequence continues at coordinate 610,849,728 of CM062804.1, forward strand.
GAGGTTCTGTACTAGGTCATCATCCGCATCACCCTCTACCTGAGGGTCGGCAGCAGGTGCCCTCCGTGCTATATGAGACAAGTCAGTTGGTCATTCTGCACCAACATCTGCATACATATATAGTTGTTGTCAGAGAATGGCATGTATTACCAAAAAAAAACTTAAATACATAAAAACATCAAAAACATAGAGAGTTCTTACCTAGCTCCTCGTCCCAGTCTTCCCCTGCAGGAAATGGGAGGTCTGGATCTCCAGTGAAATCAGTGCCCGCATAGGGCCAATCCTCTACGACGATCATCTGGTGACGGAGCCAGATGAAGAACTCGGGCCTCCAGGCCATCTGCTGGCCCCCTCCTCCTCTGGGCATGAGTGGTGCCCATCGAGCCAACCTTGGCTCCCGTGGCAATGGATCTGCCACTAGACCTCCCTGGATCCGGAATATCGGTAGTCGCTCCAGAAAAAATGATACTATGATGGATCCATATCCAAACTGTTTGTTGCCATCACGCTTACACTTGGTAAGCTGCCTCTTGATGTTTGTTGTCACTGCCGTGGCCCAATCAAACAGTGTAGGGTGCAGACACTCAGTTGCCAGCAGCAAGTGATTCTTGCTGGCCTCATGGGGTGCCTGTACCCCAGCCGTCCCGGTGATAGTGAATAGTACCACTCGTAGCACCAGGTCCGGAATAGTGACAATATCTACCTTGGCACTGTTGGATCCAAACTGTGCCCCAGGACAAACTCTTGCCATCACCTCCCCCATCTTTTCCCCGGAAGGCCTGCTTCCAGTCAAGATGGGCCGTGCACCCCGCCGTGATAGTCCTGTAATAAAATAGACATCGGAGACATCCAACTCCAATGTCTGGTCCTTCAGGCGGAATACCTGATCCTCCGTGTCCCAAGCATCCACAATAAACCTCAGTAACTCAGGTTGTGCACGTAAGTATGAGGTAAGGAAGAATTTCTTCAAGCCGCAATCTCTCAAAGCATCCATACATGCATCATCCTCCAATGCCATGGCATCTATGGCCTCATGTTCCCTTTCTCTCCATTCTACAGCCATTTTGACAGATCCCTGCAACCACAAAGTCGAAATTTTCATCATTAGATCATTGATGAAACCAAAATCAGAGAAAAATTGCAAAACAAACGGTGGGATTTCTTGGAAAATCAATTCGCGTGGTTGGCGCGACTGTTTTCAGAACAGTCACGAAAATGTCGTGCCTCCTGTTAGGAAAATAATCCATTGGCGCGAACCCGCGCGGGAAACTCGCGCCAATGGGCGCAACCCTAGTTTTTGCAATCCTCCTTGCAGAGGATCATTCTGTGGATGGAAAACTAAAAAAATGGAATGAAATTAAAGCTAAGGATGAGGCCTCTTACCTGCTTTAGACGGCGGCTCGAATGCTCTCCTGGATTGATCACAATCAGCAGTTGAACTTTGCACCCAAAACCCTCCAATGGTAAACTCAGAAGGTGAAAAGTGAAAAGTAAATTTATTTTTTTTACCATTTCACTATTTATAGCATTTTTTGACCCAAAATTACATTAAAAATTATATTTTTTGAGTATTTTTGGAGTATATTTATGTCAAAGTGGGTTTTACGCTGTTCTTTGTATGATGACAAGGTTTGGTGCAACTCAAGCAACAAACGAGCTCATTTTCCTACTTTTTCAGGCTCAGTAAAATAAATGAAAAGGTTACTCTAAGGTCTGCTTTCAACTCTTTTTCTGACCATTTAAAAAGGAAAAGATGGCCGAGTTACTCCCCTTGACTCATTAAACGTTAATAAGGGGCGGTCGTTTTAAGTTCTTTTTGTCGACCGTTAAAACATAAAAAGATTACCGGGTTTTTATCGTTTCAAACTCGTTAATGGTCACGAAACGACGTGATTTTGACCGCTTTTTTACTTTTTCAGGTCGAAATCACTATTTATGAAAAGTACTCCTCGATCGTAATGGTCGGGCGGTTCTTTCAAGCATTGTTTTATACTTTTTCGGGCTCGAGAGACACAACTTTACGAAAAAGGACACCCCTGGAGTTTCCTTTTCTGCTGTCTTTTCAAACTCTCTAAACATGAAAAGATGCCGAGTTCTTCCTTTGTCAGACTCGCTAAAACCTGATGACATCGGATTTTGTCGAAATGACGCACCACAAGCATATGCTATCCCCATCAAGCTTGTTAAAAATAATCGGGGTACTCGCCAGAAATGGTGGGGAAAAAGAAAATTTTGGAACCATAATTATTGTCGTGTCGGCAGTATGTCGCTCTTGAACATGGCGCTTGTCTGCTTTCGTGTCTGGGTGGGGATATCTCATCTCATTTTTCACTGACCTCCGTGGATTTGGGTAATCCTATTTGACCTCTCATCTGCTCATTGCCTCGTCACCATGACCTCTGATCCATTGATGTCAAATACAACCAATTCCAATGTCGTGCCGCCGATATGTTCAAGATAAGTTGACCTCTGAAAAGAAACAACCTCCATCTGATAGTTCACATGATCTTGATTCACAACATTATCTCTCTGTCTCGTGTCGATGATGTGGGAAACATTATGGCCCACCTTCGATCAAGGTCACTTCCTGTCGACTTCAGCTCATTATCCAGGAAGCTGATCTAGAGACTCCCTTCCGGTGCCTTGGAGCCTGCATGCCTCAATGGCAGGTTCTTCGTGTTCGACGTGAGGTTTTCATCATTGGCCTCCGATCGAATGATTCTACGGGTGTTCGACGTCAGCTCATTAATTCGCACGCCGTAGATTGTACCTATAGTACCTTGAGGGCCATTGTCATTATTGGTGGTACCTCTCGCGTCTGTTAACAGTTTCCATTATTGACTGGTAATCAGACGATGTTCATGCATGTTCGACTTCAGCTCATATATTTGCATGCTTGAACTTGTACTCTTGTTCGGGTCGAGATGGAGCGCAAGACCCTGGATTGTGTCTGTTGTAATCCAGGCGTGATTCTTGATACATGACTCATTCACTGGATGGCTGCGACCATACCTGAGTCAATTCATTGATCCTAACCAGATGGCTGCGTCCATACTATGGATCTAGATTGTTTATGTACTCTCTTATGGATGGCTGCGACCATACCATGTACATCATATAATTGAACTATCAGTCGTTCCTCTTAATGCAGATCTTCGGCGGCAGCTATATGTGTTCTTGTAAAGCATTTCACCCCTCTCTCCCTCTCGGACCTCATGCTTTAGGGGACATCTGTTACACAGTAATTTGTCACCATTGGTCACCGTCCCTATCGCCCCGTTTCCGTACATTGGAGGACGCATTTTGGGACCTGTGAGCAGTGACATAACCCAAAAATACTTGCATTGTGTTCCCCTGAGTATGTACTTCATGTTCCCTGAAGACACCTTCTGCAAATTATCCCTGAAAAGTGCTCTTTTTCCATTGGCGCAGGTCCACAGTGTCTTACTTGCGCCAATCAATGAGATCCTCAAAAGGGGGTGCGACCATTAGCGCTCTGTCATAGAACAACACCCGCGCCAACCAAGTTTGTTAATGATTTTTGACAAACGCGCACCCATATGTTTTTTCCCTTCAGATCACGAAGTCTTTTGAGGGTAAAATCCATCGGATAGAGGTCGAGAGTCATCATCTATCCTCATCATCTATCCTTTCAGAGATAATGTCAATCCACAATGGGTGTCCTGGTGCATTGAATCTTCCTCCCTTCTCCATCTATAAAAGTCTGTCCTCATGCATTAGACAAGCTAGTTTTTGAGTAATGCTAGTTGTGATTATGCTTGTCTTGAGTGATAGTGAAGCATAGAGAGGTTATGCTGCCGGAGAGGAGGTATATTGCAAGACACACATAGCTGCTCGCCCAGCCAGAGGAGAGGTTCAACGTCAGAACCTTGGTTGTATCTTTTCCCGTCTATTATTCATTAATGAACGACTGCTGTTATGGTTCCAATCTCATTGTCTATTATAATGATGTTTGATTTATTTCCTTTCTGACTGAAATATAGTTGTACCTTGGTGGATTTTATGCTTGTATCTGGTTCTTCCTTTGCATGTTCAGGTGTCCGTTCGCGAGGATCGCAAGGATTGTGACCTGCCGGAGCAATGGAGCGGGAATATCAACTCTGCTTCGACATTAGCGTTGGACTCCAGGTTGGTCTTCTTAATTCACCTTTAATGTACAACTAGGAACTTGCGTAGCAGCGTGAATCGATTGTGGCTAGTTCTATTTTAGGCTAGTGGGATCACCTCTGTCCGCAGAGGGGATTTACCTATCCAACAATGCACGATATCGCCATTACATAGAAGTGATCATTCATTGTTACAATCCGAGGAAAGTAATTATTTCAACAGTAAATAGCGAGAAAGATCTTTCTACCCTCATAAGCAGAAACTGGCTCTCTTTCAATAGGACTAGCAATAATGCACTATATTCGAGGTTATGTAAATTCAAACCACAGGCTATACATGCTTTAGCTTCTTATCAAGATAACTTGGAAATTTGATCCTCAATTCTTTTCCAGTTTCAAGTGCTACATTCTAGGAAGCTCCAAAATCAAAAGAAAATTTCATCTCGGAACATGATCCTACATATCCTCAAGAGACACCAACATATTCTGGATAGATACAATCCTTAAGTCTAGGTCCATGTGTGGATACTGGGAAATCAGAACAAAAGTGTCAGTTTAAGCAAGATTCAAGGCATTGCCAAGAACATAAAAATGATTCAAAACCAACACAATCACTGGGAAATGACCCTCTTTTGGAAGTTGTGAATTCTGAATTTTTTGCAGTTTGCCACACCTCAAATTTTGCATCTCTGAAATTGAAATATTTTCTTTTTGTAGAATCTATTTGTTTATGGCTGCATAGAATCGTGAAGCACAAATATGTTGGAGATTTCAGATATGACGAGAAGAGAAAATTGGTGTTCAAGCTTGGCAATGGCCACTGCGAAACTCTTTGCATTGACAAAACTAAGCGTCTCTGCCATATCCGAGGCAACATGCAACAAAAGGTCTGGAATGCTGCTGGCGACATTGTCCTGGTAGGCCTCAGAAACTATCAAGATGATAAAGCCGATGAAGCCAGGGTTCTAAAGGCCTATGGTGAGCTCCCAGAGAACGTCTGTCTGAATAAGGGTATCGCAGGTGGTCTTGACGAAGATGAAGACGGAATTGCAGATGACTACATTGAGTTTGAAGACGAAGACATTGAAAAAAATCTAATTTCCTTTGTCTTCATTATCAGTGTTATGTAGCATAGTATGTTTCTTTGGATTTTATAGAAAATTGGAGTATAGCTACACTCACCTGGGTTATTCTATTTGGATACAGGAGTGAAGCCAACTTTGACAGTGACCAAATCCACAATCCTGCAAGGGACTAGTAGAAGGAAGACTGTTGTGGCACGTGTTCTCCTCCTAGAGGACTGCACAGGTTTTGGTTGCTAGGGGATTTGGTTTTGAAACCCCCATCACATTACAAGCGCACTCAGAAAATTGATCCAGTATCTACACCAGGCGCATTCAGAAAATTGATCAAAAGGGTAGATGAATGAAGAATTGGAGTGAGCTATTGAAGTTTGGTTGCCCCACGGGAGTGAGCTATTGAAGTTTGGAGCCAACGTTCTCAGGATCTGAAAAAATGATTGAGGTTTTATTTTATTATATTGTTAATATTAATTTAATTTAGGTTGAACATTTTAGACTTTTATTTTTATTTTCAGTTGGTAAAATTCATTTATATGTGATAGAGTAGAAATAAATGATTAATTCAGTTAAAAAAAAACAATTAAAAAATAAAATAAAAAGCAACTTCATGAAATTCAGGCACATGAGTATCAAATCAAATTTCACATGTTTTATCATGAAATTGCAAACTTTGTTTTACTTGTCACTTTCAAGATACCATGAGAAAGTTGGAAATTTGAAGGAAATTTTGCACCTCCATAAATTTAATCCATTAAAATGGAATCAGGTTAATTTTATTTCTAAGATTGATAAATAAAGTTATGCATTGGCGTTTGTGAGATTTCATTAATTAAAAATGCGCCATGCACCTTTCAAAAATGAAGCAAATCACACAAAGGAGGATTCATTTATCGAACATTTGGAGGATTATGCTTAGAGTTGGCATTAAAATCTATGCTTTCATCAAGGTTGTATGCGTTTATGAGACAAACTAATCTGCAGCATATGCTCTTCATCATGCACATTCGAGGAGACATCTGACACAAAGAGGGAGATAAGTTAATTTTCATGGTTATTTTTATAAAAAAAAAGGACTGTTATCAACATCAGGAATTGGACTAAAATTACGCTTTTGATTATCCATAATCTGTTTCAGTTGGCATTAATTTTTGCGTAAGAATCAACAAGGAATTGGCCATTCCTTGTTGAACACACTAACGTTTTTTTTATGCCAAGTTTTATTTGCAGATTTCGGATGATCAACTGATCATTAAGGAAACTAATTGTGCGCACAATTGGTCTTCAAAAGACTAATTCCATGAGAAATCCTAAAGAACAAGTCCATGAACATAAACGAAATTTTACAAGTTCTTGAACTTCTAGTAATAGTTTAATGGTTTGAAATGTTGCATGACAGAAAAGCAAATTCGAAGACCTGGGGTTTGTTCCTAAATGTACAAGGATGGTGAAATACCTATCCACACTTGAATACGACGTCTACAAGTGGTTGGTCAACGTTGGTCAAACTCAACTATTTTAGAAGAAATTCCATAATTAATGAGCAGATTTATTATATTTGAGATTTTGCATACCAAAATTCATTTTTTCTAGCAAGAGTCATTATCCACTTCTCATTATCCATAAACACTTCATTACATTTTCATCAATCCTAACCCACCAATAAAAGCAACGTAGCTTTTGGTTCCACTTTACATATTCATTGTCAGTTTCCTTTTTCCTACACTTGCAAATAAAACCTTGCTTCCATACACCATTGAGTCCATAGTCCTTGAGTCTAAATATTTTTCTAAAAACACCTTGAAGCTTGCATGCCTTAAGGGAAAGCTATCATGGCGATAAACAAGGGAATACATCAATGTCCCTTGTTCGTCGAATCTTCTGAGTATTCAACAACAACAAATTCATTCATACTTAGAAAGATGTGTTCGGGGTACCTTGACTCTCATCCACATCAAAGATAGGAGCTCTCGTGTTGACTAGTGGCATCCATCAACGGCCACTAAGTTAACAATTTCTTTTTATGATCAACACCAAAACATTTAATCACATGACAAGAATTGTGCCAACAAGGGTTGAAGACCAATCATTTTGTAGCAGAGGAAGCAGATTTACTTTCGTTACTTTACATTTTTTGATATAAATGACTTGAATACAAGTCAATCAATAAGGCTGGGGGGGAGAAGTGTAAATTGTAAATTTTATACCTTCCAAGCCTTATACATTTTCAGTTGCATTCAGCAACATATTCCGAACATTCAACAGAAGATCCAACAACAGATTTAGCAGTAGATGCAGCAACAATAAAAGATTCACTTTTTCGACTTCATCCACCATTTTCACTGCCAAGTGAAGAAGACTATGATAAGAATTTTGCAGCCATGCATGCACAACTCTCATCCATTTTTGAAAGGGTAAGTTGAGGTATGATATTTTCTAACTTTTAACCATTTAATTCCTTGAAAGCTAGAATGATAATTTTTGGAAAAAACTTCTTTTCCTCATTTCATAAAATTGCCAAAACCATTAGTTTGGGGGAGGGATACATTCACATACATACTTTGTCACCTTCATATTTTTCCATATTCATATATCACATTCTAAAACCCACATACCTTCAGAATATATTTACTATTACATGAGCATATAAATGGCTTTGTCAAAAGTACTTAAAAGCTAATTGGATGCAACACAATAATGGTTGTTACACAAGAACCAATCATGATGCATCCTAACAAAAATAATTTGCAATACAAATCACATTATTATTATGAAAAGATCATACATTGAATTTGAATGCAACAAACAAAATACGGTTGAAACACAAGAACCAACCAAGTTGCAATTCAACAAACACACTTTGCAAAAGTTAAGCAAATGATATCACGCAAAGTCTAAGCCAAAGCTCAAGTATCAAAAGTAATGTAATAGATTGCATGAGGACATGCAATACCTTCAGTTTGGGGGTATGTTGGGCCTAGGAATTATCCTTAAAATACATCCACTTTCACTCCATTCACACATTTTCTCACCTCTATTCCACCACCATGTCACCACATCAGCTTCACTTTCATCATTATATGGGTTACCTTTGTGTTTTCCAAAACATTATTAATTCTTAGTATTTTTAAGAGAATTTATGGTTAAACTTTAGAAAATAATCTCCATATACTTATACCTAACAATTAGAATGAGTTTGTTGACATGTGTAGGTACAAAGGAAGCTTCCAAGGCATCTTTATGTGGCACTCTATGTTCAAATTCGAATTTGAGGAGATCATGGACCTCATGGAGAAGATCATGGACCTCATGGAGGAGATCATGGAGGATAGGGTTATGTGTCACCATTGGTTGAGAAATATGTGGGTCAAAGGAGGGAATAGTGGATTTACATTTATGAGTTTGTTATCATAGCTTTTGTATAAATAGGAGTGTTATCTCCTTCATTTGTAATCTTCATTTTTAGAATTTTAGAACCTAATCCTTCATTTGTAATCTTAGTATCTTATAGGTTGGTAATGAGAAGTTATATTTGGAGAATCATTGTAAGGGTTGTAATTGCAATTTGCAATTGATGATGAATAAAACAAAGCTTCTTTGATCCTCTAAATTTGACTTCTCTTTTGGTGTGCTCGTGAATCCTTGGAAGGATCCCCATTTCCTAGCAAGTACACTTTTATTTTGGTAGGATTTTATTTTATGTTTGTTTGTGAATTTCATTAGATTAAATTATTAGGTTCATATGCTTGGAATATTAACGAATGACCTTTCGTAAAAAATTATTAATGTTTCCTTCAATGAATCTGATTTGTTATTTAATGTTTGACTTCATTAGTTTAAGTTTCTGATTTATATGCTTGAGATATAAATGAATAGTCTCTTGTAAGAGAGCTTTAATATTTCATGCAATCAATTAGAATTAGGTTTAAGTGCTTTAGTTTCATCAGTCTAAATAGTTTTTTGATTAATATGTTAGAAATATTAATGAATAGTCTCCCGTAAGGGAGCTTTAATATTTCTTACACTTGTCACAATGTCTTTAGATTTCATTTTGTTAAATGACTAAATAGGTGTTGGATATCCCAATGAAAGACCTCCTATAAGGGAGATTTGGCATTTCTTCACCTAGCTTAGTTTAGTTTGTCTCTAAGTCCATATATATTGGATGATCCTCAAAGTTTACTTACCCGGATTGATAGTAAATGAAACTCTAATTTGCATCGCATTTTAGACCAAACAGTCACGAAATTTAGTTGAGATTCTTCCTTGTATGGAAATAAACATCAATCACTTTCCTCCTTAGTTCGTCATGTCATTCCTTTCTTCACAGAAAGTGGCCTTCTTCATATCTGGAACCTTCGTTATATGACTACTTCTTTCTCATCATGCTTCTTCCATACTTCACATGAGTGCTAGTTGTACTTGTAAGTAGCCCTGTATGAACTTATCCAAATATTATTCAAGAAAAATATCATTAAATCAAATCGTACCTTACTAGATGGCTCTTCATCATGACATATTATTGTAGGTATCAACATCCCATATACATGTTGACACATCTCCCAAATATATTTATTGTCAAGGGTCTTCATCTTTTCCATCAGAGTCTTCATATCTTTCTGGGAGATTTCCTAGTCAAGTCTTCTTGGTCTTTTGGATGTTGATTACCTTCATCATGGTTGCTTATCTCATGATCTCTTCCTTCTCCACACATTCCATTCCCAGGTGATTTTAATCAAAGTTTCTTAGTTGTAGTCATATTATGTTGATTTCATCTAGTGTGTCTTATACCTTCCTACATCCTTTTAGAGGAGGAGATCCTTTTTCTCTTGATCATGCTTCTCAAGATAGAAGTAATGATCCATGTTACCTGCAACCATATGACATGAAATTATAATATTAAACACAAGCATATATACCTTATTTTACCTTTAGGTTATCTAGGCTTCTTTCAACAACTTCCTTGATTGAATTGTCTTCAACCCCTTGATCTGCTTCTTCTCTTATGTCACCATAACATCATTCATGGGTTCCACAGGTTGGAGTTCTTGATGAAACACTTTCTTCCTCTTTAGATCTTGTATATCTCCATCTAGAAATTTTTTCCCTTTTGATGTATGATGAACCTTGTCCTGGATGACTTCTTCCTTTCCTTCAATGTTCACTGAAGTTCCCAAGAGATATATCCTTCATGTTTGTCTGCCATGAATTTTGTCCTTCATGATTCCCATGGTGATGCCACGAGCTCTTGTTTCTAATGCTTCCATGATCCCACGATGCATCTTATTATCATTGTCATATCTTATAACATAAGCTTATGATAGGATCCTTTTGTGAGGGATACTATCCCAATCATAGTAGAGTCTATTATTCCCTCTTTTCTTGGCCCTTTTCTTTAGCTTCCTCCATCTTTCTAGTGATATGAGATTCTTTCTATAATCTTTATATAGCATTGAATCTTAGCTATACTTATTCTGTCTTGCTTTCCTTTCCTTTCTGCACATGTTTGAGTTCTTTTACCCTTGAATACTTTTGCCATCAACTTTCCTTTCTCTATTTAGCATAGAGACCATAAGTTGTCGAGTGAGGTAACTTTCTTATCCCATGGATATTTGTTACCTTTATTATCTGTTAGTGCATTATAGATTAGTGATGGTTATCTTCCTTCCTTGGTCTTGTAGATGAGACCTTATGAAGATATCCTACATCCTTTGATACCTTTACTTCCATGTAGATTAGATTTCATGTGATCTTCTTCATTGGATGAGTTTATCATATACATCTCTTTGATGTCTCCAATGTTTCTATATGAGGGGATCTTTTCATAAGCATCCCTTTCCATAAATTCAGAGGAAACCTTTTGATATGCTCAATGAATTTGGCTATTTAGAGGATGATGTCAATCTTCCTTCTTCATGCAAGGAATCTTGATGACTGATCCAACTTATAGATGTCCTTGCGATCGTGAAGTCATTTAACAAAACTTTATTATAGAATTAAAGGATACTTACTTGTCATGTGAAGATGAAATATTCACCTTGATGCTTTCTTGAATGATCTCCTTCAATGAGATTCTTGCTTGAGCTGCCTGGTACAACTGAGTTCCAAGACTTTTCTTGAGACTTCCTTGCATTGTTTAGCATAAAGCACTGTTTCTTTTATAATAGGTTGAGATTACTTGATTCCTTGACTATGAGGGTATGTGATCGAAATCAAGAATTTTGATAGCACTGTCATGATGCTCATCCGAGATGTGACACTCATTTTGAAGTGATATTTCTATAATGTACGATGTGATTGTATATCCTTGTAGCCTTGTTGTGATGCTCCTTGCTGGAGTAGAACCTTTCTTGAGTTGACTAGCATGAACAAAGATCTCCTTTGAGACCTTCGAGCACTGTTCAATACCAAGCATCGAAACTGCTTCAAACTTAAGTTATTGAGATCTTTGTGGTATGACATAGATTGTAATGACACCCAATTTGGGGCTAGCACTGAAACTGTGAGAGGTACTATGTTTTCCTTCTTTTGACTATGATCTGAATTCTGAGCACTAGCTTTGAGACTTCACTTTAACTGAGATTACTTGATCTTGAATTGTCTTGCTGTTGTAGACTTCTTGTTGAAGACTAATCTTTCAATTCCTTCAACTTGTTTTGATGCCCTTCTTGAAGCTAATCCTTAAGTGTCTCTTTTTGTTGCCCTTTATTTGAATTTAGCACCTTACCTCTAATACCATGTTGAAGAATCTAGGGTAGTTAGAATTAATGAGATTCTTCTAGGCATGATAACTATTTGTGAGGTGTTTTTCAATTTTTTATTCTTATTCCAATATTCTCTTATTATTATTATAGTATTTCTTCGTTAGTTCATCAAATAGCTACCAAATTACATTTATGAAGACTGAACCTCGTTACACTTTCTTCAACACCATCCAATTTCGGCTCAGTCACTGGATCAATATGCACAATCTTAGAGTAGGGGTTTTTCAGGCTGATGTTGTCTCGTCATGAGTGAATTGCAGAAATAGGTACCTTATCATGCCATGACAAGATGATGAAGAGGGATATGGAGAAGGAAGACATGCTAGAAGAGACATATGGATTTGAAGAGATAATATGATCATAAGTCGAGAAGATGAAGGAACACCAGACTATAACAAAAGATGAAGATCAAGATCACATGGAAGGCTCCTCATCTTCAATTCATAAGGAGGAGGAAGAAGAAGAACATGTACCATCTTTTCAAGAAGACACAAAGAAAGAAGCAGCAAGAAGGAAAACTTGGCACTATCACATCATCATGAAATCCATGTCATCAATGTCATGTCATGTCCTGTCACAAGTCATCATATGCCACATCATTATTGTGGATTATGTAATTACCTATTCAAAATGTATTGTAAAGTGGAAGTGCAAAGGACACTTTCATAATATGAAGATTCATGTAAAATCGAAAAGTCATAGGAAGTCAAACAATCATGAGGGTAGTCAAAAGTCACAAGGAGAGTGAAGCATCACCTCTTGGTTATATATACACCCTCATTGTATGAGTAAAGGACTTTTCACCTTGGCTCTTCCCGCAAGGCATTAGAGAGACAAATCGGTTCTTTTGAGGAGCAAGGAGTGGCTCCAATGCTTCACTATTGGAGCTAATGATGTTCATTGTATACATGTGTCTTGGAACTTTTACTTAATATAATAAGCCTTATGGGCTAGCACATTCTTCATGCATGGATTATGGGTATTTGTAAGACTATTATGTGAATGTTTATAATTCATGTTTACTTCATTAGTGCTAAAGTAGTTGAACTATTTCAATTATTTTGGTACTTATCATATCGAGAATGTGCTATAATTACTATGATCGCTGGCGCATCCTCATGGACTATTCTATTGGATATTAGACATATCTTCCTTGTTAAATTGGTTGCAATGACCATTGCATCTATGTGGACTATTCTGCTTGATGTTGTAGCGATCCTTCTTGTTCATGTGTGTCTATTCTAGGGTGGTACTACTACCTCTCTCTTAGAGGCTCACTTCTCCTCCCCTCTGCAAGCAAAGATATTTGACACACATACGATCGAGCACTCACCAGGGACATCCCCTTTCTTTTTGAAGGTGCATTCGTACTCCTATCTCTTGCTAATAGCCATAGCCAAGGCATATCTTTATGAATACATGGCAACCAAGCTGATTTTTCGGATGGGGCTTCTACTCCAAACAATGTGAGGTCTAATTGGGACTTCACATCAGGGAGACCCCTTGGTTGACATATTTCCATCACTGTCAACAATAGTCTAATTAGTCTAATTTTAATTAATTAAACAAAAGTGTTTTGTAAATATTAAATTATTTTACTAATTTTATTAGTTATTAATTAAGTGTAATTAATTAGTTTAATTATAATTAATTATTTGTAAAAAAGTTAACAATTAAATAATATTTTAATATTTAATAATAAATTTTTAATATTTAAAAAAATAAATCAATCAAAAAATGGGTAGATTGGAAAGAGTTCCCCATGATAATTTTCCCTGGAAGTATTTTCCTAGAGACTTTAATAAAATAAACAGGGGGAAATGGGTTCTAGATGAACCATCCCGGGGAAGGAAATAAAAGCCGATGAACAAATTATAAAAAGAAGTTGTTGGAGAGTTATTCTGTAACACCCTCCTCCCACATCCACCCAAGTAACCAACCAACTGGGGTAAACATGTGATGAGAAGTTACTATGATATGATTCGACCTCCTAAGTCATGTTAAGGAAGTGGAACCGATGGAAACAAACCATACATACCTTCCACATCAATAATATGACTCCTAGGAACCACCCCAACCTTTCTGGTAACTAGCCCCTAGGACCCACAGATATTTTAGACCACTTAACCCCCATATTCTCCCATGCTATGGACGCTCCCACACCATGGCATGATAACTTCCAAGGACTATTTTTCTTAGTGCTGTGTCAGCATCCCCGAGATTTGAGCCACTTTTTCAGGCCCAGAGCCTAGGTCACTGCCCATAATTGAATGACACCTTCAAAACAGAAAGATAACAAGGGAATGATGATACAAATGCAATTACTTAAACAAGCCCTTGAATGGACCCCTACTAGCCATGACAGGAATTTCGTCAAACATATCACAAATATGTAATCTACATGTGTAAACAACATATCTAAGCATAGGGGTCTCATACTTATCTGAGAATTGCTAAGAAGCATTGTTCTCCTATCTCATTAGCTGCATTATCATATATTAGGTCATAGATACATTGTTCATTCATTTACAAGTAAAAACATGATGAGAGATATACATAGCCATTGTCATAAAACATATACATAACTATCATAGTAGCAACATAAATACCAAGTAAATCACAACCATATGATCAACATATAAACCAATATAATACTCATGAAATAACAAGGATAAATAACCTCTTATTGATTATGCAAAGGCCAACCGATTATGCAAAGGCCAACCAATTGTGGGACTTACACGAACCACCAAACCGTAGACATGGCTGAGCCAAAACTCTCTTCAGCCAGTCACCCCCATGCCATAGTCCAAGCTTGAATGTGGGATCCCATAAAACACATCAATCCAAAGCCATCCAAAGCTTCCAAAGGCCAACCACCTCAACCCATCAAACAGTGATTCCACCTCACGGCCGAACATCACAAAACCATCATCAAATTGATCTCTACCCAAGCCTTCCATGGCTCCAGAGCGTTTGTTGCAACCAAGGCTTCCAGGACTAGTAATTCAACCCACAACTTATTCCAAGCTTCTAGAGTGTTTGTCCAACCAAGTCTTTTAGGACCAGTAACTCAACCCACCAAGGGATTCTAGAGTGTTTGTCCAAGCAAGGCTTTCAGGACTAGTAACTCAACTCAAGTTGTTACAAGGCTTCCAAAGCATTTGTCCAACTATGGCTTCCAAGGACTGTTAACTCAACCCAAGCTAAAATGGAACATGCAAACCAACCAAAAAAACAAAGGAATAAACCCACAATACCATGACTATAGGAGATGGCAAGGCTAGGAAAATCCACTGTCAATCCAGGAAATCCTCCATGCCAGTGATAGATCATGACCAATAAAGCACATACATATGCCATGCATGTAGAAAATCATGTAGATTCACAAGCTAATGCAATTTGCTAAAGCAAGAGATAAGAATCTACTTCTACTCTTTACATCGGAAGCCCATAAACATCGAGTAAACAATAATCAATAGAGGAAGAGAATCAAAGGCACATAACTCAATAAATATCCGGGGAAAACCACAACTCAAAACCCCACTATTTGTTTTGTATTAATCCGAAAAATCAAGATGAAATTAAAATGATTGTTCTCTCTAGAACAATCCCAACACTCAACAAATTCAATCTCTAACTCATAAGAAAGCTCAAGGCCAAAGCTTAGCCTCTTCACAATCTCTCGAAGTATCTATTCCAAATGTGTAATTCCTATGAAGGATAACTTGTATTTAAAGGGAAATAAAGCCTCTAAAAATAACGTAATCCCTCAAGGATCAATTCTTGAATGCATGCACTATCAGTTCAACTCATAAAAATCTAAAACAAACCTGCACTCTAGTCTCAACCAGGTATTTCTCATAATCAACATGCATGAGTTTCTGATGAGTAAATATTTAGCTAACTAGAGTATCACTAGTGGAGTTCATTGGTGTCACCACTAACTATTGACTCACTATTAGTTCTCTCAATCAGTTTGAGAACTAATTTAATTGAACTGACTCATGAAACCGAGTCTTCTATTGTACAACTCACAATTAACTCACACTGGACTCCTACAAAGTAGGGAGAACATATACATGACTTCAAAAATACTTACAACTCAACTTTCCTAAGTTACGTAAGTTTAATAAACTTAATTGAACTATTTTAAGTTGTTATGAGAATAGAATTCGAATTTAATTCACAGTTCAATTCAAGGAAAAATTAAGCTAGAATTTCTTGTTTCCATTTCTCAACGCTCACTTTCCACAAGAAAGGGATTATCAACTACCCTGATCCTGTCTCTATGAAAGTCGAATTTACATCTTGACAATGCCTTTGTCAAGATGTCAACATCTTTCTCCTTCATGGGAATGTAATCTAACAACATGATCCACCTCAATACACAATATCTGAGATGATGATATCAGATATCAATATGCTTGGACTGATCCTAAAAGACTGGATTTTCAGAGAGTTTGATACAACTCAGATTATTAGAATAAATCATTGTTGGATGCATATGCTGACTAAACAGACCAACCAGGATCTACCTCATCCAGATAGCCTCACATGCTGCCATGTACTCTGCCTCTGCCAAACTGAGTGTAACCGACCTTTGTTTCCTGTTGTACCAAGAAATTGTTGCTGACCCAATACTAAATATCCCTCCTAATGTGCTCTTCATGTCGAATGGAATCCCTACCCAATTTGCATCGATGAAGCCTTGAAGCTTCACTCCCTCTATTCCTCTGTACCATAACCCAAACTGAGTAGTGCCCTTAAGGTATCTCAATACATGCTTTGCCACCTTCCAATAGAGTTCGGTAGGCCTAAACATCACTTGACTATTTGGTTAACTACATAGCACATATCCGATCATGTGTTCACCAAGTACATGAGTGAACCCACAAGCTACTTGTAAACATTAGCTTCCACTACTTTCCCTAAAGTAGCATCCTCCTTCCTCAAGTTACCAGCTAGAGGAGTCTCCACGGGTTTATTGTTCTCCATGCAGAATCTCCTGAGTATCTCGTTGGAATACTTTCCCTGAGATACAAACAAATCCCCATCTCCCTGCCATACATCCATGCCAAGAAAGTAATGCATGGGCCCCATGTACTTCATCTCAAACTCTCTTGCAAGGTCCTCCTTGCAATATTTGATGAGCTTCTTATCACCTATCAGTATAAGATCATCTACATAAAGTACAATGATAAAAAAAATTACCTTCCAAACCTATGTGATACAAGTTCGCATCCACTTCACTCTTCATGAAACCCAACCCATTAAAGTAGCTATCTATTATGGTGTACTAAACACGGGGTGCTTGCTTCAGCCCATACAATGCTCTCTTGAGTCGGCACACATGTGACTCACGGTCCAAGGTTTCAAAACCTTCGGCTTGCTCTATGTACACCTCTTCCTCAATCATGCCATTGAGGAAGGAAATTTTCACATCCATTTGATGGACCTTCCAACCCATCTGTGCTCATAGTGCCAAAATAGATCTGATTGACAAGTACCTTGCAACAGGAGCAAAGGTCTCATCATAGTCAATCCCCTCTACCTGCGAAAAGCCACGGACCACAAATTTGGCCTTATGCTTCTCCACACTACCATCTGCAGCTTGCTTTACCTTGTAAAGCCAATGAGAGCTCACAACTGACTTGTCCTCTGGTCTTGGGACAACATCCCAAACACTGTTTAAAACTATGGAGTCATACTCCTCCACCATCGTATCAACCCAAACTAGTTGCTGCATTGCTTCCTAAAAGGAGTATGGCTCTGTCATAACACATGTACCCATAAGTGCCATGTATCTAGTGTACCTCTCTTATGACCTCCTCTGTCTGCACTGAGAAGAGGGTACTCCCACATTCTCCAATGCATCATCCAAAAATCTATCAGCCTGTCTAGTTCGCTTTCTTCCCTCTTTAGAAGACTTTGCTTGAGTGGATGTATCCACTCTTTGAACCTATGCATGTGGCTACTCCACATCAATTTGAGGCCCCTCAACCTTAGGAGCTAAAAGCTCCTCATCCGCATGTAGCTCAAGGTCCCTCTCAAGGGATACTGCATGGCCTTCTCCTCATCGAACCTAATATCCCTGCAAACCACTGTCATCTGAATGGTTGGCATGTACACCCGATAGTTGTGGGGTGTATCAGTGTACTCCACAAAGATCCCCAACTCTGTTGTTGGCTAGATCTTCTTCCGTGCATCTTTGGTCATATGGAAATAAACCGATGACCCAAAAATCCTGAAGTGACCAACATCTGGCCTCTTACCGGAATAAGCCTCCTCTGGTGTCTTCATCTCAAGTATCTGATGTGGGCTATGGTTCTGAACATAAACCGTTGTGTTGCATGCCTCAACCCACAAGTGTGGTGGTAGGCCCTGATCATGCAACATCGCACTTGCTTCCCCTACTATGCTCCTATTCTTCCTCTTATCAACCCCATTCCATTGAGGGTTATGAGGTGCCATCAAATATCATTTAATCCCTTATGATGCATAGAAGTTCTTAAACTCATTGGAGACATACTCACCACCGTTATCACTCTGTAGAGCTTTAACCTTCTTGCCAGACTCTTTCTCTACCAATGCTTTGAACTCACAAAACTTTGTGAAAGTTTGATCATTTTTCTGCATAAAAAATACCCAACATTTATGAGAATATTCATCAACAAATATAACATAATACCTGTGTTTGGCCGTGGATTCTGTCGAGAATGGTCCACACACATCTGAATGGACTCTCTCCAGAATAGACTCTACTCAATTGTCTCTGTCTCCAAAGGAAGAATCGATTTATTTTCCCAAAGTACAACCCTTACATGTATCAACTTGCTCAAGCGTACCTTTGGGAAGACCGGTAGAGATTTTTTGCAATATCTTCAAAGCCCTGTGATGCAAGTGGCCCAACCGCTTGTGCCATAACTCGTTGACGTCTTAGCTCAACATCTTTTGCTTTTGAACTCAAAGGAACACAATCCTCTACCTCTATCTTATAGAGATTTTGAACTTGAATCCCTATATTCTTTAGTTGACCCGTGGCTATATGTCGAAGGAACACCTTTCCTTTCGAAAAGATCACATCATAACCTCTATCCTCAAGCATGGCGATGGATACCAAATTCTTCATCACTCCGGGTAGATGCATAACATTCTTCAAGGTGAGTGGAGCTGCATGTTCCCTATGAAAAGTAATAGTGCCCACACCAGTAACACTATACTTACCATCATCACCCATCTCGATATGCATCTTGAGATCTTTCTCCTCCAATTCACTGAATAACTCTTTGTCGCTAGTCATGTGGAAAGAAGCTCCACTATCTAAGTAATAGACACTTCTCATTATTGAATACACCATGCATGCAATGAGGGAAAAGTCCAATTCAAATTGGGAGGCCAAAGCCTCATCCACTGCTCCTCCTGAGGATTTCTCCTTGGACTTCTTCAATGGATAATTTGTAGCAAAGTGACCCATTTTGTGACAATGAAAGCATTTAAATTTCTTCATGTCCTTCTTCTTACCTCCATGATAAGAATCTAATTTGGAATGGGAAATTTTACCTTTCCCCTTCCTCGCCTTAATCGCTAAGGCACAATTCTCTTCATCATCAGTCTTTGATGAAGAGCCATCCCTGGTGTTCCTCTTGATCTCATCCTGCATCAAATCTGACCATAGTTGTTCCCAATCTGGTAGCTTCTCTCAACCATTGACAGAGTCCTGATAACTATGCCAACTCTTTGGGATTCCAAGAAGAGAAAGACTCACCATATCCTCCTCGAAAACTGTGTTTCCAATGTTTCCAAGTTCATCCTGACATTGAGTGAACTTGGTCAAGTACTTTGGAATCGTCTCGCCTTTCTCCATCTTGATTTTACGAAGTTTATCCTTCAGTGCCAACTTCCTTTGATCACTATTATTCTGATACAAGTCCATCAATGTTTTCCATGTAACATGCGGGGTTTCCTTTTCATGGAGACTCGAGCCAATATGATCTCGAACTACCTCAAGGATTATCCGCCTGGTCTTCACCACACACTTCTTCTACTTGGCCAAGTTCTGTGCATCAATAGCTATTGGCTTAGGAATTGCTTGTTCAACAAATTCCTTCAAGACATTGTCCTCTAGTACAACCTCCATCCTATCCCTCCAGGCTATGAAAATTGAGTTGCCTTCATACTCAAGCCTCAACCCATGGAACGCCATCTGCCGATCCTGAAGTATGTATGAAAATTCAACTTTCACCTGTAACCCAGAAACTAAAAAATTCGAAGTCTCCTCTAGAGAGCTGATTTTAAATCAACGATATCTCCCTCATCCGAACTCCAATTCGAC
Organism: Pinus tabuliformis; assembly: GCA_031772625.1. Taxonomy (NCBI): domain Eukaryota; kingdom Viridiplantae; phylum Streptophyta; class Pinopsida; order Pinales; family Pinaceae; genus Pinus; species Pinus tabuliformis. The sequence goes on from CM062804.1 coordinate 610,870,033, forward strand.
CAATTTTTTTTTGAATTTGGGTACCTTTTCCCAAGGAATCCAGATCTGCAATTTGTTTTTGAAAAATTTGCACATAAATTCTCATATCTTCTCTGCAAAATATCGACCCAAAAAATAATCTTGCTCCAATATGATGTAGAAATTTCCTATAGATTCACAAGCTAATGCAATTTGCTAAAGCAAGAGATACAAATATACTTCTACTATTTACATTGGAAGCCCCTAAACATCAAGAAAAGAATAATCAATAGAGGAAGAGAATCAAAGGCACATAACACAATAAATATCTGGGGAAAGCCACAACTCAAAACCCCACTATTTGTTTTGTATTAATTCAGAAAATCAAGATGAAATTACAAGGCTTGTTCTCTCTAGAACAATCCTAGCACTTAACAAATTCAATCTCCAACTCATAAGAAAGCTCAAGGCCAAAACTTAGCCTCTTCACAATCTCTCCAAGTATCTATTCCAAATGTGTAATTCCTATAAAGGATAGCTTGTATTTAAAGGGAAATAAAGCCTCTAAAGATAACGCAATCCCTCAAGGATCAATTCCTAAATGCATGCACTCACAGTGCAACTCAGAAAAATCTAAAACAAATAGTACACTGTCCCTGGACTCTAGTCTCAACTAGGTCTTTCTTAGAATCGACATGCATGAGTTTCAGAGGAGTAAATATTCAGTTAACTAGAATAGCACTGGTGGAGTTCATTAGTGTCACCACTGACTGTTAACTCACTATTAGTTCTCTCAATCAGTTTGAGAACTAATTTAACTGAACTAACGCATGAAATTGAGTATTCTATTTTACAACTCACAATTAACTCACACTGGACTCCTACAAAGTAGGGAGAACATATACACGACTTCCAAAAGACTTCCAACTCGAATTTACTAAGTTTAATAAACTTAATTTAATTATTTTAAGTTGCTATGAGAATAGAATTCAAATTTAATTCACAGTTTAATTCAAGGACAAATTAAACTGGAATTTCTTGTTGCCGTTTATCAACAATTCATGCCAAAAATAGTGAGGAAAACATACATGAAACTCGTTACCTGCAAGCCAAATCCATTGTAGCTGCTAACCCCGATGTCCTCTTGATCTTTCCTGCTTTTTCTTTGCCTTCTTGATCCAAAACTCCAAGTATGCCACGCTCCTCCAAGAGTGCTCCAAGGAAACTCTAAATGTCCAAGAATGAGAGAGGGAGATAATAGAGAGAGAAATCCAAAACTGAATTGAAAAAAAGTCTGTGTACTCATCCTCAGAAGCCTTTTTATTAATGAGGCCTCTATTTTCTTCATTTTCCATTATTTTCCTTCATTTTCCTCCTCACATGAAACATGTGACCTTTCACCTCCCTTTTCTCCTAATTTTCATTATTTTCATAAATAAATGTTATAAAATGCCATTTTTCCTTTCTAAAACCTTACCCATTGCCTTTTCCAATTTCCTTAGCCATTAATTAACCACAAGTGATCCCAATCACTTTGCTTTTGCCCAACATTCATCTTGGAATATGTTTCCATCAACCGTGGTTATTATTTTTCTTTTATTAACTTTTATTACATGGAATTTTCACTAGGGTTGTTACAGAACCCTCCCCCTTGGGGAAACACCATCCTTGGTGTTCATCAACACCTATAGCCACAAGACTACTGTAAGCAAAATATACTTCCATGGAGCTTTATAACTTAGCTCATTGCAGTATTTACAATGATCATCCTACTGAAAAGAAAACCAACATGACAACATAACAAGTATAACATCATAATGACATGACACCCATATCGCTTATTGGAGCTTTATAACATAGCTCATGGTGGTATTTACATCCATATACATATGTACATATACCAAAAATCACCCAAAACATGTACCAAAACATAAACCAAAGAAATATACTAAAACATCTGCTCAACCAGTTAATAAGGAAGGATACATAGCCCACATCTAATCCACCATCTGTTGTGTAGATTCAATGGGCCCAAAGTGCTTCCATTGCACTTTAACCTGCTTGATTTCTCGGTTATAGAGCATGAGCATATTTCTCTACAATATAGACTGAGGCTCTGACTGGAATTCTCCATCTAGCTCCACCTGCAATACATACCACTCAATCACATGATCAACATCTTTAACATACTTCTTAAGAAATGACACATGGAAAAAATCATGGACTTTCACTGTTGGAGGCAGTGCAAGTCGATAGGCTACTGGCCCAATCCTCTCAATAATCCTAAAAGGTCCAAAAAACTTGGGTTTCAGCTTGGCACATGATCCAATCCGCAAGGAGCTCTTCTTTGGTTTGATGTGCAAGTACATCTGTTCCCCAACCTGGAATTCCTTGAACAACCTATTCCATTTTCAGAGCTTTTCTGCCTATCCTGTGTTGCTTTCAAGTTCTTGATTACCTACATTTCTCGCTCCATGTTTTCTGGCATGTTCGGTCCAATCAATACCCTGTTAACCAGATTGATCCAACTAATGGGAGTATTCAACTCTGCCCATACAATGCCTCGAATGGACTCATCCTAATGGATTCCTTATACCCATTATTGTAAGCGAACTCTACTAGTGGAAGGTACTCTTTCCACTTTCGATGCTAATGAATCAAATATATCCTCAACATGTACTCTAATATCCTGTTGATCATATCTGTCTTTGCATCTGTCTGCAGATGATAAGTTGTACTGAAGGCCAATTCTGTGCCCAAACTTGCAAAAGAATCCTTAAAAAACTAGAAGTGAACTTTGCATCCTTGTCTGACACAATCTTCTTTGAACTCCATGCAATCTAACCACATCTCTAATGAAGAATTGTGCTACATCACTCATAGAGAATGTAGACTTCGCTGGAATGAAGTGCACTACCTTTGTCAACCTGTCCACAACTACCATGATGGAATCATGTTGTCTCACTTTCCTTGACAAACCTATGATAAAGTCCATGGAAATGACCTCCCATTTCCACTCTGGAATCACAATCGACTGTAGTATTCCACCTGGATGCTTACACTCTGCCTTTACCTGCTGACAATCCAAGCATCTAGCCACAAAATAGGCTATGTCTCTCTTCAAATTTCACCAATAATAGAATTTATTCACTAAATGTCTTTTGGTAGCCTGGGCGACCTTAATATGTTTTCACGTGAAACTCCCTCAATATCACATTCTCGAGCTGACTACTATCTAGCACATACATGCTGTCCCTAAATCTAACCAATCCATTCGCTGTGAGACAATAGTCCACATACTGTGAACCTGCACCTGTACCTATACCACTACCTGCACCTGTACCTATGCACAATCTCCATATACCTCACATCCTACTGGCATGCCTGCAAGATCATATATTGTAAGTCTATTCCATAGGAGCTCATAACTGATATGTGATTTACCTGTATCCGCCTATTGATATCATCTGTGACTCTGTTCTCCTTTCCTTTGATGTACTTGATCTCAAAGTCAAACTCACTGATTGTGGCCAACCATATAGCCTGCCTTCCATTCAGATTCGGTTGGTCAAATAGATACTGTAAACCACTGTGATCACTCATCAATATAAACCTCCCACCTAGAAGATAATGCCTCCACATCTTCAATGCATGTATGATCGTTGCCAACTCAAGATCATGTGTGGGGTAGTTATGATCATGCTCATTCGGCTTCTATGACTCATAGCATACCACTTGTCCATCTTGCATAAGGACTCCACCAAGTCCTCTCTTGCAAGAATTTGTACATACTACAAAGTCTTTGTCCAGATCTGAAATATTTAACATTGGTGCATGTGTCAACAACTGCTTGAGCTGCTCAAAACTAGCCCCACACTCTGTTCATTCAAACTTCTTACCCCTCCTCTGCAATGATGTAAGAAGATAAGCAATCTAGGAGAATTTATTGATGAACCTCATATAATAGCCTACCAACCCCATGAAGGATCTCACCTCATCTAAATTTCTAGGATCCACCCACTCCATGATAGCTCTTATCTTTTCTGGATCCACTGTTATGTCATCCTTGGAAACCACATATCCCAAGTAGTGTACTTTAGTCTTAAAGAAACTGCACTTGATGAGATTAACATACAACTGATGCTTTCTCAACAAAATCAACACTACTGATAAATGATCGACATGCTCTTCTTCATTTTTAGAATATACCAATATTTCATCAATGAACACAATAACCAACTTATCCAGATACGGATGCAACACACTATTCATAAAGCACATAAAAGTAGTTGGAGCATTAGTTAAACCAAACGGAACTACAACAAACTCATAATACCCATCCCTGGTCCAGAAAGATGTCTTGTAGATTTCCTCTCATTTAATTCATACCTTATAATATCCGGATCTCAAATAAATCTTCGAGAACACTGCTGCTCCCTTCAACTGATCGAACAAATCATTAATCCCTGGTAACAAATACCTATTCTTAATGGTCACTTTGTTTAACTGCCTATAGCCAATGCACAACCTGAGAGTACCATCCTTCTTCTTCACAAATAGTATGGGTGCGCCCCAAGGTGATACACTTGGGCCAATGTATCCCTTATCCAACATTTCCTTCAACTGCAACTTCAACTCTACCAACTCAGGTGTACTCATCCTGTAAGGTGATTTCGACGCTTAAGCTACCCCTGGAACCAACTCAATAGAAAAGTCTACTTCCTTGTGAGGTGGAAACTCTAAAATCTCCTCAGGAAAGACATCCTGAAACTATTGTAGAACTAGATGCCTGCTCAAAACATCTGCATCCTCAACTTCCTTACCTTTTTCACTAGAAATGTGCACTGCAAACAACACACACCCTTTCCTGCGACTACACTTTTCCTGCATAGCTTTCACCATCCTAACTGATGTTGCTTTCTTCTTACCTCGCATAAATCTTTGTTCCCAATTTCCATCCAAGAACTTAATGGATTTTTCATAACAATCCACATTAGTTCTATTAAGGTACAACCAATCCATGCCCAAAAAATACTATATGATCCCAACGGTAATACATTCAAATGTGCTGCGGTAGGCATACTATTCAAATCAAATGCACAATCTCCTACCTAGTGATGAACGTGCTTCTTAGTACCTATAGCCAACTGTGTTGAGCATGGAATCCACCCACAAAATGGTTTGGGGCTCAAAGCCCAAGTTTTGAGTAATATTGTTGTAAAAACTCCACGAATTGCGAGCGTAGAGCGTGAATTGTATGTTAGAGTCATAGGATTGTCCGCCCTAATTTTTGAATGTAATGTCGGCCTACCCATGGTCCACAGACCATGGGATTGTATAAATAGAGCGAGGCTCTAAGTTGTAAAGTAGTTAGTTAACAAAAGGATGGAGTCTGAAAAATAGTGAAGCATAGAGCAAGAGTCTAGTATCTTGGGTCGTAGTAGTAGGAAGAGGCTCTGCAGCTGAGTGCGCAGAGGACTAGTAAAGTCTGTAGCTGAGTGCACAAACCCCTGCAGCTGAGTGCGCAGGGTAGAGTCAAGTCTGTAACCAAGGAAGAAGAATAATAAAGAGAAGTTTTATTTGAATTCTGTGTATCTGTTCTTGTGTTATTTCCTGTTTGATATCATTTGCAATTATACCGTTTATTTACTATGCGTACTTGTATGAATGGTGAATATTGTTAAGTATAACTGAAAGCATACAGATAAGCTAAGTTAGTCAACTAATATCGGGTTACTAGTAAGGATTTGGGTAATAACACTGTTCGGGCCCCGGGTAGGGCTGCGCGAAGGTAGCATCATAGGTTGCAAGGTACTGATAAGTGCGCATAGTGACGTGTGTGTAGGGTCAAACCGTAGACCACTTGGAACCCATTAGACATCCCCAGGGTGCAGAAACCTAGTTCTAGCACCCTCCCATACTACTTCTAGATAGATCTCAGTCCACGCTCCGCAGAATGTTTCCGAAAGGGCCAGTAGTACCGGGATTTGTTTGGCTAAATCATCTCCGAACATGGGTCAAGCCCCAACAAGCCAACAAATGGTTCTGTTGCCGGGACCAGGATATGCATAAGGGAAGTCTGATGTTGTGTCACTGGAATCCAATGAAGAAATAAATTGAAGGGTGGTTAGACAAAAATATTTACCAGTTTGCGACGCAGGAAAACAGGAATCCGCGAGTATCAAAGGAATAGTGGTTGGAGCGTTACTTATATACAGAAATCCACGAAATTTTCTTTGCATCCTTTCCCTCTGATTTGTATGAGTGGATCGTGAAGCTTGCAGATAGTCAGGGAAGGTGTAGGCTCGAAAAACCAATTATGTGGACCCCAGAATTAGCACGCAGACTAGAAGCATCGAAAGATAAGATCGCGCGTGCTGTGGACCATTGGCTCGATCGAATTATAGGGGGGTTTATCAACAAGTTAGTGGTAGACACAACAATCAGCTATGTGAGGTGGAATGAAGCTTCCTCAAAGGACCACGAGTTAAGTACATTAAATCTCTGAACACTTGGATTAAGATGTTATTGTGTGAAAAGCGGGTTATGCGAATAAATTGATGTTTGGGGCTATGCGAAGTGGGAGGATCTATAGAAACAAAGGTAGCACAGAGATAGAGAATAGCCCCTTGATTTCGCCTCGACGGGAAAGTGAGGAAGAGCTCGCGAAAGTTTCTCTGAGAAGTGTGGTCAGTTTGATAAGGCAGCGAATTCTACTCCTACCACCTCCACCTACACCGCCACTAGTCTCACCATCATCACCTCCATCTGCGCCCACACCACCACTGCCACAACCACAGTTTAATATGGCGAGTGTGATAAAATTGTTGGTATTCAGAGGAGTAGGGAACGAAGATCCGGACTAATTTTGGTTCGTGGGAAGGGCCATATGGGAAGCACAAGGAGTAGTGGATGACAATATAAAGAAGGCAACGTTGGTGAGCGCGTTGTAGGATCGCACAATGACACGGTACATTAAGCATTCTAATGACCATCTAAACATGGGGATTTTAGATATCCATGCCACGCTAAACAGGGAATCTAATAGGCCAAAGTCATAGAAACAATCGATTATCAGGTTTAAGGAGATCGCAATGCTTCTAGGCGAGACCCCATGGGATCTAGATCAGAGATTGAAGAGTATGATTTGCGAAGCCAACATGACCTTGACAGATGGGCAACACCTCGCATGGTTTGTAGTGTCACTAACAACGCATCTAAGAACAGTGTTGTCGCAGTAGAAGTTATCCACCCAAGCCGAACCTTTGGAGATTGCAATGAGACTGCACGAGACCCCAATACAAGATCCTAGCCTGGGAGTCCAACAAATCCACAAGCAACTGCAAAATTTGTGTCTGGAAATGCAGAGCTTGAAACAGGATAGGACAACTTGACCAGAAGCGCACGAGGAGGTATCGTGCATAACATGTAAAGGCCAGGGGCATGAAAAGGACCATTGTCCAGTCTTCGCAAATTACTTGGCGGGAGGAGGGTCGATGCCATTAAGACCAGAGGCACAAACAGGACTGAGCGCGACGGCTACATTATGGTGTACGATCTATCAAATAGGAGGAAAACATGCTACGGATAATTGTCATCTATTGCAAAAGTATACGCAGACATCCCAGCAATTGTTCTGTAATTTCTGTAGGTCGGTAGGCCATGATGAGCGCACCTGCAGAAGTTACGAGCTAATGATGGATCGGACTCCTACCTACAGGGTGCAGGCTGAAACATGAGCCCTCGACCCAAATGCGAGAATGTTGCGCACTGGATTTCAGGGGTGTGGATGAGATCGAGGTGGAATGGGACCAGGAAGGGGTCGCGGACAACTAATTTGTTACAATTGCAGAGGGCCAGGGCACTATGCCCGCGATTGTACGAATCCGACAAGAACATCATGTTTATACTGTACTCAGTTTGATCATGAGGCAGAGGATTTCCCTACACTGATAGCGAGGCTATGTGAGAAAGGGGTACTCCAGCCTCCCCCGACTCAGAATTTGCAAATGATGAGGTCTGAGCCACATGAAGAGGACCCGAATGTAAACATAGTGCTCAGAAGCGGTATCACGACAGGAGAGGACAAAGGTAAGCAGCCTGAAGAAAGTGCGTGGGTTCGCAAGGCTCCTACAAAGGAACCTAAATTTGATCTGGAGCGTGTAAAGGAGACATTCATGGAAGCTACGAAGATCTTCACGGAGGGCTCAACTTCAGGTAGTAAGGATCAACTAGTGACAACAAGGCTGTGAAAGGGAGCATGAACTTATCACTAGGTGCGCTGGGTCAGGAGAATATCGCGTAGTCCAGAAACTTGGAAAGCACACATCGCGAATAGGAAGGGAAATGAGATTGACTGCGCAAATCGAGGAGTATGAAATGGATCAAGTAATTCTGGATCTAGGATCAGATGCGAATGTGCTACCAAAGCAGACATGGGAGCGCATGGGTAGGCCCGCATTGCAATGGTCCCCTATTCAATTACGGATGGCGAACTAGCAGAAGATCCTACCGATGGGAAGATTGCAGGGGATAACAGTAGACATCGAAGGTGCGAGCGCGCTTGCAGATTTTGAGGTGATAGAGATTGTCGATGACAACAATCCCTATCCTGTGCTATTGGGAATAGACTGGGCCATCGATATGAACGGAGTAATAAATCTAAAGAAGCGCAAAATGATTTTTGAGAAAAAGTCACTATGCGTAGTGGTGCCTTTAGACCCTGCAGAAGGAGCGCGCTACACAGAGCCAGTGCATGACGACGAGCTAGACTGTATCTACAAGATAACCGCTTAGGAACAGGATTAGGTGAATCCTACAGCAGATGGCCGAATTTCATGGGAGTGTGAAAGCTCCTGCACATCAGATTCGGATGAGGAAACAAAACGATGGCAGAACCGGTTACACGAGGTAACCACGCTCAATTGCAACATGATGGTTAGATCACTGCGCTACGTGACAACAGAGGTAAGGGATCTACCTATGTATGACGGGTTGACAATGGTGGATGAATTCCTGAACAAATTTGAAAGTGCAGTGCCGGAACAACAGCAGTTCGATGCTCTGAAATGGGCACTGTGTGCGACGCTCGCAAGGTGGTGGGGTACGCATCAGAGAAGTATTGAGAGCTGGCGCAAATGTAGAAGGGGGATGCTTATACGATTTGGAAAACCTTAGCTATGGATGAGAGCCAGTTATGAGGGGCGAAACAACTTGCGTGCCCACCTTTCCAGATGGGTACAGGCGTATGGTATGCAGCCCGCACGAACGCATACCGATATCCCGATAGGAACTGGAACAACCAGTACAAGCAGGCAAGACAAGTGCGCGAACGATGAAGCATGATAAAACCTAGCGCGCCAAACATCATACATGGGGAAGCCTTTGACAAGGTGTGTGAAGTGTTGAACAGGGTCCACCATGTGAGACGCACCAACTAGGACTTGCGCGTACCAGTGGTTGGATGGGCTTATAGGACCATGTGTAAAAATCTGACCGGGCAAGCACTTCTGAAGTTGAAGTATGATGTAAGGGCTGTAGTCCCTATGGAGAATGCGAAGACGAGTCCGCGCATAATAACACCCGTATATACGATGGTCCGCGCCGATCGGAATGAAGAAATCACACAGTTGCGTGAAACAAAACATATAAGACTTGAGGAAGAAATCCGACGGGGAAACTTTAGACTTCGCGAACTTGAAAAAGATCGGGTACGGCTAAGGGAGAAAAGAATTTTAATGGATGCAGAGGTCAAGATGCTAGAAAACAAAATAAAGGAAGCATTTCTCGTCGAGAAACCAAGGATGGCAAGGCAAGGTGTGTACAGTCATACTGAAAAATTGGAAAGCTATCGTCGTGAATTGGTTAGTCTGCTGCTGTGGCTGAGACCACATCTTGCCAAACGTAGTGACCAAGGCAGCGCAATGCAAATAGTAGAGTGCACGATGCCGATCACTACAAGGGAAGATGGGGATTCTCTGTGAACCATGGTGGAGGACGAGATGAAGCCCTGTATGGGTGGTGTGCCCACCTGACTAGCCATAGGGAGGACAATCTTAGTGCTCCAAGCAGTTGAAAGGGAGCACGGGACTATAAAATATTCTGCCTAGGGGCTACGCGATATGAGAGATGTGTGCAGGAGCAGGATGTCACAGGGTTCGCGACCACACATGGAGGGCTGCGCTGCCACACAGGTCGGTTGGGAAGTGACCATTGGTGTCACTGTTCATGACGAGATGTCCGATTTGAGGCCAAATGGAGCAGGCAGTGGGCATTTAAGGCGAAAGTTATGGGCAAGATTTGGGAAAATCTGCCGCCAAGGAAGCATTGATGGCCCGAAATGGGGGGGAATGGTCGAATTTGAATTCAAAAGGCACTATAAAACTCAAAGGGCTAGCCAGCGGACAACACTTGGTCATTTGAGCATTGAGCAGTTGAGCAGAGCACAGAGTGTTGAGAGCTGAGCGATAATAGAGCCCCTGAGTTTGCGAAAGACAAAATACTGTGTAGAGATGATGATGACCACTAAGGATGGGTTGGGAATTGAGGAAGGAACCGCTGGCGAGGTCGCGCAGACCCCCATGGTACAAGATGTTCCCGAAGGCACTGGGGTTGTGATAGAAATCCCCAAATCACCGTGGACACCGAGGCCGAAGAAGGATAAGCAGGCAATGGGACCAGTACACATGTCCTCGAGGAATCCGCGGCACAACAAGTTATCAATGGAAGAAAAAGGGAAGGTAATCACGATTGAAACAAATGAGGAGGAAGAAGATTTGCAAGCCTTGATTGCTGCTGCAGAAGAAGAAGAAGACATGGAGGAGGACATCCAACCATTGCGCTCTACCGCGAAACTACCCGCGTATGTCCCTTTGCAGAAAGGAAAAGCCAAAGTACCGAAGGATTTGGATGCAATGAAGAGTTCACTCCAAACCCCGCTCCTCCCTGATGGCATTGTATTTGAGGGCTCGCACCTAGGCCGCGTGCCCACCATGAAATTTGAAGACTGGGACCTCACAGACAACAAGAAGTTCCCGCACTTAGAGACGGAAAATCTGATGAAGTAGAATACGGAGGGGGCAGTGATAGTGTTAGAGCCACGAAAATGGCTGCACGGTGTGGAAAAGGCCGGGTTGCTGCACTTGTTATGGATTCCACATTTCCACCGTGCACCCATCACCATTTTCGTCATCAGGAAGTTGCTCTGCCTAGTGCATGATGGGTATCTATGGCTGGAGGAGCCTATTCCCATCACGACAGACCTCATCCACCAGATTTCTCGGCTTCCCTATAAGGGAAAGGACCCCGCGACAATAGCCAAGAAAAGTAGCGATTTGGCTCTCGTAGAGGCCATGAAGGCAAAGTATAAGCTGGAGAAAAAGAAGAGGGGCTATGCCATCTCCAACATCAAGGATAAGGGGGTGTGCGTAGCCACCCAAATCCTGGCCGGTAAAGTGATGAGAAAATGCCATGTTGATGAGGTACCAACGTCAGTGGTCGCATTGGCCGAACAATGCGCAGAGGGGGTCTAGTTCAACTGGGCTGATTTCCTCTGCGAGGAATTTTTGTTAAACTGTTGCAAAGCCCAGGAGCATGGTAAGACCTTCCACTATGTGTGGTTACTCTTATCCATCTTGATGGTAGCGAGAGAACTGTCGGAGGACAGTTAGTTCCCGAACGTTGACTGAGACTTACCAAAGGCCGCGAAGTATGCTTCGCTCTGGGCCACCAAGGACGCGAAACAGATTCGCGATATAAATTTTTTTGGGTCCTCATGGAGGCAAGCATCCGAATGTGGATCAATAGGAAACTGCGCCTGTCACCTACGGTGCACAATAGTCTATAGAGTTTTGCAGACTTCAAGGCAGATATGCAAAACATATACATCAGGGCACAGAAGGATCTAGTGAATTAGTGGACGAAGCTACCATTTGTAGCCACTGACAACGCGATCTTTATGGTATTGGAGACATGGCCTCCCAAGTGGCGTGCCCCAGATTTGAAAGAAATAGAGAAAGCGGCAACACAGAAAAAGAAGGATGATGCCAAGATGCATGTCACCCAACTGGTTGCGAGAAGGCAGAATGAAAAAGTGACAGTTGAGGTAAGAGGAGTCGGCGAAGCGGCACATGAAGCCGAAGAGTAGAAGAAGGCTACAGAAGCAGCAGCAGCAACTAGGTAGCAAAGGCCGCAATGGTACAGGCAGAGGAGGTCCAAGCACCGCCCTCAGGGCAGGAGGTAGAGGACACAAAAATAGCAGAAGGGAGCGCGAACCCAGGGACCGCGTCCACATAGCTCAAACGACCGCACATCGCAAAGAGATCGGGTCCAAGGAAGAAGGTCAAGGCCTCGAAGCTGGCCATTGACCCGATCACCTTAACTGAAGGTGATCTCCATGACATCGGTGAGACGGTCCGCGATGTCACCAACGAAGCGCTCCAAGAGTTTATGACGGAGCACCAGAGTGTGTTGGGGGCCCTCAGGGTGCAGCTGTAGGAGTTACAGGTGCGGGCCCCTCAGGAAGGTACCCTGTCTACCCACATCATAGCAGGTACTTCAGCAACAGAGCAGATGCTGCGCGCAAGGATGGCTAACACAATAGTGTTGCCAGAGGGAGCATTAGTATCATCAGATGCGATGGACCGAATGATGGTTAGCATGATGAAAGGCCTTGGCCTTAATCTAGCTGCCCTTCCCTAGGAAACACTCTATCAGCTACATGATGGAATAACAACAGAGCTGTGTGCTAGGAGAACCACGCGATCCAAGTTCTTAGTGAACAAAAGATCAATATGGAGCAGCTCAGCTTACAGCGTGACGAGTTGGTGTCGCAGAACCAAAGGTTGGTGCAGACGGTAGATGACGCTTGCTGACGCGTCCTAGAGCTGGCTATCGCAGCAGATCTACTGGTGGAAGTGTGGATCCATAGTTTGGCCAGTGGAGTCTGTGACGCGAGAGAAGAGACAACAAGGGTGCAGCTGGAGCTAAATCTCCAGATCATCGAGCTGTAGTTGAAGGCGCAACCTTCCACTCCCCTGAAAATCAAAGAACAGTGTGCCAACGCTATTACAACAGGGTTGGAAGAGATTGGAGGTGCAGTGCGTGATTGTACCAACATGTTGGAATAGGCACTTGAGGTCCTCACAACATTACAGGAGGACCCAAACATCCAGCGGCTAGAAATAGAGGCATGCGAACTCCAGCAACGGCATGACAGCATCAGGGGGACTGCATAGACAATAGTCCTTACTCAGCGGCTTGCAAGAATGCAGCAAGCCAAGGCACTAAAGGAGCAGGTGGATGCAGCGCACCATAAGGAAGCAGTTCTCAAAGCACACGTCCAGCCATGGATTGACGAAGCCTTCATAATCACAACAGATATTGAAGGAAAGCTTGTGCAAATTCACGGGATACATGCACAGATGCAGCGTAGCACACCGGAAACAGAGGGCTCAGAAGAGAGAATGCAACAGGTACAACAAGAAGGAACTTAGTGTGCTGTAGACATCAAGACCGTTCGGGACCACTTGGAGGGACTTCGCACCAAGATCTCCACGCCGATAGAGTGACTCGAGGGCGAGTCACGATGTTTGTGTTGGGGTCTGTTGGGCATGGAATCCCCCCACAACATGGTTGGGGCCTCAAAGACCAAGTTTTGAGTAATATTGCTGTAAAAACTCCGTGAATTGCGGATGCGGAGTGCGAATTGTATGTTAGAGTCATAGGGCTGTCTTCCCTAAGTTTTGAATGTAGTGTCGGCCTACCCATGGTCCACGAACCATGGGATTGTATAAATAGAGTGAGGATCTAAGTTGTAAAGTAGTTAGTTAACAAACAGATGGAATCTGAAAAATAGTGAAGCATAGAGCAAGAGTCTAGTATATTGGATCATAGTAGTAGGAAGAGGCTCTACAATTGAGTGCGCAGAGACCTAGTAGAGTCCAAAGCTGAGTGTGCAGACCCTTGCAGCTGAGTGCGTAGAGTAGAGTCGAGTCTGTAACCGAGGAAGAAGAATAATAAAGAGAAGTTTTATCTGAATTCTGTGTATTTGTTATTGTGTTATTTCCTGTTTGATATCATTTGCAATTATACCATTTATTTACGGCGTGTACTTGTATGAAAGGTGAATATTGTTAAGTATAATTGAAAGCATACAGATAAGCTAAGTTAGTCAATTAATATCGGGTTACTAGTAAGGATTTGGGTAATAACACTGTTCGGGCCCTGAGTAGGGCTGCACAAAGGCAACATCACAGGCTGCGAGGTACTAATAAGTGCGCATAGTGACATGCATGCAGGGTCAAACCGCGGACCACTTGGAACCCATCAGACATCCCCAGGGTGCGAAACTTGGTTCTAGCACCCTCCCATACTACTTTGGGTGAGACCTCAGTCCGCACTCTGCGAACTATTGCCGAAAGGGCCAGTAATACCGGGATTTGTTTGGCTAAGTCATCTCCGAACCTGGGTTAGGCCCCAACAAGCCAACAAGCTGCACTAACCAAGACTCTGCATGCACTTCCTTATTCAAACTACACTTATCCACCAGTTCAAGACTAACATAGCTATAATTAGATCCAGGGTCAATCAAAATATAAATAACTTGATCACAAAGCTTACCGTCCATCTCAATGATAGATGCTTGATGATCTTCTTGTATGTTATCTAGTGCTACATAGATACGAGGAACACTCTAACAAACATCCCCAATATTCTGTGCCTCATGTGCACTATATATTTGAGGCCTACCACCCTGATTCCGTAGACAATCTTTCCTGCATATTTTTTCTACTCCTCATATCGATGTCCATGTCTTTTATTAGATGCATTGAACTTCTTAGATGGTGCTGCATTCTCTTTATTACTTGAATCTTGAGGTCTCCCACATTTCTTGTCCCATTTTCCATTGTTCTTTTTATTACCTTTCCAATCCGGCTTAGTCTCATATCTGCGCTTTGATTGCTCATAGTAGTGCTTTAGCTTTCGGATGGCTTCCTCCAATGATCTAGGCTCATTGAACTCAATCCCCTCTTTGAATGCCATTGGTAACCCAAAGGTGAATCTATGAATCTTGTCCTTCTCCTCATTGATTTCTTCATCTCTCCATCAAATGTAAATGTTTTTTATTTCTTAAACTCATCTGGCAAGTATCCCCTGTCTCTCCTCCTGTAAGGATGATAACGATGACGATCAGAGTGTCTGTATGAACTAGAACTATAATAGTACCTATGTCCATCACCTCTCCTATCCAGAGTGTCCAACAATCTGCCATCTCTAACCATGTCATCTCTATCTAACTTGTGACCACCATGAGACCTACTACCATATGCCCCATTAGTTTTGTCCTCCTACTCATGGCTAACCGAAGTGGTCCCTGTCGCTACAATTCTGACAAACTATGAATTATCACTTCATTTTCTTGTGCTTGTTTCTCTTGTTCCTATATGATTCTACCATTGTCTACCTTACAAATCCTTATTTCTTCCTTTAGGTTTCTCAGTGTGTCTGCTAAATCAAAAGGGTGCCCAACACAACGCTGCTCATCTGATCCATAGGGAGAGTCTCGAGAACTATAGTCTACCATCTTGCTAGTCATATTTTATATTCTTCTCGAGGTATATCATGTCAGCTAAACCAAATCACAATAAAACAACGTACCTTAGCATAATTTAGGGAGGATATCTCATCTGAAAGATCAACAAATCAACTTAATGCATGTATAACATAATCATAACAACATAAATAAATATAACTCATAAGCATATAAGCATATAGCCATCATTCTAAATAGAGTCCAGTCATCAATTCATGACCATGTCAAATACACATACCATGACCTCATGCATGACAAAAACAATCATACAAATGTACATTGACAATATGCAACAATAAACAACATATAACCAATCATACACTCATGATGACACACTTAAAAACAAATAAATATTATTTCACATGTCGACACCCCTACAACCATGACCGACAACATGCATGTGCAAAAAACATATAGACCACAAGGATGATTAACACATGTGCATCTGACTTGAATGCATGACCAACGCACACCACCCATCCAGTCTGAGGGGTGAACCATGCTATGATACCACTATGTAACACCCTCCTCCAACATCTACCCAAGTAACTGGCCAACCGGGATAAACATGTGACGAGAAGTTACTATGATATGATTTGACCTCCTAAGTCACGTTAAGGAAGTGGAACTGATGGAAACACACCATACAAACCTTCCACATTAGCAATAGGACTCCTAGGAACCATTCCAACCTTTCCGGTAATGATCCCCTGGGTCCCACTGAGGTTTTAGACCACTTAACCCCCAGAATCTCCCATGTTATGGGCATGCCAGCGTTCAGAGCCCTCTGAATGCTCCCACGGCATGACATGCTGGCATTCAAGGACTATTTTACTCAGTGTTGTGCCAATGTTCCTAGGATTTGAGCCACTTTTTTGGGCTTGGATCCCAGGTCACTGCCCATAATTGAATGACACCTTTAGAACATAAATATAAAAAGGGAATGATGATACAAATGCAATTGCTTAAACAAGCCCTTGACTGGACCCCTACTAGACATGATAGGCATTTCGTCAAACATATAACAAATGTATAATCTACAGGTGGAAACAACAAATCTAAGCATAAGGGTCTCATACTTATCTCAGAATCGCTAATAAGAATTGTTTCCCTATCTCATTAGTTGCATTATCATCTATTATATCATAGATACATTTTTCATTCATTTACGATTAAAAACATGATGAGAGCCATACATAGCCATTATCATAAAACATATACATAACTAGCATAGCAGCAACAAAAATACCAAGGAAATCACGACCATATGATCCACATATAAACCAATATAATACTTATGAAATAACAAGGAGAATAACCTCTTATTAATGATACAAAGGCCAACCAGTTGTGGTACTTCTACGAACTACCCGACCATAGACATGGCTGCGCCAAAACTCTCTTCAACCAGTCACCCTCGTGCCATATTCCAAGAGTGAATATGGGATTTGATAAAACACATCAATCCAAAGCCATCCAGGGCTTCTAGAGGCAAACCACCTCAACCCATGAAACAGCGATTCCACCTCACAGTCAGACATCACAAAACCATCATTAGATTGGTCTCTACCCAAGACTTCCAGGGCTCTAGAGCGTTTGTTTCAACCAAGGCTTCCAGGACTAGTAACTCAAGCCACAACTTTTCCAGGTTTCCAGAGTGTTTGTCCAACCAGGGATTCCATGACTAGTAACTCAACCCACCAAGGGCTTCCAAAGTGTTTGTCCAACAAAGGCTTCCAAGACTAGTAACTCAACCCTAGATGTTACAGGGCTTCTAGAGCGTTGTCCAACTAGGGCTTCCAAAAACTATTAACTCAACCCAAGCTAAAGGGAACATGAGAACCAACCAAAAAAACAAAGAAATAAACCCACAACACCATGACTATCTAGGAAATGGCAAGGCTAGGCAAATATACACTCAATCTAGGAAATCCTCCATGCCAGTGACAAATCATGACCAATAAACCACATGCATATGCCATTCATGCCAAAACTAGTGAGGACAACATACATGCAACTCGGTAACTGCAAGCCAAATCCATTGTAGCTGCTAATCCCAATGTCCTCTTGCACTTTCATGCTCTTTCTTTACCTTCTTTCTCCAAAACTCCAAGTATGCCACACTCCTCTAAGAGTGCTCCAAGGAAACTCTAAGTGTCCAAGAATGTGAGAGAGAGAGAATAGACAGAGAGCTCCAAAACTAAACTATCAAAAATTCTGTGTATTGATCCTCATAAGAATTTTTATTAATGAGGCCTCTCTTTTCTCCATTTTCCATTATTTTCCTTCATTTTCCTCCTCACACGAAACCTGTGACCTTTCACCTCCCTTTTTTCCTGATTTCCATTATTTTCATAAATAAATGTGCCAAAATTCCATTTTTCCTTTCCAAAGCCTTAGCCATTGCCTTTGCCAATTTCTTTAGCCATTATTTAACCACGAGTGATCCCCATCACTATGCTTTTGCCCAACATTCATCTTGGAATAAGTGCCCTGTCAGCCGTGGTTATCATTTTTCCTTTATTATCTTTATTACATGGAATTTTCACGAGAGTTGTTACATATTCATCCAAGACGATATATATATATATATATATATATATATATATATATATAGAGAGAGAGAGAGAGAGAGAGAGAGAGAGAGAGAGAGGCTTTCCTTCCCGTGGAGCATAACTTATATAACCAAGGGTCGGATAGGCTTACAAAGGAGGAGGGATCCACCCTCCACGTGGCCCTCCTCCCCTCTTCTTCACGTGGCCTTCCTCCATATCTTCGCACTTGAACCATATGAACTTTCCACCATGCTTTTGCTAGTTTAATTTGGTTTTTGTGATTTATATAATTTATTTTTATTAAATTTGATTTATTTTTAAATATTATTTAATTTAAACTTGTTTTTATTTATGTTGTCGTTATATATATATATATATATATATATATATATATATATATATATATATATATAGTTTAATTCAAATTTATTTTTATTATTTAATTTTTAAATTTGTTAAATGGTTTAGGAATGCATATATTAAAATAAAGCAGTAATAAAATAGCCTAGAATTGCATCTTCCAACACTTTGACAATTGAAACTAAAACTTTGGATGCTCATATCTTGAGTTCCACTCAACCAAATGAGGAAAATGAGAGCTCGTTAGAAAATTAATTATACGGAGAATAATATAGAAACATTGAATCAAGCAAATATGAAGATTTATTATGTCAAAAAATTAGCAGAAATAATAGACTCAAATTTGCAACAAATTAGTTTGCTAAATTTGTTTTGAAAGTTTTCCATTGGCTTAAAACTTTTGGTTGTTGAAAATTCATTTTGAATGATTAATTCTACCAAAAGAATCCTCACAAGGAACAATGTAAAACAAAAGGGAGCTCAAATCTTATTTTATGAATATGATGAATTAGACTAGAATTCATTAATTGGTTTTTCATCATTTTGGAAATTTGGTCTCTCTCTTGAGTTTTTATTGTTATCATTGGTTAGTTTTGGTAGATCTTGTTGAAGAGGATGAGGCAAAGGATGGATCAAATCTAGTCTCAACAACTATCCTTGTTTGGGAATTTTAATTGTAATTATAAATAAGTTTGAGGAGAAGGAGAGAAGGGTTCCAGATCTGAAACTCTATTGGAAATTCTTTGCAAAATGAGGGATTTTTGCATTACTATAAGGGGTAGAATTTTGTAGAGAATTAAGTATTCTTTGGACTAGATTTAGGGAAATTCAAAGAGATGTATTTCAGCTCTGAAAATTTCATGCTATCATGAAATTTTCTAAGAATTTTTTGTGCTCAAAAAGATTTGATCAGATCTGCAATTTTTGTACACTTTTGTCAGAGATAAAGGCTTATTGATGGCCTGCATTTGATTAAAATTTCATCCAATTTTTTATCCATATAAGTATGTGTTTTTTGGGTTTTACAATATTGTAAATTCATTTAATTATATGCTTGTTTAAATCATTTGAAAGTTATCTTTTAATGATCGATCTAATTTCTATTAAGTTAAATAGCGAATTTGAAAAGATAGACATGGAATCAATTTTAACTATTTAGCAAATTGATGTCAAGTTTATTTTGGTTTTAATAATGATTATTTTTTTAGAATTGTTTCCTTATTGTAGTCATACCATTAATTTTGATTTCATTTGCTTTGAATTTAGATGTATGTGCAGCAAATATCTGATAGATATTCATCATATAACTGAATGTATATACATCCTTGAATTAATAGTTAGTCCTCGAACAATTTCCTTGGATTATTAACTTCATTTTTATTCTGAATTCAAAGCTAGTCCAAACTTCACTACATTTCTCTTGGTTGGGACCATATCTATATCTTCCCAATTGAGATAGATTTAGGATTTATTTTTTGTTGATTGCATCCTAGAATAGATTTTCATTTAGAATTAATTCATTGTATCTTAGAATTCTCCTTACGCAAGAGAAATATCTAGTGTGGCTTGGTTGAGCCTTTATGTCAGAATAAGAATTTCTTTCTTGCAAGCTAGAAATAAGAGAGTAAATATGATATTTCTCTTTATGTTGATAAGTAATTAGATATATCACAAGTCACCAAGAAGGGTGAGGGGGTAACTGTACGTATTAGAACCAGTCAAAACCACTAATCCAAATGGAAAAGAGTCTAACTTGGTGCTCTTACTAGGTGGTCCCCCTAATGTTGGTTTCGATCATTTTTTGCCATCAACAGGAAGTAAGAAAACTGGAGCAGATAAAGAAGTACCTGAGCAACCTGTTGTAATACAGATTCCATCCCCAAAGAATTATTATGACCCTATCCAATAGAAATAATATTATAATGATGCAACTGAAATCTTCATGTAGTTGGTTTCATCTTGTACTCTACGAGCAGACCAACAAGAAAAGGTATAGATGAGGAGTCTCTGATCTTTGTAGGATACATCTCAACCAATTATGGAGTGGCTCAAATTACTTTTACAGATGATGGGTGATGAATAGTTGTCCAACCAGTTGCGCAAGAAACTTAAAACTATTATCATAGATGAAGAGCTTTCAGACATACCTATTTCTTCCAACCTCCCTGAATGTCATTCAAGACGTGTCCACTATAACAAAAGAAGAACATGGAGAGAGTTTCACGTTCATGCTCATATTGGAGGATAGATTAAATATTCTAAGTTAGATCTGGGATCAGATGTAAATATTCTCCCAATAAATACTTGGGAGGCATTGGGCAACCCAAATTGGTATTTTCCCATATTCATCTATGCATGGATAATCAATATTGTATTATTCAAATTGGTTATCTTGAAGACGTTGAAGTTGATATCACAGGAGTAAAGACATATGCGACTTCGAGGTAATATATATTATGGTAGATAAAGATACTTATCCACCCTTGTTGGGAATACACTGGATGTTTGAGAACTATGTTGTTATTGATCTCAAACGAGGGACTATGGCCTTTGAAGCAGATGGAGTCTGAGATATACAACCACTAGATCCTTGCCAAGGTATGAGGTTTACAAAGGTTGTAGATGATAGAGAGGAACCAAATCTATTGGATTAGTTATATTAGCTCACTACAAGAAAAATATAAGATTATATAAACCATACAACAAATGGTTCTATTAGTTAGAGAAGTGTTCATAACACATAAGTGAGATCTAGGGTTGCATTGGATGATTGGAAATAAGGGGACCATGAACTACGCTCCGGACATTGCACAATTGTTCATTGTGCCCAATGGATCGATACTAAGGTAAGGCATTACCCTACTTTCAATAGTATAAGATATGTTATCAAATTTATCAAAGAGGTTGATTAAAATTTTAGAGAAACAAAAAATATTCCTCTGATGGATGCTGCTTTGCAAGAAAACCTGTAAGATGGTGGGGAGCTCACCGTAAACAGTTTCAAAATTGGGAATTCGTTAAATTTTTATGTTATGTCAGTTTTTGTTCCAGAGAACCATTAAAAAAAAATCTTGTATATGACGGTCATACCAGTCCACAAAATCATGTTGAGGCTTGCACTGTTGTTTGGAAAAACATTGGACTTCATATTGAATTGTGGACACATTAGTTCATTCACACTTTGGGGGAATTTACACAAGCATGGTAACTAAAAGAAGAGATGAAAAGGTAGATAACTAATTGGGAAGCATTGATAGTCTAGTTTTACAAGGATTTCTCCTTCTCAGCCAAAGATGAAAAGATAACAGAAGCATTTAAGACAGTAAAAAGAGTATTATTTCCCATTGGAAAACCTATTATTGATTTCAATAGCTATGAATATTATGGACATATGTATGAATCTGCGATTCTTGAAGTTGTTTCTTGCAGAAAGATTAATAAGGATCCAAAAGAGGATGACCTAGAAGAATTAGAACATCTAACGTTTAAAGAATCTGAGGATGAAAGAGACATCAAAGATGAAGATCCTCATCTAAAGCCTTTGAAGTTGTGAAAACATAATATTGGAAGTGAGGAAAAGCCTAAAGTAGCTTCTATTGGTGTTACTCGAATGACAAAACCATAAAGGATATTTTTGATTTGTTACAAGAATATGAATATTTATTTCTTGCATCAGTCTCAGAGCTCAAAGGAATTAAAGGGGATTTGGGAGAAATGAAAATAGTTTTAAAACCAAATGCAAGGTCAATTAAACGTCGACCATATCGCTTAAATCCCAACGGAAAGAAAAATTTAAGGAGATAGATGAAATGTTGGTCTCAGATCTCGTATTTCCAATCGATGAAGCCAAATGGGTCAGTCCTATTGTTATCCAGGATAAAAAGGATTTCGATGAAATCAGAGTTTGTGTAGATTATCAAAGCCTTAACAATGCATGTGTCCATGATCCATTCCCTACTTTTTTAATGATAAAGTCTTAGATAATGTTGTAGGAAATGAAGCTTACTCCTTTATTGATGGGTTCTTTGGCTATCATCAGGTTCACATTGCTGATGAAGACAAGAATAAGACTACATTCATAATTGAATGGGGTTCGTATGCTTACCATGTCATGTTGTTTGACCTCATGAATTCTATGATTGTGTTCTCACAAATTGTTATTTCCGATTTCCAATATTATATTCACAAATTTCTTGAAGTTTACATGGATGTCTGGAAAATATAACCTCTTGAAAAAGTGTTCTATCTTGTTGCGGGTTATGTTTGACTGATGTAGATAGTTACAGATCTCATTGAACCTAAATAAGTGTATCTTTGCAGTGCCTTTTGCTACTTTATTGGGTCATATTGTTTGCAAGGAGGGAGTATGTGTAAATTTTTCCAAGGTTGCAGTGATCTTGAATATGTTGTCACCAACAAGTGTTAAACAATTACAGTCAACTTTGGACATACGGGGTATTATAGAAGATTCATCTACAACTATGCCTTGATTACTGTGCCTCTAGAGAAATTCTGAAGAAAGTCAAGCGGTTTTTCTAGACTAAGGAATTTGATGTTGCCATTGACTCTCTGAAAGAAAATCCTTCTAGTGCTCCAATATTGGTTTATCCAAACTAGAATAAGGAATTCCATGTATATATTGATGCATCCAAAATTGCTTTAGGTATTATTTTGGTGCAACCATGTGAGGGTAACCTTGATCATCCTATCTACTTTTCTAGTAGAAATCTCTCTACTACAGAGAATAATTATACAACTATTGAACGGGAGGCCCTTGCTATGGCATATGCACTTCAAAAGTTCAAAAATTATTTACTCGGTGGACCTTTTAAAATTTTCACTGATCATTGTGCTTTGCAGTACCTTATTAATAAGCATGTTATTGAAGGAAGAATATACAAATGGTTATTTCTATTCTAGGAGTTCTCATTTGAATTTGTTTTCAAGTCGGGTTGTGCTAACATGGGTCTTGATTGCCTTTCTTGCTTGGAGTTTGGAGAAGAAGGAGGATCACTTGATGATTAATTTCCCGATGCTGATCTATTTTGGATTGAGGTTATAACAGAATATATTGAATAATATATTGCATTGTTTCTAACAATTGGAAAGTGTCCATAAGATTACACTACAACGCCAAAGAAGCATATAATGGTATGTGTTGCAGATTATCAACTAATTGCAGGTCAATTATATAATATGGGGCTTGATCAGATTTTGCACTAATGTGTTTTGGATCATGAAAGATATGCTATTTTATGGGAGTGTCATTTTGGTGTTGCGGGAGGTCATGTTGGGGGAAAAGCAACTACAAGGAAAATATTACAAGTTGGACTTTGGTGGATGACTCTTTTTAAATATGGCAAGGAATATGCAAGGAAGTGTGATGTCTTTCAACAAGTTGGGCGAAATTTGCATCACGTTGAACTTCATTTGCATCTAGAAAAAGCTCTTGAGGTCTCAAAAATTGGGTTGTTGACTTTGTGGGGCCCATAAACCCTCCTGCACGACACTCTCATGCTTGCTATATTATCATTGCAACTGATTATTTAACATGATGGGCTGAAGCACTTCCTATGAAAGAATGTACTGTTCATATTACTGCCAGGTTTATCTTCTAAACTATTATCTTTGGGTTCGGATGTCCAAGGAGCCTCATGAGTGATCAGGGATCACACTTTATCGATCAAATTGTTGTTGCATTGTTATGGGAATTTATGATCCAACATCACAAGAGTAGCCCATATCATCCACACGAAAACAAGACTGTTGAAGCTTTCAATAATATTCTTGAAAGGAGATCACTAAGGTTTGTTATGTGAATTGAGATGATCGGGATGAAAAGGTTTCAACTATGTGATGGGCCTATCGAACCACTGTGGAACGATTGTATAAGTATACCCCTTTCCAAATCATCTATGGCCACGAAGAAGTAGTACCATCTAAATTTATTGTTTCAAATATCTTAATTTCCCAAGCCACGAGAATGTCAGATGATGAATCTATTAGAGAATGCTTATAGGAGTTATGGGAACTCGGCGAGAAAATATTTCTCGTAGATTTTCATCAAACTATTGAGAAGAGACAAAAGGCTTGACACGACAAACATATAAAAATGAAGTATTTTTTTGTTAGAGATTAGGTGTTGCTTTATGACAAAAGGTACCTTAAGCATCCAGGTAAGCTACATATGCATTGGTTGGGTCCCTTCTTTGTTGTGAAGATAAGAGATTCTAGGGCTATTAAGCTTTCTCAACCTAATGGTGTTCTTTTTCCTGGTTGGGTGAATGGCTCATGCCTGAAGCCCTACTATGGCCGATAAAACTATTTTAGTAATTTTCTCTCTCCAAAAGGGGGCGCCAATTAGGTTTGGGATTGATTCAATTGCATCAATTAGTTAGTTAGTTTAGTTGAGTCAGTCTTTGTATTATTTCATAGTTGCAACCCACTGTAACTCATTGTGGTGAGGGAGGTATAAACATCACTTTAGTCGTTCACTCAATCATTAATACTATTAGGTGTGGATCCTGATTATCTTCTTGATTCAAAGGTCTTTGTTTTAGCTGGATGTATACTCCAAGAAGACTGTACACCCCTCCACGTAGGGAGGGTGCAGGGGGTAGCTCCCCCAAAGCAAAATAGATGAAAATTTTCCTTATAAAATATTGTAATTTTGTAGTCAATATGGGTTTTCATTAGGCGAATGATATGACAGTAGAAATTATTTTAATTTAGGTTTTTTTCCCTATAAGGAAACCCTCGATTTATATGAGGGAATTGTATTGTAGTTTGGTGAAAACATGAAGCTGGGTTACACTTTTTTGAGAAACGCCTCTGAAAAATTCACAATCTCAACTTTTCAGCCTAACAATTTTTTATTTTTTTTGGCCAAATTTTCTAAATTTATTCGGCCGAACTATTTAACTAACGTTTGGCCGAAATTTTGGTTGTTTAGACTAGCGTCGATCGTTAAATGGAATTTTTGCCGGAGTTAAAAAAATTTGCAAAAAAATAGTTCAACCGAATAAATAATTCAGCTGAACTATTTGTTCGGCCAAATTACTTATTCAGCCGAATTTTTTTTATATATAAGATGGGCCAAACCCTGCTGTGAAGTTTTCTGCTCTGTTGATTTTTCATTCTGTCGAGCGTTGTGAGGTTCGTTGTTCGTTCAGTTTTCGAGCACTATGAGGTTCACTGTTTGTTGTGTTGTCGAGTGTCGTGAGGTTTTTCACTGTTTATTTGAGTTGAAGCCTTGCCGAGCATTATGAGGTTGGCTTGAGCTGAAGATCGAAGATCGACTAGCTTTGTTTATTTTTCATTCGGCTAGCTTTGTTGATTTTTCATTTTGTGCTGTGGAGGGTTGTGAGGTTCGTTGATTTGAGCCGAAGCCCAACTGAGTGCTGTGAGGTACATTCGAAATTTATTTTTTTCGTAATTAAATTTTTTTGTTTACATGTTTAATTGGATTTTTTTATAGTTTTTTTGCAGCTTGGTGCCAGAGGAATTGGTTGGTTGCACTCATTGCTGGAAGCTTTCTCAGCCTCCTCGTCCAGACTAGGTAAGTCCGAACTCATTTACAGTTCATAAAGATCACATCTCCTGAAGGAATAATCTAAAACATGACTCCAACTATGTGTTTTATACCTAATACAACAGTCATGCACTAAAAATAAAGTTAACTGATATCTAGATATATACAATATGCATTGAAATATATATTTAGAATGATTATTAAGGTAGCCAAATGGGAATACCGGGGAGATTTGGTGCAGTTGTGATAAATCACACAACTTGGATTTGTTGTTTGTACCTTGTCCAAAGGCATCTTTGAAGTCGATGCCAATGTTGTTGGATACGAATAGGATGCCACTTAAACCACATATGCCTGGGGAGCCTTTGACTAGCTCCATCAAAGTATCCCTAGGCTTTAAAGTAGTCCATATCAGGTTGAATTAAACTTCTTAGAGGCTTCTCTTTCACGAGTTTCCAAACTGGATGCATATCTCACCTGATGACAAACATGTATAGGAAGAATGTCTTTTCCTTGAAAAATTAGATCATTTTATCCTGGCCACTTTTCCCATGCCATGGTGCCAAGGAAAGGTTCTATGTTCAATAAATTTTCTATTCATACATGTATTTTAAGAATTCTATAGTGGATTCTCTTTTCCATCTTCATTATCAAGACTCAAAGCTTCATTCCAAAATAGGCAGTGAACTAACAAGTGACCGTTGATTCTTAGCTCATTTTGTAAAAGATACATCTGCCTAGATGCTCCCATGCTATTTTGTTGCAATTGTCCCAAATAAGGACTATTGGTGAGTGCCAACTAAAACAAGATTTTGGTTTTCAATGAACAAATCAACTTCAATTTTGTCATCGATCACCATTGTTGTTCTCCTCATAGGCCAATTTAGCTATAAATTTCTAGTTGATTTATTTTTTGAACGTACGATTTCATCTTCATCCTCTTTAAGTTTTATTTCACTGTGTTTGAGTCTATATATGCACTTATTCCATTCTGTAACTAATTCTCCTTGAAGACCTAGATGAAGATCATATTTCTATCCTTGATTATATAAGGTATGTGAACCTGGATCAGATGAATTTTCCAGACCACATATCTCGTTGATACGAAGAGTGTAGATTAGAAAGTTAGAACATTTGTAGTTTTCTAGGCATCCCAAACAGGAATTTCCTCTCCAATTTTGACTTTATTCCCTTTTCGTGTCTTCCATACTAGTCATTTCTCTATAAGGGAAATACTTTCACCAATGCCTTCTAGACAATTGAAGCTTCTTAAAATACCTTTTCTTGTTTTCTAATCCAATCCTATATTGAATTAAATCAATCTCTGCAGTAATTATTAAGGTGATGCCACATAAAACTACGAAGAGAAAATTGGTTGGATTTTTTTAAAGGGAAATGGAGATACATACAACAATGGAATCGACTTCGAAGGAAGCTTTCATAGGCCTTCAAAGGAAGGAAGCTTTCAGAGGCTCGAACTTCTTATCGCGAAAACCAATAGCAATGTGCAAAACAAAACATCGACCTCAACCTTCTCATGTGTAATAGTATCACAATTTCGTCCTTTTGGAGGGGTTGTTCATTATGTTTTTGTGTGTGCTAATTCTGCCGGTGTTGTTCACAGTATATAGTACTTGGTTGTGAGGAAAAAAATGGGTTACAAAATTTTAATCCTACCCATGGTTTAACATTAGAAACTAAATGATAATAATTTCTAAATATCTTAATAAGAATTATTTGGTATTAATTGGTAGGTGGTGTAAAATGATAATTTTTTATCTTCTCCTCATGGTACAGGTTATAAAATATATACACATTAAAAAGAAAAATGAATGCCATATGATTCTAGTGAACGTCCCCATGTTGCTCTAATAACATCTTATCCATTCAAAATTAACTAATAGCTAATATGTTTCACTTATGTATGCCCCAACTAAGTTTTCTGTCTGTATACCCATAACTAAGCTGTACAGAAAGAGAACAAATTTGCCCATTCACAAAGCCTAGGAATGTATGGTTGCTTCGTGTATTGGTGCACTAGGATATAATAGACCAAGAGATGGTTGTAGCATGTGGTTTTCATAACATTGTACGATTATGTTATCCATTGATTCTCAAACTCGGAAAAAATTCATGTTATGTCATGTAAAAAAAATAATGCAATTTGTGGTTTTGACTATGCAATCACAACAATTGTATATTTGTCCATAATTTCATACATTTGTTTATTCCATCAATTGAGATGCCTGACACTTTGTTATGATGTAGTCTCATTCTTTGATATTAGGCCTTTCCCCTTCATAGGCGTCTATTAGCACTAAATCTTGATTGTCAGCTACAGTAAAGTAGTTGCAGTACAATAACGTCTCTCAAATAAAAAAATTACCCTGTAATATATAATGTGTAACTAGTATATACATAACTCTATTGAGATATATGCAATTCAGTTTGAGAGTTAGAAAGAAATATAGTGCATATCAATGAAACGATGATTTATAAATATCAAATTTATTCGATATAATCTATCATGGTGTTAGTTAAGAAGCGACAGTTGAATTTTATATTTCATTTAATGTATCATTTTTCATTTTGAGATTTCCAATTCTCTATTTTTATTTTTAAATAAAATTAGATTGTGTAAGTATTTAAAAAAAATATTGTAAATGACCCATTTAACCAGGTCACTCGACAATAATAATTTCAAAGGACAATAATATTATCAATGCATATTCCATAAATGTTACCTCTAGCTCAGATTCCCCCAAATCATTGTTGTCACATTATCAATTTTAATCCTCCAAATTATCAATTTTTTCCAGGTCAATTTTGCTTCCCTTTTAGAGCATGCCTGCTTCATTTATGTTTTCTTTTTCATTATGTGTAATTCACTTTAAGCTTCCCTATTTTCTTGGAACATGGGTCTTATTAGCTTCCTAAGATGAGGCAGAATACACTTAATTGAAGGTTCTTGTACTTTCTCTTTTCAAGTAGTAGTTTCTTTTTGAGATACATCTTTTTCATTTCTATTTTGTTGGGTGCATGAGATTGAAGCTAATTAGAGTGTTGGCATTGATTTGTCATCTATTTTTTGGTGTTTTAATTTTAATGTTATTGGGTTGACTTGTTCTACCTTGATTTATCTCATAGAAATATGGTCCAAATGCACCAAAACGCTCTGAAGAGAAAATCCCTACGATTATCAAGAGCCCCTACTTGACCAAAATGTTTTATCCTGAGAATATGGGCATATGATGCAGTGCCAAAGAACTAGAAATGATGCACCTATCATTAATGCTAGTATCATACCCCTGTCTTCTCAGCACATAACATTTTAATCGACAAAATGAAAATTTTTTATCAATGAAGAGGATGCCAATGAAAAAGATTATGATATCATGGCCATTGAACAACCTTGATGCTTCTTGGTAACATATTTTTCTTGCTTTTGTTTTTATATGTTCATTTATGTTTCCTTTTTTATTATGTGTAATTCACTTGGCTTCCCTATTTTCTTGGAACATGGATCTTATTAGCTTCTTAAGATGAGACATAATACACTTAATTGAAGGTTCTTGTACTTTCTCTTTTCAAGTAGTAGTTTCTTTTTGAGATACATCTTTTTCATTTCTATTTTGTTGGGTGCATGAGATTGAAGCTAATTAGAGTATTGGAATTGCTTTGTAATCTATTTTTGGTGTTTTAATTTTAATGTTATTGGGTTGCTAATTAGAGTGTTGGCATTGCTTTGTCATCTGTTTTTGATATTTAATTTTAATATTATTGAGTTGACTTGTTTTACCTTGATTTATCTCATAGAACAACCTTGATGCTTCTTGGTAACATACTTTCCTTGCTTCTGTTGTTATATGTTCATTTATGTTTCCTTCTTCATTATGTGTAATTCACTTCAAGCTTCCCTATTTGCTTGGAACATGGGTCTTATTAGCTTCCTAAGATGAGGAAAAATACACTTAATTGAAGGTTCTTGTACTTGCTCTTTTCAAGTAGTAGTTTCTTTTTGAGATACATCTTTTTCATTTATATTTTGTTGGGTGCATGAGATTGAAGCTAATTAGAGTGTTGCCATTGCTTTGTCATCTAATTAGAAATATTTGTATTTGTGGAATGAACATAAAACTAAATTGGTAAAAACTTTCAACCTCTAGTGGAGTTGAAGCTAAGTTGAATGAATTAGAGATTTGTAGTTGAGTTGAATTAGATATCTCTAGTTGTTTTCTTCTTGCAATTCTCCAACCATCCAACCAAGTAGAAACAACATTTCTTTCTACCTAGCCTTCTGACAGATTTGTCTAAACAATGATCTTTTGCACAACCTAACAATACCTATATAAATATATTAAATTCATTTTATTGAATTTGTTTTTTACAAGGATCAGAAAACCCATTAAACATGGTTGAAAAATGGACATTATGCATAGAAGTTTCTTGTTATCCCAATCCAGGGCAAGCAGTGATTACTTATGTGCTATGCAATATTGTGACAAACAAAGTCCTCCAAAGGAAAAGGAATGTACTTGGAAGAACAACAAACAATGAAGCATATTATATTGCATTGATAGAAGGCTTAGGAACAACTAGGGAGTATGGATCCAATGGAATTGTAGTCACCAAATTCTGAACTTGTGTGCAACCAAATGAAAGGCATGTACCAAGTTAAAAAAGAGAGGTTAAAACAACTGCATGGAGAAGCAAAAAATATTGTTAGTCAATTTCAATCATTTAGCATAAGACATTGTGCAAATGTTAATAGGATGTCTAGTGATCTATTGTATGGGGCAATGTCAATTCAAGATTTGTGTGTGAAAGATGAATTAGTGTTAAAAAGTTATCCATCAATATTTATTGATGGACATTGTAAGATATCTTTGATATGTGTGTGTTTTTTAGTTATCAATGTGTCATTTTTAATGACCATGCATTTTTTTCAATTCTATACCAAGTGTGCCCCCACTATGTAAGCACAACTTGATGAACTTGACATGTTTTAGAAAATTTTGTATTTAATTTTCAAAATGTGCATGCTTCAACATTTGTGTTTTTAGTCTTGAGTATATTTTAAATGAAGAGCTTTAGATTGTTACATTAATTTTCTGAATTCTTTCAATGTTTTTAAATAACAATTTTAAGATCTTAAAATGCATGATGTAATTTCAAGGGTTACATCAATTAAATGCATGAGGTAACTTCAAGGGTTACATCAATTTTCTGAATTCTTAATATTTTTAAATATAAATTTCAAGATATTTAAATGCATGAGGTAACTTCAAGGGTTACAACAATTTTATGAATTATTCATCTTTTTAAATATAAATTTTAAAAAGAATTGTAAATGCATGAGGTAACTTTTTAAATATCATGCATCTATATATCTATAGATATCCATATCATGGATGAGAATTTGCCATAGGATTCTTTGAGGTGAACATCAATAGAATCTCATGCATCTACTAGAGCAAGAGGTTGAGTTCATGGATCAAAGAGAATATCAAATGAATCAAGGGAGGTCCATCATTCACATCGTGGTATATGTGTGTGTGTGTGTGTGCATTTACTTAAATGATAAATAAGTAGAATCATATGTATGTACACATAACTATTGAATTGATTTTCTATTTTTTCAAATGATTTGTTTACAATTTTGTCGCGTAATAGTGGACAACATTCTTCGGGTGGTCAATATCATTTTGGTAAATTATATAATGTTTTCTGTGTTAAAACAAATTTGCACATGTAAATGAATTGCAAGTACATATGTGTATACATGTCTATCTTGCATAAATGTATGAATACATTGGTTCACATGTTTTTGTATTTATGTAATTTTATATATTGATCGAGAGGGTGAAAGCGTTGGTCGAAGTAGACGTAAGAGAAGCCGAATAGTTCAAGAAGAAGGCCATACACCAACTACCATTTATCCATCTAATATTCTAGATGATCTTCCTTGGGAAACAAATCTCCAACAATGAACATTACAAAGGTGCAAAACTCATTATTCTAAATTGAGGAAATATATTGGGAGTTTGGAGCTCCCTGCAGAGAGTAGAGAAAGCTTAGAAATAGTTACGCACTCTCTAAGCTCATTTCTTAATATTTACGAGAAGCTTGGGCCAACCACAAATTCATTTATAGATATGATGAGGCATAGAAAAGAAGTAGTGATGGTTCCCGATAAATGGGTCGAGGTTAATAAAAGGGTTACAAAAGAAAATGAAAAATCTATGTTTAATTTCAAAGAAGGGCCAAAAAGAAAGATGCTCAAGGTGCAATATTTGAAGCACTTTGATATAGCCAACCATTTGTATGATAGGTTCCTTGCAACATATGGAAAGATGCGATGGAATCATGAGGTTCCAGTTTATTTTGCAAATTTATCTTATGCAGAATTTTTTTGGGTATGAAACCTGATTAAACTGACCTTCCATCTGAATATTATGGTACAAGAAAATGGCGATTATATGATCGTAAGGGCACATTACATGACACTAAATTGCCTTACCCTCAACCAACTTTGGTACACAAACCTCCTCGTCTGGTAACTTTGCAGTCAGAGATGGATCCCACTTCTCAAATTAGTCGAGAAGGAAGGGATGCCATTATAGACAACATACAAAGTGCATTGACCAGAATTGATATCGATCTAAATCGGCAAAGAGCACGAGTTGATGCACGTGTTAATTTTGTATATAAAATAGATGAGGAGATAGATAATATGAATACTGAGGAGCTTAAAGCATATGCAAAGGTTTGTCATAATGGTTGGCAAGACCTAATTGTTCATGAAGAAGAGGGTGTGGGATCAATATGTGTTAATGGTTAGGGTGGATATTTTAATGTAATTTGTAATGTATGTGTTAATGTCGATTCACATACATTTTGTTATTTTTTTCCAGATATAATCTAACCCAAATGTATTATGTGTTCACCATTATTAGTTAACTCGTTTGTTGAACAAAAATTTTGATAATTTCACGGTCCCAGGTTCAGGTTCCAATGAAGATATTTTGAGAGATGTTAGTTTTTTTAAGAGTTCATGTTGATACAATTATTATTTTACTTTTATTATATCGGTATATTGTGAGGACATATTTTTAAAAGAAATAATTATGTATATATAATTAAATGTTAACAGATTCTGATTCCGACTGATGTTTTGGACATAGCGCCACCTTCTTCCTCCTTATTAGGAGATGTACCACAAGTATTGAATATTTCACTTATGTTTTGTTATAAATTGAAGTGCAAGTTTCATTAAAAAATGAGATAGATTTATCTTATAGTTTTAAAATTTTGGAATTTTAGGTTTGGGGAGATGATTTCCATTCTCCAGGGACTTTAGCGATGGAGTCAACAATGGGGATAGGATCATCTAAACAATTTGAAAAAGTCGTGTAACAATTTTTTTAATATTGCGATTTTATGCATAATTTTCATGTGCAATTTAAATTTTTTAACATATACATGTACATGTATTGTACAGGGCATCTAGGAGGGTGCAATGCATGGTGAACACCAAAAGGGCACAATGGAGGGGGAACACCATGAGGTATTGCATGGAATTTGAAACTTTTTATAATTTTGTTTTGATGATCTTACATTCTCATTTAATTTTAAACATTAAAATTTAATTTTAAAGTACAAAATCTTATGTATATATGCAATTACAAATGTTGTGCAGCGCACCCATGATACTGATGAAAGCACGAGGATGTTGATAAAACGTATATTTCAATGAAATTATTTTTGATGCAACTTTTTATTTGACAATCTTTTTATATTATATTTACTTTTTTTATCATGATATAAATTTTGGACATATTTTAAATCTTGAACCCTTTATTATGATTTAATATATGTTAATTTTGAAGTTTATGTACATTTTGCATGATGTACGGTTTGTTGCTTAAAACTTGGTTTTACATATTTAAGTTCATGAATATGTAGCAATGAAAGTAAATTTGCAGTTAGTTGGTACATTTTGGATTCAATCATTCCTATAATGTTAGTAGATCTGATTCTTAGATTTTGTTTAAAGTTGTTTTTTCTTGACTTATTTAAATTGAATCTATTAAAATTGCAAAGTACAAAATGTGAGGTCTACATTTTGCATTTGAATGAATCTTATACTTAAATGTAGATGTATAGAACAATGATAACTTAAAATTGTATTATAAAACATGGTATGTACATTTTGCATTGATGTATATAAAGACTACTATGGATGTCGGTTGATAGTTAACTTTTAATATAAAGTTGTTTGAAAGCACATTTACATAAGTTAGATAAAATTTCATTATAAAACATGGCCCACAATTTGCATGATGCATGCATGGTTTCATGCTTTAAAATGTTTTACATATTTGCATTTAGTTGGTACATTTTTCATTCAATCATTCCTATAATGTTAGTAAATGATTCTTGGGATTTTTTAAAAATTGTTTTGTCTTGACTTATTTAAAATGAATCTATTAAAATTGCAAATTACAAAATGTGAGGTCTACATTTTTCATTTGAATGAATCTTATAATTCGATGTAGATATCTACAACAATGATAACTTAAAATTGTATTATAAAATATGGTATGTACATTTTGCATTCATGTATAGAAATGTTACTATGGATGTCAGTTGATAGTTAAATTTTAATATAAAGTTGTTTGAATGCACATTTACATAAGTTAGATAAAATTGCATTATAAAACATTAAATTTACATAAGTTACATAAGTTTGAATGCCCACAATTTGCATGATGCATGCATGGTTTGATGCTTTTAAATGTTTTACATATAATTTAAGTTCATGAATATGTAGAAATGAAAGTAAATTTGCATTTAGTTGGTACATTTTGCATTCAATCATTCTTATAATGTTAGTAAATTATTTTTAGTAAATGACTCAACCAACCACAATCACAAATTAACAGAGCAGTAATAACGTAGTATACATCACAAATTAACATAGCAGTAAATCCTCAATACAAGTCTACATAACATGTAGTATACATATAACTTTGTAACTCAATACAAGACCCAATGAGTATCACTTTCACATCATCACATTCTTAAGAATGTACAACTTAAGAGTGCACAAAAAGAAATGCTAACAATGTACTTGAACTCTAAGTTCTCAAAGATGAATCCAAGTAGAAGAAATTGTTGGGCAGTTCAATTAAAAATCCGTTTATGGTAAAGTTTTGACATTCTCCATTTTTTAACTTTCAATTATTTTTTTATTGAACTTCTATCAACTTTATGTGCACTGCACACAACAAGTGACTATATTGACAACTTATGACATCGGGTTGATAGTCTTGAAAGTAAACATTACTCTCAGTTTGGTGAGTTTCTTGGAAAAATAACCTTTCAGTATAATAGACCCTCTTTCATATATAAAACCGTTATCATCATAGTCTTCCAATAACTTCATTTTTTGTTTAGTGCATCGCATCAAATAATACTTGACATTTTCTATGTTGTTAATGGGTGCAACTACAACAAAAACATCTCTTGCACAATAAAACAAGTGTAAATTCATATCATAATTAACATGAAATTAACTAAATATCAATATGGACTTGATTTTATTATCTATTTCTAGATATTTATATTTTAACTATTATTTCTAGATACTTATACACATTGATTTTAAAAATATAAAACACACACACACACACACATTTTGAAATCAATTGAAATGTTACCTTCTCTAACAAGATTAGAAACTCGATCACCTTCAGATGATACTATAGTCTCCTCTGATTCCATCTCTTCAAATCTTGCAACTGACATTTTCCCCTTTGTATTTAGTTATGTATGTTGCCAAGGTTTTACATACATATTTTTTTCACAAACATCATTGGATTGTGTGATCTCTATGCAAACAGGACAAAAACAAGTTTATTTATTTTTTAACAAATGCAAATGCATTTCAGTAATCTTTTATTTTAATCGAATGCAATTTTCGAGTGCCTTTTATTGTTTCAACTTCATGTGTAATCAATCTATCTACTTCTTCGACTCCAATATGACAAAAAAAACCTATAGTAAATTCAAACAAGAATTTAAATATGTTATTTAAGATACAATTTATATATCAAAGATAATCATCCTCATATTGTTTAAACTATATAATTTATAACTATTTAAAATTAGAAAATTAATAAAAATTATCATATATTAAAACTATATACAAGTTAACTTGTGTATATGTACATACCTCCGTACCTCCCTTGATGGGTTAATTTGATGGCTTAGTGCAACATTGCACCATCGAACAACGTGTCCAACTGAGACAAGTATGTTTGTAGAGTGGTCCATTTGATATCTTCGAAGTGCTCATTTTATACATGCCCCTACATCATCATGTTCTCCTTTTCGATGACCAATCTCAAATAAATTCCAACGATGTTTAATGTGGGTTTTCTTATGAAGACGACACAACCAAAAAAATGATCGTGAATATTTGAATTTACCTGCACATCCATATGACCATATCCAATGTTCATTGAATTTTATTCCATGACCTTTCAATGAGTCATAAATCTTATCAAAACAATGTTGTACAAAATGTGTATCATGTGTACAATCATCGCTGATATAAAAGTGTTATTCTTTAATAACATGTTGATTCTCACTAGCTCTTTATATATCATCAACATTTTGTTCAGCATGTCTATATAGAATATGGACACGCATAGAGACTTGGCCAGAATGATAATATTCACTGTGTATTTAATTTTGTGCAACAAATATGTAATTCTTTGCAAAATCAACTATTTGCAAAATGGTACCTAGTGGAAAAATTTCACGGGATTTTTTGAATTGCAAGTCCTGCCATTGAGCTCTATGCAAATGCTTGGTGTACTTATAAATTTTTGTCTCAAATTTCTTCAAAAACTCTATCACAAGAATTTATTCTTCTTGTAAATCAATCCTTTTAGCACTTGTACTATTATTTGAACTAATCGATGTATGGATATATTCATATCTCTTCCATTTCACTTTTAGGTTAGACAATGATTGATCATTTATATCAATAGAATATTTGTTGTGAAATAAAGTCAAATTTCCACAATGATCACATTTTTTACCACCAACACATTTCTTTTAGTAAAATAATTCATGAACTCTTTCACATAAAATTTTGGATATGAAACCATGGATTGTGGAAGGAGGAGGTGAATTTTTCCAAAATGTTTTACCAAAATTAAGGAAGGTGTCATAATATAATTGGCATTCCACAGGATAATGATAACAACAAGTGTCACGTGCAGTGATAGGTTTAATATACCATGGTTTTTGTAGCACAAAAGTACTGATTGAGACATTAATTCCACGATACTCTCTTATGAACTTATTGAACAACTCTATCTGAGCAATGTCCAATATATGTTTTGCATGTTTTTCATACTGATTTCATGTTATTATTCACCGCATCACATCCCTTGCTTTTGGTGAAACACATGAATTTTTCATCCAATATTTATATATTAATTTTTAAACATCTTCTCCAAGTTTATCTTTGTATGGTTGCCTACAAATAATTGACCAACTAGCGAGCTCGTCATTTACATCTATTTGCAATCAAAATTTCCTATGTGTGTATTGCGGTGGGAACATGGAAGTGGTGGGAACAGGGATGCGGCGGGAACCGGAGTAACAACGTTGCATATTCATACCTTATGAACATTATATATACCATTGATTTACCTTACTTAATCAACATGAACAATCGATGTGTGCTTTGGAATGATGTAAACACTATGACTAAGCACACCTACCTGGCTATGACCTCCTGGCTGTCGTCGACCACTGGCTATCCTATCAGCGACTACCTGGAAATGAGAATGGCTATCGGTGAGCACTGGCTTTGTATGGCTTTGTGACCGGCGAGAATGGATTTCTACTGGCTAGGTGGGGGAGTTGGCTGGCTTGGTCTTGGGACTGCCTGGCATTGTGCTTCAACTGGCTGGAGCTGACTGGCTGGTGGCTGGCTTTCGAACTTTAGATGACTGGCTACAGGCTATCTTTCTTGCTGGCAGTAGCTCGCTCAAGTATTGGAAGAATTTCCGCATTTACCAATTGTTTTTTGTCCACTTGGATACGTCCGCCCCGGAAAAACCAATTTATCTATCTACAGTCATTTCTTCCAAGAATAAAAAATGAGCTAACGTTTGTTCTTATGTGGGTCATCGGTGACCTTTGATAGGGGATCAAAGCAAGATCGATGACTAACTCTCAACTCTCGAACAAGTTGTATGGCTTATTATCAAATTAATTCAATGAAATGTTATTTGAATGTCTATTGAGAATATTTGACATGAATCAAGTATGAGAGAAAGAATGTAAATGGGTCCCAATCCTGAACTACCCAATTTTAGATCTGAGTCTATACTCATATTATAGAATGAATATGTTGATGATCTTTATCTAGCATCCATGGCTGAATGGTTAAAGCGCCCAACTCATAATTGGCGAACTCGCGGGTTCAATTCCTGCTGGATGCAGGGGAACTGCACATATCCATTATTGATGGAATGGGAAGAAGTATGAAGAATAACACCAAACAATTGAAGCATACCAAGCCTTTTAATAAAACGAATGAAAGGCTTGGTATGCTTCAATTAAGCAATACACGATAACAATCCATCAGAGTATTATCCACCTATTGAAATAGATTCAACAACGGCTAGATCCAGAGGAAAGTTGTGAGCATTACGTTCGTGCATAACTTCCATACCTAGGTTAGCACGATTAATGATATCAGCCCAAGTGTTAATTACACGGCCTTGACTGTCAACTACAGATTGGTTGAAATTGAATCCATTTAGGTTGAAAGCCATAGTGCTTATGCCTAGAGCGGTAAACCAGATACCTGCTACGGGCCAAGCAGCTAAGAAAAAATGTAACAAAAAGCACTGCTCCTGATGAAACCGGGTCTGGTCCTGACTCTCTTGGTCCTGACTAACCTGACTGGATAAGATCGGTACCCGCTTCCCGTATTGTCTATCTATCACTCGTCGGTCTATGCGATTCAATGATCCGTCCCCGGTGTGTACTCTTTTGGGTATTGCTCGACCCTAATGTGTGCTCTATAAAAGCTTGCTCAAGGTTGAATAAAAAGGTCTAGTAGAATTGGGGTAACGATTCAGTAGCGGGGATAGGACGGTCAGATACGGAATTAGCCATTCAACGAATCAACCAGATTGGTCAGACCAGGTCATCAAATAGAACAGAGTAGGCAGACCAGGTCATCAATAGAACTATAAGTTGGCTAATGGCCTAAAGAGTTTGTAATGTACTTTCCCACCTACGGGCGCATATGTATATATGTAAATACCTTGGCCTATAAAAGGGTTTTGAACCATTGGATCCCGCAGAGGCAGAAGCAGTGGTTTCACCCGTTGATTTAGTTGGAGATCTAGTTTTCTAGATCTTTATATGGAATCACTTTGGCAGGCACCTAAAACTGGACATGAGCTGTTTCCAAGTTAGTAGAGGTAGAGATAAGCTCGGCAAGAGAAGCAAGATTGGGATGCCTCCATGTACTCTAACCAATTGAACTACAATACCATGGTCCAGTAAAGTCCACTTATTATTTGATCCCAATTTTTACAGTTAGATGGTTGGTCGTTCACGGGCTAGCTATCCCTACAGTTTTTTTCTTGGGATCAATATCGGCAATGCAGTTCATCCAACGATAAACTCTATACTAAAGGAAGAGGAAGTATGTAGATATGACACGACCGAACCCGAACAACCAAAATGTTGAATTGAATCGTACCAGTCTCTACTGGGGGTTGCTACTAATTTTTGTACTTGCTGTTCCATTCTCCAATTAGTTTTTCATCCAGCGGTCATGACATATATCATTCATTTCCGACCAAGCCAAGAAGTAAGAGGTTGCATTCATGAGATATATTATATATGTAATTACGCTCTCTTGAATCCAATCACCGAGGCCCGGTAGGCCCCTCCCCCAAAAGAGAGTTGCTCCTCTCCTCTCGATGGCGGCCCTTAAGGTCGAGCAACTAAAGTTCCTCTCCTTATCAGTCGAGCCCCGTTGCCAGTCCTTATCAGTCGAGCCCCCTACCGGGTCCTTCCTCGCACGTCCCTCACCCTCACCTTGTCCGATGCGGACAAGCGACTACGTTTCAATTTACTTATTGGGTGGGGGGGCGTTGGTCGAGAGTTCGGCAGGCTCACCCTTGCCCGATGCGGACAAGCGACTACGTTTCAATTTACTTATTGGGTGGAATGTTTTTTGTAAGCTCCCTAATATTTTAGCCATAGATTTTACCAAACAATTCTCTTTAGTACTTGATTAAACCACTTCCATTTGTATTTCTCTACGTGCATTTACATCGTTTTTCTTTCTAGATCTTCCAAATTTTTTTAGAGCACTATTTATATTGTGAATCACATTTTCCTTCACCTTTTTATCTTTCGTTGATTTTCGAATACCCAATAGAATTGTAGTGTCTTTTAATTTCTTTGACGTTAAGATACCTCTCAAAATTTGATCTTAATACGACCTTAACACGATATCAAATAACATAGTCAATTTTTTTATCTCCATATATGTCAATGTCAACATTTTCTAACATCTCATCATCGATATTGATTTCATCTGTACATATGAAAATTAAATGTAAATGGCTATAAATAATAAAATTGAAAAATAGAGTTTGAATGAAATTGAAATTAATAAATATGTATAATTTCAATAATACACATGACATATATATATATATATATATATATACTTGATGGTGATTCAACTTCTTCATTTGAATCTCTTTCAACATCTTCAACAACATCATCAATCATTGGTTCATTATCTTTTTCACTTTGTCTTTCAACATTTTCAATCTTATCATCAATGTTATGAGAAATATCTCTCTCTGTTTACATTGCAAAATATTTTTCAAATTAGTTCATCAAATAAAAATTAAATTTGACAATACACTAATTAAATTTTAAATAACATTTTAAATATTTACATTTACATCCCTGCTTCAACTTTTAGTTGAGATTGATTTGACTTTTCAATATTTGTGCGCTCTTCCCTCTTTCTTTTGTAATAGTTTCTCCCGTATTCTCTACGAGCCTCAATGTCTCTTGTTCGATCATATTTTCTCTTGCAATTTCTTTGATTTCCCGTGATAATTCAATCTATGTAGACTTTTAAAATCCAACCCAAAAAATTCAATTTCAAAATCCTGCAAAAAAAAACTCACTCTCAAAATTTAGATTAAAAAACTCACTTTAAAAATTCAGCACAAAAGGCATACTTTAAAAAAAAACTCACATTAAAAATTCAGCCCAAAAGACTTACTTTAAAAATTAAGTTAAAAATCTCACTTAAAAGATTCAGCCAAAAAGACTTTTAAAATTAAGCTAAAAAATCTCACTCAAAAAATTCGGCCCAAAATATTTACTTTAAAAATTAAGCTAAAAAATCTCACTTAAAAAAATCAGCGCAAAAGATTTACTTTAAAAATTAAGCTACAAAATCTCACTTAAAAAATTCAGCACAAAAGACTTACTTTAAAAATTATGGCCAAAAAGTTTCCTCCAAAAAATTTCGTCCAAAAGATTTAGCTTAAAAGTTCACTCCAAATGAAGAAAGAGTGCAAAAATAATGTTTTGGCTCCATTTATTTACATCGTTCGGGTGAAATGTTTTTTTCGGAGGGTCGCATCGTTTCATTTTTGTGGCCAACAGAAAATATCGACAAATTTTCGGCTGAAATTTAAACAATAATTCGGTCTAACTTTTAAAGTAATTCGACCAAATTAATTTTCCATTTATTTTAACGAGCGTCAACGAAAAACACAAGTTCGGCCAAATGTGGTTTTAGTTCGGTCAAACTGTTTTAACCTGCAACTCTGCAACAACTCAGCTTTGGTCACATTTTTCCAACTTCAGAATGCTTAAACTCCATCAAATTTGGTGAATTTACTATCATAACCAATATCAACATTTGCATAATTGAATATACTTTCAGTAGATATAAATTTTATGGAATTTCATAGAATTTGTTAATTTTAATTAATTTTCTAAAAAAATGTGTGCAAAAAATTCATAAGGTCGTTATGATTCAATGAAATAAAAAATCCATTTGTTACAAAATACACTATAAAAAATATGAAAAATTTATGGTTCATTACATTGGTTCGTCTTCTGTAATGGGTAGTTTTTATTTTTTTAGTTTATAACTAATATGTTGAGAAATTGGACGCTCAGCTAAACATCTTCAAAATTTGTAGTTTTTTCATATTGGTTCAATTCAAAAAATTCTAGTAATTATGATGTGCATCAGTTGGTTTTATAAATATAACGATATCGAAGTAGAGTCTGTCTAGATTGTTGCAACACATATTTTTTTCAAAAACGCCAAGTTAACAAAGAATACACTAGTGCTAAAAAAACATGACGTGTTATGAATCCCTTCATTTTTAAAGAACACATAGTCAAAAAATTGCTAAGTTGACATATCAAATGTGAAAAAAAAAATTTCCAAAAAATAAGTAATAGAAAGCTAATAAATTTTTTGCCAAGTTTTTTTTAATTGTAATATGAAATTCTAAACAAAAAATTGTTTTGGCTTTGCAAAAAGTTGAAGAACTTCTAAAAATATATTTTTTTCTCAATAAAGGGTAAAACATGTAACCAAATTTCACATTTTCACTCATGTGGTTCGATTAGGAGTACCCAATCCATGTGGAGGACATTCACCAGCTTAGCGAAAGAGGAAAGGCCATGGAGTTGTCATCGACAGGATAAATTATGATAGAGTCAAGTTCACATGTTCTATTATTGTTGAGAAACTTATGTGCCATTATACCAAGGGCGGATTTACATTGGATGCGATATCTGTTGTTGAAGCATGTGTTTGAGGTGATTCGTTGAACTGGTATAGCTATCTCATGGCCAAACGTTTGAGGTCTGTGAAGATATTCATAAGTGGGTGACCTTTTTCATTTGTGGATACTTGGTTGTTGCCTTTAAAATGTATAGATGGTGTGCTCTAGAAGGACGAGAGATCGTTGAGGTGCAGAAAGGTGAGGCCCTTTCTTTTGAATATATGTCTTGGAGGACTCCAGTAAATGCTCCTAACAGAAAGTTTAATGAGCATGCGTTTGAGAAATGGCACACTAAAATGCTCAATGTCACTCAACTTAAGCTTTGAGTACCTCAGCCAATTTTGGATAAGTATGTAGTACAAATTTGGTTCTATATTAGTCATGGCCATACCTATGTTCGACATAAATCCACTAGCTCAACTACATTCAATATGAGGCTTTTGTCCTACTACATGTCCGAGGAGGCGTTCCATAATGATTGTTATCTTGCTCAAGAGTTAAGTGCATGAAAAAGAGGGCGAGATTATTTATTCTCTTGTTGCAATGCAACCTCACAATTCTTCTGTTGATGCTCCATCCTCCTCCAAAAAGCGCATAGCCTTACGCATGAACTTCAACCCATGATAAAAAAGCTACAAGAGTGTGTGTCTTCCATTCATCATACTATGTCGAAAGTTGGTTTTATGGTAAGTTCATTTGTTTCTACTCCTAGTATACTAGACGTTATTCCTTTTGTTGGTATTTTTTTCAAACCTCCATCCCTTCCACTTGCATCTATAACTTCCATTTCATTGGCTCTGCCTATAGTCATCGATATTGAACCCTTTACTCTTGATGCCTTTGCTCTTGCGCAACTAGCTCTTGTGTGCATTGTTTCTAAACCCACCAAAACTATTTTTGGTTCTTTCGTCTCCATTGATCTCTCTAATGACATGCATGAAGCATTTTTCAACCTACTACCATCATTGAAGAGCAACATTTCCCTGACCTTGCCTCATCAATCTCTTATGCATTCCCATAATTCATCACCCCACACTACATCTCCATCTACTACCATTTCTAGCCGCCTTGACACCGGAGCTACTACTAGAGATGTTTTTGATATAGAATTTGAGTCACGTCATAAAAATATGGCCCAAACAAAGCAAGTTGTTGATA
Organism: Pinus tabuliformis; assembly: GCA_031772625.1. NCBI lineage: Eukaryota > Viridiplantae > Streptophyta > Pinopsida > Pinales > Pinaceae > Pinus > Pinus tabuliformis. Next base: position 610,914,076 of record CM062804.1, read on the forward strand.
CAAAATTTGCTACCAAACCACTGTGCAATATTTTCATGTGTCACAACCAGAGTTTAGTATGGTTATTTTAGTAGCTCAGGTTTCTTTATTAAGTTAGGATCTAGATCATCTTTAGGAAGCCTTACACTTATTTTCATAGTCGCATGATATCATTCCCCTATTTCCCTCTATTGTTATTACCAAGATCTAATAAGAATTTCCGCAGGAATAAAGTCAGGGACCTGAGACTTTGCCACAAGAACAACTAGAGAAGTTTGTTGCAAGTGGCCATCCCTTGCAAGTGAGATTTCCTTCAGCTAATAGTTTGACTAGTGACGACCTCCATACCTAGTCCTCCTCACAACTCTCACAAATTATCAGAGCTTCAACTACTCAATTTGAATATCATTCAATACTTTCCGACTAAAGATTTTGAGCTTGTTTTCACCCATGAGTAGCAACAAAATCAAATCTTCACTATGACTGAGGAGCAAGACCAATTTTGTGGAGAAAATGAGAAAACACTGATCCAAATTAAAAAAACTTAGTTCTGAATTTTGACAGATGTGGCTGGCTGTCGTTGAATTGTACCCAATGCTCCTGAATATTTTTTATGTGTTAATCTGCTAACTACAGTGGATTTATTAATGCTTCTTCCACGAAGCTAGTTGCCACCAACAAAGAATTGAAAAGAAATATCGTTGAGTTGCACAAAGCACTCCCTAACCCAGTTGATCACTTTGAGTAGTAGATTACACAAGAGATTTCACAAGGATCTTCCTTCCATGAGAACCCCGAGTAGGTTATGAGTGACTCCTAATAAATATTTTTCCAAGTGCAATATTGGCCAGGTCTATTCGCTAAAAAGAACCAGCCTTTGTATGAGTTGCGAAAGAAAACAAAACAATTCTTTGACCAAGCCCTTATTAATGCCTATCTCATGCAATAGAAAGATCTTAGTCAAGTTGAGGCACTAGAAAAGAAAATTAACCAATTGGAGAAATATTCACATGCAACTAAAACTATGCTAAGGGATCTTTGACCTCTAGCCCAAAATCATTTTGTACAATTGTGGAAGCTTAATTATGAAGTTGATACTCAATGGTAAGCACTTATTTATTCTCATCTCGAGTAGCCTAATGCTGAAAATACTTCTTAGTTTGTTGATAAGGTTGTTGCACTACTCGACATTTAGAAGTTTGCTATGGAGGAATATACTACTTTCAAATCTAAAGTGTTTCAAATCGTGCCTGAGTTGGGTCCTTCATTTGAAGGTGAATCAGCAAGACAAGAAGTACTAACAGAAGTGGCAGAGTCACAAGCAAAGTCGAGCGCCCAAGTAGAAGATTTAATCGAGGGTGAGTCAATATGTTGTGGTCGGGGCCTATTGGCTCCTTTGTTTTTAAGCCAATTTTGGTTAAATTTTTGATTAGGAAAAGGTCGTGGAAATGATCACTAGGAGTAGAAAATAAAATGATCAAATAAGTCGGAAAGAAAGATTAAAAAAAAGGTGAGAGCCGCGATTTAGAAGAAGGAGGCAATTATCTTGGAATTTGATAAAGTCATAAAAGGAGGACTGAAGTGCTAATTTAGAAAGAATATAGGATATATGCACTTAAGCACAAGATTTTGTCAAAGTAGACCAAATCAAGTGAGCGGGATCAAAGTGGATCAAATCAAACGAGCGAGATTGGAGCGGAAAATCTATTAAAGGGTTGCTGGAAATGAGTTGAAAAGAGATATCAAACTATGCTAAAATGCTACTAAAATGAATCCCAAAGTTCTTTTTCTATCATCTGAGTGTAACAATATTCTATTTTAATTTACTCCAATATAATTTTAAAAGGTCTCTAACTTTCTCGCAAATCTGTATTGTAATGGTCCACTCTTATTAATAAAGAAAGATGTTGTGGGGATCAATCATGTGCTTATATGTATGGAATGGTTATGATTTAGTCAGGTCCCCTTAAAATTTCTTTTGATATGTTGTTTCAATGTGTTATATATCATTTTACTTTGTGCATGTGTTAGTTATAACTTCAAGAAGGTTTCTAAATAATTGAATGAATGTTGCACAATCATTTAAATAATGAATTATTCCTCTGTTATTTCATCCTCGACACTATCTATCAATCCCCTTTACTTTTAAGTGTCTTATCATGCCTCAGGTGAGACGTTTATCCCTTGTGAAGAAATGAAAGGGTCGGCGTTGCACTAGGCTACAACATAGACTTTTGTTGGCAACTAGTGTTTGAACCCTAGGTCTTGCAAGTGAAATTTTTAAGCCAAAAATTATCTATAGTAGGAATATGATTATGGGATGGCTGGACAATGTGCAACATCATTCATGTGACTTCTGAGGGCTACAGTAGGTATAAGAACCACGACTAGTATCTATTGGGTTGAGAGATAATTATATGAATGCTTCATGCAAGATACTGACGACTATATGATGGCTTTGTTTTTGCAGCATGTGGAGTTACAAATATGTATTGTGGTGGATGAGTATGGTATCAATATAGATAGGTATAGAATCTAGCAGGTCATTCCAGGTTGCAAGTAGCTATGTGTCATTTTTTTTGGTATTTATATATAATAATTCTTTTTATCTTCAAATATTTTTTTCCTTTAATAAAATTGGCAGTAGAGAATTTTTTTCTTGAATTATCAAATTTCAGATGAATAAGGGCTAATTTTTATTGAAAGATTTTGAAATTAGAGAAATTCATAAATTTTTAATGTGGCTAAAAGTCTTGTCACCAAGGTCTGGAAAAAAGAAGAAGTATGGCCAATCGCTGGATTAGAAATCAAGGCTCGGATACCAATGACACGAACAGATTTTTTATATCACATAATTATATTTAAAATATCATGAATATCACAATACCCATCATAGGATAAATAATATATTTATATAAAATGTTTGAGTATAAGTGAGATGATTTGATAGTACAATGAGGGCCTTATTTATATATAGGCAGGAGTTCCCTTTCATAAGATTCATGTCCTTTGAGACATGTATTTTCATAATTATTATGTATTATCAATAATTATTATTATGTCTTCTCATCTGCTCGTGCGACAATCAAGTGGTTGGCACAATGCAAGTTATCCCCTCTAACTGGTTTCAAATCCCATGGGGGGGCATATTTGGCCCGTTCTGATAAGGCTCAAGGAGTAGAATCCCCTAATGAGTTCTGATTCACCATGATAATGTGTGTGTGTGTGTGTGTACACATTAGGATTCCCATATTTAGATTGGGAAGGGAGTGCTAAAGACAAGAAGAGTACATCAAGATGTTGTTTTAGTTTGTATTCTACTATGATATCTTGGATGAGCATGAAGTAGACATATGTCACACTTAACACTACATAGGCCAAGTATATTGCATTTATTTTAGCGAATTGTGAAGCAATATGGATATGGAAGCTACTTGCAAGATTTTTTGATCAGGTGCAGGAATGGACCATGATACAATGTGACAATAGAAGTTGTGTGAAGCTTTTGGAAAATATAGTTTTCCATGACAGGTCAAAGCACATTGAGATCAAGTACCATTACATCCAAGACATGGTGCAGAAGGGAGCAGTGAAGATCTAATATATTTCTACATATGAGCAGGTTGCTAACATTCTCACCAAGCCTTTTCCTAGGATGAAGTTTGCATACTTGAAGGGCATGTTGGGAGTGGTTGAGAATGCCTACCTCGTTGAGAAGAAGTGTTGATGTTGTAGCTTCAAGGTTTAAACATTATCACTAGATCAAGATATTAACAATTCTAAGGTATTGATCTGGGGCCATGTAATGTGGATAGGGAGAATGACCCAGAGAACATCAAGGTTCAAAGTGCTCCCCAGGATTGTCGAGAGGTACTTTGCTAGTGGGTAGAGTGAGTGACTTTAGCATCAAGCAAGTATATTATCATTCAATTAGCATGAAATAATGGTAATATCCCAGGGTTTCACCATAGGCCACAGGTGATGATTAGGTTCCAAGGGAAAACTTGGATAATTGGTGACCAAGGACTAGTCTTGTTGACCCCAGAAGGCCAAAAGATCAGTGGATGGCTAGATCCATGTGCAAAGGAGAGTTAAATAGTAGGATACTAGATCCCTCCGCATGATGTTAATGTAGGATGCTTTCCACATGAAGTGGATGGATACATCAACATAGCAAGCTCATTCAGTTTTTTCTACAGAAGGAGAATTTTTCAACAAAGTGGGCATTTGAAGAAGTCAATATGAATACTCCCCTAGCTAAGAGGGAGTGTTTATTTTTTGGTAGCTATGCTTGGTATTTAATTTAGAAAATTAAAAGAATTAAATATATTTTTTGAGCTTTGTCTCGGAGTATCCACAATAGAAACCATATTTGTCAACGTTTCAAATCCCAATAGGGATCCATCATTAGGACCAATCCGAATGATGATATAAGAAGAGCTATGTGATAAGATAAATAGTTAAAGAAATAGTTTTGATTGAAAGTCGACTGATAATTTTTAATTTATATTTTATTTTAATTTTATTATTTACTAGTTCATGTAGGCTCCAAATTGGAGTTGTCTTTAGTGCGAATTTTTAGACCTTTTGGTTTCGGAATCCGGCGGAAAAATTTGAGGTGAAATCTTGATTTGTGTTATTTAAACTAGTTTTTTGACTATATATATGGATTTAGCACCTTGAAAAACTCCTAAGGCAATTTGATTTTGCAGGGGTTACCCATCAAGCTTTTGATTTCAATAAATTCCTGTTGGATTTTAGAGAAATTAAACCAGAAAATCCCATCGGAAAAGATTCTAAAAAGTATCACTAAAGACAACTCACTCCAAATTTCCAGGTTAGCCCCACCAGTTGAATCAGTTTGACACTTGGTCAAAACCCACATAATTTGGCCACTACAAAATACCATTTGACCTCCTCCATTTGGTATCAAATCAAATCAAATCATTAAGTCAAGGAGTCTTTTGTTCAAATGTGTGAAGGAGAGAGGAGATCTGGAGTTGACTAGTGCTATTTGACTAGTCTTTGGAGTTTATTTGACTAGATTTAACCAAGTTTATATATGCTCTGTTTGACCAAATCTTTGACTGATCTTTTTGACCAAAATTATGGAGGGTTGACCGAACTTCCTTTTGGTTGAGTTGAACACAGAGTTAACCAAATTACTAAGGCACAAAGTTGAATGAAATTTCTGAGTTTAACTGTAGTATGTTTGAGGCAGTTTGACCAAAATTTCTGAGGCAAAGTTGACCGAGACTTTCTAAGGAAGTGTTGACCACAATTGACCAAGATTTAGATAGGCAGTGTTTAACCACAGTCTGGGCAGAGTTGACCAAGATTTTTGGTAGCAGTTTGACTGATTTTTCTAGGTACATATACTAGATTTAACTTACCTAGTTTATGTGGTCAAATTGACCAAGTTTGATTGAAAAATTAGATTGTACCATTTGTTGGATTGAACAATAATTTTTCCTAGAAAAGATTGTTGGGATTTCTCCCAAGGCTAGGCTTCCCAAGTGAAAAATTTATGGTGTCTATTATTCTACTGTGATATTTATTGTTCTTGTGTTCTATTGCATTTATAGTTGAATTTTTTGAAGTGTAATTACTTAATGATAATATGGAAAGTGAAAAAATATCATTAGACATAATTATCACTAGAAAAAAATTGTGTTTGTCTTCTTAGCACTAAAAAATCAACATTGTTATGAGGAATTTCAAACAACGATGGTTGCATTTAAGACAAGATATGCACTTGAAAACTCAAATTTTTAAGACTTGGATTGATAAATGAAATAACTCAATAAAGAGAATCTCATAAAAGTGGGCTTATTTGTATGGGTATCTTAAAAAAATTGCTAAGTTTGCTAGGATAAATTTTTTTGATAGCATTATTACACCATAAAAGTTATAGATGCTTTTATAACTAAAGAAGGAAAAGCATTATATATCAACATAATAGATGCTTTTCAAGGTCAAGAATGGACAACTTGTAGAGGAAGTCACACTAGATGAATAATGAACTTCCAAATGTTGATGCAAAACAATAAGAATGACAAATGATTAAGCCTTGTGGTGGATGGATTAAGCCTTGCAATCATGGAGGAGGTATGGGTATGTTAAATCCAAAATCATAATTCAAAAGCTAAGTTTAAGGGTATAAAGTTAAGGTGTATAGGACAAGTTGTTGTGATCGAGTTGGAAGGTGCAGACCTAAGGATTGCATGGTTGGGTGACTACCCACTGAAGAATTTGTTGAGGACTAGAATTTATTGATGACAAGTCCAAGGGAAAAATTTAAGAAGTAGGTTGGTGCCTAGTAATTTGTTGATTTTGTGCTCAACTAGGAGATTGGAGTCTCTTATAGGTTGGTTCCTACGAAGTTACTAAGTTGGAGCTCAACTAGGGGACTAAAATCTCTTGTAGGTTGTTGCCTACAAAAGTTGTAAGTTTGTGATTAATAAGGATTGGTGTCCTCATCTTCTGCAGAAGTTAGAGCATGCAATTTTGTAAGTCAATGCATACAGAGGATTGTTGTCCTCATAACTGGTTGTAATAAATTGAAGATTGTTTTCAAGTGTTTATTCTTTAAGTTTTTACTTGCACTTTGATCTCTATGTTCATACATTATGCATGATTGATTATGTGATGTGAATTATGTTTGAATAGTAACTAAGTAAAATTTTGATGAAAGTAACGAAATATTGATTCACCCCCCTCTTATTATTTCTAAAAACCCATGTACATAAGTGACACACCTAACCTATGTACAAACCCACACTCTAAACACATAAGAGGCACATTGTTGGGTGTCAAATGTAACTAATAACAAAATTAAATGTAAATGATAATTAAGTGGACATATGATGAAACAAAATGATATTCAAATGTTGTGAAACGAGTATTTTTAGTGGAGGGAAAAATAGTTAAAGATATTTTTAGTAAAATATTAAAATATTCCCTCCCATGCATTAGATAAGTTTAGGGTTAGGGTTTTTGAGTGGAGGAGAGGTGTATTAGAGTTGGTATCTTGTAGAGTGTTGCATATGAGGGTTGTTGAGAGCGTAAGAGGAGTCTTGGAGGTTGTGCAATGCATGTGATGTAAATTTTTGTTCGTGTTAATGTGAAAGGAATTCAAATTCCAATATTTTCAGTAGTTCTTTTTCATTTGCAGTTGTTTGTGGTAGCAGTGGTTTGTGGTTTAATTTGTTGTCCATTTTTTGTCATAAGTTTGGTTTTATTTGCAGCAGTGTGTGTTGGTTTATTTTTCCATTCATATATGTTTTTATGTTAAGTTTCAGCCTTAAGTTTCTTTTGTGGCCCTCCTGGCCAAATGGTAGAAATTTGTGTCCAACACACAGCTAATATAAGTGGTACTCCTAAGCAATGCACATATCCATGCATTTAAGTCATTCACTTAATCCATGTAGCTAACCCATATACCTAACCTATTTACATAAATTATTTGCTCGTACACATAGAATATACTCTTAGATTGTCAATTGGATTTATCTTAGGTGGTTGGGAGGAATGATTGTTATCCACCCAACCCAAGTTCAATTATTGCAAGTAACATAAAGAGCTTTGTTGTAATGAATTCAAACCTTGTTCTTGAATCTAGATAGAACCTCAAGGACTGAAACATCTAGATGTAAATCTAACACACCATCCATATGAAATATAAAAACCTAACATACTACGCATATGAAATATAAAAATATTTCACAAAAAACCATATGAAATAAAAAATATTTCTCAAAAAAAGAAAAAAAAAACATTGAGATGATTTAACAAGAAGCGGGAGGTGATTTTTACATTTTATGGGGGTTTTCTATAATGTTATTGTTTCCTTCACAAGTTCTTTCCAGCAAGGGGTTGTAATATAGGTTGGACCTAGTTGAGTTGGTAGGATTTATCTGAAGCTATTATCAATGGATTTGGTGGAATATGAACCATATAGCCTTGTTAGAGGGTCAATCTTCTCTACTCCTACAAGTATTAGGGTTCCTAGTGTTGAAAGGAAGGGAGTTGCTTTCCAGGTGGGAATCCCCCGCTCTAAGTGGGATGTCCTGACAAGACAGGGGCGGTTGCATGCCATTGACCACCTGGTGGAAGCGATTGTGAACCCTAAAGGGCAGGCGGTGTCTCTGAATGCATGTAGTATTGTTTTTCCACCCTTTGTTGGTCTCCCTAATAGACTACTGGAAGCAAATCCCTCTCAAAAGTAGGAGGAAGGTCTCGGTGTTGATAGAGTTTCTCAGGGATTTCAATTCAAAGGGTTTCAAGATCTAGGGCCTTTCAAGTTATCGAGGGGAGGATGTCTTGCAAACATCTTTGGATTCAGGAAGCTGGTAGGGACCCCAGGGGACAAGAGGTTAACATATAACTCTATTGTAGGGAGAATTAGTTTGATAGGTCCCCCAGTTAAACCAAGAGAAGAGGTTCCTCACCTTACTAAGCAAAGTTCATCCGTATTCGAAACCCAAGTGATATTAGTTAGAGAACTTGGTGTGTTCGGCCCTCAGCAAAACCCTACCCAAGGTGAATTAAATGCGAGTAGGGTTGATGAGGAGGGAAGAGAAGTAGAAGACCCTATTGGAACCACATAGGGGTGTAGTAAAAAAGAAAATTCAAAGCAGAAGAGGAGGGTGTTGTAGAGTGCAAGTGGGTCGATCCAATACAATATTTGTGTCAGAGAAGACATGGATATGGATCATGCATTAAATCTAGTTGATAAATCCTTAGTTGGAAGGGTGAGAAGGGGTATCTTTAGTGTGGAAACCCTGGAAGCTTGGAGAAATGAAAATGTAAGTGAAAGGGTTTCAACTCCACCAGAAGTGAGACTACTCACTAAAGGTTGGTTTTCGCTGATCTTCCAAAATTGAGTGGATGCATAATTTATAATCAGAGAGGTATGCTTCATAGATACTACTTCAGTTACTTTCAAATTTTTGCCTCCCCTTTTCAATGGCCAAAGGGAGAGAATGGATGTGATGCTGAGATAGGTTTGCATACCAGATCTCCCGGTGCACATGTGGAATCTGTAGATCTTCACAAATATTAGAAATACTTTGGGGAAGTTCCAAGGGGTGGATTATTCGTTTAGGAAGACTAAGGATTGGTCAGTGGCAAGAATTTTGGTCAGCCTAGATCTAAGTTCAAAGTTGTATCAAACTATGAATATTATAAAAGAGACTAAGTATTTAGTGGATCTTGACTATGAAGGTATTCCCTTTATATGTAATAGGTGCCACAAATATGGACACCTTCTGGGTAAGTTCACATTGTCATTCAAACCTAATCAATTCCATCCTAGGCCCAATAAGAAGCATATGAAGGCTAGGGGGGCAAGGGTCAATGGATTGAGTATACAAACTAAGGAGAGGAAGTCAAAGGGGTCGACGATGGCCAATGTGGGGATTCAGATAGAGTTGGTGGAAGTAGTTGGTGAGCTCGAGAATGGGGGACCGAAGGCTGGAAGGGAGGAGGTTATGAACTCAAGTGCCTCAGAGCAAAGGCCACAAGTCGAGGAGGCTGCAAACATGGACATTTAGTTGAAGGATGGTGGAAATCTTATGGGTACATATCTTCCCACTCCCTCTGTTTCTTTATTTTCTTGTCCTAATTCAATATTAGGGAAGAGTTGGGATAAGACACTTGATGAATAGAAGGTGGAGGTTATTCAAATACTTGTTACTTATTTTCTCTTAGGCAAGTCTCATATCTTCTTCCGAATGGCTCGACATGGTTTTCTTCCCCTACCGTCTCTCTAGACTCTTATTTCTCAAAGGGGGAGGGTATTAATACTATATGATAGAACCTAAGGTCGAGGCATATTACCCCTACATTGGTTGGTTGAATGGGAGGTCTAGGCCAAATCCTTACCCCTACCTATCAAGGGGAAGGTATGGGGAGGAAAACTAACATTTCTTTGGAAAAATCCCGTACTTGAGAAGAATTGGTTACGGGTAAACAATCCTCTATTGACATGGCCCTTAGAGATTTCAAGGCCCATTGTATTATTTCCCAATGAAATTTATTTCTTTTAAATTTAGAGGGTTAACAAGTAATCCCAAAATACTTACTTTCAAAAGACTAATTCAGACTGAAGGCCCAGAGGTTATCATCTTACATGAAACTTTGGAGGAAGGGGGACTCATCACAACTTTCCTAGAACATGCTTTGCCTTATTGGAAGTTTCATGGGATGGATGTTAGAGGGTGTTCCAAGGGAACAAAACTAAGTTGGGACACCCACAAGATTTAGGCGCACAACTCGTGGAGGGTTTTCTTTGGCCTTGGGATGGAAGGTTTTTCAATGGAGTTGGACACAAGCTTTACTTTTCTCAACATCTATGGGCCAAATGAAGAGATGATCGGTTTCTTGACTGATCTGTTTCAAAATTCGATGTTGAAGAGGAAAAATTTAATTCTGGGAGTGGATCTCAATTTTGAAATGGGGGTTGCTGAATCATGGGGGGAGAGGGCTAGGCTAGATGTAATTTTTGATTTTTTATCACACCAGCTAGTCTCTTGCAATCTCATTGATCTGGAGCCTATCATAATCAATCCAACTTAGTGGAATCAAAGGATTACAGAGGAAAGGGTGGAAAAACACATTGATGTCTTCCTACTGGCGGAGTCCTTGGTGCATAGGTTTGGTTTTATGTGCCAATGGGTTGGGATGGGAGAAGAATCATATCACTACCCAATTCTACTGGAAATCAAGGGGAAAACTCAAAAACCGACAAGCCCATTAATGATGAACGTCACGTGGTTGCAGGATGAAAGTTTCAATAACCTTGTTAACACAAATTGGATACATATTGTTCAGGGTAATGGACATTCTGCAACTCAACAATTTGAGGACAACTTAAAGCGGATAGATACATTGACAAAGGAATGGGAAACTAAGAAGCGCTTCATGGAATAGGAGGAATTACTTAACATTGAACATCATTTAGGAATAGTATTAGATTCAAATGAGGAAGGATTCAAGGATCAACTATGGAGGATCTAGGCAGACTAATCACTAGGACAAAGGAGATTCTAGTTGTATGGGAGGTTGGATGGCGTCTAAAAAGTAAAGAAATATGCCCCTAGAAAGGAGATGAAAATACAAAATTATTTCAAGCCTATGCAAAGAGTCGGAAAATGGAAACCATAATCTGGAAAATGGAAGTTCATATGGGAAGAGAGGTTTCAAATTTCAAAGGTTTGGATGCTTTGGGTAGGGACCATTTCTCAAATATTTTCAAAGCCCCTGAAGGAACCTCAATTGCAGAAGTCATTAGAGTGGAAAACTTCTTCCCTAGGTTCGTGGATGAGGAAGACAATTGTGAACTCTTGAAGGAGGTATTTGAATAAGAGCTCAAAGTTGTCCTTTCAAGTTTCCATAGGGATAAAAATACAAGTACATATGGGTGGACTATGGAGTTCTTCATCAAGCTCTTTGATTTATGAGGCAGTGATTTACTAAAGTAGTTAATGAGTCAAGAGAGGAGGGAAGAATTATACCTGCTTTCAATTCAACATTTATTGCTTTAATCCAAAAAGTTGATAATCCCTCCTCCTTTGAGGATTTTCATCCTATTTATCTATGCAATTGTGTATACAAAATTATATCAAAGGTGATAGCTCAAATAATCGAGCCCATCCTTTCTAAGTCCATTTCTAGCTAACAATTTGGCTTCCTAGAAGGGAGGCAAATCCATGAGGAAATCCGGGTGGCCCAAGAAGGTATTCATAACATTAAATCCCAGAAACTCAAAGGATCAATTATCAAAATCGACCTCTCCAAGGCATACGACTGAGTCAATTAGCTCTTCGTTCATATTTTTATAACTCATGTGGGCTTTGATGTTCCCTTCATAAATTTGATCATGAGTTGTATGATGACAATATCTTTTGTTGTTTTGATCAATGGAGTGACATCCTCATTTTTCAGAGCAGAATGGGGTCTCAAACAAGGCTTCCCCTTGTCACCCCTTTTCTTACTAGTAGTTGAAGGACTTAGTAGGATGTTGGAGTTTGCCAAGCAAAGAAGAGATTTCAAAGGTGTAAGTGTTGCCCATGCTCCCACAATCTCTCATATATTATTTGTAGATGATATTTTGATTTTTTGTAATGGTTTGTTAAGAGACCTACAAACTCTTCATGAAATTATTGAACTTTTTAGTCGTGACTGGCATGGTTATCAATACATCAAAATCTACAATTACTATTCATAATATGGAGATTTAGGAAATAAACAATATCATAACGATCTTCTCATTTGAGATTTTGAACTTTGACTCACGACTCAAATACCCGGGTTTCCATTTGAAACCTAATTGCTACAGACTTGCAGTTTGGATGTGGCTGCTAGAAAAATTGGAAATAGGTTGTCGTGTTGGAGCCACAGATGGTTGTTAAGATTCAGTCGTTTGGTGTTGGTTAAATTTGTGCTAGAAGCAATACCTGTGTATTGGATTTAATTGGCATGGATTCCAAAAGGAATATTGGCAAAGGCTAGGAGGATATGCTTTACATTTATATGGGAAGGATCACAAAAGACCTATGTCTTACCCTAGGTAAAATGGTCAAGGATTGCAACTCAAAAGCTTTTGGGGGGTTGGGGTTTAAAAAACATCTTCTTATTTTCCAAATCCCTAGCTACTAAATATGGGTGAAGGCTTCTTTGTACAAATAACTTATGGACTAATTTAATCACTAAGAAGTACATCAAACCACATTCCTTAGAGGATTGTATCACACTTCTAAATAGAGCAAGAGGCAATATCTCAATATTTTGGAGGTCTATGTTAAATTCGTTCAATTTGATAGCTTTTGGGCTAGCTTGGAAAATTGGGAACGGGCATAGATTTTGATGAGGATATGATCCATGGTTGGGGAGTGGGGAGGGACACATTCTCTCCCAAAATCTCATAGACTATCTCCGGGATGAAGGCTATACAAGACCCAATTAGATTGAAAATATTGTTACAACAACTTTGTGGATTCAGGGATGGATTTCAGTAGATCATTTAAACCTTCTTGAAGGGTTTCAAGATGAATGTAGGCAGTATGTTGATGCTAATTTTTCCAAGGCTCAAATAAGATTAAGTGATTGTGAAGACGAGCTCGTTTGGTCTTCATCTCCCCACGACATTTATACATCAAAACTGGGTTATATTTTCTTGAATGTTCTAGCCCAAATAGTTGAACTAGAGTGATGGTGGCATGCAGTGTGGAAGGATAAATGTTCTTTGAAGGCTAAGCTGTTGGGTTGGTGCATCATGGCTAACAAGGTCCCTACCTGGGAGGTGATGCAACACATATTTGTAATTGGTCCAGGGTGGTGTTCTTTATGCAAAGGGTTTAATAAAACTATTGATCACTTTTTTGTGTCTTGTTCCTTCACACAACAGATGTGGAATGTGTTGGACAATATAATAGGGAAGTTATTAATTCAATTTCTCCTTAACCTTAATAATTGCTTGTGAACTTTAGTTATCTTCTTGTGTTTCTTTATTAGATATTTTCATCAAACAATTATTAAGAGAAAAAAACAATAAAGACAATGGACACAAGTATTAGGCTCCAAGCAAGGGAAAAACCCCTCCAAGGGGAAAACCCAAAAAATATCTTATCTTCTTATAAAATCTACTTCAAATGAGAAAACCAAGACCCAAAACCCTAAACCAAGTCCTCCTCCAAGCACCAAGTCAACCCTTCAAGGAGCCCTTCCAATTAAGCCAAAGATCAACCAAGACAATAAGAGTCATTATTGCTTCAACAAGCTTCGAGCTTCAACTTCAGCCCTCAAATTCGACCTGTAACTTCGTCCCTATAGTTGTTGTAAAAACCCTAGCTTCTTCGCACATGTGAGAGAAAATAACCCTAAAATAGATTTTTCTTCTTCTCCTTGACTTCTCCTTGCTTCCTTGACCTTCACTCTAGTTTTCTTGATGTTTCTAGCTTCAGAGAGATCAAACTTCTTCTTGAGAGATCAGCTTGGTGTCTAAATGAGGTCGAATTTGCTTCTATTTATATGCTTTTCTTGAGGTCAAATCCCCTTCTTTAGGCTGACTTGTGCTTGGAGGCTCATAGGACTTTCTAGACTCAAAATCAATATATTTTACATGTTACAAATTTCCCAATAAGGTCTAGACTCAAGAAAAATATTTTTTTGACATTGGAAACCCTAAAAGCATGAAAAAATGCTTGACCTAGATGACCATCAAAATGGAGCTTGAAACCCATGCTTAAGATAATATTATTTATTTCTTCTTCTTCTTGTAACATAATATATACATAATGATTTGAGTACATTGACAATTATGAAGACCGAAACTAGTTACATTTTCCAACAAAATGACTACAGGACGAGTTTAGGTTTACAGTATAGATGGGATGGGCCAAATTTCACAATCTCCTGGCAAAGTTGGCTTCAGGACCGGGTGAATAGAGTAATAAGAGCCCTCCCCCTTATTTTCAATTGAGGTCTTTGGCTCACGAAAAATAAAGTAAAGTTTCAGGGCCTCTCCTCCTTCCCTGGAAAAATTGTAGCCGAGGACTTAGCCGTACTCAAGCATTATCCTCAAGTTAAAGACTTTCCGGCTGTTAGACCTATTGCAGAGGAATAGTCTGACAAATATATGGCCTGGGGATTTTTTGACAGGGCTTCCCAGGGGGCAAGGGACAAAGCTAGAAGGGGTTTTGTCCTTAATTTGTCTGAACATCATGCTTTTCATGTAAAAATTGGAATGGGGGTTGGTACAAATAACTGGGCTGAAACTCTTGCTTGTAGATCTTTGATTGCTTTTGCTTCTAAGAAGGGGTGTGACAAAATACAAATTTATGGTGACTCCTTATTGGTTATAAATTGGGTTAATGTCATTCAACAATGCAGGAACATTCATTTGGTCAACATTGTGGAGGATATAAGAAGTCTAAGTCTATCTTTTACACACTTCTCTTGCAAGCACAATTGTAGGGCAAAGAACCAGGAAGTCGACAAGCTTTCTAAGGAGGGGATTCTATTGGATCAGGGACTCTGGCAGGTAATTGAGATTCAAGGTCTAGACAACTCTGAATTTTACCATAGACCGTACATGGATGAGCCACAGATTGTGTGAGGCATGTATTTTGTTCCATGCTTGTATTGGCTTTTTGGGACACTCGCAACGATAATACAAATTATAGTTTTATAGTTTTTTAGCACTGTGCTTCTTGCAGTGTGAGTTTTTGGACATCCTCTATGTTCAGAGGGATGGATGTTTTATGATACACATGTATTGTTTCACCTATGGGTCTATGCGGGTCAGCATCTTTGTTGTATTTTTGTGAAAATTTTGGACTATATTAGTGACTACAGTGGCATTTTGCACTTCCATATTGGGCTTTTACAGTCTTTGTCATGACAGAATATGGGTAATATCCTGAAAAATGCACTCAATTTTTAGTGCATATGCTAAACGTATTTTGTTTAAAAACATGAATGAAATTATACTTTTTCACTAAAAAAAAATCATCCAAATATAAACCTAACACACCATCCATATAAAATATAAAAACTTAACCCACTATCCATATAAAATATAAAAATATTTCTTTTAATTAATAGAAAAAAACAAACTAACAAAAACAAAAACACTCTTAACCTATATATCTAGATATAAACTTCACCCATCATCCATAACCATCATCATTAATTAAAAATAAATTTTATATAAACATTCATAATAATAATACTTACCCTGTCCGAAAACCCATAACAGTGCTCCAAAGTTGTCACCAAATACTTTACATTGATGACCTCTTTTGGACTATGAAGAGTTACTTTCCAGTGAGAGTCTATACAAAACCATTGAAATTTGCGTCACAATAAATTATATAAAAAAAGAAAAATCAGGATTTTATATACATATATAGATGGAAAATAAAAATAAAGTATTTATTTTATTTAAAATAATGGGTACATAATTAGTTTCGGTATAGTTGGATCTCATGATAAGAGCTAAAGTGAGAAATAGATTTTCAATACTCGCTTTATGTTTTTTTTTCTGAAGGTAGCAAAACTTATCAAATTCAGGTGTCAAACCAACAGTGAGGACAACCATCTCTGGCTGCTATCCGCGAATATTTGACTCATCACCGTTATCAAGGAAAACCACGCCACCTGTAATAACCCGCTGGTGGTCCGTAAGGGAGCAGGTTTTCACTCTTGCCAGATGCCTCTAGGTCTTGGGCCGTTACCCTGTTTCCTTACGTCCGAGGAAGACGAGCTCTTAGCCAAGCAGAAGCAGTCTTATGGCATACTCCAGACCGAATACTCGCTTTATGTTATATCAAATACGCATGTCTTATTAACTAAAATATTAAATAAATGTCCGTAGCAATTATTTAACTAAATCAATCTATTTTATAAAATTATGTTTTTTTATATTATATGAAATGAAAAAATATTTTAAAGTTCAAAAGATTAAAAATAATTTACGAGAATATTAATTTCTTGTTTTTAGTCTTTTACCATTCAATTTTTTACGGATTGAAATTGAAATTGATAATAAATTAGCCAACTTTCCAATATTCCCCTAGCTATATAAAATAAACCTTTTCTATTTAATATTTAGAAAAACAAAAGAGAGTGTAATAAAATAGCCTCGTTCTTTTGTGATGAAGTGCAAGTTGACTTAATATTATGCTGCAAAGGAATCAAATTTTTTAATATCAAGTTGACTACTTATGTGTGTTTCTTAAATCTGGGTGGGTATGTCGTTGACGGAATAAAATTGTTTAATATCCTTCACGCGCACATTTCACAGAAAAGTTGATTGTCTGAATGGAGGATTACCTTAAAAAAAGGCTTCAGCTTTACCGACCAGTTTTTTATACCAAACAAATTCGGTTAAGGGGATTCATTGCATGCAAAGCACAAAGATAATGTAGATTCGGTTGCAGATTATGAGGCGTAGAACAGTGACTGAATGCATGTATTATCGAGACACTTCATCACAGTCCGTAAAATTTGTGGGTGTTTCATTTGTTTAACCTTTAAGTAGAATAGAAATTATAGTGATAGCAGCTGCAATGAAGTGGTAGCACTAGGGATCTAATTGCATATTAGGATAATAGCTTGATTGAAAAAATGTAAATCTAGTTGCAGAAAGAGTCAAGGTATTAGGATGTTGTGTTATTGATGGAATTTCTTGTATTCAGATATTGGTAATGGAGTTAGAGAAAGTGCTTCGTATGACTTGTGAATTCTTTTCATTAAAAAAACTGTAAATCTGATTGTAGATAAAAAAAATGTAAATCTAGTTGCAGAGTCAAGGTATTAGCTTGTATATATTAGTTTATTGGTGTAGAATAGAGGGCATTAGGGTGTTTTGTTAAAGTAGTTTTTTGGTGAAAAAGTTATTGATTTCAAATCCAGTATGCCAAAATCCAATCATGTTAAAGGTTTGTGTGGTCCAAGGTAGATACTAACCTCGGCAATTTTGATGACTTAGATACCCTTCAGTGACTCAAACCATAAATTAGACGTGTCAATCTCAACACCTTACATAACCTAAAAAAAATTAGCATATATTCTTATTGATAGAATTTTTTGTGTTCGAATACCGGTAATAAAGCTCGAGAAAGTGCTTCTTATGAATGGTGGTCAAGGAGAATCCATCGACACACAAAATCCATGTTATAAATTTGTTAGATAGCTAATTCTCGAGATTAGTTTGGGTAGTTATTGGAGTCCAAGAACTTCCAGTAACTAATTCAACTATTTCCTATATGTATTTATATGTACAACAAGTACATAATTCTTTGAGCTTGATTAATATACATTTGATTTGGTTTCCAGTCTGGTGTGTTCTACAGTGGTATCAGAGCAGGTGAGAGAGCATCGTTAATTTGCTCTATCAAATAGAATGAATATGAGACTTCAGAGGTTAAACGTTATCATAGCCCTTGTTGAGTTGTTTCTAAACTCCATGTATTTGATGTCTATGGAGTAAAGGAGATACGTTAAGTTGTTTCTAAACTCCATGTATTTTAAGTCTATGGCATAAAGGAAAGGAGATGCGTTTAGTTTTTCTAAACTCCATGTATTTGAATTCTATGGCGTAAAGGAGACACGAAGCATGAAGGCTGTGAGGATAGTTGAATGCAACATAAGGTTAGCCCAGTGGGACACCCAAACTATTGACTCTTTGTAAATTTTATATCTTTCAGTCATAATGAAAGACGATTGGAGAAATTTAGTGGCATTTTTTTTAACATATCCTTGGAAGTTAGAATACATGTTGGAGTTTTGAGTGCTTGTTGTTCTCAATACAAATTTCCAACACTGAGTTGAATACCAATAATTGTTGGATTGTTTGCTAAAACTCTAAGTTCCATGCACCCAAGGGCGGCTTTTTATTTTAATTATGGAAGGCTTTATTGTGTTTACTACTTCAAACAAGAGTTTACTTATAGTGAAATTTCTAAAAAATAGTATTTGCATTCACAGTGAAATTTCTGAAAGATAGTATTTTCATTTATGACAGGAGTTTAATCATAGTAAGAAAAGTTTATGAAGGGTAATATTTATATTTACTGCAAACTAGAGTTTTTACTGAAAGATTTGTGAAGGATACAAAGTTTTTACTGAAGGATTTATGAAGGATACTTAAAATGAAATATATATATATTTTTGGTGGTTTGAATTAAATTTTTAATTGAAGAGTGGTCAATTTTCTAGTTGCCCTGGATTTAAAAAAGAGATTTTGTCAGTTTATATATTGGGTGGACGTAGATTGCAGCCCAGTGTGAAGGGGACTGTGAAAATTTTGCAGCGAAATCTCAAACTAGTGAGTAACTAACTATGCTAAGATTACAACCGCGTGTGGAGGGGACTATGAGAATTTTGCAACGAAATCTCAGACCATTGAGTAACTCGCTATAACGTAGAAGAAGTCGGTAAGCATGGAAGAAATGGCATTCACATTAAATTGCGGTGAAATTTGAAAATTATGTAAAAAATAATTTCTAATGTGAACGTTAATTTTTGAGAAAGCTGTGAATATTTTCTTTAAATTGAGAAAGGAATAAAAAATACCCTGGAGTAAGGAGTAACTCTCAGGTTCACATGTAAAATTCACACCCAGGAGTAAGGAGCAACTCTTAGGTTCACATGTAAAATTCACTATTAAAAGATTAAAGTCAACCAACAAACTTTACCTAAAAGGAGCCAAGATAAAAAGTAATTTTTATGTGAAGTGTGAAAAAAACAAAAAAATAAATACTTTACATAAAAGGAGCTAAGATAAAAGAAGTTCTAAGTCTTGCTCCTTCCTTCTCTTATTTTCATTAAATGGAATAATTTTGATTGGTGGCAAGTGGAGAAAAGAAGCTTCTGGGGAATGACATCAAGTTTTGATTTTGATTTTGTTGAAGTTTAAATAACAAAGTTTATGGATATAAAATCAAGAAGAGAAAATAGCATTGTGGTTAGTGAATACTATATAGTTATTTTGTCTATTGAAGGTCTTAAGTTCAAATCTTTATAGAAACAATTTTGAAAGATTTTTTTTTTAATGCTAATTTTTGGAGATATTTTTGGAGGTAAAGTTTATGGATATAAAATCAAGAAGAAAAAATGACATTATGGTTGGTGAAGTTTATATAGTTATTTGGTTTATTGAAGGTCTCAAGTTCAAATTTTTATAGAGACAATTTTGAAAAATATTTTTTTTTAAGCTAATTTTGGGAGATATTTTTGGAGGTTGTGAACATGATTTCGGTTTCCATCGGTTGGCGACCCTGAGCATGTCACTATTTGATAAATTTTCAACTCATGCATATTGGATATAACTCACAACAAACTTGAGTTTTCATGGTATTCATTGTATGGAGCAAAGATAAAAGTTCCTAATTGTGTAGTTGCAACTATATAATCTCTTTATTCTTGAATCTTCTTTGTAAACGGGTGCATTTTCGGTTGAACCCGACACCCAGTTAATTCATCATAAATTTCTTAATATTTGGTGCATTTTCGATTGAACCCGACACCCGGTTAATTCATCGTAAATTTGTTTATATTGGGTGCATTTTCGGTGGTAGTCGACACCCCTTTTTTCAAAGTTGATTGTTGGAGAAAATGGTCAAAGTCGATGATTTGTTGCAGTTATTACGCAGTTTAATGTCATCCATAGTTCATAACAGTGTCCAAGTCAACAAAGACACACTTTCTCACATCCACTCCTGTTTGCAAAATGCAAAAAACAAAATTGAATTTTTGGAGCTAGAATCCCAGTTTCAGCGAGAAGAACTGCAAAAGAAGAATTTTAAACTTGTTCTTGTTCAGAATAATAGTTTGTTTGAGCCCGATCATCAATCAGAAAATAATCAGAGTAATGCAGTGGTTTCAAAAGGAAATGCAACTGAAAGTTCTTATGAGAAGCCTGATATTCCCAAAACTTTCATAAGGCCATGGGAAGAGATTAGACACAATAAACACAGAACTGGTTTGGGTTATGTTGAAGCCCCGAAAATCGGGTCTACAACAAGGGGGATACCCGCCCGGTCCGGACCTTGGTTGGCAGCTCCTTATCCATTTGGTATAGCGGGTCCAACTAGGGATAATGGAACCAGTTTCCCAATCTATGTGTGTGTGTGTAGAATTTGATGTTGCTGATCTAACAGTTCCTATCTAAGTTATTCTGATTCAAAATTTATTCTAATTGTATGCTATTGTAATCTAATAAACAGCGCATCTAAATCTATACTAACCCGGGATGTAATTCTTCTATTATGCGATCTAAAAAGATTTCAAATAACAACTGATAATAAAGATCATTCAACGATTATAAGAAAGGAAATCAATCAAGATGAACCACTTCGCATAAAAAGTTAGACAAAACAGTTGTGAACAACATATCGCATAATGAGCTATTCATACATTAGGCATAAATAAATAGCTATCACCGTACAAAAGTGCCAAATGATAACTCAAGCATTCATGCAATAATACATAAACAACTAAAAACTGTATATCACTTTAACATATAAGCATAAATGGTCAAGAGATAAAAGTACCATTTATGACTAATCCTAGTCATAAGCTTCAAGCAACAATGATTTATCTCTCCTTGCTCTAACATCCACTAAGAGTACAAAGAGTACAAAAGTGCAACATCAGTAGCAGATATCAAATGCAAACATTAACAAATCTTGATCCATTCATTCACCAAAACTTCCTTTGAGGGTGCAAAAGTGCATGTTCTGAGGACAAGTTTTTTATAAATTTCTGGACCCCTCTCTAAATCCATGAGAAGGGTTTAAATACTACTTTCTAAATCTAATAATAGCTTATTTACAAAAATTCAGGATGCGGTTTAAAATGACCACCCTTTTTCTAAGCAAAAATTAAAGTGAAAATTAAATTCAGAACTAAACTGCTTTTGTATCTGGTCTTTAAAACTGCATGTATTCAGCATTGGTTTAAGGAGAGTCGGCTGGCTGACTTCTGCTTTGAGCTGGGCTGAGAAAACAGAATCGTTGAGAGCTGGTACCATCTTTTCGGCCGCATTTATAATACACTTCACAGTCATCCACTGACTATGCGGCTTTACCAAGTATGTCCAGTAACATTCCCAATTTAACCTGTTCAGTGCTTGAATTGCTTTTTCCTTTCTTGCGCTCTCAGTTTCCATTCCGCCTCTAGTTGTAGTTTGTTCGGTAAATATCCCGGGGTGGTTTCTGCGATCAAATTTGCCCTGTGCAAATTCTCATTTACACAGTCAATAAGACTGCTTGCTGCCGTGGCTGCTGTTTCTACCGCTTGTTCTGCCTCCCTGATTTGATTGTCCCACTTGTTAAAGAGCAGCTCTTTATGGTTCTCATTTATCCTTGGTGCGCCTGCTCTTTTTCCCTCGTCTTCATCCTGCCAAGCCAAGTACTCAGTCACCCGTTTATCAATCAGATCATAGTCACTTCGTAAGTCGACCACTTGATTAGTGATCTTATCACTCATTTCGCAATAATAATTCCACTGTGATATCTTTTGGCCCAACACTTCTTGCTGCTACAGTAATTGTTCATTCAAGGAAATAGATTCCGACATAAACTCTGTAAGCTTAGGGTCGTCCTTGTGCATCTCTTGTAAATCCTGTAACTGTTTTCCCTTCTCATCCAAACTTTTCTGATAACCTATCTGCATTTGCTGGAAGTCCTCCTGCAACTTTTCAAGCTGTTTGTGTGCCTCATTATTGGTGTTGGCTTGTTGCAATTGTAGTTGCAGTACTTGTATTTGATCTTCTCGTTCTTTCAACAACTGCTATACTTCCGATGCTTTATCAATAGTCGCAGAGGCGTACGCTCCTGCGATCTGAGATAGTTTGGTGAGATTTTCAGTCGGATTGCTGGTGGGATCTTTCCACAAGACGTCTAATTGCTCTGCATCTTGAGAGAGTGTATTTTCTAATTTCCTTTTCTTTCTCTGTCTTCTTACCACTACTTTATGTTGGGGACTATAAAATATGTCCAGAGGGGGAATTTCTTCTATATTAAGTATAAGCTCAGAAGATGGAGCAATAGGAATATGCTCCGTATCTGAGACATCACTGACTATTGTTGTGACTACTTCCTGTGCTACCTGTGTATTGCTCACAGGTGTTTTTAGGGCTTGTCCTTCAAGATTGATCAGTTCGTTGAAGGTTTCCCATTCCTTATCTAATTCGGTTGTGACTGGTGGTGCTTCAATGACGAGAGGAGGAGGATCTCTTTGCGGGGAGGCAATAACCTGCTGTTGTAGAAGTTCCATTGACTGAGCGGTATCCTTAGCTGACTCTTCGCTCCTATCTTGGTCATTTCCGGATCTTTTAGAGTGTTCAGGCATTTCTTGTTCAGACTTGGATTTAGATCCATTAGTGCTTGAACTCCCACTGAGACTAACGCTCGGAGTTGGTTCTCTTGCAGACAGTCGTAGCTTTTCTAGAGGAATACTGGCTAATCTCCTTTCTCTGTATACCATGAACTTTTGAAAGTCTTCTGGAGACAATTGCAATTGGGCTTCGCGCAAAATCTCTTGAAGTGAGCTTTTATGTTGGAATATATCATCAAATAAATCCTTTTTCCCAACGAACACTTTTATCTTGACTGTAGTTGTGAAATTCTGGGCAACCTCATTCGGGTCAAATGGTCTTCCCGAGAATTTAAATAGTTGTAAACACGTCATATTCTGTACTTCAGTGAACGCGTGACCTACATCAAATAGCGAAAAGGCCCCACAAGCCACAAGAAACTGTGGCCATATAGCCTTCTTTTTGTCCTTTAAGTCTTTAGTTAGGCCGCCTTCTCCACAGGTTTGATATGCAATTTCTCGAGCTAGGAGTTTATCAGGGATATACAAAGGTAGAACATGAGGGGGTGCAGTACTTCCAAATACCCTAACATAAGTGAACAATTCTTCTCCGAACCATCTTGCGATGGGGAGGATATCTATCTGTGCTTCAGGTGAGCACCTCAGGGGTTCTTTATCATACAACATCCTATACAAGGGCAGCATAAGTCTGTGACAAATCTGGTAGAAATATGGAGTGAACTGAGAGTCCCACAATATCTTATGATAGACATGGATGGGTAAGGGATCTTGGGTTGTCCACTTCCAACCCATAACAGGGAACTTAGAAACATAACATATTGAATCCATAACATATTCGGCTAGGTAAAAAGGAGGATAGATCCTTTGAGACGTAGCTCTTTTGGACCGGTAACTGGCAATAGCCGTGATTAGGTTATCAGATAAAATTTTGGCCCAATCTACAATAGTGGCATTTGTGGCAGCATCTAGTAATGGTAACCATTCAGATGAAAATTTGTTGATATCTGGCATTCCAAATATTCTACAGAGCATGGCAGCAGCAAATCAATATGGGGAGGTAAGGGAACCAGTACTGTACATACCGTGTTTATCTTTCTTGAGCGGTTCGTCTTTCCTAGACCAGTCTTTGGTGGTTTCTAACAAGTTCTGGTTCTCCTTCACGAATTTTTCTATGAATTGCGTGTTATAAGTTGCCTGTGGCTCAGGCAGATGATACATGAGCTTTAAATCCTGCGCAGCGAATGACCCGATGAGCCCTTGACCATGAACCTTGAACTGTCTATTTTTTATTTCTGCGCTATCAAGTATCCACTTGACCATGTCTGTGTATGGGAGAATTTTGGGCGTTGCTGCTATTCGATGTAGAAATGAGCACGCTAGCTCTTCTAGGGATGCTTCAGAATAACTCTGTGAGCCCGCGACAACAGTAACTTTCATTACTCTGGGATTCTCCTCTTCGAGCAAACTGTACATGCCTTACCACGTAGCTATTCCTGCGTCTCTGTTACAAGCCGTGTATGTGTACAAAGGTGCCATTTCCTTTTCTTCAGAGCTCGGGGCTTTGTTTTTCTTTCCCATTTCAACCTGTGTATTGCTTTGTATCGTCCTCCGTTCTCCGTTCCTGCAATTCACAAGTGAAGTGGAAATGAATGACCAGGAAGGGTGATGGGAGAGTTTTAAATGCCGCAGACATACCAAATACACCACCTTACGTGAAGTGATTCTTTGAAAAGCACGCGTTCATATTTTATTAATAACTGACAACTAACTCCTTTATTAGCATTTAAAGCGCATAATCATGAGTCAGCTTATGGCAAATAACTTTTCTTGAATATCGTGCCCGAAAGATCTGCGATGGAGCGATTTTGCGATTTGCTTCGCAACATCACAGATCGCACCATCGCAACGTCGCAATATCATAAAATCGCATAAATATAACATCGCAGCGTTGATCTGGCCTAACATCGCAACCATCACCTTATCGCGATATCGCAATATCGCAGATCGTAGAAGTTTTATGCATGACAAATTTTGTTAACCTGTTTCCTGCGATATGCGATCTTGCGAACGGCGTCATCGCAAATCGGTAATTCTGAAGTTTTTCTTATTGCGACGCAATAGTTGTTCAATACCACAATCTCGCACATGTCGGGATTGTACTTGAATGGTGGCGTTCTACTACCGTTTTACGATGCGATTTTTTAAAGATTTTTCCCTTATCATAAACTTAGGTTTGAAGTATTCCAAGGAGTTTCCTAAGCTTACGATAGTAACTTTATTTGCGAAAAAGGAATTTAAGCACTACTTTTTCTTTTCCTAAATTTTAACTAAGGGTCCCCACACATTTAGTATTTCGGATGACACTTAAATGAGAGGGGGGTTGTTGGTGGCCACAACAATTGGCGATTCACTTGGAAGAACCAGTTATCTCTGTTTTTCTATTGAATTTTTCAAACTTCCAAAACAAAAAAAAATTCAGAAAATTAAACTTTGTTATGGAAAGATAGAGTACATTACGCTCTAAACCGTCAATGATATCTTGTTTCAACCATTTTCTACTTTGACTATTTGCTTCCTCAGGCTAGTCCTTGTATTTACATCAGCCATTACTTGGTCTTGTAAAGATAAAACAAAGTCTCCTCTGTAAACCAGTTTTAAATATGCTCATTTGTCGTAGGTAGAGCCTCTGCTGCCAGCAGGCATTTATAGCCTTGACAGGGTTACCTGTTACCCAGCAATGATCATGTATCCTACTTAAGGTGGCCTACAACTTTCAAAGAAGAATCCATATCCACACTTATTGCTTTGATTTTCTTTTTATTCTTAAAGAACAATGTCTTGGTTTGGTATCCAAATTATGACATAGTCATTCACTTGATTTATAACTTTGCTGAACAAGCTAGCTCGTGATGAGACCCCTTGTCTTTTGATTGCAACAATCTTGAGTCATTGCCCTGTTGTGGTGTACAGTATTGGCAAAGTCAGCAAGTTATAATATTTGTGATAATGATAAGCCGGCTCGTGATGAGACCTCTTATTCTTCAAGATAAAGTGTATCCTTGGGTTATTCCTCTGAAAGTTGTGATTTCCTTAGCAGGGAGGAAGTCATTGTTTCCTTAAGATAGCTCTGGACGACAATAATAGAGTTTTTTGGAAACAACTGTTCTACAGAGAATCTTTATTTTGTTATTGATACCTTTCATTGTACTGAGATAAAACAATTTCTTCACTAAAGGTTGCTTTCATCAAATTTTTTGAAGTTGAAACTAGTATCATATCTAGGCTAAAGTTTTTAACTGTATCTATCAATAATAAAGATCAGCTTTCCAAAAGATTTGCTATTTATACAAGCGAAAGGCTGAAAATCTGAAAGAGAATTGGTATCTTTTAGTAAATGTCAAATGTTGTTAACAACAACAGATTTTATTATGGAAAAAACATTTTTAAGGAAATGAAAGGCAACTATTCCCTTGGATATGAATAGGGCTAATTACTTCTTTTATTTTGGCTGCAAACTGTTAAAAATAAACTATCCACCTGACAACCTAGCTAAATTAATTCTACTCCTATTTTAACTATACACACAAAATTGCCTAGGTATAATGATATTTCCAGTGTAACCATCTTTCCATTTTTATTCCTACATGTGTATACATTTCAAATATTAGTATTAGGAATAAATTTTTTACTGAACTGAAAACGTTAAATGTGGAATTAGAAAGCGTAATTATTGTCAGAATTCTGCCTGAAATCTCCTTCTCATGAAATTTTCTTTCCAATTGGATACCTATTGGATCATAAAAATCAGGATGAGTTTCCATTATGGATTGGTAATCGTTCAATAGGAAAGATGACATGCTGGGTTGCGAATATGATTTTTTGGATTTAATAGCCTGTATCCTATTATTTTTATTATGTGTGGAAGTTGGGCCTTTGACAATTTTTAATGAAACGAAAGTTTCCAAATATATCTCCCTGAATGAATCAATGAAGAATGGATGGAAATTTCTCAAAGGACAATTATCAATTAACTTGAATTGTTGGCAATTCTCCAAAAATACCTTCTTTTGTTGATGTTGTTTTGGATAAGATAGAAGTTTTTCAAGAAAAATTGATATTGATTGGAATTGAAATTGAAAAAGTTCTACATTCCTTCGACAAACTTCAATTTTCCAAAATGGTAGAACATCACTCGAATGTTTGTCGGTAAGGTGCTCAGTATGCCAGAGTAATCTATCAAGAGTCTGAAAATTAAAATTTAAAGCAAAATCCGGTTTTATACACAATGAGTGCAAACGAAAAAGAATGCAATGACTATCTGTACAACTAGTGTTATAGCACAACTGGGATCGTTTTGAAATATTTTCTGTTTCACAAGGATTGGCCAGAATTATGGGATTCGAGTCATTTCGAATTCCATCTTGTGAATTAGAAAACAAATTATGATTGTGAACAGGCGTGAAGGTTTGTTCATGATATGAATCATAGATTGGAATACTCTTTTGGGTAGTGAAATCACGCAGATGATCTGCTATTTTGGAATGAGGATCGGCTGAAATAATTCTTGAATTAGAATATCTGTCATTCTCAGATTTCTGATGATTCACTTGAGATAAATCAACATTTTCAACATCAAAGTAGCTATCATAAATGACTTCACAGGATTCCCTAGATTGTTCTTTTTCATCCAGTATATTCAAACAAGGAGGGTCAAGCTGTTCATGTTTGTAAATGACAAAAGGGTGTTCTATAGCTGCTTCTCTATCTTGAAAACCTAATGGTGATTCATTTGGATGATCCTCTGTGCTTTCTGAGATATCGTTAATACTGAGGGGGAATTATCATCATTAAAAATATCAGGATAAAGAGAAAAATGTGACTCTGAAATAATGCATTTAAAAATATCTCCCTGTGAAAACTCGTGTTCATCACATTCATCATAGGCTTCAGGTTTTAGATCATACCTTTGTGTGCTCATGTTTTTTGGAAGAGGATTACTTTGCTGTTCTAACCTTGGCATTTGCATTTGTCGAGTTGCAATCATATTATCTGACTTTGTCTCAAAGTTGCTTTCTGATTCCAAGGCGGGGTTTCTTCCAACATTGCTGCTTTTGTCTTCTTGTATTGGATCAGACATGTCCCCTAAGCCTTGGGAAGTTTCTTCATCATGACTTATTTGCACATCCAAATTGGATTTCTCATTTACATTAGAAGAAAATGGAACAAAGCTTGGACTAATTTCTACTGGATCGGGGATAGGAGGCAGAGAATAATTATGATCAACACAATCTAATGATTCTTCATTCATGAGTTCATTCTCAACATCATATTTCAAACAATTAAGATGAAATTGAATATCAAAATCTCTAACAGACTCATCTTCTTTGCGTAGATATTCAATTTCATCATATACCTGATCATAATCATAGCAATCAAATTTACAAATGAAAGCCGTAACAAATTGGTCCCAGCTATGAATTGAGGCAACTGGGAGGGTTCTACACCAGTTTCTAGCTTCCGCTACAAATGTGAGAGTAAAAATTCTGCATAAAATGCCTTCATCAATTCCTTGAAAATTTGAATTTGAAACATTTTGAATAAATTGAAGGGCATGATTAAAATCAGAAGAATTTCTCTTACCGTTAAATTTTACCTAAGACAAGAGTCTTACCACTTCGGGTGGAGTGTTGGAAGAGGCACGAACATGGATACAACTCCAGATGGGAAGTTTAAAAGAAGCCATCCTAATTCGAATTTTACAATTGAAAACAAACCCCAATAGACAACATGTTTCAGGCCCTCCTTCTAGCGCCAAATATGTTGAAGCCCCGAAAATCGGGTCTACAACAAGGGGGATACCCTCCCGGTCCGGACCTTGGTTGGCAGCTCCTTATCCGTTTGGTATAGCGGGTCCGACTGGGGATAATGGGACCAGTTTCCCAATCTATGTGTGTGTGTGTAGAATTTGATGTTGTTGATCTAACAGTTCCTATCTAAGCTATTCTGATTCAAACTTTAATCTAATTCTATGCTATTGTAATCTAATAAACAGCACATCTAAATCTATACTAACCCGGGATGTAATTCTTCTATTATGCGATCTAAAAAGATTTCAAATAACAACTGATAATAAAGATCATTAAGCGATTATAAGAAAGGAAATCAATCAAGATGAACCACTTCGCATAAAAATTTAGACGAAACAGTTGTGAACAACATATCGCATAATGAGCTATTCATACATTAGGCATAAATAAATAGCTATCACCGTACAAAAGTGCAAATGATAACTCAAGCATTCATGCAATAATACATAAACAACTAAAAATTGTATATCACTTTAACATATAAGCATAAATGGTCAAGAAATAAAAGTACCATTTATGACTAATCCTAGTCATAAGCTTCAAGCAACAATGATTTATCTCTCCTTGCTCTAACATCCACTAAGATTACAGAAGTGCAACATCAGTAGCAGATATCAAATGCAAACATTAACAAATCTTGATCCATTCATTCACCAAAACTTCCTCTGAGGGTGCAAAAGTGCATGTTCTAAGGACAAGTTTTTGATAAATTTCTGGACCCCTCTCTAAATGCATGAGAAGGGTTTAAATACTACATTCTAAATCTAATAATAGCTTATTTACAAAAATTTAGGATGCGGTTTAAAATGACCGCCCTTTTTCTAAGAAAAACTTAAAGTGAAAATTAAATTCAGAACTAAACTACTTTTGTATCTGATCTTTAAAACTGCATGTATTCAGCATTGGTTTAAGGAGAGTTGGTTGGCTGAATTCTGCTTTGAGCTGGGCTGAGAAAACGGAATCGATGAGAGCTGGTACCATCTTTTCGGCCGCATTTATGATACACTTCACAGTCATCCACTGACTATGCGGCTTTACCAAGTATGTCCAGTAACATTCCCAATTTAACCTGTTCAGCGCTTGAATTGCTTTTTCCTTTTCTTGCGCTCTCAGTTTCCATTCCGCCTCTAGTTGTAGTTTGTTCGGTAAATATCCCGGGGTGGTTTCTGCGATCAAATTTTCCCTGTGCAAGTTCTCATTTACACAGTCAATAAAACTGCTTGCTGTCGTGGCTGCTGTTTCTGCCGCTTGTTCTGCCTCCCTGATTTGATCATCCCACTTGTTAAAGAGCATCTCTTTATGGTTCTCATTTATCCTTGGTGTGCCTGCTCTTTTTCCCTCGTCTTCATCCTGCCAAGCCAAGTACTCAGTCACCCGTTTATCAATCAGATCATAGTCACTTCGTAAGTCGACCACTTGATTAGTGATCTTATCACTCATTTCGCAATAATAATTCCACTGCGATATCTTTTGGCCCAACACTTCTTGCTGCTACAGTAATTGTTCATTCAAGGAAATAGATTCCGACATAAACTCTGTAAGCTTAGGGTCGTCCTTGTGCATCTCTTGTAAATCCTGTAACTGTTTTCCCTTCTCATCCAAACTTTTCTGATAACCTATCTGCATTTGCTGGAAGTCCTCCTGCAACTTTTCAAGCTGTTTGTGTGCCTCATTATTGGTGTTGGCTTGTTGCAATTGTAGTTGCAGTACTTGTATTTGATCTTCCCGTTCTTTCAACAACTGTTGTACTTCCGATGCTTTATCAATAGTCGCAGAGGCGTACGCTCCTGCGATCTGAGATAGTTTGGTGAGATTTTCAGTCGAATTGTTGGTGGGATCCTTCCACAAGACGTCTAATTTCTCTGCATCTTGAGAGAGTGTATTTTCTAATTTCCTTTTCTTTCTTTGTCTTCTTACCACTGCTTTATGTTGGGGACTATAAAATATGTCCAAAGGGGGAATTTCTTCTATATTAAGTATAAGCTCAGAAGATGGAGCAATAGGAATATGCTCCATATCTGAGACATCGCTGACTATTGTTGTGACTACTTCTTGTGCTACCTGTGTATTGCTCACAGGTGTTTTTAGGGCTTGTCCTTCAAGATTGAATAGTTCGTTGAAGGTTTCCCATTCCTTATCTAATTCGGTCGTGACTGGTGGTGCTTCAATGACGAGAGGAGGAGGATCTCTTTGCGGGGAGGCAATAACCTGCTGTTGTAGAAGTTCCATTGACTGAGCGGTATCCTTAGCTGACTCTTCGCTCCTATCTTGGTCATTTCCAGATCTTTTAGAGTGTTCAAGCATTTCTTATTCAGACTTGGCTTTAGATCCATTAGTGCTTGAACTCCCACTGAGACTAACGCTCGAAGTTGGTTCTCTTGCAGACAGTCATAGCTTTTCTAGAGGAATACTGGCTAATCTCCTTTCTCTGTATACCATGAACTTTTGAAAGTCTTCTGGAGACAATTGCAATTGGGCTTCGATTAAAATCTCTTGAAGTGAGCTTTTATCTTGGAATATATCATCAAATAAATCTTTTTTCCCAACGAACACTTTTGTCTTGACTGTAGTTGTGAAATTTTGGGCAACCTCATTCAGGTCAAATGGTCTTCCCGAGAATTTAAATACTTGTAAACACGTCATATTTTGTACTTCATTGAATGCGTGACCTACATCAAATAGCGAAAAGGTCCCACAAGCCACAGGAAACTGTGGCCATATAGCCTTCTTTTTGTCCTTTAAGTATTTAGTTAGGCCGCCTTCTCCACAGGTTTGATATGCAATTTCTCGAGCTAGGAGTTTATCAGGGATATACAAAGGTAGAACATGGTAGCATTCCAAATATTCTACAGAGCATGGCAGCAGCAAAGCAATATGGGGAGGTAAGGGAACCAGTACTGTACATACCGTGTTTATCTTTCTTGAGCGGTTCGTCTTTCCTGGACCAGTCTTTGGTGGTTTCTAACAGGTTTTGGTTCTCCTTCACGAATTTTTCTATGAATTGAATGTTATAAGTTGCCTGTGGCTCAGGAAGATGATATATGAGCTTTAAATCCTGCGCAGCGAATGACCCGATGAGCCCTTGACCATGAACCTTGAACTGTCTATTTTTTATTTCTGCGCTATCAAGTATCCACTTGACCATGTCTGTGTATGGGAGAATTTTGGGCCTTGCTGCTATCCGATGTAGAAATGAGCACGCTAGCTCTTCTAGGGATGCTTCAGAAGAACTCTGTGAGCCCGCAACAGCAGTAACTTTCATTACTCTGGGATTCTCCTCTTCGAGCAGACTGTACATGCCTTCCCACGTAGCTATTCCTGCGTCTCTGTTACAAGCCGTGTCTGTATACAAAGGTGCCATTTCCTTTTCTTCGGAGCTCGGGGCTTTGTTTTTCTTTCCCATTTCAACCTGCGTATTGCTTTGTATCGTCCTCCGTTCTCCGTTCCTGCAATTCACAAGTGAAGTGGAAATGAATGACCAGGAAGGGTGATGGGAGAGTTTTAAATGCCGCAGACATACCAAATACACCACCTTACGTGAAGTGATTCTTTGAAAAGCATGCGTTCATATTTTATTAATAACTGACAACTAACTCCTTTATTAGCATTTAAAGCACATAATCATGTGTCAGCTTATGGAAAATAGCTTTTCTTGAATATCGTGCCCGAAAGATCTGCGATGGAGCGATTTTGCGATTTGCTTTGCAACATCGCAGATCGCACCATCGCATATCGCAACGTCGCAATATCGTAAAATCGCACAAATATAACATCGCAGCATTGATCTGGCCTAACATCGCAACCATCGCCTTATCGCAATATCGCAATATCGCAGATCGCAGAAGTTTTATGTATGACAAATTTCGTTAACCTGTTTCCTGCGATATGCGATCTTGCGATTGGCGTCATCGCAAATCGGTAAATTCTGAAGTATTTCTTATAAGTTTTTCTTATTGCGACGCGATAGTTGTTCAATACCACAATCTCGCACATGCCGGGATTGCACTTGAATGGTGGCGTTCTACTACCGTTTTACGATGCGATTTTTTAAAGATTTTTCCCTTATCATAAACTTAGGTTTGAAGTATTCCAAGGAGTTTCCTAAGCTTACGATAGTAACTTTATTTGCGAAAAAGGAATTTAAGCACTACTTTTTCTTTTCCTAAATTTTAACTAAGGGTCCCCACACATTTAGTATTTCGGATGACACTTAAATGAGAGGGGGGTTGTTGGTGGCCACAATAGGTTACAAAGAGGACATTCTGGATGTATCTTTTCACATACCATATTTTGATAAACCAATGCAATTCTGAAGAGCTTGATTTCTGGACGGTGTTGTTCCAGAACAAGTTGATAGATGCCAACAATGTAACAGAGTTGGACATATGAAATATTAGTGTTTTGATCTTCACCCATGTGAGCATTGCAAAAAGTGATAGATGTTCGAGAAAGAAGTCTACTGCAAGAGAGAAGGTAAATTTCTGATGGATTTCTTCTTGGAATTGGACCAAAACAACCAAGAAGATTTACAAGGCATATCAAAGAATATGTTCTAGAATGATGACCAACGTTGTAGTTATGAAGATTACTTCTCACCTTGTATCCGACGAGGGGGGAATAGTTGATGGTCTGCTACAGGTTCGAGTTCAAGATGTCAACCGAGCCTGAGTCAAAGTTGAGTTGACTAAGTTGATTGAACACTTCCATATTTGGAATTGTTCAAGGAACTACTGTGATATTTCCATAGTTTGTGGTCACCTTAAAACCACATTTTTGGTTGTTCTGAGAACTGCTATGAAGGTTCCAAAGTTGGTGTTGGTTTAGACCTTGAGTTCTCCCATATTGGTTTGTAGTCATCCTTAAAAACCATTTTCTGAGAGACATTCAGGTCTTCGCTAAGATGCATTTTTGAATTTTGAGCTCTCGTTCTTGGACTTTGGTATATCCCTTCGGATTAAGGGGGGACTATTAGATAACTAATCCTCAGGATTAACCTTGGGTCAGTTTGGGTAGTTATTGGAGTCCAAGAACTCCCGGGAACTAATTCAATTGTTTCCTATATGTATTTATATGTACAACATGTACATAATTCTTTGAGATTGATTAATATACATTTGATTTGGTTTCCAATCTCGTGTGTTCTACAACATCCATTGTAGGTTGAATACCGTGAAATTCATATATTTTCATGCGAAAGTTAAAACTATATTTATTATCTTATGATGATCCAATGCATGCCTTTATGCAGGAGATTTCACTCGGTTTCCTGCATCCTTTCCTAGAAGAATGTATCCACGAGATGAAATTAATGATTCCGTGTGAAATATTTTGCATAACAGATCTTGGGTGCTCCACGGGGCCAAACACACTTGTTGTAGCAGAAGCAATATCCATGGGCATGCAGAAGAATTATGCACAAGCCTCACCGAAACTTCCAATACCTGAGCTGCAAGTCTTCTTCGCAGACCTCCCGTGCAACGATTTTATCTTCTTTTTCACAGTATGCCACCTATTGTAATGTCGAGTAATATCAAGCAGGAGGAGGAAGAGAACTTCGACATGATTAATGGACACAATGATTAGCTGTTGGATGATCATAGAAATATCATATAAATGATGCACCAAGAGGGTCGGTGTTACATTGCAGCAGGGGTTGCTGGTTCCACACTCGTCTCTTTCCCAGAAGTTCTCTGCACTTCGTCTATTTCTCTTACAGTTTTCATTGGCTCTCACGAGCATGTACATTATTCAAATATACTCGAATGTTTAGATCATAGTCAGCTAGTTTGAATCAAATATACTCAAATGTTTAGATCATAGTTACCCAATTTGAATTGGAATTCGCATATAGTACTAAAATTAGATTCCAAATTCACTAGTATATTTAAAAAAATAATTAGAGTATTTTACTTAAGATCTTATACTTTAAGCTCTTCCTGAATAAGGGTGCTTGTTGTTTTGGTTTAGCTCTGATGATCTTGTACTTTAAGCGCTTCCTAAATATTGGTGCTTGTTACTTTGGTTTGCCTGTTGATTGGTCCTTCTCACTCAATTATGAAAAATATAAGCGACAATCCATTAATTTTCTTTTATAGTCTGGGAAAAGAAAAGTCTTGTTAAATTAGTGTTGATCTCCCCATCGTCAGCTTTGATGTATCTTGCTTATGTAATCTTTCTTAGTGTAAAACCATTTGATTTTTTATGGATCAAATTTAAAGAAAGAATTTAGTAATTATGGGTTAAATATAGATTATAAATTTTAGAATATTTTAGAAAGTTTACAAACATGATTAAGAAGAACAAAGTTAAATAGTTGAATTTATTTATACTTATTAGATTTTCAAAATATAATTAAAATTGTATATTTCACTTCACTTTTTCCTATTAAATTTTCAAAATATACCAAAAACTATAATAAAATCAAATTTTAAATCAACAATTTAATAAATTTTAAAACCCACAAAATGTGCAAACAATGTTGCAAATTTATTTCTATATATGAGTCACAGTACTTAGAACATGAGCAGGCACCCATTGAAATCAAAGATAAAAGCTCAAGATCATGGAATGGCAAATGAGTGTTCATATCGAATGATGGTCCGATGGAGGTGGCAGAGGCATATCTTGCTCAGTTTCAGAAAGATTTCAGTTCTTTTCTTACAACTCGTGCTCAAAAAATTGTTAAAGGAGGTTGCATGTTTATATATTTATCAGGTCGTGATACTGTTGATCCAAGACACCCAGGTGCCAGTGGTGTCATAGGTGACATACTAGAAGTTGCCTTCAATGACATGTTATCACAGGTATTCTATTCATTTCTAAATTGCTATAGTTTCTTATTAAGCATAGATATAGGTATCTTTATTAATCTTAGTTTTTTAATGACTTATTAACCTAGATATATGCATCTTTATTAATCTCAATTAACCAAGAAAGGATATATTCAAAAAGTATAAAGAACCACAAGTAAATCTTTAAACTAAGCTGAGTATGACATAATGGCCAACTTGTTTTTTGGTTCTGGCAAGCATGCAGGGACTGATAGAGATGGAGAAGCTACACTAATTTAATCAGCCATTTTTTGCTCCTTGTACCAAGGAATTGATAACTCAATTTGAGAAAGAGGGTGTGTTCACAGTAAAAAGAATATTGTTTTTGAGTGGGGTGGTTGAAAAAGTCAACAAACAAGGTTGTATGAATATAGGGAACATGATAAATGTAAGGCATTTGGAAAGATGGCTGCAAAGAAATTTAGAGCAATTTTGGAGGGTTTGGTTACTACCCATTTTGGAGGCGCAATAGTGGAATCTTTATTTGAAATATTTGCAGTAAGGGCTGCAAGAACGTATCAAAATTATGGAAGTCCAATATTAAGGGAGGAGGGATCCTTGCAGTTGTTGAGCGAGGTTGAGTCCTCGTACAACCAACTAATGTCACACACGGAATGATATCTGTAACCAAAATCACCCTATCACTTATATGACCTATGGTTAAAGAATCGCAGAATAGAGAAAATATTGAGATATATGGTTTGTGATGTTACTTGAAAAAGTATGAACATTTAATAGTGATTATTTTAATATAAAATTTGGTTTATTTAATTTTTAAAATAATTTATATTTACTTATAATTAAAAAATTATTAATATTTATTTTATTTGACATTGAAAGTAGAAATTAATTAAGAAAATAAAAAATTAATAAAAACATAACCAATCAAATAATTATTCCCAGACCCAACAGATAAAGGGGCTGAACACCAGGCCATCACCATGGAAGAAGACAAGAGGCAAGAGGAAACAGGCCCTCCCTAGACTGGAACTCCAAAAGGTGTCTCTAGCTCCCCAACCTATGCAAATATGACAAGGAAGAAGACTCCAAAGATTTCAGGATCCTTGGAAGATGAGACAAATGAGAGGCCCTCGAAAAGAGTGGGGAGGAAATCTCACAGAGAGGCCAAAGAATAAGAGGCGGAGAGACAAAAAATGCAAGGCATCCAACCCACGATTGAGATGTACATGGGCAGAAATACTAGAATCAAGCCTCCCAAGGGAGGTACTGCGCCACTCTTTGCTAGTAGATAATGCGATTAGTCTCTTGGAATTGCAGAGGACTGGGGAATCCCTCAAAAGATGAAGCAGTCAAGAACCTATTGAAATCAAAATTTCCTGAGATCCTCATGCTCCAAGAGACTAAAATAGAAGGGGAAGCCCTTGTGGAACTCAGCAAAGTAAAATGGAAAACAAAAGCTGGAAAAGCAGTAAGTGCAAGGGGTATATGCAGTGGGCTTGCCACTCTCTAGGAGGAAGACAAGTTTCAACTTGAGAGTTCCTTTCAGACGCAGCACTGGATTTACATCGAACTCTGGCACCTTCCTAGTAAGATTACCTTTGCTCTCTTTAATCTTTATGTACCTGTCCTCTTTGCAGAAAAGAAAATCTGCTGGAAAACCCTGTTCGACTTCCTTGAAGCTTACTCCCTCAAGAATATAATTCTAGTAGGAGACTTCAATCTAATCCTTGACCCAAAGGAAAAAAGAGGAGGAATCAACAGCAGGGACCACTTCCTCCCCATCGTGGAAGACTTGATTCAACAATGGGATTTATTGGACTTTAAGCCAAAAATAGGGCTTTACACTTGGACAAATAACAGAGTTGGGGTGGAGCACATTTCAGCCCAGTTGGACAGATTCCTACTTCAGAGCACCTTCCTCTTCGAAAAGAAGATCATATCCACAAAAATTCTGCCAAAGTTGACTTCAAATCATAAACCCATTCTTCTTCTGCTGGAAGAAGAGGAAAATTTGGGGCCAATCCCCTTCCGGTTCAGCCCTCTCTGGGCAGACAGAGAAGGGTTTATGGACACAGTCAAGAAGGCCTGGTCCATCCATGTTCTTGGATCGCCCAACTATGTCTGGGAGCAAAAGCTAAAGGCCACCAAAATAGCCTTGAAAGAATGGATAAAAAAGCCCACGGACTCCCCCACTAGTCATAGAAAACAAAATATACAACAGTTGTATGATTTCCAAATGGGCCTGGAGCTGCAAGACATTACCTGCTCAGAAATTCAGATCGAGCAAGAACACCAAATCAACACTTTCCGATCATTTAGAGAGGAGGAAGAATCCTTGAGGCTCAAATCTCGCAATCTCTGGCTTGTGTCTGGAGACAAAAATTCAGCCTTCTTTCACAAGCAAATTCGAACTCGACTTTCTAGAAACCACATTGCTGAAATCACCTCACCGGATGGGGCTGTTCTCAAAGGCACAACTCTGATAAAAGAGGCTGCAACCTCTCACTTCCAGCAACTGTACAAAGAAGAAGGTGTGGATGATGATGAGGAAGCACAAGACTTCCTCAAGCACGTTCCAAGACTGGTTAACGAGGAGGATAACTCAATACTCCTAAAGCCCTTCACTGAAGACGAAATCAACAATGTCATATGGAAGATGGAACTAGACAAAGCTCCAAGACCTGATGGGTTCTCCATCCATTTTTATAGAATATGCTGGGACATCATCAAGGCTAATTTGCACAGAATAATCAAAGGCTTCCTCCAAAAATCCAAAGTGGGAGGAAGCACAAACTCCACTTTCCTAGCACTAATACCAAAAGAATCGAACTGTTGGGTCCCTATAATACTAGTGATTACCCCATTACTACTGTAGTTATACCCCTTATTTATATTGATGTACCCATGTAGTGCCCATATTGTTACTATTGTGCCACATAGAAGCCCACTATTGTTATTGTTGTGCCCTACAATATTATTGTTATGTAGGCTTTGATTGTATTGGGACCACTTAGACTCCTATATATAGAAAGGAGGTATTTTCATTTGTATCATCCAAGAATTGTTCATTTATGTAATGTAAAGGAGGTTGCCCCCTCGAAGAGGCTGAATTCTAAGGCGTTGATCTATCTTTTCTATCTTTTCTTGAGCTGGTTTCATAACATTTGGTATCAGAGCTTTGGATTCTAGGGTTTCGCTGCTCCAAACAGGTCATCGTGGAATTTTCGCTATAACTTTTTTTCTGTGACGTTTCAGAAGTTGCAAAAAAAACCCATTTGAGAAGACATCGCGCTGAACCTTGGGTCCGAATTTCAGAGCTTTTTGCATGATATTTTCGGAGATATGATCTGAGGAAGTTGGTCTTTTTGCAGACTCCTGAATTACATTCAAAACAGGTGACCTGGGGAAAATCGTCATAACTTTCTTTCTGAGCATCGGATTGAAATTTCGTAAGAAGGTACAGAAAGAGGACGGACTGTAGTTTCTTGTGGGTATTTTTCAGATCCAAAGGTCGAAACAGTGACTCGTGGCACGTCGTACAAGTTCGCTCTACTGAACCAGTCTAAAAGCAAGTCACTGTGGGAGATTTCACATAACTCTTCCTTGGAGAATCCAATTTGGCTCAGACTTGTGGCATTGGAAAGAGGACGCAGAAGGCTACTACAGGTAGCAATTTCAGAATTGGATGATCCGAAATTACAGAGATACATCAGATTCAATATCAGGCTTCTATAAAGTGAAAAAAGGTGTGTAGTTTTTTTTAATTTTTGTGTAAGCTTGGTTTAACGGAATTCAAAGGGCATAGTAAAGCATTATTATCGGTAACTGATGCCCCGAGGAAAGAAAATGCAAACACCTAGTAAGGAACCTGAAAGCTCTAGCATGACTCATGAAGAAGAGGAAGAAATGCTACATGATATATCAAAATTACAAGAACAAGTGCAACAAATGTCACGCTCACAAAAGCTAACAGAAGCTAAGATAAGTGGCGTGGAATCTAAGGTAAATGGCGTGGAATCTAAGATAAAGGGCATGGAAGCTAAGATGGAGGATTCGATGGCAAATTTGAAGATAGATTTGAATACAAACATGGAAGAATTGAAGAAGTTGCTACAAGAAAGGGTCACTAATGGTGAAAAGGTAGTAAAGGAAACTCATGATGAGAACAAAAGAAATGTTAATCATGATTCCATAGACTCTAATGTTGGATCGAAGACTCACCATGTTCCAAAAATCGATATGAGGAAGTTTGATGGCAAGGATCCCGCCACATGGATATTACAGATGGAGCAATTCTTCGATCTCAATAATGTGCAAAACACACAAAAGGTACGTATGGCAACTTTATATTTGGAACCAAATCAGTTTGTATGGTATCAATGGCTTTGTTCTCGTAAACAATTTATCACTTGGGCAATTTTTACGGAAGAATTGATAGCACATTATGAGGATACAAAAAGCAACACTTTTTTTAGCCAATTGATAAGTCTCAAACAAAAGGGTTCAATAATGGAGCACATTGAGGAGTTCCAAAAATTGAACATAAGGGTAAAAGATATTCCAGAGGAGCATAGGATTGATGTGTTCATAGGGTCTTTAAAGGATAATATCCAACATGATGTGCGCCTTTGGGAACCTGATTCATTAGAGAAGGCATTCAGGTTAGCAAGAAAAATGGAAAGCAAAATTATGGCAACTAGGAAGCATACCATTCACAACTATAAAGACGGAAGTGTTGTTGCCCATAGTCTTCCACAACCTACAAGGTTGACACCACAACAATTGGAAGAAAAAAGAGCAAAAGGGCTTTGTTACAATTGTGATAGCAAATACACAAAAGGTCATAAGTGTGCTGAGAAGAAATTATTCTACATAGATTGTGAAGAGGAAGAAGAAAAGGAGCAAGAAAGGTCAAAAGAAGAGGATATATTCCAGGAACAAAGCCTAGATGAAGAACAAATAAATCCGACCATATCTTGTAATGCATTGGCGGGAATTACCACTCCTCAAACCATCAAGATAGAAGGACAAATCAAGAAGAAAAAGGTAATAGTGTTGATTGATTCAGGAAGCACCCACAATTTTATTCATTGTAGGGTAGCAAAAGAATTGAATTGCTTCCTATATCCAGCACCAGAGTGTCAAGTGATGATTGCAAATGGAGGAACAATAAATTGTTCTGGAAAGTGCCATAATATCAAGCTATCCATGGGAGAATATGTATTGACTAGCCCAATGCTTTCCATTCCAATGGGAGGTGCTGATGTTGTACTAGGAGTCCAATGGCTACAATCCTTGGGTACAATAGCTTTTAATTTTCAAGAACTTTTCATGAAATTTTCTGTGGAAGGAAAGGAAGTTGAATTAAGGGGTATTGCAGGGAAACCAGGAAAGATAATCAGCTCTAATGGTATGACAAAGCTTCTAAAAAAGGAGCAAAGAGGTGTAATTGCACAATTATGTTCGCTAGATGTTTCCACATTGGAATCATCTATTTCTCCAGATCTCCAAAAAGTCCTGGACAATCATTCCAAGGTATTTGAGACTCCCAAAGGTCTCCCACCTATGCGTGATCATGATCATGCTATTCATCTGATTCCAGGAAGTGTTCCTCCAAACATCAGGCCGTACAGATATCCCTATGTCCAAAAAAGTGAAATTGAACGTATGGTTGCAGAAATGCTAGAGGCTGGTAT
The DNA here is from genome assembly GCA_031772625.1 of Pinus tabuliformis. Taxonomy (NCBI): domain Eukaryota; kingdom Viridiplantae; phylum Streptophyta; class Pinopsida; order Pinales; family Pinaceae; genus Pinus; species Pinus tabuliformis. The sequence continues at coordinate 610,955,254 of CM062804.1, forward strand.
AATTCAACCGAGTCAAAGTTCTTTCTCAGCTCCAGTAGTATTGGTGCACAAGAAGGATGGATCATGGCGCATGTGTCCAGATTATAGGGAGCTCAACAAGCTCACTATTAAAGATAAGTTCCCCATTCCTGTTATTGATGAATTACTGGATGAATTGCATGGATCAATTTACTTCACCAAGTTGGATCTTCGTTCGGGATATCATCAAATCAGAATGAAGATTGAAGACATTCCGAAAACAGCATTTAGAACTCATGAGGGTCATTATGAATTTTTGGTCATGCCTTTTGGCCTTACCAATGCACCTTCAACATTTCAAGGTTTGATGAATTCAATTTTCAAACCATTCCTTAGAAAATTTGTGTTAGTATTTTTTGATGATATACTAATCTACAGCAAGTCTTGGAAGGATCATGTTGAACATGTTGACAGGGTGCTACAACTATTGGAGGAGAAACAATTATATGCAAAAAGATCCAAATGTTTCTTTGGAGTCCAGGAGGTGGAATATTTGGGTCATATTGTATCTCATGAAGGAGTTAAGGTAGACCCTAGCAAAATTAAAGCCATTAAGGAATGGAAAATCCCCACATCCATAAAGCATCTGCGAGGATTTCTTGGGTTGACAGGGTATTATCGCAAGTTTGTTAAGAATTATGGGAGAATAGCAGCACCTCTAACAACATTATTGAAGAAAGATTCATTTTCATGGACTTCGGAAGCAACAAAGGCCTTTGAACATCTTAAAGAGGCAATGTGCCAAGCACCGGTCTTAGCTACACCGGACTTCACAAAAACCTTTATTGTGGAATGTGATGCTTCAGGAAATGGAATTGGTGCTGTTCTAATGCAAGATGAAAGACCCATTGCTTTTGAAAGTCGTCCAATCAAGGGAAAGTTTTTAAGCAAAGCTATTTATGAGAAGGAAATGTTGGCAATACTCCATGCACTTAAGAAATGGCGACCCTACCTAATGGGAAGACACTTCAAGGTAAAAACGGATCATGATAGCCTTAAATACTTTTTAGAACAAAGATTATCCTCTGAAGAGCAACAAAAGTGGGTCACAAAGATGTTGGGTTATGACTTTGAAATCATCTACAAAAAAGGGAAGCAAAATGTGGTGGCAGATGCACTCTCAAGAAAGGATGAGGATGTGGAAGCATTGTTGTGTGCCATTTCTATTATCCAACCAGATTGGATAAACGAAGCAAGGGAGGAATGGAAGAATGACGAAGAAGTGTGGGCACTTATTCGAAAGCTACAACAAGATTCCAGTACTTCTGATACATTTAGCTGGAAAAATGATTCGTTATGGTACAAAGATCGCTTATACCTCTGTAAGAATTCCCAGCTAAAACAAAAGATTCTTATGGAATTGCACACTTCTCCCTTAGGAGGGCACTCAGGATTTTTAAAAACTTACCACAGGGTTAAGAAGGAATTTTTTTGGGATGGCCTTAAATCAGATATTCAAAAGTTTGTGGCGGAATGTTTGGTTTGCCAACAAAATAAAGTTGAAACAATTAAGACACCGGGTCTATTACAACCTTTATCCATTCCAAGCCAACGTTGGGAGGAGGTTTCAATGGATTTTATCACAGGTTTACCCAAGTCTGAGGGAAAGAGTGTCATCATGGTGGTAGTTGACAGACTTACCAAGTATGCACACTTTTGTGCATTATCACATCCATTTAAAGCCAGTACAGTTTCTACTGCATTTATGGAAACAGTTCAAAAGCTACATGGAAACCCAAAGATTATTGTAAGTGACAGAGATCCCATTTTCACTGGAAATTTTTGGACAGAATTATTTTCTTGTCTTGGTACTCAGTTAGCTCATAGCTCATCTTATCATCCTCAATCTGATGGGCAAACTGAGATAGTAAACAAATGTTTGGAAGGATATCTTCGTTGCTTTGTATCTGATAAACAGACACAATGGGTCAAATGGTTGCCTCTGGCTGAATGGTGGTATAACACTTCCTTCCATACAGCAACAAAAATGACCCCATTTATGGCACTTTATGGGTATCAACCACCATCCATCACATCATATTTAAGAGAAAATTCTAAGGTTCAGGCAGTGGAACATCACATCGAACATCAACAACAAGTCCTCCAACTCTTAAAGGATAACCTCGTGTTGGCACAGAATAGAATGAAACAACAGGCAGATCAACATCGCAGTGAAAGAAGTTTTGATGTAGGTGATTGGGTATTCCTACGGCTACAACCATATAAGCAAATGTCCCTCAAGCAAGCTAAGAAGGATAATAAATTATCACCAAAGTATTATGGTCCGTACAAGGTGTTGCAAAAGATTGGTACTATGGCATACAAATTGGAGCTTCCTGCAGCTTCTCGATTGCACCCAGTTTTCCATGTTTCATGTTTAAAGAAGGTTATAGGCGACAAGCTCCCAGTTCAAACAATATTGCCAGAACTTGACGAGGAAGGAAAAATTATATTGGAACCGGAAGCAGTCACAGAAACAAGAACTCGACAGCTACGAAATCGATCAATTTCAGAGTATCTTATCAAGTGGAAGAACTTATCCGCTGAAGATTCCACATGGGAGGATGAGAATTTTATGCAGAAGTATCCAGAACTACTCAAGCGTTGAGGACAACACTTTTTTGAAGGAGAGGGGCATGTTGGGTCCCTATAATACTAGTGATTACCCCATTACTATTGTAGTTATACCCCTTATTTATATTGTTGTACCCATGTAGTGCCCATATTGTTACTATTGTGCCCATAGAATCCCTCTATTGTTATTGTTGTGCTTTACAATATTATTGTTAGGTAGGCTTTGATTGTATTGTGACCACTTAGACTCCTATATATAGAAAGGAGGTTTTTCATTTGTATCATCCAAGAATTGTTCATTTATGTAATGTAAAGGAGGTTGCCCCCTCGAAGAGGCTGAATTCTAAGGCGTTGATCTATCTTTTCTATCTTTTCTTGAGCTGGTTTCATAACACGAACCCAGTGGCATTCGACCGCTTCAGGCCAATATCGCTATGCAATGCGTCCTACAAAATATTCACCAAGTTGCTTGCAAATAGAATAAAGTCGCTACTGGAAAAACTCATCTCTCCCAACCAAGGTGGGTTTGTCAAAGGTAGGCATATACTGGGCAATGTGATATTGGTGCAGGAAATCATCCATTCCAGCCATCAACGTAAAGAGAAAGGTATGCTCATTAAGCTGGACATGGCGAACGCCTTTGACCGAGTAAGGCACTCTTTCCTCCTCCAAGTTCTTTCTGCATTTGGTTTCAGTTCTGATTTTATAAAATTGACTAAAGCATGTATTGGAGAACCTTGGATAGCCCCTCTAGTAAATGGCAGGCCGACAAAATACTTCAAAGCCACGAGGGGCATTAGGCAAGGTTGCCCTTTGTCCCCCTTCCTGTACATTCTGATGGCAGATTCCCTGAGCCGAAAGCTTACAACAGAGAAGATCAATGGGACTCTTCCAGGCATCAGGGCGATAAATGGAACAACACCAATCAACCATGCCTTGTTCGCCGATGACTCAATCCTTATGGGAGGAGCCTCCATTAAAATTGCAAGGGCCTTCAATGAAGTAATCCAAAGCTTCTGCAGAGTCTCCAGAGCTATGGTCAACAAGAGGAAAAGTGCAGTGTATGGCTGGGCGGTAGATCAACAAACTATTCTCAGGATTTCCCAAGCCCTGGGCTTCACCGGCTACGTCTCTTGGGACAATTTCAAGTACCTAGGCCTGCCTCTAACATTGGGAACTAGTAAGGCCCCTCATTGGATGGAAATTATCAGCAAAATCAAGGCAAAAATGACTGCATGGGGAGGGCAGTGGCTTACCACAGCCGGGAAGCTCATTCTTTTTAAATCAGTTCTCTCCTCCCTTCCTATCTATCAGGTTGCATTTCTTTTAGCTCCAAAAATGATCACCGAACAACTATCTAAGCTTATTCAAAATTTCCTATGGCAAGGAGGAAAGGGGAACCAAAAAAAATTTCATCTTGTAAGCTGGGACATAGTGAAAAGGCCAATAACTGAAGGCGGACTACAGGTAAGAGATCCAGGGTTGGCCAATCTGGCTTTGGGAGGTAAGATTCTCTGGAAAATCTTCTCAAATCAAAGACACCCTGTAAGTCAAGTTCTTATTAAAAAGTATCTGCACAGACTCTCAATAAATAATATGGAAGAAGGAGCTTCCTTCAAAGGAACCACGCTATGGAAACTTTGCAGCCGTGGTTGGGAGTTCTTTAAAGACCATCTCTATAGAATTCCAGGAAACGGAAAAAAGAATTGGGTTGTGGGAAGACAAGATCATGGGCCTCCAACCCTTAAAACTGGCCCCTGAAATTGCAGATTTACGTAATTGGCTCATCCAGAAAGGTATTCACAAGCTTGCTGATATATGCTCTTGGGACTCCAGAGGGAATTGGAGCAATTGGGCTCTCCATCGCCCTCCTGACTGGATGCTCCCTCAACTTCATCTCTTTCTAGCTAAGCTCTCTGGTCTGGCTCCTATGCATCTCCATTCGAGGGACAAGTGGGGCTGGGGGAAGACCGAAGCTTACTCAGCAAGGCAGGGATTTGCAGCTCTTCAAGAACAACAACCTCAGATCCACTCTACAAAGCTTTGGCAGCATGTTTGGGACCCCTTTGGTCTCCCAAAAATCAACTTCTTCAGCTGGATTCTCATGCACAGAAGGGTCCTCACTGGAGATAATTTAGTGAAATGAGGAATAATCAGCCCCCATAGATGCCCTCTCTGCTGCATGGCTCAAGAAACAATTGAACATTTGTTCATCGACTGCCCCTTCACTCAAGAAGTCTAGTTGCAAGCAATGTTGGGGCTCAACACCCAAATTCCAGCATAGCTTTCAATAGTTAGTCTCTTCGTCTCATGGGAAGAGCGTTATCCTCACATTCTGAAGAGCAAATCAACATGGGCTAAAATCTGGAATGCAATTCCAAAATACATCTGCTGGGGAATTTGGTTAGCTAGGAATGAAGCCATCTTCAACAAAAAACTTCAACCCACCAATATAGTGACTGCCAAAGCCAAAGCTCTGCTGTTGGAAACATATGAAAACAAACCTCAAAAGTCAGACAATTCTCTCCTCCCCGAAGAGCTCAGTTGGCTAGGTGAGTCCCTGAGGCGGGCCAACAATAAAAAGAACCCCTCCCGGCCTTGCCTCAACCCAGACTGGCGGCTTCAGATCACTGAGTCAGACTTTCAAAAGTGGTGGAAAAAACAGGGCAAAGTTTCAATATTCTTCGACGGAGCCTCCAAAGGAAACCCGGGGATATCAGGGGTAGGAGGAGCAATCTACTCCTCAGACGAGCACAAAAAGGACAACTTCAGTTGGGGCCTAGGACAGAGCACTAACAACCAGGCTGAGATTCTAGGACTGCTCAAAGCATGTCAGCTAGCTCAGGGGAACAGAGGGGAAAATCTTCAAGTCTTTGGGGACTCAGAAATCTTGATAAAAATACTAAACATTGGTGATCAACTTAATAGCTCAGCGCTCAACAGGACCCTTGAAAGAGTAAGAAATCTGATGCAGAACTTCACTACCTGCTCATTCTACCATATCCTCCGAACTTTGAATAAGGAAGCAGACATAATGGCAAATAAGGGATGTCTATTAGCTCAAGGTCTTCTATCAAAGAACGATGAAGCAACAGAAACGCATCCAATTCCTTAAAAGAGATGGCCAGCAGAGCAAGGTCTGGGCAGTCAATGCTACGCTCTCCCTATGCAATGTCTTTGTCTCCATGAAAGACCAAAGCTTGGCGTAGGCAGCATACATCCAAACCTCCGAACGCTGAAGATCGATGCTGTCAAACGTTGTTTAAAAGACGATGTTCGCAGTCGAAGCAAGATATGGATTCATCGCAGCTCCAGCAGTATAATACGAACCTCGCAAAGGACCACAACTAACACGATCATCACTTAAGCAGTTAACTCAAACAGTGAGATAATGAAACGGCTTAACAATGTTTTCATAAACAGAGGCTACAGGTTGTCGAGCTGCTGGAAACGATTTTGGGCAAAGCCAGGTTCGCCTTATCCAACTAGAGAAAAGCGGAAAGGATCCTTAGATGCCTCCCTTGATTTTAGATTCTAAGCGCTAATCAAGGATCTCTTAGCAATCCCAAAAGAATCAAATGTATCAGCGAAAGTCTATTAGATAAAGCCAGATTTTGAAGATTCTGAATCGCCAGAAATCATACAGCAAAATGTAATAGGGGTTGTTTGGCCCAGGGCCAACCTCACTTCTTAATAAAATTCAACTGATAAAAAATAAAAATTATTCCCTTCAACCAATATAATAAATCAAACAAGCAATTGCCTTTAACATAAAGCCCGACGCTCATCTAAAATCTAAACCTAACTTAAATGAAAAAAATAAATTAGAAAAAAAACAATCATAATATTTTCTTACGTTATCATAAATATCGGCATTATATTCAACCAGCCTTATGATAAAAAAAATAATTTTACCAAATTACTCCCGTTTTAATAGATTGTAAACGTATATGAAAATAATTAATATATTTCCCAAAAAGACGTTAAGAAATAAAAGTTTTCTTTGGCACTGCATTGTCCATTTTTCAAAACGACTCGTTTTTCATTAAACAGGGTATGTTTTAATCATTAATTAATTAAAGGTTTATCATATCTTGGAATTATTGATGACGAAGAATTATACTAACATTCAAAATAATAAATAATAAAAATCATGGTTAACGTAATGAGAACATCAAATTGCGTATTACGAAAATGTGCTTTCTCTTTTCGTCATATTTTTTATAATAATTTTAATAAAAAATATTATTTATTATTTTTAAAATTAATAGATTATATTTATTATTGAATTGAGGTTTCTGTGATCTATAATATTTTAAGAAAAGTTTCAGCATAAATTATATGTAGAAAATTTTTGTCGACGTGTTTTGAATTAACTAGTGTGCTTTATCGTCAGGACAAATTGAAGAGTCAAATCATAGCTGCGAGTTAAATAGGGAGAACAGATCTTCAAAACAACTAGATGTGACCATTAACAACTATATGAAAAAAAACAAAAAAACAATGGCTAAATTATATAATAATATTCTAATATTAATTATGGATAATAATATAATATATAGTCAAAGTAACTCATTATATTCTTAATAAATAATTTAATAATTCATATGATATATTAACTAATGGAATCTTGTACTATTTCATTTATTTTTTTAATTCAATAATTTATAAGAACAACGGCTAAATTATATAATAATATTAAAACAAATTAACAGAAAACAAAAGCAATTTTTTGCACTAGACTGGCTCCCACAGCTCTCTTTATTATCAATCAAAGAACTATGTAATATCTCTTTTAATCCGACTTATATTCAATCCATCCATTTATTTATTACGAATGAAACGACAAGCAATTAGGAAAAACGGGGAAGGGGACACGATGGGAAAGAAAGAAGGTGAAGCTTTAGTTTTTCCATGACATCTTTCCAACTTTTTCTTTAGTAAGGGAGATCTTAGACAATTTTATATTGAAGTCTTTATTTTGAGTTACAACTATAATTAATAACTCAAAAAAAGTAAGGCACATTATATTAAGTTATCAAAGTATTATAGTAAACTCGAAAAGAGGAGAGTAAACCATTCAAAGAAGACCACATGGTTCTAGCAATAATAGAGCACACAATAGTGGACCAAATAATAGTGAAGATCTCATTAGATAAGGGAAGTGTTCATTCAGGAAGGGTACCGTAATAGTTTACTCATACTTGTCTCATGTGCTAGTATTTAGTCACATAGTTTGTTTGTTATTTTATTGATTATTGTTAAGTAGAGAATGTTTGTATGTGGTAGTATTTTTGAGTTATTTTAGGTGGTTGTTAGATGAGAGTGATCTTAGCTCTTAGTTTAGTGTAGGAGTTGTTTAATGAGGTGGGGGAATTATTTGAACGGCCAAAAGTGGCCGCAATTCAGACAAAAAACATTTAAAAAATCTTGTAGACACAGTGTTTGAATCGTGTTTTTGATGGTGGAAATGGATTCAGCACCATAAAAAATGTCTAGGACACCTAAAAATTTGAAGTTTAACAACTATAACTTGGATTTACAAAAATCCTTGTTGGATTTTCTCTAAATATGGCCGGAATTTCCATAACTTTCCGGGCAATTCCTCCGGCTAGTTAGACTACAGCGTTTAGTGTATGGTCGAGATATTCTTTCAACTAATTTATGATTGTGATAAGTTAGTGTGTCTATTTTTAAACAAGTATTCATGTATTTATATGTGCATGACTATATTATTGAACAAAATAGTCAACACACTTTATTGTGGAAACTGTCAACTTATTTTCTAATATGTCATCAAAGTTAATGAGGATCTTGAGGTGAGAAGCTTGTCTAATTAGTTCTCCAAGAACTCCTCCAAGGCCAAAGAATGAGAGGAATCTAAGATTTGATTATTGTTGTCATACAAAATTAGTGTATGAGAGTGTTTCATTTCTCTATTTGATGTTTCTAGAGAGGATTTTTTTGTAGGTGTATAGATGAATGTAGATAGAAAGATTCGTGGTCCTGTAATGTTGATGTAGAGTGGTGCTACCAATGGTTGTTGAGTGTTGAGTGGGCCATATATTAAGCTTATGCAATGTTTTGTGGAGGGAAGGCATCTAGTTAGAGGGATGATGGCTAAATGAAGGAGGAGGTCTATAGTTGTAATCGTGGTGCAAGTAAACTACAAAGATGCAATGGTAGATTCTATGGAAGAGGGATACTAGCAAGAAGATTTGTAAGATTGCTAGTAGGTTTATCATTGCACATAATGCTTAGTCCAAGAGCTAAGGGAAAAAATTATGGTGATCAATTACTATGGGCCTTGTGTTGATAGGAGACCTTTTACAGAAGAATGTAACGAATAAAATATATAAATAATATAAAGATAAATAATAAAGATAAATCATAAATAATAATTAGTTAAGATAGTAATTAGGCTGAAGAGGCATGTCTAATAAGACATGACTCTTCATGAAGAGACACTTGCTTAGTATATAAGCAAGCCTCTGGTTCTCATTGTAATTAATATCATTCATTCTTATTCATTTTATTTAATATAATATTTATATCCTAAATGGATATCTTGACATTCCAAGTCTTTTGTAGTAATTAATCTGTAGAAGGAACTTTGTTCGCTTCATGTGGTTTCAGAGCAGTTCGGTCCTCTAGGTTGTTTAACCGGTGCACAAAGCTCGTTCTCCGATCAAAGTCTTTGGCTATTGACTCTTCGTTAAATTTATTGTTGTTGCAGTTCAAGCTTTTCGCTAAATATTTTGGAGTTTCTCCTTTTTTCTAGGCCTTTGGCCATAAAAAGAAAAAATAACCAAAAAAAAATATAAGTAAATAAAATAAAAGAAGAAGAAGAAGAAAAAAATTAAAAGAAAAAACTTAAAACTTTTTACATGGAGAAGCCCGTAGTTTTAAAAATAGCCCATGGTATTTTAAAAGTTAAAGAAAAAATAGGGATACAAAAGCCTCTTACGTGAAAGGTAAATATTACTTTTTACAGGAGGTTTTAAAAACAACCCATGGTAATAGCCCATGGTATATTAAAAGTTAAAGAAAAAACAGGGATACAAAAGCTCTTACGTGAAAGGTAAATATTACTTTTTACAGGAGGTTTTAAAAACAACCCATGGTAATAGGCCATGGTATTTTAAAAGTAAAAGATATTTTGATAACATTGGAGAAAAAAGGTGTGATCTAAATAATTTTAATCATTCAAATCTAAAGATTGTGACCTACCAAGAGTCACGTCTCATCCAAATTCTCTGAGAAAAAAAAAATATTATAATTATAAAAAAGGGTACTATATAAGCCTTATATAGTTACTTATAAAAGGAAAAGTGGGTCTCAAAAAAGTATATATAAATTTTATATAATTATAATTTTATAATATATATAAATTAAGATTATATAAAATATATAATTTATTTTTATATATAAAAAAAGTTTTTATTACATAAAATTTTTTATTAAAAGAGTGAAAAAAGAAGAAGAAAAAGAAGTGAATATTTGAAATATATATTATTAGATTTTTATAAAAGAAAAGTCTAATATATTTTATAGATTAAGAGAATAGATAAAATTTAAAAAAGAAAAAGAAAAAAAAAGAGTGATTTAAAAAGGTATTTAATATTTAAAGAGTAAAATGGAGACTAGTAATGAAAGGTTTCCTAAAACCTTTAGTAAAAGTGTTGATACATTATTTAAAATCAAAGGATCGCTCGCAGGAAGAGATATCATAATCAGGATCAGTCCTGCTGAAAAAAGTAATTATGTTAGTCCTAAATGTGCTAACCAATTGGTGATTCCTGAATCAAATATAGTTGAAAAGAATACTCTTGGCGAATATGATAAACAATATGACATAAGCAATCTACACCTAAATATTTGAGATTACACTTTTACCTCACAATTCAATGTGAAAAACTTATATTCTAATGATAGTGACATTATTTTGGGATCACCATGGATGGAAACTCTAGGTTCCTTTATTCTAAATACAAAAAAAAAGTTTTTGACATTTTCTTACAAGAAGAAGAAAATAACGCTCCAAGATTTTACACTGGAACCAAACTTAGTAACACCAGAAGATATCTCAGATATTTCAAAAGTAATTTCTCAAGAAGGTAAGAAAGTATTACAAAATATGCAAAATGAAATTAATAAAATCATTGTTGACAAAAATGAAGAAGTTTCTCGACTTAAAAACCATAGTGAAAAATTGCTGACGCAAATTAAGAAACTTAAGAAGGATAAGAAGTCATTAGAAAGCCAGGTACAACAACTTATCAAGAAGGAAGCATCAAATGTAGGAATTCAAGTTGATGACAAAACAACAAATATCGATTCAGTGAATGTCACAACTGAGGAAGAAGACAAGCAAGTTGAAGAAAACATGTGCTTGGATGTCGCAGTTCAAACAATGAACATCCCCAATGAATGTTTCATAACCAACTCAACAACATCTTCACCAGAAGAAAATATAAAAATTGGCACATGCCCAGTAAGGAAAAATAAAACAAAAAAGGCTCCATATTGGCATCTGAATCATGAGAACAGATGAATCAACCATGCTACATATTTGAACCAGTCAGAACCAAAACAACAAACTAATTTTCCAGAAAAGAGTAATGTAACCTCAACCCAGTGCTACGAGGACAAGTCGTTACAAAATTCCAGTGATCAGAATGCTATATAGAAGATTAATCTCAGATGGTCTGATCCCTTCTCGGTGCGACAATTTTGTTTGTCACTTAGAAGATCATATCAGCTTGTATCAACGAAGATGATTGTTCCAAGACAGAAAGACTTTCGAAGCCGAAAAAGAGATCAAGCCTTTTTCATCGACAAGCTTTGAGGACAAAGCTCTTTGAGGAAGGAGGCAATGTAATGAATAAAATACATATAAATAATATAAATATAAATAATAAAGATAAATCATAAATAATAATTAGTTAAGCTAGTAATTAGACTGAAGAGGCATGTCTAATAAGACATGACTCTTCATTAAAAGACACTTGCTTAGTATATAAGCAAGCCTCTCGTTCCCATTGTAATTAATATCATTCATTCTTATTCATTTTATTTAATATAATATTTATATCCTAAATGGATATCTTGACATTCCAAGTCTTTTGGAGTAATTAATCTGTAGAAGGAACTTTGTTCGCTTCAAAGAACCTTTTCTCATTGGATTATTTAAAGCATGAAAGGGATGTCTTACAAGGATGTGTTTACTTTAATTTAAGAAAATAAAAGGTGTGGGGGGAAGTTGCAAGGCAAGATAAACTAGCAAATTTCTTCGGGTATAAGAAAGAATAAGTAGGGCTAGTGGATGTGGAACTCAAAAATCTTGTGCCCACCTAGGGAAAGAATATAGTAGGGTAGGCATATGTCTAAAAAACAATTGATATATTCCTAATATTTGATAATTTAATAGTGGAGGTGGATATGGTTATATATTGAGTAGAGGTGGAGGTAATTTTAGCCATCTTCCCATCTTATTACAAATAGACAAACAAGATTCAAAGCTAGTTAATCCCTTTAAATTTAATCATACACGGTCAGTAGATAAGGAGTGTTTGAAGTTAGTTAAAGATGAATGGATGGGGTATGATACAAATTCAAAGGACTCAACAAGGTATTAGTTCGCAACAACCCTAAAGAAATAAAGGTAGAAATATCAACATGGGGTTGTAATAAATAAAAAATACGGACAGAGAGTTAAAAGAGGTGGAGTTGAAAATAGCATAATTATTTTAGCAAGACCCAAAATAGGTTTTCAATGAAGAAGATAAATTGAAGCTAAAGAGTTTAGAAAATACAAAGAAAATCATCAGATCATAGAGAAGAATAATGGAGGATGAAGAGTGGGGCTATATGGTTGGAAATGGGGGGTGAAAACAGTAAATTTTTTCACAATTTTGAAATCCATAGAAAGAGAATTCATACAAGAGTGATGAATTTTCATCCTCAATTAAATCATAGAACCAAAATCTACAAGTATTCAACAACAAGGATTGTTGAATGCACAAAATATACGTTTGGAAGTTGAATTTTTGGTGTCATGGAATGTGTATGTGTGAAGCCTTCTACTTTTTGGATTAATCTTGACTAGGTCATAGAGTGGTTAAGATAAAATTGAGTTAGTCATTAATTTGTTTACTAATGGTGTTTTACAAGCCTATAGTATTGGATAACCTATGGTATTTGATATGATGAAACTTATTTAAAAGATTCAAGAACTTCATTGTAAGGTGCCTTAATTGGTTTGTATTTGCTTAGCTTGGCCAATTTGGCCAAGGATGATAGATATCCATTATGTGTTGGTTTTGTTCGTTAAAGGTTGCTAGGGTAAATCTCTAATGCTTCTATTGTGCATGCATTTTGCGTTGTTTTGATATGTCTCTTTTTAGTTTTTAACATGTGACATCAAAGCTAGGTTGGTTTTGACTCTATAGCAAGAGTGGTCTTAGTGTTTCCTTACTAGATAAATCCTCGATTATTTAGCTTACATGACGAAGTCGCAGAGGTAAGTTGTTTGGATGCTTGGATCATCAAAGAAAATCTTGAATTTATTCATGGATTTGTGGATCAAATTTTCATTTCTATTGATATCAAGTATAGATATGATTGATGGATATGTTAGATTTGGGAAAGACTCTTTATTAATGTTGCAAGATTCCAATCATGAAAATTGGTCTCAGTTGTGATAGGATATGATAGTGTGCCCGTAGGGTTGTAGAAGTGAATCATTGTGAATGTGTTATTTGGAAAGGATGGGTTTCAAACAATATTGAGGACAAGTCCTTTGGGGTCAAAAAATAAAACGAGGTCAATTGAGGAATTATAAGAAGGGCTACAAAGAATGGAGAAATAGTGCCATTGGATGCGTACACTAAGAAATATTCTTAGTTGAGCATCAGTTGAATGATGGATACAAAAATGTCAAATTTGAATGAGCCATTGGAAGCTAGATACAACAAGTTATGTTTTCCATCTAATTTTCTTAGTAGGAAGGCCACACCCTTCTAAATGCTTTCAAATTTGTCCATGGTATTCTTCCTTACTAGTGGGGTTTAAGGTTAGTTGGTTTTCAAGATTATTTCCTGAAGGGTCTATTGGTTTTCAAGATTATTTCCCGAAGGGTCTATTAGTTTTCAAGTTGATTTCCGAAAGTATTCCCCCTAGTGGGGCAGAGAAAATGGATGAAATATACAATGATATTACTAGATGGGATAAGTGGATCAGTTATGTCATGTGAAACAATAATGAAATATGTCCCTGAAGACCTTCTTTAGACAACTTATCTGCATCCTTGTTGTCTTCTTTGTATACATGTTTGATGGAGTAGGATGTGAGGGAGGTCAGCGTATGTTTAATCTTGTTGATCCATCCAGCTAATAGAGGTGGTTCAAAAGCAGAATGTCCCGATATTCCTTCTATGAGAGATCTGGAGTCTCCATAAATGTTGATGATATTCAATTGTTTCTCTTTTGCAAACCAGAGCAACCCCCAAAGTGCCATGATTTCTACTCTGGTGTTGGTGCCAGGGCCAACATTCCAATGTAGGTTGTATTGTGTATTGATGTCTAATTTGAGAACCGCTCCACATCCACATGATCCCATTTTTGCTGCTCTGTCGAACCATCCTGCAAGTAGTATAGTTGTTGGAGGGGACCTTATCTTCGCAATGACCCTGTTAGCTTTTGTGTCCTGTGGAATGGCGCTCACCATGAAATTTCTTTGAAACAATTCTGTTGTTGTCAATGGGATTCCCCTTAAATATGTGATAATTCCTTGAATTCCAAATCTCCCAGATGATGTAAATGGGCATTACTTTATTCTGAGTAGTGTAATCAGACCAGTGGAACATGATGTGTTCTAATTTTGTAGCCATATTAAGTGAAATGTTCATGAAATGTGCAATATTTCTCCAAACCTGTGAAGTTGAAGGACAAGAGAAGAAAATGTGTTCTACCGATTCTATGGAGTTTCTACAAAGGGTGTAGAATCTAGGACCATGTAAATCTCTTTTAAGTAAATTGTCCCAAGTCAGAACTTTATTTTTCCATACAAGCCAGGCAAATAATGTTAATTTAAGTGGGATCTTCAGCTTCCATACCTTGAAGAACCAAGATTCTGTTGAAGATTATATCTCTGTGTGATATAATATCTAAATGCTTCAGCAACCATTGGCGCACAATTGTGCATTTTCCCACTCCAAGAGATATTGTCACTGAGGGTGTTGTGAATTAGACCAGTTTGGCTGAGGGAAGTGGTAAATTCTCGCGATTCAATTGCACATTGTCTAGACAATCCCATTTCTGTAGCTTCTTTCCATATAGGACAACGATTCTGAAAACTTATTATTGTTTGGCCCATGAAAAAATATCCCTTTTTGTTGATGATGTCTAAGGAGTGTCCATGTAAGTTTTGCTCTTTGTTCATTCCTTTGATGTTGTCTGAGTCAAGCAGTATTTTCCAACCATTTCCAAACTGCCACTCCATCTTCATGCGCCACCAGGGGAGAATCTTCATATGGCTCCTCCAGATTATGGACCCATTGTTTCTGAAAGAAATATTATTCCTAAATAATCCTTCCATATATGTTTGTCTTAAGTGTTTTGAGTGTATGATGTCTTTCCATATTCCATTTCCATTCACAACTCTCCAAAATGATTTTATGAGCAGAGCATGTCCAATGGTAATATTGTCCAGGAATCCCCATCCACCAACATCCTTTGGAATATTTAAATCGTTCCATTTACAAAGATGCATCTTTGTAGGAGTCCCAACGCCGCTCCAGAGAAAGTTGGTCACAACAGATGAAATTTTGTTGACAATGGTTCTTGGGATCATGAAGAGATGTGCCCAGAAAACATAGATCTACTGAAGTGCCGCTTGTACCAGAATGTATCTACCTCCTAGAAAAAGGTATTTGTGAGTCTAATTGGTGAAATTTTGTTGACAATGATTCTTGGGATCATGAAGAGATGTACCCAGAAAACATAGATCTACTGAAGTACCACTTGTACCAAAATGTATCTACCTCCCAAAAAAAGGTATTTGTGAGTCTAGTTGGAGAATTTCGTTTTATATTCATCTACCAACCAAAATCAGTCCACAAAACTATAGTTGTTGAATTTTAATTACAATATAACCTATCATAAACCAATATAATAATAATGCTTACTCTATCCAAAAAAACCGTAACAATGCTCACAAATATTTTACATTACATTGGTGACCTCTTTTAAACTATCCATAGTTACTTTCTAGTGAGAGTCTATACAAAACCATTGACATTTACGTCACAATAATTAAAAAATAAAAATAAATTTAAATTCGATAATGTTACTCGTTTTTATATATAGATGGAAAATAAAGTAGGGCCTGGAGTATGCCCTAAAACTGCTTCTGCTTGGCTAAGAGCTCGTCTTCCTCGGACGTAAGGAAACAGGTTAACGGCCCAAGACCCAGAGGCATCTGGCAGGAGTGAAAGCCTGCTCCCTTACGGACCACCAGCGGGTTATTTCAGGTGGCGTGGTTTTCCTTGATAACAGTGATGTGTCAACTGACATTCGCGGATAGCAGCCAGAGATGGCTGTCCTCACTGTTGGTTTGACAAACTGAGTTTGATAGGTTTTTCCTCCTCTTGAAAAAAAAGAAAAGATGAAAAATAAAGTATTTATTTTATTTAAAATAATGGGTACATAATTGGTTTTGGTATAGTTGGATCCTATAATGATCCCATGACAAAAGCTAAAGTGAGATGGATTTCAAGGCTCGCTTTATCCTACATTTAATGCGCATGTCCTATCAGCTAAAATATTATTTAAATAAATGTCACTAACAATTATTTAACTAAATCTGTCCATTCTTATAAAATTATGCCGCCCTTTACGATATATGGAGTAAGTATTTTCTGTTTAATATTTAAAAAAGCAAAGGAGAGTGCGATAAAATAGCCTCGTTCCTTTTCGATAGAGTGCAAGTTGACTTAATATTATCCTGCAAAGGAATCAATTTTTTTTAATATCAAGTTGACTACTTGCGTGTGTTTCTTAAATCTGGGTGGGTATGTCGTTGACTGGTTGTACACGGAATAAAATTGTTTAATATCCTTCACGCGCACATTTCACAGAAAAGTTGATTCTCTGAATGGAGAATTACATTAAAAAAAAGGCTTCACGCCTTTACCAGCCAATATTCCTAGTAATCTTAATGACTTAGATACCTTTAGATTACTCAAAACATAAATTAAACGTACAAAACTCACATTATATAACCCAACAAAAAAGAATTAACTGGTATTCTTATTGATAGAATTTCTTGCGTTCGAATACTGGTAATGGAGCTGGAGAAAGTGCTTCGTATGAATGGTGGTCAAGGAGAATCCAGCTACGCACGAAATTCATGTTTTCAGGTGACTACCTGTATACATCCATTGCAGGTTGAATAGAGTGAAATTCATATTTTTTCATGTGAAAGTTAAAACTATATTTAATATCTTATGGCGATCCAACGCGTGCCTTTATGCAGGAGATTTCACTTGGTTTCTTGCACCCTTTCCTAGAAGAATGTATCCACGAGATGAAATTAATGACTCCGTGTGAAAGATTTTGCATAGCAGATCTTGGGTGCTCTGGGGGGCCAAACACATTTGTCGTAGCAGAAGCAATATCCGTGGGCGTGCAGAGGAAGTATGCGCAAGCCTTGCCGGAACTTCCAATACCTGAGCTGCAAGTCTTCTTCGCAGACCTTCCGTGCAACGATTTTAATCTACTCTTTAGCAGTATGCCACCTGCTGTAATGTCGAGTAATATGAAGCAGGAGGAGGGAGAGAAGTTCGACATGATTAATGGACACAATGATTCGCTTTTGGATGATCATGGAAAGATCATATCAACGGCACACCAGGAGGGTCGGCGTTACTTTGCAGCAGGGGTAGCTGGTTCCTTTCACACTCGTCTCTTTCCCAGAAATTCTCTGCACTTCGTCTATTCCTCTTACAGTTTACATTGGCTCTCACAAGTACGTACGTTAAATCAAATATACTCGAATGTTTAGATCATGGTTATCCAGTTTGAATTGGAATTCGCATATAGTAATAAAATTGGATTCCAAATTTGTTAGTATATTAAAAAAATTATTTATATATTTTAAATAATTAAAATTTATTATTAATTTTAGTTTTTGGAATTTTGATGTTTGGAATCGATTTGTAGTAGTCTCATTTTTATTTTGTTTGAATAAAGATGTTTGTTGATTTGATTTGGTTTGGTTTGGTTTGGTTTGCCTGCTGATTGATTTCTCCGCTGATTGGTCTTTCTTATCTTGTACTTTAAGCTCTTGCTGAATAGGGGTACCTATTGCTTTGGTTTGCCTGATAATTGGTCCTTGAAGAATATAAACAAGAATCCATAAATTTTTTTATGGTGTAGGCAAAGAGAAACCTTACTAAATTAGTGTTAATCTCCCTATCCTCAACTTTGATGTATCTAGTCCATGTAATCCTTCTTATTATAAAATTATTGGATTATTATAAAATTATTTGATTTTTTTATAGGTTAAATCTGAAGAAAGAATTTGATAATTATGATTTAGATATAAATTGTAAATTTTAAAATAATTTAGAAATTTGACAACATGATTAAGAAGAACAAAGTTAAACAATTGAATTTATTTATATTTCTTATATTTTTAAAATACAATCAAAATTGTATATTTCACTTTACTTTTTCCTATTAAATTTCCAAAATATTCTAATAATAAAAACAAAATTTGACTCAACAACTTTATAAATTTTAAAACCCACAAAATATGCCAACAATGTTGAAAATTTATTTCTATCTAAATCAAAGTACTTAGAACATGAGCAGGTACCCATTGAAATCAAAGATAAAAGCTCAAGATCATGGAATGGCAAACGAGTGTTCATATCGAATGATGGTCCGATGGAGGTGGCAGAGGCATATCTTGCTCAATTTCAGAAAGATTTCAGCTCTTTTCTTACAGCCCGTGCTCAAGAAATTGTTAAAGGAGGTTGCATGTTTATATACTTATCAGGTCGTGATACTGCTGATCCAAGACACCAGGGTGCCAGTGGTGTCATAGGTGACATTCTGGAAGCTGCCTTCAATGACATATTATCACAGGTATTTTATTCATTTCTAAATTATTATAGTTTCTTATTAAGCATAGGTATATGTATCTTTATTAATCTCAGTTTTTTAATGGCTTATTAACCTAGAATGGATCTAATCAATATCCACAAAAATTATAAAGAACCAGATGTAAATCTATGAACTAAGCTGAGTATGACATAATGGCCAACTTGTTTTTTTGGTTTTGGCGAACCTGCAGGGATTGATAGAGGCGGAGAAGCTACACTCATTTAATCTACCATTTTTTGCTCCTTGCGCTGAGGAATTGACAGCTGAATTTGAGAAAGAGGGTTCGTTCATAGTAAAAAGAATATTGTTCTTGAGTGGGGTGGTTGAAAAAGTCAACAAACAAGGCTGTATGGATATAGGGAACATGGATAAATGTCAGGCGTTTGGAAAGATGGTTGCAAAGCAATTTAAAGCAATTTTGGAGGGTTTGGTTACTGCCCATTTTGGAGGGGAAATAGTGGAATCTTTATTTGAAAGATTTGCAGTAAGGGCTGCAGATAACATATCAAAATTATGGAAGTCCAATATTGAGGGAGGAGGGATCCTTGCTATTGTTGAGCGAGCTTGAGTGCTCGTACCACCAACTAATGTCACACACAAATGATGTATGTGATCCAAGATCACCCTATCACTTATATGATCTTTGGTTGAAGAATAGTGGAATGCAGAAAATGTTGAGATATATGTTTTGTGATGTTAATTGAAAAATATAAACATTTAGAGGTGATTATTTTAATATGGAATTTGGTTTATTCAATTTTTATAATAAATTATATATAACTATAGTTAAAAATGTTAATATAAATTTTATTAGATATTGAGAATAAAAATTAATTACAAAGATAAAAGTTGCTTAAAAAGATAAAAATGGTTTAAAAAATTTAAACTGTACACCAATATAGTAAAAACATAATTACACAAATAATCATTCCTAATTTAAAATCTAAACCCAACTTAATTAAAAAAAAAAAAATCATAATATTTTCTTACCTTATCATAAATATCAGCATTATATTCAGGCTGATAAAGAAAAAAATTAATTTTACAAAATTCCTGGCGTTCTAATAGATTATAAACGCATATGAAAATAATTAATATATTTCCATTTTAAAGACATTAAACTGTCTGGGAAATAAAGCACTGCATTGTCCATTTTTCAAAACGACTCGTTTTTCATTAAACAGGGTATGTTCCATTTTTCAAAACGACTCTTTTTTCATTAAACGGGTATGTTTTAATCATTAATTAAAGGTTTATTATATCTTAGAATTATTGATTGCGAAAAATTATACCAACATACAAAATAATAAGTGCGATATCCATACAAAATAATAAGTGCGATATACAAAATAATAAGTGCAATATGGTAGTTACTTCTTGTCTCCTAATTTCGTTTAAATATGGTTAAAAAAAAACAAGGTTCAATTTTATTATATTAATATACAAAATAACTAGTGCTATAGGGTAGCTATTTTTTGCTTCTTAGTTTAAATATAGTTGAATAAAATAAAAAACAGATTCAATTTTATTAGGTGGCATATTGATAAAATTATAATGAGTATATCCTTTATAATTGTTTGGAGTAGTTGTCTATTTTTTTTAACTATTTATAAAAATTAGATGTAAATTAGTTATTTATTATTAAAAAGTCTTTGAGTTACTTGGTTGTCAATATTTATCAATATATGAATATGGTTGGCCATGATAACCATAGACTAGCATTGTGTCCATGGTTAACCATTGTTGAGGTGGTTTAAGGATGAACGAATATGGTTGTGTTGTTACCCATGATTGACAATTATTGAGACTATTTGACCATGGTTAATTATGGTCAACCATGGTTGATTCTGGATGAACATGGTTGGCCATGAGTGACTATGGGCTAATCTGGTTGACATAATTGTTAATATGTATGTTGGGTTGTCTTATGTTCTTTCCACGACTAGCCCACATAGTTAACCCGAGATTCGCCTCCCTTTGTTGCGCCGATTGGGGGGGGGGGGCGTCACAGGGGGTTTGAGGGGTGCAGGTAACCCCCCTCTATGGGGTTCGGGGCAATGCTCCAATTTTTTTTTATTTTTGGACCCTATATTAGGTTGGGCAGACCTACCTATGGTTTTGTGCATGATTTTTGCACATGGTTTTGGATGCGATGGTTTTCGGTCCATGGTTTTGGCGGTCCATGGTATTGGATTCTTTGGCATGTATAAATATGTATTGTAACATTGAAAGCAACATAATGAAAAATCAATCTGGTAGTCCCGGTTTTAGGGTCCAAGGGAAAATCTCTGTGTATATGTGTTTTATGTGTTATGCTCTCACATTGTTTATTTTATGTGTTTTAGAATTTGTATGCAAGTAATTTCTGTACAGGGTTAAAACCTACATAAAACCTACAGTTTAACTATAGATGAATATGGTTGACAATATTTACTATAGTTGATAATGGTTGAACATTGTTGAGTTTGATTGACCATTATTGAGATGAATTGACCATAGTTCCGTTATTGGGCTTCTTTGACCAAGGTTGTTGCCAACATGTAACTATATATGTATATGGTTCACTGTGTTGACTATAATTGATTGTGTTGCCCATGTGAACCATGAATAACCATGGTTGAATATGAGTGAAATTGCTCGAGTTGTCTTTAGTGCGACTATTTGGAAGCTTTTCTAGTGGTTTTTTCCGGTCTAATTTCTCTAAAATCCAACAGGAATTTATTGAAATCACAAGTTTGATGGGTAACCCCTGCACAATCTAAGTGCCCTAGGGGTCTTTGAGGGTGTTGGATCCGTATATACAATAAAAAAACTAGTTTAAATAATACAAATCAAGATTTCACCTCAAATTTTTCCACGGGATTCCGACACCGGAAAGTCCAAAAAGTCGCACTAAAGACAACTCCAAACTTAACCATATTATATTATGGTTATAATCCCATTGATTTAAGCTACATACATTTCATCAATAAAATTAGAATTGAGTGTGTTGGTTTTAAAAAAGTCTTTATTTTTGTGCAAAATAAAATTTAATAAAACTCTCAATTTAATTCTATTAAATTTAAAATTTAATAATATCAAAATTTATATTAATATAAATTTAACACAATAAAATAAATAATACTATATTACATTAAATAATATAAAATAAGTTATATATTAGTAAAATGAGTTATTAAAGTGTTTTATCATTATTAAATTATTATAGTATTAATATATTTTATAATTCAAAAAAAATATAATATTAAATTTATTTTGTAAAATTTAAATTATTATCAAGCCATGACTTTTGTTTGCAGTGATGTAAAAAAAGTAACTATTAAATAAATATATAAAGTATGGAATTAAATGCATCCACCTTCCCTGCTAAAGTCTTTTTTCTGTTGTGCCATATCTAGACCCTAAGCTTCAGGGCTCTTACTTAATTTCAAGTGCCAGTTTCGGATCTTTCTTGGATAACGTAACTAGCACAATATTAGTGGCAAGAGATCTTAGGGCCGCACATGATATGCCTTTTCAAATATATTTGTCCTTATTGTAATGTCATTGGTTCACAGAAATAATAGATCCATTAAATGGTTGATATTGGTTTGGTTGTCATTTATCACGATTCTCAGTTTATTGTAAAAATGTGCTTCATTTAAAACAGGTGTAAAGTTTAATGGCATTTTATTGTTTAAAACTGGTGTAAGGTTTAATGGCATTTTATTGATCCCCTATCTCATTTACAGTGGAAATTTTGTGTACGTTATGTTAGCGCTTGAAATTTCACCTCAGGCTGAGAAAGGTAAACTCCAAGGCAACATCAAACCACTTAGCCTCGTAGCTAGCCCTACGGGGCAGGAGAGGGCTCTCTCCGGTCTATCTTAGTAAAGATCTTCAATGGGCGAGATGACCAATAAGGAAACACTGATTTTAGGCTAGTAAACTGATAAAAAGGGTTGATTTGGGATTTTTAGGGTTTTTGGTGGAAAATTGGGGAAATGACAATTTTAGGTGCAGGGATTGGACACAATTTTCGCAGGGGGTTCTTTGGGGCGAGGTAGGAAACAGTAATGATGCCTTTAATAGAGATGGATGGATGAGAATGACCGGTGAGGAGTTAAAGAGAGCAAGCAATAACCTTGAATTCCCTTTAAACAGTCGAAAACATTGATATTAAGCAAACTTAAAAGCAGAGCATGACAGTCATGACTTCTACTTTAACACTTCATTTGCCTAAGGTGTAGAAGGAAAAGTAAGGAAATGATTCACATAACACACTTACAAGTACAAAGAGAAACACACCATCAATACATGTGACCACAAGAATCCCAAAAAGGACTGCAAAACCCTGGTCTTCCTTTGCCAAAAATTGCAGAGATACAGTGAGTAATACAATAAGAGCTTCTCCCTCAAGAGTCCAACCATGAAAATGAGCAAGAGAGTACATAATATAGATCATCTAACATCTTTCCCTGCCTCTAGGGGTCGAGCTCACTATCCTAGGAGCTGTTTCAACCAA
Organism: Pinus tabuliformis; assembly: GCA_031772625.1. NCBI lineage: Eukaryota > Viridiplantae > Streptophyta > Pinopsida > Pinales > Pinaceae > Pinus > Pinus tabuliformis. Next base: position 610,978,519 of record CM062804.1, read on the forward strand.
TTCTAAACTAAGCACTGAAAACTAGGCAGTCAAAACAACTTGCCTCTATAAACTAGGAAACCAATTCATTCATTTAATTTTCACCTATCTCATGAATGAATCTTCCAAAAGAGATACATAAGTGTAAAAGTGTCATAAATTTACATAATTTACAACAAGAAGGATAAAAATCAACTCCAAAAAGTCAAACACAGTCAAAACTGCGTTTTGCTGAGCTGTAGGCTGAAATCCTGAGCAATTTGCCTGATGGGTCGCACGCCATTCCTGAACGGGTCGCGCGCCGTTGAGAGCACTTTTGGGGCACTTCCAGGTGTCCAAATGGGGCAAGAGTAGGCTTGTTGGAAAGGTCTGGATGTCTACTTTCGAACCCAAGTAGAATTTCTGAATTTGGTGGTCATTTACCCCTCCAAAATTGCAATATCCCAAGACTGCTTTCTGTGTGTCAAAAATGTGGCAGAAAGTCATTTTTTGCTTGTTTTTTGACTTTCAGGAGGCCCAAAACTTCATAAAATCTCTTGGAAATGGGTGAGCATGTGTAACTTTTCATGCCAAATCCAGAAATGCTGCGTTTTTTGAAAATAGAGTTGCCAAGTGAAAGGGTCGCGCGGGGGGTGAGACCCGTCAAGCGGAAAAACCTGTTTTTTGCCTTAAAAACCAAAAATCACCCAAAATGCTCAAAATTTCTTGGAATCTGTGCTGGGGCTGAGCTATTTAGTGCCATGCTCCTTCAAGGAAGCCTCGGCCAAGATGTGGAGGGGATCGGGCCTTTTTCTCCGTTTTTGTGCTTTGACCAACCGCCTTTGGAGCACCTTCATCTTTGCCTTGCACACGTGCATCTGTGCCCAATAATGATTCTTCATGTTTCTCGGCAATTTCTTATCTTGGTTGGCCTTAGCCAACAGCCTCTCTAAATGAGCATTGAGCCGGATAAGCATAGCCTCTCGTTCAACTGGCACTAAATCACCGGGTCTTCTTCGATTCAAGTTGCGTCAGTACGAATCCTCCACAACTCATCAAGAGTTTGCTCATCCTCCAACTGCTTGTTGCGCTGTTCTAGATATGAGATTGTCCATTGTGCCCCTTCTAATCTCTTCTGCAATGCATCATTTTCAGCTCTAAGGTGCTGAATGATCTCCTTTGACTCCAGGCTAGGAGAACTGACATCAAGATCAACAAGCTCTATATCTGGAACACCTGATGGCCCCTCATCAATGCTGGGTTGTTGTCGGAGACGAGGCCCCTTCCACCTGGTGTGGAGATAACACTCGTGGTGCTGATGAAGAAGGCGAGACCCCTTCCACCTGGTGTGGAGAAAATACTCGCCGAGATGCTGCAAATAAGGCCCTTTGGCCTCTCTGATAAGTGACCAATGGAGAAGAGCTGACATGGCTAGTCCCGGGGATATCATGCTGTTGTGATGGTCCTCCCTCCTCATGGACAATCTCCGGATGTGGTGGTGGTGCTGTGAAAAGCTCACGAGAGATAAACTCCTCCCATGAGATGCCCTGCTGAGCCAACTGATGTCTGACCACAAGCTGAATCAAACCGTAATGATAGAGGCTCCTATACTGCTGTGCTGGGCTCTTCCTCTGCATCAAGGGCACCATCCTCTCAATGTTCTGGCACATGAAAACAGGGATGTTCATCATCCGTACCCGTGTGAAATGCATCATCAGGCGAATATGGTACGAATATATCTATGAAAATCTGCCCTCACAGGTGAAAAAGAGCATGATAAGCCTCATCATGGGAGCATACTCACTCCTCAAAAATCTGAAGGGAAATACACCCGTCAAATGTCTCATGAATGCAGGTCTAATGAAAGGCTCAAACTGAACACTGTCCAACATCCTGCGCTTGTTCCACACCTCTCCGACATTTGGTATCCCTGTGGCTTGAGCAATCATCTCGGGTGTCAATGTAAAATCCACCCCAGCAAGGTTCACATGTCCATCATGCAAATGCAAAACAAATAAGCGAGCCAACTCCCTGTGATGCTGAATCCGAGAGATCCTCTCGCAAAACTCATAACAAGACATATAACGGAAACATGATACTGCCATTGGACAAGCCTGCAAATCGGTCAAAGAGGTGGGCTCCTCTCTCCTATGATGACCGCCCTTTCCACCCTTGTGAGGCCTCCTCTGTTCCTCAAACTCTGAAGCTGATGCATGGTCATCACTTTGCTCATAATTGGTTTTGGTTTCTGACATTGTTTTAGGATCAAAGTGGCTGAAATGTACTGCTGTTTCTGCTTTGCAAACTGCTGATTAAAATGTTGTTTCAAGGGGACAAGGAGCACAAGGGAAATGTTAGGGAAGGAAAATTTTAAAGGGAAACTGGGAATAATAATGAAACAGGGAGTTTAGGGAAAGGATTATTGCATATACATTATTTTCCAAATTTATTTACAATAATGATATGGGAGGAAGGGCTAGGGTTTAATTTTTCTTTTGATTTCTTGGGAAGAAGGGTAGGGTTTAGGGCTCTTTAACAAATTTGGAAGGGAAATTTACATAAAATGATAAGGAAAATGTAATGGGAAGTGGAAAAAATGAGAACAATGGGATACCTCAAAACAACATAATAAACCCTAGCAATTTTTACAACTTCAAGCCAAAGCATAATAGAGACTTCTACTTGCAAATGGAGACCTTTACAAATATAATCATGACCTTCTTGAACTGTAACAAGCAATAATTTTTTATGATGGAGGGCCTACCTTGCACAATTTAGCAATTTGTGGTTCCTTGGCAAATTTGTTGGCGGTTTTGCAGAGAGAGCGCTGATGGGTCGCGCGCCTCACCCAACGGGTCGCGCGCCTCTGATGGGTCGCGCGCGTTGTAAATTAACACTGGCGGAGGGTGCCTGACGGGTCACGCGCCTGGTTCAACGGGTCGCGCGCCTTCCCAACTCACACAATTCGCTCAAACTCACTTGGAAACAATTGCTCTATCACTTGAATGCACAATGAGGCTTGATGGAGGGAGATTAGGGCTTTTATAGCCTTGTTTGAATTAATTTCATGTCATAACCCACTTTATAATGTTTTTTCATGACACTTTATAAACTTGACTTTTTTGGTTTCCTTTTGTCCTGAAATTGATTGATTTGATGCTTTTCTTTGATAATTTTTTGCAGGGATAGCATCTGAGGGATCTTGACAAGGGAGCCAGGGTTACATGCTGTCCTTTGAATCATTTTGAATTTTTACAATTTTTACAAAATTTTGAGAAATGACCTTGGCTTTAAAAACAAGGTTTTTAAATCCAAGGTGAAAATTAACTGTACAAGATAGAATCTTTCGAAGAAACACTTTGAAAATCATCCCTCTGGCTTGTTGGGCACTTATTGACCTTCAGAGACATGACCTTGAAGACAAATTTGACCTCAACCCTAGACCTAAAAATTTTGACCTAAAGACAAAGACAAGTAACCTTGAACAGTTTAATGACTGAAACAACTTGATCCAGCAGTGCCAAGAGGGGAATAAAGACACCAGCTCCTCCATCAGGGTTATGGCATGCCTAATGGAATGCGAGACACTGATGAGACACCTACTTATGCAAATGCAAAGAGCTTTGATCGCTGATGGAGGGCTACTAGACCGACTCTAACACGTTAATCGGAACTGGAAGTAGTTTAGTCAGATTTCATATACAATGCTAGAGAAATTGTGTGCATTACTAGGAATATAGTCAAATGTTATTCAATGGTAACCAATAAGCATTTACTATTATGTGATATGGCTCATGTATTATTGACTCTTTAAACTAGGCATTGGCTAATAACATGTTAAAATAGATAACTAATAATATGACAGATAAATCAAAATAAAATAAATGAGAGTAAATAAAAAAATAGCTTTCAAAGTTATACATTAGCAAATTAGAAAATATTTGACATATTTGACTAAGTTAATATAAAGTCAACTTCATACCTAATGCGTTATCCCTCGCCTGACAGCAGGGATAATAAATAATAAAAATCATTATTCACATAATGCGAACGCCAAATAATTGATTACCCAAATGTCCTTTCTCTTTTCGTCATATATTTTTAATTATTTTAATATATAAATTTTAATAAAAAATATTATTTATTATTTTTAAAATTAATATAATATATTTATAATAAATACAAGATTTTTTTTTTTTTTTTTTTGAGTAGAGTGGCTCCCACAACTCTCTTTATTATCAAACAAAGAAGTATATAATATCTCAGTATAATCCAACTTATATTCAATCCATCCATTCATTTTTTAGGAATGAAACTATAAGCCATTAGAAAAAATGGGGAAGGGGACAAGACAAGAAAGAAAGAAGTTTCAATGCAATGAAGCTTCAGTTTTTCCATGACATCTTTATTACTCTTTTTTTATTAGGAGAAATCCAAACTCTTTTTTAATTAGGAGAGATTCTATATAATTTCATATTTAAATCTCTATTTTGAGTTACAATTACAACTAATAATTAAAAAAAAAAACACAATATATCAAGTCATCAAAGTATTATAGTGAACTCGAAAAGAGGAGAGTAAACAACTCAAGGAAGACCACATGATTTTAGAAATAATAGAGCAGACTGATCTGAATATGTAAACTTGAAGATTTTTAAGAATTTGTAAGTTAAATTTATATGTGTTTTGGGTAGAGGATCAATTTACTAAACACAAAAACAAGTAAATTTTAACCACAATTTACAATCGAACAGAGATAAAATAAACATGTATGAAACACATAACAAAAAGCATGATAAAGGAGTTCACCCCTCTCCTGAGCTACATCTCTTGGTCTAGCTTCCAATGCAGAGCCTCTTTCATTAAAATGATAAAAAGCGCATTTACATGCTTTTACATAGCTCAAACAACAAAATTGATGTCTCCAATGGATCCAACATTGTCAAAAATCCCCATTTTAGTTCTTTCTGCACCTCATTTGGCCAAAACATGAGTAATTTATGACTATTTCAAGTTTTTCTCAAATTATTCAGCTAATCATCCTCCAATTTAGCCTAAACCTGGCTTGAGCACCTCAAACCTACAACTAGTGCACAATTTTGGCCTACACTCCCTCCCAACAGGTGAAATTGTAGGACGTTTAGTCCGCCCATTAATCCCCCATTTCCAAAAATCTTGGTCACTATTACACAGTATTTTGTCACCGACCCCGCATCCCCTGATCCCAGGTAGAGTCGTTCCCTGAATGGCATCTGTTTTGTGTCATACATCAAAATATGTGTTCATATCTTCCACATCACTTAAGAATATCAACCATGCTCATTAATCCTGAAGTTGACCCTTTTTTCCTATGTTTCAAGATCGTTGCAAGACACCAGTATTCTGTCTGCGACGATGGACCAAAGTGAACCAGAACCTCGTGACACCGTCGCAAGAGTATATTTGTTCTCTGCGACGGTTGGATTTTAGAGATCGTTGCAAGTCATCAGCATCCTGCTTGCGATGATATCTCTGAATACTCTGTTGCCTCGTGATGTCGCCTCTGAGTCTTAGTGTTTGACTTGTGACGACCTAGATATGGCGAACTAATTCAAACAGAATGCTTCTGGGTGGTTCTAGAACTTCTTGTTAGGTCAAGGAAGTTCGCCTTTCCTCCTTTTAGATGGTGGTTCTGCCTTTTGAGTAACCTCCCATGAAGATAAGCTCCCTCTCCCTCATTTATGGAGGCTCCTCTTCTTATAAAAGCATCCTCCATTGCTATGATCAGCTAGTTTTTGGTAGTGAGAAAACTAGCTAGTTCTTAGTGTTGGATTAATAGTTTGCAGTGTGAATTGCTGATAATCTAGCAATTGGTTGTGGATTTCCTTAGCCTTATACTAGTGCTTTTGGGTGAGAGAGAGAGTTATCAGCCTCTTTGGGAGACCTTTTGAGAGTGAATGCTTGTGGAGACATACTGACTGGACCCTTCAAGGAAGCTTGTGACATCAAGACATGGTTGTAAGCTTTACTTTCACTCATATTAATACTACCAATGGTTGTTTCCTATATCTTGTATGAAATATATTTGATAGCTTATGGTTCCTTGACTCTGTAAGTAAATAGTTCATTTTTGTGCTCTATTATGTGTTCTGTTGTTCTCTTATGTTGTTTCAGGTGAATCACTCATCAAGGAGAAGGGAACGATAGCTGGAGCAACGTAACGAAGACTGCATCGAACACTAGCACAAGGTATGTTATTTCAATGATGACTATTTAAGGAATTAGCTGTTGTATTTGTCTTGCTGTGACTAGACCCACTCTAGGGCTAGAGGGGTTGCCTCTGTTTGCAGAGGGAACTTTACCTACATCACAAGTTGGCGACTCAGCTAGGGAGTCTTTTGTGTGTTGTCTCTTGTTTTGCTATTGTATTCCACCTCACTGTCTGAGTGATAAGCCTTGTTTCTTTCAGTGGTTTTTGCTTTGTTTTCATTATCTGTTGAGATCATCATTGTTTAGTTCTTAATAGCTGCGACGAATCGCCCCTGTCCTCTTTGACCAAGCTGTATGTCGTGGATATCTCATCATACAACTGCGACGATTCCTGAAATCAGACCGTCACCAAAGACAGGTATACTCCTGTGACGACGTCGCTCAGTTTCTAGCGTCGTGCCTGCGACGATTTGGCTTTCGTCTCAAGTTATTAGTCTAACTCCTGCAACAATTCCTGTAGGGTTTCTTTTCACAACCCTGTCTCCTGAATAGGCCAGTATAGCTTGTCCTCTGTTGTCTCTTACATCTTATCAAGCTTGTTTTGACTCTATTTGCTAAGGCATATCCTTCTTGGTTCCGTTTGTATGAGTTTTGGTGTTTGGGTTGTGTGACTTAAGTCTTTTGAGGTTTCGTCAAGAAGTCACTTGTTTTGGGTTGCTTGTCCTTCCAAGATTCTGAACTATGTCCACAACCATCTTATTGGCTTGTTTGAAGCTGTTTCCTTGCTGCTTGTCTATCCTTTCTGATTGGTCTGTAGTGATTGGTCATCGAATTAGTTTGATGTGTTGATTTGATTTCCGTTCGCTATTCGAACATAGATTACATTTGTTTTGATCAGTCAAGCTTGCATTTGCTTGTTTGTTATTAAGTCCAAAAAATAAAAAAACATTGCACTCATTTAGCATATGAAAGTGAAAGCATGTTTGCATTAGTGGATTTTTCATGATTGAGAAATTAAAAGGCAAAGTTCAAATCTTTCAATTTCCATCATAAGTAGTTGCGAGATAAGCGAAATTGATGCATCGTGGTTCCTAGTGATCAGATTTCTTGCATGCACTGCTATTCTTGCATTTTCTTGTTATCATTTTCGTTCGCTTGGAAATGAACTCCTTACCCTCATTTAGGTAGTTGTTCATCGAAAGGAATGGTTTTTTACTCATTGTAATTGCATCCTAGGAATTGTTGAAATACATTTGGAAGGGCCTTGAAACCGAAACATAATTCAATATCAACCGTTAAAATCTATTGAATGAACTTAAAAACGCATTGGAACCTAACGCACACATATCTAGAGGTCTAGGCTAGAGATGTGTTCTAGCGTCGTTAAAGCTAGTTGCTATTGTTTTCACTAAGGTTGGGTGATTCCTCCTTTGTGATTCAATAGGTACTAGCACGGATTTGTGCTCCTCGTACCATCGAGTATATATTGGGAGCCCCACTCGGTTATCATCCTGTTATCCATACGAAGCTAAGTCTTCCACCTTACGAATCGTAATGCACCGAACACAACATTCGGGAAGATTGACTACGGTACGAAAAGTCCTTGGTCATTTCTCTTTCATTTGATCACCAAGGTGTATATGCAGTTTTGTGATTTGTCTGGTAAACCTCTTGTCTAGTACTCCAGAGCAGTCACTTTCATTCCTTTTCGACTCTTTAAAAGTAAAAGGATCATCTGAGCACTTGTCCTTTCAGGCTCATTAAATTTTTGAAGGTGACTAGAGTCATGTTTTGTCCTTTTTCTCGACTCTTTAAATATGAAAAGGTCAAGTTTCATTCCTATGTCATAAAATTTATTTGTCCACGCTCACATTTTACCTGTTAATCTTGGCCGTGTTCTTGGTTCGCATAGAGTTGCAACCCTACTCAATTGTCTCTTTTTCTTGGATTTTGAGTTTAGGCCATCCTGGCGGACTCACCGATCCCGTCCTCTTTACCAAGCGACGAAGACTCTGCATCCCCTGTCTCTTCTGAGGTATCGACTGTTGGTGGTACCCTTCCCATTATCCCAAGTGTTCAACCTCTTGACTCTCGAGCTCCGGGAGGGGAGCCTTTTGATATCAATTGGAATCCTCTTTGGGAGCCTTCAGAAGAAGACTTCCCATTTACTCCCCCTGGTGTTTCGGGTGCAATGTCTTCTTCTGACATGGATGAGACGAGCCCCGTTATCGGTGAAGAGAACCTAGTGTCAAGTGGAGAAATTCCTCTTCCCTCGGAAGGTTTCCCTTTTAGCACTCCTCTTGGCGTGTCATTACCATTGTGCTATCGTGCCTTGTCTGACATCATGAGTTCCACGTCTCTAAATCAGAGTTCTGTGTGGTCTCATGCTATAACCCCGACCTTAGGGCCTTTCATACCTCAAATTCACAATGTATCGGTCACGTTTGTTCCGTCAATGCCTATTGTTTGTGTGGCCTCTACAGCTCCTGTTGTTAGTGCCGTTATTGCATCCTCGGTGGTTACCACTATTACCGGGCCCTCTGTTGAACCCGCTAGCGGTGGTCCTTTATCCTCGGCGTCTGGAGTCATTAACCCTATAGGTAATATCCCACTTTCTTCCGGTTCCATTCCGGCAAGGTGGTCATATGAGAAATACATGTTTTCTCTTCAAAACCCGAATCATAACCCTCTGGGCTCCCAACCACCATCCTATCCGCATAACCCATTACACTATTATGATCCTCGAGGGGCTCATATTTATCACACTGGGTCCCTCCCTCCAGAACCTACGGTTGAAATTTCTGTTCCACTATCGGTTGCCTGGTCTCATACTACCTACCATGGTCCGCAAGGCCAACCTTTACAAGGGCAGCCTTCCAGTTTTCAAGGGCAGCCGTATCAAGGGAAACCGTATCAAGGGCAACCTTCAGGCCTACAAGGAAAACCCTTACAGGGACAACCTTCGGCCCTTACAGGTTCCTCTTTTGTTTATCTAGGGCAACCTTCTGGTCAACTAGGTCAGCCTCAATTCCAACCAGGCCAACCTGTTGTCCAGCAAGGTCAGCCTTCTGGACAGCTAGGTCACCCTCTGTTTCAATCCGTTGCCCAGCAAGGTCAACCCTCTGGTCAAATAGGCCAGCCTAAGATCTAGCAAGGCCAGCCTACTATCCAGCTAGGTCAACCCTCTGGTCAAATAGGCCAACCTTAGATCCAGCAAGGCCAACCTATTGTCCAGCCAGGTCAACCCTCTGGTCAAATGGGCCAGCCTCAGTTTCAGCAAGGTCAACCTATTACCCAGCAAGTTCAACCTTCTGGGAAAATAGGTCAACCTCAGTACCAACCAGGCCAGCCTTCTGGCCAGTTGGGTCAACCCCAGTTTCAACAAGGACATCAGTTTGGTCAAATCAATCCATCTCTCAGTCAACCAAGCGTTCAAACACTAGTTGTTTCTCAAGCCCCACCTGGTTTCCAGACTCAAGCTGGACTCCAGACTCAACCTGGTCTCCAAACTCAAGTTGGATTTCAAGCCCAACCTGTTTATCAAATGCAGCCTGGGCCTCAGGTGCAGTTTGGAGCTCAGCCACAATACAGTCTCCAAGTACTTCAGCAACCCCAAGGGCAACCTCAGGGTGCTCTGTATCAAAATTATCAGCAACCACAAGTCAATCCTTATCAAAATTTTCAGCAGCCCTATGCTGCCCCTGTTGGTCAAGCTAGTAACCAATGGGTTGCTGGTGGTCAAAACCCAGGACAACCATCAGGTTATACTTATAATCCCTATGGACAAAACCCTTATGGGAAAAATCCTTATGGAAAAAACCCTTATGGGCAAAATCCTTATGGACAAAACCCATGGGGGCAACAAGGATTTGGATGGAACCCTAATGTTGGCTCTTATTAGAGGCCTATGATGTCCTTTAATCCTCAATTACCTTTTCTGGCAACCTTGGAACTGCCTGATGTGTCCAAGCTGACGAATGATCCAATCCTTCATAATCCATATTGGCCACCAGTTCTGACCAAAATTCCCAGTGATTGTCCTAAATTTGATGGTAAATTTGGAGAGGACCCTCAAGCTCATGTCATGACTTATCACCTCTGGTGCTCGTCTAACTCATGGCTTGATGATTCTATCCGCCTCCATCTTTTCCAACAAACTCTAACTGGTTCCACTGCGAAATGGTATATTGAACTCGCTCGTGGAACTTTCCAAGACTTCAATTCGCTAGCGATGGCATTTCTTATCACGCCTGTCAGCTTTACTAGCAGAAGATGTGTGCACCACCTTCCATTTGGCATCCTGTCATTACCGTGGGCCCTTTTGCTAAATGGGGCATTGATTTTATGACGTGTAACCCTCGCTCGGCTGGGGGGCATGGGTATATCATCATTGTCGTCAATTATTTTACAAAATGGGCCGAAGCGATGCCTACCTTGTCTAACGACGGTAAGACAGCTGCACAATTCCTATTCAATCATGTGATTACTCGATTCGGAGTCCCTCAGGCTATTGTCACTGATCACGGTTATCATTTTCGTGGTTATATGATGACTGAGTTAACAACCTAGTTAGGCTTGCGGCATGATAGTTCGATGCCATATTACCCTTAGGCCAATGTCCAAGTCAAAGACATCAACAAAGTGTTGGTTATGATGCTTCAGCATACCATTGGCATGCACAAGTCCAACTAGCACTTGATGTTGTTTTCTATCTTATGGGCCTACTGTACCTTAGTGAAGGATGAATCAAATTCACACCATTTCAACTGGTTTATGGTCTGGAAGCTACCCTTCCGATTGAATGTGAAATACCTTCTCTCAAGTTAGCTGTCGAATTTCTCCCAAATAATACTCCTGTGGAAGAACGCCTTCTTTATCTAGAGCAGCTAGACGAGACCCATCAACTTGCTTCTTTAGTCATTGAAGCACAGAAGAAGAGAGTGAAAACTCACTTTGATCAGATTGTTAACCCTCGTTCTTTTGCTGAGGGAGATTTAGTCTTGCTATATGATCAAGCAAATGATAAGCTGGGGGCAGGCAAATTCGAACCTATGTGGCATGGGCCCTATATTGTGAAACACGTTTTGCAAAAAGGGGCCTATGAGCTAATTGACTATGAAGGAAACCCTTTGGATAAGCCCCAGAATGGGCTTTATCTTAAAAAATACTATGCATGAGTCTTTCATGCATCTGTTGTGTACATAAGTGTGCTTTTCATTTTGTACATGTTTGGCTTGGTGTGTAAGCATTTGCCGCTTATTGTGTCTTTTTACTTCTTGTGCAGATGTCTGTTGCACCTTATATCGGTTTTGCTGATGGTGCCTGTCGCAGTACTCGGAATCTTTCCTCCGCAGCATGGGTGATCTATGATCCTCACGGTGAGTTAGTAGACCTTCAAGGTGTTTGTCTGGGGTGTACCACAAACAATGTCGCTGAATATAGCGTTGTCATCGAATTACTGGTTGAGGCCGTTGACCTCAATATTTGTGCATTGATTGTGAATCTGGACTCTCAGCTTGTTGTTCTTCAACTTAATGGGCGTTATTCCGTCAGAAACCCTCAAATATTAAGGTTGTATTTACGTGTTCACTTACTGGAAAGAAATTTTGATTATATCACATATCAACACATTCCTAGAAGGCTAAATACGTTAACTGATGCATTAGCAAACCATGTATTAGATAGACATTTACGCAATTTATAAAAATCATAAACAAGTATTCAGACACAATAGGTAAATGCAGTAAAACATAAATAGATATATATCGTGTGTTGCGCACCGAGGTGCTCAAAAAATATATGTATATGTCCAAAAAATATATATGTGTGTTCAAGTTACATCGCGAGACACATGTCTCTCAAAATTTGCAGAAAACAAAACCTAGAAGTCTACTATGGATGATGCTCTCTATAGCAGACTACTGCTTAGACCACCTGTCTAAGCAGCCAGTGTACCCTATTCGACACACCCGCGGTGTGTCGTTGGTACTGTCTGGGGATCTCTTCGAATCCTCTGTAATCTGGCATCCCCTCAGTCAAGCCCTCTAGGTTCCGGGCTATCTCCTCCTCAGCATCTCCACTCGAAGGTTGTAGGTCGATCTCTCTGGCAGCCCTCCGAGCAGTAGGAGTGAGACCTACAAGTCTCTCAGGTCCAACATCTACAAAGAATTGAACATGATGATCAGGGCATGTATATTTACAATCCAAAAACAAAAAAAAACAAATTACAAAAAAATTGTCGGTCAAGCTGAGTATTTTACCTCTCTCATCCCACTGTTCTCCAAGAGGGAGCAGCATGTCTAGGTCGCCTTTGAATTCCATCTCCGCATATGGCCAATCCTTGACTATGACTTGCTGACGGTTTATCCACTTGATAAATTCGGGACCACATGACACTCGCTGGCCACTACCTCCTCGCGGCATCACAAGAGCCCACCAAGTAATTCGAGTCTCTCGTGGTCCTGGCCACCCCACCCGCATGTCTTGTAGCTGAAGGATTGGTACTCGCTCCAGCATGAGTGGTACCAAGATCGAGCCATAACCAAACTGTTTTGTCTCACCATTATGGCATTTGGTCAATTGTCTCTTCATGTTGAGAGACACGGCCTCCGCCCAGTCAAACATAGTGGGATTTAGACAGTTCAAGGCTAACCGCAGTTGAGTTTTAGTTTCCTTGTGCTGGGCTTGGGAGCCAGCTACCCTAGTGATAGTGAATAGAAAAACCCGCAATGATAAATCATTCACCGAGGTAATCTGCAGTTTCCCACTGGTGGATGATTTTCGTGCCCCTGGGCACACTCTTGCAATAAGAGTGTCTAGCGAGTCCCCAGTAACTCGAGTACCCATCATGCAAGGTCTCTCCCCTCGTCGTGACAATCCGGTCAAAAAATAGATGTCTGTGGCATCAAATTCAATTTCTTGTCCATGAATGATAAATTTGCCTTCTGTTGGATTCCACGCTCGGATAAGGTAGTCCAAGAGATCTAGTTGAGCTCTCAATAGTGGCGTTAAGAAGAATTTTAAGAGCCCAAAATTCCGTAGGATATTCTGGAAATGAGGATCGGCTGCCCCCATCTCATCATCATCATCATGAGTGTGTACCTTCCAAGAGAAGGCCATTTTGTACCCCTGCATGCACCAAAATCCTTTTATTAAATGCCATGCAATCATTTTTAGCTCTTAAAACTGTTTAAAAATGAAGTTTTTTTGATCTCGGCGTTCATCGCTGCTATTTTTAAAATAGCTGCGACGGGCCGATTTGGACAGTTAAAAAATTTTCGGGTCATCGCTGGAGTACATCACTTCCTTGCGAAAATCTCGATTTTTCCCTACGCGAATTTCTCAGTCGTCGCAAACCTGAGGGGAAAACCTACGACGACCAAGGCAGAATTTTTGTTAAAAAACCTCTTCAAATGCCGATCTAAAACATGAAATTGCGTTTAAAATTGATGGAAAAATAACGATAGGGATGGGGTATTTACCTAGAGGAAACACGAGAAGCAATGGACCGTTGAGTTTCCCGGAATTGATCGTTCAGTTTCACAGGTACACAAGGTTTGAAGTTTTTTTACCACAGTGAAAAACACAAAGTGAATTATTTTTTACCCTAATGTCTCTTTTATTTGCCTTTTGGTTCAAAATTCATTGTTTTCTAGGGTTTTGAATTAGGGTTTTGAAAGTTAGTCGTGTATTTTTGTGAAACAAGTCTTTTGCTTGCGTTTTTTGTTTGTGTGTAGTGACAGGTGTTCTAAGCCATGGTGATGATCGATACTGAATTATATACTCAAGTAGTACTGAAAAACCCTTTCCGATTCAACTTTAAGCTTTTTTCTGACTCTTGAAATGTGAAAAGATTACCGAGCCCTTGTCGTTTCGAGTTCGTTAATGGTTACGAAACGTCATGTCCCCACTAACTTTTTTACCTTTTCGGGCTGGAGGCACTATTTATGAAAACTACTCCTTGACTGAAATGGTCAAGCGGTTCTCTTGAGTATCGTTTTTCTACCTTTTCGAGTTTGAGAGACACAAACATACAAAAAGGGCCCCTTTGGAGTTTTCTTTTTCGTGTCTTTTTCAAACTCTCTAAACATGAAAAATACTCTGAGTTTTACCTATGTCGGACTCGTTAAACCTTGACGACATTGGACTCATCGCCATGATGAGACTCGAGCTTCTCCTCCCTAGGGCTCGTTAAAACTTCACTAGGTTGGATTTGTCCGAAGGACAAACTTATATTGCAAGCATATGCTATCCCCTTCAAGCTTGTGTTTCAAAAATAATTGGGGTACTCGCCAGCAATGGTGGGGGAAAAATTTGGAAATATTCTATTGATTACCTACGGCAGCTTGTCGCTCTTGAACATCGACACCTTTGTTGCTTCTTGCCGGGTTTGGGACATCCTCACTTTGTCATTGGCCTTCCAGGGTTTGGGTTCTTCATTTTGCCTCATTCCATTCGATCCTTGCTGTCTCTGCATGACCTTCGATCCCTTGGTACCAAAATGCTGCCACATTCTGGAGTCGTGTCGCCGATATGTTCAAGAGCTTAATCCTTCTGCAGTTTGCACCCTTACATCCTCCTCTGATTCTTTGTTTCATCCATCTACATCTTGTTCCTTTGTCTCGTGTCGTTGATGTGGGAAACATTATGGCCCTCCTGCGACAAATCGCTTCCTGTCGACATCGACTCATTATCCAGGAAGTTGATCTAGAGACTCCTTTCAAGTACCTTAGAGCTTGCATGCCTCAATGGCAAGTTCTTTGCATTCGATGATAGACTTGCATTATTGGTCTTTGATCAGGTGATTCCACAAGTGTTTGACTCTAGATCATTCTTCACACTCTGTGGATTGTACTGGCAGTACCTTGAGAACCATTGACATTACTGGTGGTCGCTCTCGCGCTTGTTAACAGTTCACATCATTGGCCGATAATTAAGCGATTTTCTAGTATGCTCGACTTCGACACATTTATTCGCATATTAGAAATTGTACGATGGACAGATCGGGATTCAAGACCCCGGACTCAGATTACATAAGTTCGGGTTGTGTGGATTGGTTCGTGATTTCATACATGACTCTTTGATCAGATGGCTGCGACCATACTTGAGTATTTTTGGATGGCTGCGACTATACCTTTATTTTCATATAGTTTTATCGACTGGATGGTTGTGTCCATACCACAAACCAATTCTATCTATATTTTGGATGGCTGTGCCCATACCTAGACTACATGTATTTCTTTCATTGTCAGAGATATCAATTGTCCTTGCATCTGCAGGTTCTGCGGGATGGTGTTCCGGTTCAGTTATGGTTTTGTAAAGCATTTCACCCCTCCCACTCTCTCAGCCTTCATGCTTTAGGGGGCATCTGTTACACAATATTTTTTCACTGACCTCGCATCCCCTGATCTTGGGTAGAGTCGGTCCCTGAATGGCATCTTTTCTGTGTCATACATCAAAATATGTGTCCATATCTTCCACATCACTCAAGAAGATCAACCATGCTCATTAATCCTAAAGTTGACCCTTTTTGCCTATGTTTAAAGATCGTCGCAAGACAGCAGTATTTTGTCTACGACAATGGACCAAAGTGAACCAGAACCTCGCAACACCGTCGCAAGAGTACATCCGTTCTCTGCTATGGTCAGATTTTAGAGATTGTCGTAAGTCATCAGCATCTTGCTTGCGACGATATCTCTGAATACACTGTTGCCTCGCGATGTCATCTTTGAGTCTTAGTGTTTGACTTGTGACGACCCAGATATGGTGAATTAGTTCAAACAGAATGCTTCTAGGTGGTTCTGGAATTGGTTGTTGGGTCAAGGAAGTTCGCCTTTCCTCCTTTGAGATGGTGGTTCTGCCTTTTGAGTAACCTCCCATGAAGATAAGCTCCCTCTCCCTCATTTATGGAGGCTCCTCCTCTTATAAAAGCATCCTCCATTGCTATGATCAGCTAGTTTTTGGTAGTGAGCAAATTAGCTAGTTCTTGGTGTTGGATTGATAGTTTGCAGTGTGAATTGCTGATAGTCTAGCAATTGGTTGTGGATTGCCTTAGCCTTATACTAGTGCTTTTGGGTGAGAGAGAGAGAGTTATCAGCCTTTTTGGGAGACCTTTTGAGAGTGAATGCTTGTGGAGACATACTGACTGGACCCTTCAAGGAAGCTTGTGACGTCAAGGCATGGTTGTAAGCTTTACTTTTGCTCATATTAATACAATCAACGGTTGTTTCCTATATCTTGTATGAAATATATTTGATAGCTTATGGTTCCTTGACTCTGTAAGTAAATAGTTCATTGTTGTGCTCTATTATGTGTTTCGTTGTTCTCTTATGTTGTTTCAGGTGAATCACTCATCAAGGAGAAGGGAATGATAGCTGGAGCAGCATAACGAAGACTGCATCGAACACCAGCATAAGGTAGGCTCTTTCAACGATGAATATTTAAGGAATTAGTTGTTGTATTTGTCTTGTTGTGACTAGACCCACTCTAGGGCTAGAGGGATTGCCTCTGTCCACAGAGGGAACTTTACCTACATCACAGTCATGTAGCGCATATGTGACTGGGTTTAAGGTCGAGATTCTAGGGCCTATGTGCCAACGATTTAGCCCCTCGCTTGGCACACGCTCTTGGTCGCATAACCACCTTGTGAGTTGGGGTTGGCCCCCTTACTTGTGTGCGCTCCTAGTTTTATGGCCACCATATGGCCTTGGGGTTGTTCCCCCATCTCCAATACCGCTCTCCTGGTCATATATGGGGTCATATGACCCCGAGGATGACCCCCTCCAACTATTCTGCGCGCCCAATTTTTCGCACTTTGTTCTTAAGGTTAAATACTTGGGGTTGTGGCCATGGGCCAGGCTAAGGCCTAGCCCCTTGGCCCCTCTGCCTATGGTCCCATGGGCATTGGGGTGGCCAGGGGCTAGGGCTTAGCCCGACCCCCTCCCCTAGTGGTGCATTTCAATAAACTTTAAATATAATTTCGTGACCACTATAGTCAAGGAACGTTTGTGGCGCAATGCTGTAGGGTTTTTGGTTCGGTGGAGTTCACAAGTTCAAATCCCATGGAGGTAGTCCAACCTCATACCAAAATTTTTTCAAATAAGAGGAGGCCACAAGGCAGCCACCGATTGGCCCATGTGGATCTCCCTCATTGGTCCAACACTCAACCAATCAAATCACACAAACACCAATGAATCAAAATGTGACACTTGTCACCATACCATTAGTTGATAGGAGGTCCAGTCACCTTGTACAATCATTTCCTAGTCAGCGTACGAACTGCTGATTGGGCATCCCTGCAACCACATTTTAAAATTTTTAGTTGTTTGCCAAATCGATCAAAACGCGATATCGGGAGAATCTGATGTCGGTTTTGAGTGAAACGAGTAGCGTTGGATTCAAATCATAGAGATATATCCAATCATTCATGTTTTGAGCTCTATCACACACTTGAATTTTGAGAACTAAGTTTATGCCTTGGATCACTCCTCCCCTTTGGAAGCTTTTGGACCTCCAAAAGCTCTTTATCGGTCAACAAATAGATGAGAGTAAAACTCCCTCACCCTTCTAGTCTCAATCCACTAAACTTTTCTTGAATTTGTCGCTTTGAGATTTTCATGAAAGTACATCGCTTTCCTTGATTTTGGAGTCCTGGACTTTCTGTCAAAGATGAATTCTTGCTGCAATTTTCCAAGAGATGCAGAACAAAAAATTTCCCTTGAAGGAATCTGAACATTCCCTCCTCGGTCTTCAATAAATGGAAAATTAAACAATTTCAAGTTCCTTTCACCTTGAACATTTTCATCACGACGATGCTTAGCATGTCTAGCCTTGCACTTAGCTCAACGCTTTACCAAACGTGATCACCATCGCCATGCACCATCCTTCTTCGAAGCCAAAACATTATGAAACCCACAAGAATATGTTTTTACCTCTGCACTCTCTATCATTGGCATCTTGTTCACACCAATGTTCAACAATGATGCATCCTACTGCAATTGCATTTCATGTTGTTTACCTCTTTTAGGAGGCAACTTTTAGACTCCTGAAACATCTTATCACATGAATTAGAAACCTCAATGAAATCATATTTCAAACTTGATTCATATCCTTGAAATTTTTTAGATTCCTCAACATCTTCATGTTTGATCGTTAACAATGCAAGTTCTAACTAGCATTAACAATCCTCTCATTTGTCCCGCATTTACAAGAGATGCATTCAACTTATGGCTGTGTGCTCTGACAATGTACTCAATCCCATTTAAAAAAAAATGATATTTGTTCTCATGGTGATGAAAAATAGCTCTCCTATCATATAGATATGGGCTTCCCAAAACAATACCACATATATCAATTGGAATTACATCAGGCTCCACCTCATCTATAAAGTTTATAGTGATTGCAAATTTCAGTTTACATCTTTTTGTCACATGGAATTTTTCGTTGTCAGTTTTGGATGTGGCATGGTTTCTAAATTCAACTTCTTGACAATGTATTCTAAGATAAGATTTTCTTGTGAACCACTATCAAATAGTGTGTCCAATCTTGGTATGTTTTGGAATAACGCTAATGTGGAAAAGCTCTATTCTTGTTTTTTCATATTGAGTTTCATTGAGACAATTTTAAGAACTAGTACTTGCAATGTCCTTACCTTTCAATCTCATGGTTGTGGTCTTTGTTTCATCCTCGAAATCAGAACCTAAATCTTGTTGTGTACTTGCAACTGTATGTTCTTTCTCCTTGTTTTTAAACTTTTTGGGTCTCATCTCTGGATGAAGTTTCCAGCAATGATCTTCATCATGGCCCTCTTTGGAACATTGTTTGCATGTAATTTTTTCTTTCTCCATATTGATGGAAGCATTCTTCTTTCCTTTTCCTTTGAACTTACCCTTTCCTTTTTCTCCAGACTCAAAGGAACTCTCACTAGTTTCTTCAGAAACATTTTTCCCTCTTGCCTCTAAATGAGTTTCCTAAACACAAACTTCATCTAGTTTTGTAGGGTTAAACATGAGAATGGTATGTCTCAAGTAACTATGAAATCCTCCAATGTATTTGAGCAAAGTATCTTGAGAAGACAAACCTATACCCAAAATCAAAGCCCTTTTTCTAAATTCTTGAGTATAAGATTGCACATTTTGCCCCTTAGCTTGTCTAAAGTTTTTCCAATCCATAATAGCTTTCTACATGTATGCTAATGGATAAAATTACCTTCTTATTGCAACAACAAAATCATTCCAAGAGGATAAAACCTTACCATGTTTCTTCATGTCCTCTTGAGTTTTGGCTTCCCACCAAATTAGTGCTACACCTTCCAATCTAAGAGAAGCAAGTTGAATCTTGGTTTCATCATCTTTGATTCTTTGTATCCTACAATACACTTCAATCTGACGAACCCAATTATCCAATCTCTCTACATTTACCTCTCCATTGTACATAGGAAATTCAAACTTAATATCAAGCTTAAGCAAAGGAGTTTTACCATGACCCCTTGGGGAATTTGGAGGTGTTTGTGAAAGGGTAGAAGAAGTTGAAGATGAGGATGAAGATGGAGGTGAAGGTGGTGGTTTGTCACCATTCCCTTCATTCCAATTTGGATGCATGTCTCCTTTTCTTCCATCTCATTTTGGAGGTTTTGAGCTCTCTCCATACAACCTTGCATTTCTCTCCTCATAAAGAACCTTAAGCATCTCAGAAATCTCAAAGAATGCTTTTTTGAAAGTTATTTCATCTTCAAACATCCCTTCGGGACCTTCTTCATGTGCCACGACTATTGAAGCTTGAGGTGTGTTTGTTCTCCTTGAAACAATTTGAGATCTTGGCTCCACAAGTTCTCCTTCTCCTCTTTTGATCTTCAACCTTGCAATCATCATAAAACACTTGAAAACAAATCAAATTTTCACAATAACCTTTTCCTCTGATACCAAAATGATTTGAATATGTAAACTTAGATCTTTTTAACAATTTGTGAGTTAAATTTATATGTGTTTTGGGTAGAGGATGAGTTTACTAAACACATAAATAAGTAAATTTTAACGATAATTTACAGCCAAACAAAGACAAAATAAGCATATCTGAAACACATAACACAAAGCATGATAAAGGAGTTCACCCCTCTCCTGGGCTACATCTCCTAGTCCAACTTCCAATGCAAGGCCTCTTTCATTAATATGCTCAAAATTCTGTTAACATGATTTTATGTAGCTCAATCAAAAAAATGACATGTCCAATGGATCCAACACTGTCAAAAACCCCCATTTTGGTTCTTTCTGCACCTCATTTGGCCAAAAATTGAGTAAGTTATGACTATTTCAAGTTTTTCCCAAATTCTTCAGCTAATCATCCTCCAATTTGGCCTAAAACTGGCTTGAGCGCCCCAAACCTGGAACCAACGAGCAATTCTAGCCTACATTCCCACCTGACGGGAAAAATTATAGGATGATTAGTCCACCCATTAAGCCACCACTTCCGAAAATCTTGGTCACGTGGAGCACATGTGACCGGGTTTAGGGCCGAGACTCCAAGGCTTATGTGCCAATTATTTAGCCCGCCGCTTGGTGCGTGCTCTTGGTCGCATGGTCACCTTGTAACTCGGGCGTGTTCCCCTAGGGGCTTCTCCCCTTACCTGTGTGTGCTCCTATTTTAATGACTACCATATGGCCTTGGGGCTGGCCCCCCATTCACAATACCACACTCCTGGTCATATATGGGGTCATATGACACTGGGGTTGCCCCCCTCCAATTGTTCCACGCACCAGTTTTGAGCGCTGGGTTCTGCCGGTTAAATGCTTGGGGCTATGGTGGTGGGTCAGAATAAGGCCTAGCTCCTTGGCCCCTCTGCCTATGGTCCCATGGGCGCTGTGGTAGCCAAGGGCTAGGGCCTAGCTCGATCCCCTCCCCCAGTGGTGCATTTTAATAAACTTTAAATATAATTTCGTGATCACTATAGTTAAGGAACATGTGTGCGACAATGGTGTGGGCCTGTTTTTGTTTGGTGGAGGTCACAAGTTCGAATCCCATAGAGGCAGTCTGACCTCATACCAAAATTTTGTCAAATAAGAGGTGGCCATGTGGCAACCACCGATTGGCCCACGTGGCTCTCCCTCATTGGTCCAACACTCAACCAATGAAATCACACCAACCACCAACGAATCAAAATGTGACACTTGTCACCATACCATTGGCCGATAGGAGGTCTAGTCACCGTATACGATGATTTCCCAGTCAACGTACGAACTGCTGAATGGGCATCCCTGCAACCACATTTTAAAATTTTTAGTTGTTTGCCAAATCAATGAGAATGCGATATCGGGAGCATTTGATGTCGGTTTATAGTGAAACGAGTTGCATTGGATTCAGATCATCAAGATCTATCCAATCGTTTAGGTTTCAAGCTCCATTAAACACTTTGAATTTTGAGCACTAATTTTATCTCCTGGATCACACACAATAATGGACCAAATGATAGTGAATATCTCATTAGATAAAACAAGTGCTCATTAAGGAGGGGTACCATAATAGTTTGTAGAAATTTCACCGTAGATCACCTGATAATGCAATATACTAAAGCAAAATACTTGATCTACTTCTACTATCAAACTTTGCAGAAGCTTAATCAATTTGAGCAAGATTAATCAGAAAACATATAATAGAGAAGAATATTCAATCACACATGAAACACAGAAGAATACTCTACGAAAAGCCTCAAATAAAAACCCCACTATCTGTATTGTCATACAAGTGGAAATATCTCAGGATTACACAAAGCTTTAGCTCTCAAGCTATCCAGCTCTCAGTACAATCCCTCACTGCTTCTCATAGACAGAATAGACAACACATATGCCTTCCTTCAGTCCTCCAAGCCTCCTATTTCCTTGCGCAGTTTCTCTTGGGTCCTCCAGCTGCAACCTGTGTGATTCTCACCTCACACACAACACTGACCTCTGAAATAACTACGCAATCCTGAAGGAGTTCATTCCTTCTGCATGGATGAGTTTCCTTAATAAGAAAATTCCTCCAACTAATAGTACACTGTCCTTGCCTTTAATCTCAACTGGGTCTTTCTCTGAACTGACATGCATGAGTTATTTATGAGAGAATATTTAGTTATCTAGAGAACACTAGTTGCATGCATGCATGCATTAACTGACTGAACTCGGAATTAGTTCCTCCAACTCTTTGGAACTAATTTAACTGGACTTAACTCAGTTAACTGAGTTAACTAATTATAACTCAAATACAACTCATCCTTATCTCCTTAATTAAGGGATAACTGTTGCATGTCTTCACATAGAATTCATGTTTGATTTTCTCCAACTAATTAACTCAAGGTGAATTAATTAATTATTTTACAAACAACTGTTAAGATCAAATTTGAATTTTAATTCTCAATTTGAGTTCAGGGACTAACTAAAATTGGAATTTATTTTGAAATGCTATTTTTAACATTTCTATTTTATCATTCCTTGTTGCTATTTTCCACACTTGTACCTAAAATGCTATCTATAGTAATGTTATTTATATCATTTCTATTTTTAGCATTTCTTGTTGCTATTTTCAACACTCCATCTCAACAAGAAAGGCATTCAACTCGAACCCGATCTTGAACCTTTGGAATGTTCTGCATGCAACACTTCTCTCAAGTGTTGCTGCTCCAGCAACTCCAGAAACAAAATATCCAACCTGAATCAGAATGATTCCTCTGTCATCAAAGTCTCTGACTGTTATTGCCTTTGTCGATTGAAAACTTTGCACCTCTATGCCCTTCAGTATCTAAATGCTCTAGCCTCTGTCACTTTGATCTCTGATAGCATCAATCACATTGATTCCTCCTGCTGCATCCGTGCTGTTGTTGGTCCTATCTCCCAGCACTGCATCCGCACCGCATTTCCTCTCATCATGTTGCATCGTGCTGCCCACTGTTGCACTGCAACTCAGTTACTGAGAAGGAAGTAACCGGTCTCCTAACTAACCTCCCTGTTGGGCTAGAAACACCCTTTGATGCTGAAGCTCCCTCTGCCGCTGACAAGTGCTCCCTATCTGACCTCTGCGCTGTTGCAACAAATCTCTGCATCTCGCACCATTGCACACCTTTTTGTGCCATCCTGCACTGGTGCAACACTCCTGTGCCTCTCGCATTGCTGCAACTTGCTAGCTCTGCACTGTCTTGGGACTCTTGCACTTTAGCTCTCTTTGCCGCTCCATCTGCATCCATCTCTACCCACTCAGCCAATCCAGCTACTCCTTATCGGGGCTCCCATAGCAAGGTCTAATCAAAGAGGTTGGGTACCTTAAGGATCCTACCCCTATTTCAGCCTTCTTGGGACTATCACTTCTCATCGACCCACCTCCCACCTGGAGGTATGGCTGCATGTGATCCCTCTGCCCACTTGGCTCGAAATTTCCCCCTATTGTAGGTCTCTGCATGAGTGGATGCCTCCACTCTGTCTCCTCTCAACATCTCCAATTGTGGCTCCTCCACAATTGTCTAAGACTTCTTCTGGGGCTGCATGTTGAGAGGTAATGTACTCTCCCTCTCAACCACCAAGTATCTAACATTTGCCTTGCTCCTCAATGCTTTGCATGCATCTTGTACCTGAAGTGCATACAGGTTCTTAGCTAGCACACCAATCTCTTTCATATTTACCACCGTCACAAAATTTTAAGAAAAAAGCGTTGATTTTAAATCAACGATATCTCCCTCATCCGAACTCTGATTCAGCCGATTATTTTTTGAGTTTGGGTCTTTTTCCACAAGGAATCCAGATCTGCTATTTGTTTCTGAAAATTTTGCACAAATTTTTTTAGATCTACTCTGAAAACTTGCAGCCCAATTTTATTTTATTTTTTACTTTGAATTTTCTTCTTTGTATACTATTCACTACTTTGATGACCTTTGCTCTGATACCATGTATAAATTTCACCATAGATCACCTGATAATGCAATATACTAAAGCAAAATACTTGATCTACTTCTACTATCAAACTTTGCGGAAGCTTAATCAAATTTAGCAAAATCAATCATAACACATATAATAGAGAAGAATATTCAATCACACATGAAACACAAAAGAATACTCTGGGGAAAGCCTCAGCTAAAAACCTCGCTATTTGTATTATCATACAAGTGGAAATATCTCAGGATTACACAAAGATTTAGCTCTCAAGCTATCCAACTCTCAGTACAATCCCTCACTGCTGCTCATAGACAGAATAGACAACACATATGCCTTCCTTCAGTCCTCCAAGCCTCCTATTTCCTTGCACAGTTTCTCCTGGGTCCTCCAACTGCAACCTGTGTGATTCTCACCTCACACACAACACTGACCTCTGAAATAACTACGCAATCCTGAAGGAGTTCATTCCTTCTGCATGGATGAGTTTCCTTAATAAAAAAATTCCTCCAACTGATAGTACATTGTCCCTGCCTTTAATCTCAACTGGGTCTTTCTCTGAACTGACATGCATGAGTTATTTATGAGAGAATCTTAAGCTATCTTGAGAACACTAGTTGCATGCATGCATGCATTAACTGACTGAACTCACAATTAGTTCCTTCAACTGTTTGGAACTAATTTAACTGGACTTAACTTAGTTAACTGAGCTAACTAATTACAACTCAAATACTACTCATCCTTATCTCTTTAATTAAGGGATAAATTCCTCAATCAAATGGATAACTGTTGCATGTCTTCACATAGACGTCATGTTTTATTTTCTCCAACTAATTAACTCAAGAGGAATTAATTAATTATTTTACAAACAGCTAAGATCAAATTCGAATTTTAATTCTCAATTTTAGTTTAGGGACTAACTAAAATTGGAATGTATCCCGAAATGCTATTTATAGCAATGTTATTTATAACATTTCTATTTTATCATTCCTTATGGCCATTTTCCACACTCGTACCTGAAATGCTATCTATAGAAATTCTATTTATAGCATTTCTTGTTGCTATTTTCAACATAGTTTACTCATACTTGTCTTATGTGCTAGTATTTAGTCACATAGTCTGCTTGTTATTTTATTGATTATTGTTAAGTAGAGAGTGTTTCTATGTGAGTAGCATTCTTAAGTGATTTTAGGTGGTAGTTAGTTGAGAGTGAGCTTAGGTCCCAATTTCATGCATGGTCGAGATATTCTCTCAACTAAGCTATGAATGCGATAAGGTAGTGTGTCTACCTTTAGACAAGTATTCATGTATTTATATGTGCATGATTACATCATTGAAAAAAGTAATCAACATACTTTATTTTGGAAATTGTCCACTTTTTTTCTAATACGGCATCAAAGCTAATGGGGATCTTGAGGTGAGAGGTTTGTTTGTGTTGGCATTATGATAAAGGTGTTGTCCTTGATGGCAACTCACTCAGATGAAAGATCACAGTACAACAGGTTAACAAAAAAGAATTGCAGTTCAGACTACATAGAATGAAGAAAGAGAGGTATACGCAGGTTCACCTTGACCAAGCTGCGTATACACGCAAGTTCACTGTATACAAGTCGCGTATACGTATAAACACACTTTCAAGGAGCAAAAGCGCGTATATGTTGGAAAACTAAGATTTTGGTCTGTGCTATATGGTCCAAGGTATTTTGACCCATGGTTTTGGTCCAAGGTATTTGGTTCGAGGTATTGACCCTAGGTATTTGGTCCAAGGTATTGGTCCTAAGTGGTTTTGGTCCATGGTATTGAGAAAGGCCTAAAACTATAAAAGGAGGAGAAGATCATTAGGCCAAGGTGTGCAAGTATCGAATATCTGATGAAGTGTGAGATCTAGTATGTAGGTTATTGGGTTATGGTGCATTATTGGATCTGAACCAAGGATGAACCTTAGCGGATGATGAGGGATTAGATCTAATGATGGATTGGGATCTTAAGGCGTAAAATGAACTATCATTATGTGTTTTTTCTCATGTATATTCTAGATCTGAATACTGACGCATATATTATTCTGTAAATGGTATGATCTGGGTATAATTGAAGTTTGGTATAGCTGTAAAATTATGAATTAACATTTACAGATGTATACACTGGTTGGCTTTGAAAAAAGCGCGTACACACGCTGATTAGACATAGGAAAGTAGCGTATACCTTGTGAAGAATGTTTCAGTTGTTTTGTTTGCTATTACAGAGATCTGGTTTTTGTTCTAGTGACTGTATTTTGGTGACAGTGTTCTGAATGATAAGATTCAGGAGTTTCAGTGATTGGTTTATGTACTTGATGATTGTATTGCAGCTATGATGTTGTTGATGGGTCCAATATGAAAATTGGATGAAACGTGGCCTTCAAATTATGGTGTTGTGTTCCAGGAGTATCCAATCTGAAAATTTATGAAACGTGGTCCCTAGTAGAAGAGTGGAGTTTCCTGTAGGGTGGCACCTACGTACTAGTAAACATATTGGCTAGTACAAGAGCTAAGGGGTTGTCGCTCCCTTCCAGTAGTAGCTAGAAAACAAGAGAAGGTTGCAGCCTTCTTTAGGTAGAAGCCTGCATACTGGTATAAGTCTGCACCAATACAAAATTGTAAACATATTTTTATTATTATTAAAAGAAGACAGAGACGACAGTAGTAGGTGGTTTTTACCCACATTGGGTTTCCACCTTATATCTTGGTGTTCATGTGTGATGCTTATGTGTAATGCTTTATTCTGCTTTTACTGCACTGTCTAATTAATATCTGACATACTGGATAAATTGGGTAAATCAAAAGTTATCTGCATATACGCTGATTGCTTTAATAACAGTCGCGTGTACACACTGGTTCACTTAGCTAAAGTAGCGTATACAAATCTGCTTATGGAAATGAAATATTATTGATTTACTAATACTGATTCACCCCCCCTCTCAGTATTATTTCCAGCAATTGGTATAAGAGCAGGTTCTTCAGAAGAAGCTTGATCGCTTGAAGGAAGATCCATCATCATGATTAATCAAGAAAATGGGGGATCCATCAGACCGCCAATCTTTGATGGGAGCAACTTTGTTTGTTGGAAGATAAGAACCACAACCTATCTTCAATCACTTGGAACAAATGTCTAGGAAATCGTGGAAGGAGGATATACATTTCCATCAACAATTCCTACAAATACGGTAGGTAAAAAGCAATATGAAACCAATGTGAGGGCTGTCAATACATTATTGGGAAGTCTGTCACAATCAAAGTTTGTCAAAGTTATGCAGCTCAAATCAGCCAAAGAAATATGGGACAAAATCATTCTAATCTACGAAGGAGACTCTTAGGTAAAACATGCTAAACTGTAAACTCTCAGAATTCAATATGAAACTCTTAAGATGCACAATGATGAAAGTATAGCTAGTTACTTCTTACATATAGATGAGGTTGTTAATTGCATGAAGAATCTGGGTGAAGAGATAAAGGAAGTTACCTTAGTTGAGAAAGTTTTAAGATCCTTGTCTGCTAAATTTGAATCAAAAGTATCTGCCATAGAAGAAAAACAGGATCTACAGACTATTACTATGACACAGCTTCACGGAATCTTAACTGCCTTTGAGATGAGAAAAGGAGGCCCATCAGATATGAGAGAAGCCGCATTTAAAGCTTCAACAAAAGGAAAAGAAGAACTCAATGAATCAGGACATATTTCAGAAGAAGAAGATGAAGTAAACTTTGTCAAGAAGCTTCAACGGGGTTCCAGAAGATTTAGAGGTAAACTACCTTTCAAATGTTTTGCCTGTGGTAGAGTCGGTCATTATGCTGCCAAATGTCCTCATAAAGATAAATATGATAAAGGGAAGGAATCTGCAAAATGGAATAGAAACAAAGTGTAAGTAAAAAGAGTTACTATACTCATGAAGATAGCGATGGTTTATCAAATAGTGATGAAGATGAAAATAGTAATGACTATAGACTTCTAATGGCTTATGAAGATGATAATTTTTTGGATGCTTTAGAAGAAGATGACCTCATGAAGAAATCTCTAAACTCAAAATCTTTTTAGAATAAAAGAATATGATTATAGATACCTTGACATATCAACTTGCTGAAAGAGAAGAATACAATGAAAAACTAGAATGTGAAATTGTGGGTCTAAGAAAGGATCTTGAGAAAACAAAATATCTCAATCTTAGATTTGCTAAAGGACCAGAAACCTTAAATGAAATTATCGAAGTGCAGCGTTCTCCTCTGATAAAGATAGGTCTTGGATATACTGAAGAAGCATCTCAATCACAGAAGTTGTCAAGCTCCACTAAAAGCTATCTTGATGCAACAAATAACAGTGAATAGTATGACAATCTTCAGCAAATGCATAAAGCAGATCACCAGGTAAATCAGGCTCAATTTGCTTCAAGGATGAACAGAAGTCACAAACAACCTCAGATAAATCATACTCAATTTGCTTCAAATATGAATAGAAACTACATTCACCATGTCAATAGATTTGATAATCGCAGGAACTTCTTTAATGGTCAATGTTTCTCATGTCATAATTTTGGACACAAAGCTGCTCAATGTGTTGCTTACAAAACCATCATGACTAGAGAAGCACGAAATCAAAGGAATGTGACAGGGATCAAGAAAAGTTCCTATAATAACTTTTCTCTTCTTGAAAATGAAATAGAATGCTCAATCTGTAACAACTTTGGCCATGAAGAATCTGAATGCAGGAGTAAATTTCGGCAAATATCTCAAAAGGAGCAAACTCCATTAAATCCCAAAATATGGAGAAAGAAAGAACCACAAATAGAAAGATGTGGTATAGCCTTGTATGCAGAAGGACAAGAAAACCAGTGGTACATCGACAGTGGATGCTCAAAACACATGACAGGTGACAAAGAAAAACTTCACTCATATAATGCCTTAGAAAAGGAAAAGAATGTCTCATTTGGAAATGACACTCCTGCTATCATAAAAGGTAAAGGCTTTGTTTTCTTGAAAGAAAAGGTTAAAGCTGGGAATGTTATGTATGTTGATGGTCTAAATCATAACCTGTTGAGTGTCAGTCAAATGTGTGATCAAGGAAATGAAGTGGTGTTTCAATCAAACAGATGTATTGTTTGGGAGCTTGATACAGGAGAAACTGTGATCAAAGGTACAAGAACTCCAAAAAACTTATACATACTCAAGGGAGGACAACAACAGTGCTATATAAGCAAAAATGATGAAAAATGGCTATGGCACAGAAGATTGGGACATCTAAGATTTTCTCAAATAAAAAAAGCATGCAGATTCCAGGTTGTTCGTGATCTTCCAAATATCAGGATTCCTGAAAATACAATATGCAAACCATGTCAATTCGGTAAGCAAACCAGATCTCACTTCATTGAAAAAGAAGGGTCGGTTAGTAAGCCTCTTGAACTTGTTCATACTGATTTATGTGGACCATCAAGGAAAAAGTCACCTCGTGGAGAAGAATACTTTATATTGTTCATTGATGATTTTTCTAGAATGTGTTGGATAGGTCTTCTAAATCATAAAGATGAAGCATTTGAAAAGTTCAAAGCCTTCAAAGCTTTGGTTGAAAATGAATTAGATTGCAAAATCAAATTCATCAGATCTGATTGAGGAGGGGAATTTACCTCGGATGAATTCTTTGACTTTTGTAAACAACATGGAATAAAAAGGCAGTTCTCCACCGCAAGGACTCCTTAGCAAAATGGAGTGGTAGAAAGAATGAACAGAACTGTTCAACAAATGGCTCGAGCTATGCTAGATGAATATGGAACTCCTGCAACCTTTTGGGGTGAAGCTGCATTCACCGCCGTCACTATTCTCAATCAAGCAAATGTTCAGGTAAACAACACTCAAACTGCACATGAACTTTGGTATGGTAAGGCTCCTACTGTAAAATACTTTAAATTTTTTGGAAGAAAATGTTACATCAAAAGGACTAATGAAAAACTTGGTAAGTTTGAACCCAGAGCAGAAGAAGGTATTCTTCTTGGTTACTCTTCCCGAAGTAAAGGATATAAATGTTATAATAAAAGACTTGGGAAAATTATTGAAAGTATTGATGTTGTGGTTGATCAAGCATGCAAAAATCCAAAACAGATAAAAACCGAAGATTATGACAATGAAGAAGATGAGGATTATTTTCCCACATCAAATCACACTAATTCTAAATAGGAAACCAATGAAGCACCAGAAGAAGAGATAACGGTAGAAGAAAAGACTCCATCCAGGTATGTTCTTTAAAATCCTCCAAAAACTCAAATTTTAGGGGAGAAAGAGGCAGTTGTGCAGACAAGAATAACTATTACAGAAGCCTCAAGCTATCTGGCATTACTATCTTCCACCAAACCTTAAAATGTAAATGAAGCATGCAAAGATGAATGTTGGGTCAAGGCCATGAATGAAGAACTTGAGCAAATTGAAAAGAATAATACTTGGGAATTAGTTCCTAGACCTCATGATAAGAATATCATCGGAACTAAATAGATATTCAAAAACAAGCTGAACGAAAATGGAGAAGTTATTAGAAACAAGGCCAGACTTGTTTGTAAAAGATATGCTCAACAAGAAGGTATATATTTTGAAGAAACTTTTGCACTTGTTGCTAGACTTGAAGCCATAAGGATGTTTCTTGCTCTTTCTAGTTTTTAGAAATTCAAAGTATACCAAATGGATGTAAAATCTGCCTTCCTTAAAGGAGACTTAGAAGAAGAAGTCTATATTGAACAACCAGAAGTATTCATTCTTGGAAATGATGCAAAACTTGTATGTAGACCTAGAAAGGCTCTTTATGGTCTAAAACAAGCTCCAAGGGCCTGGTATTACCGTCTTGACAAATATCTCCACCAACAGGGTTTTTCAAAGGGGTCAACAGATATCAATCTATATACAAATATTGACACTAGTAAATTGCTAGTAATTTTTTTTTTTTTATGTTGATGATATCATCTTTGGTAGAAATGAAGAATCCATGAGTTAGAATTTTGCTTTAGTAATGCAGCAAGAATTTGAAATGTCCTTGCTTTGTGAGCTTAACTATTTTCTTGGTCTACAAGTTCAACAAACTAAAGATGATATTTTTCTTTCACAAACCAAATATCTCAAACGGATCTTGAAAAATTACGGCATGGAATATTCTAAACCAGTATGTACCCCAATGGTAATAGGATGCAGTCTCAGCTCAAATGATGAATCAGCATCAGTGCATCAACCAACTTACAGATCCATGATTGGCAGTCTGCTTTATCTAACAGGTACCCGACCTGACATCATGCATGTAGCAGGAATAGTTGGAAGATTCCAAGCAAATCCAAAGGAATCACACCTTCAGGCAATCAAAAGGATTTTCAAATATCTTAAAGGAACACAGAACTTTGGTTTATGGTATCCTAGAGATATAGTATTATGAAACCAGCTCAAGAAAAGATAGAAAAGATAGATCAACGCCTTAGAATTCAGCCTCTTCGATGGGGCAACCTCCTTTACATTACATAAATGAAAAATTCTTGGATGATACAAATGAAAAAACCTCCTTTCTATATATAGGAGTCGAAGGGGTCATAACATAATCAGAGCCGACATAACAATAATAATGTAAGGGCACAATAATAACAATAGTGGGCTTCTATGGGGCACAACAGTAACAATATGGGCACTACATGGGTACATCAATATAATAAGTGGGTTGTACTAATAACAATAAGGGGTTACACTAGTAGTATAGGGGCCTAACATGCCCCTCTCCTTCAAAAAGCATTGTCCTCAACGCTTGAGTAGTTATTGATGCTTCTGTATAAAATTCTTGTCCTCCCATGTGTAATATTCAGCCGGTAAGTTCTTCCACTTGATGAGATACTCTGAAATTGATCAATTTCGTAGTTGTCGGGTTCTTGCTTCTGTGATTGCTCTAGGTTCCAATATGATTTTTCCTTCCTCTTCAATTTTTGGCAATATTGTTTGAATTAGGATCTTTTGAAACTTTTGAATAAGTGGCCATACTTCTTCATCCTTCTTCCATTCATCCCTTGGCTTCGTTTATCCAATCTGGTTGGATAATAGAAATGGCACACAACAATGCTTCCACATCCTCATCCTTTCTTGAGAGTGCATCTGCCACCACATTTTGCTTCCCTTTTTTGTAGATGATTTCAAAGTCATAACGCAACATCTTTGTGACCCACTTTTGTTGCTCTTCAGAGGATAATCTTTGTTCTAAAAAGTATTTAAGGCTATCATGATCTGTTTTCACCTTGAAGTGTCTTCCCATTAGGTAGGGTCACCATTTCTTAAGTGCATGGAGTATTGCCAACATTTCCTTCTCATAAATAGCTTTGTGTAAAAACTTTCCCTTGATTGGACGACTTTCAAAAGAAATGGGTCTTTCATATTGCATTAAAAAAACACCAATTCCATTTCCTGAAGCATCACATTCCACAATAAAGGTTTTTGTGAAGTCCGGTGTAGCTAAGACAGGTGCTTAACACATTTCCTCTTTAAGATGTTCGAAGGCCTTTGTTGCTTCTGGAGTCCATGAAAATGCATCTTTCTTCAATAGTGTTGTTAGAGGTGTTGTCAACCCAAGAAATCCTCGCAGATGCTTTATGGATGTGGGGATTTTCCATTCCTTAATGGCTTTAATTTTGCTAGGGTCTACCTTAACTCCTTCATGAGATACAATATGACCTAGATATTCCACCTCTTCTACTCCAAAGAAACATTTGGATCTTTTTGCATATAATTGTTTCTCCTCCAATAGTTGTAGCACCCTGTCAACATGTTCAACATGATCCTTCCAAGAATTGTTGTAGATTAGTATATCATCAAAAAATACTAACACAAATTTTCTAAGGAATGGTTTGAAAATTGAATTCATCAAACCTTGAAATGTTGAAGGTGCATTGGTAAGGCCAAAAGGCATGACCAAAAATTCATAATGACCCTCATGAGTTCTAAATGCTGTTTTCGAAATGTCTTCAATCTTCATTCTGATTTGATGATATCCGGAACGAAGATCCAACTTGGTGAAGTAAATTGATCCATGCAATTCATCCAGTAATTCATCAATGACAGGAATGGGAAACTTATCTTTAATAGTGAGCTTGTTGAGCTCCCTATAATCCAGACACATGCGCCATGATCCATCCTTCTTGTGCACCAATACTACTGGAGTAGAGAAAGAACTTTGACTTGGTTGAATTATACGAGCCTCTAGCATTTCTGCAACCATATGTTCAATTTCACTCTTTTGGGCATAGGGCTATCTGTACGGCCTGATGTTTGGAGGAACACTTCCTGGAATCAGATGAATAACATGATCATGATCACGAATAGGTGGGAGACCTTTGGGAGCCTCAAATACCTTGGAATGATTGTCCAAGACTTTTTCGAGATCTGGAGAAATAGATGATTCCAATGTGGAAACATCTAGCGAACATAATTGTGCAATTACACCTTTTTGTTCCCTTTTTAGAAGCTTTGTCATACCGTTAGAGCTGATTATCTTTCCCAATTTCCCTGCAATACCCCTTAATTCAACTTCCTTTCCTTCCACAAAAAATTTCATGAAAAGTTCTTGAAAATTAAAAGCTATTGTACCCAAGGATTGTAGCCATTGGACTCCTAATACAACATCAGCACCTCCCATTGGAATGGAAAGCATTGGGCTATTCAATACATATTCTCCTATGGATAGCTTGATATTATGGCACTTTCCAGAGCAATTTATTGTTCCTCCATTTGCAACCATCACTTGACACTCTGGTGCTAGATATAAGAAGCAATTCAATTCTTTTGCTACCTTACAATGAATAAAATTGTGGGTACTTCCTGAATCAATCAACACTATTACCTTTTTCTTCTTGATTTGTCCTTCTATATTGATGGTTTGAGGAGTAGTGATTCCTGCCAATGCATTACAAGATATGGTCGAATTCATTTGTTCTTCATCTAGGCTTTGTTCCTGGAGTATATCCTCTTCTTTTGACCTTTCTTTCTCCTTTTCTTCTTCCTCTTCACAATCTATGTAGAATAATTTCTTCTCAGCACACTTATGACCTTTAGTCTATTTTCTATCACAACTGTAACAAAGCCCTTTTGCTCTTTTTTCTTCCAATTGTTGTGGTTTCAACCTTATAGGTTGTGGAAGACTAGTGGCAACCACACTTCCGTCTTTATAATTGTGAGTGGTATGCTTCCTGGTTGCCATAATTTTGCTTTCCATTTTTCTTGCTAACCTGAATGCCTTCTCTAATGAATCAGGTTCCCAAAGGCGAACATCATGTTGGATATTATCCTTTAAAGACCCTATGAACACATCAATCTTATGCTCCTCTGGAATATTTTTTACCCTTATGTTCAATTTTTGGAACTCCTCAATGTGCTCCACTATTGAACCCTTTTGTTTGAGACTTATCAATTGGCTAAAAAAAGTGTTGCTTTTTGTATCCTCATAATGTGCTATCAATTCTTCTATAAAAATTGTCCAAGTGATAAATTGTTTACAAGAGCAAAGCCATTGATACCATACAAACTGATTTGGTTCCAAATATAAAGTTGCAATACGTACCTTTTGTGTGTTTTGCACATTATTGAGATTAAAAAATTGCT
This sequence comes from Pinus tabuliformis, assembly GCA_031772625.1. NCBI lineage: Eukaryota > Viridiplantae > Streptophyta > Pinopsida > Pinales > Pinaceae > Pinus > Pinus tabuliformis. Next base: position 611,013,182 of record CM062804.1, read on the forward strand.
CCATCTGTAATATCCATGTTGCGGGATCCTTGCCATCAAACTTCCTCATATCAATTTTTGGAATATGGTGCGTCTTTGATCCAACATTAGAGTCTATGAAATCATGATTAACATTTCCTTTGTTCGCATCATGAGTTTCCTTTACTCCCCTTTCACCATTAGTAAGTATTTCTTGTAGAAAATTTGTCAAATCTGCCTTCAAATCTATCTTCAAATCATCAATCTTGGCTTCCACGCCCTTTATCTTAGATTCCACGTCATTTATCTTAGCTTCTGTTAGCTTTTGTGAGAGTGAAATTTGTTGCACTTGGTCTTGTAGTTTTATATATCATGTAGCATTTCTTCCTCTTCTTCATGAGTCATGCTAGAGATTTCAGATTTCTTACTAGGTGTTTGCATTTTCTTTCCTCGGGGCATCAATTACTGATACTAATGCTCTACTATGCCCTTTGAATTCCTTCAAAATAATTTTTCAAACCAAGCTTAAGCAAAAATTTAAAAAATCTACACACCTTTTTTCACTTTGTAGGAGCTTGATATTGCCTTTGATGTATCTCTGTAATTTAGGATCATCCAGTTTTGAAATTACGACCTGCGGTAGCCTTCTATGTCCTATTTCCAATGCCGCCAGTCTGACCCAAATTGGATTCTCCAATGAAGAGTTATGCCAAATCTCCCATAGTGACCTGATTATATACTAATTCAGTAGAGCGAACTTGTACGACATGCCACGTGTCCCTGTTTTGACCTTTGGCTCTGAAAAATATATAAAAGAAACTACAGTCCATCCTATTTCTGAACCTTCTTACAAAATTTCAATCCGATGCTCATAGAGAAAGTTATGATGATTTTCCTTAGGTCGCCTATTTGGAATGTAATTCAGGAGTTTTCAAAATTACCAAATTCCTCAAATCATATCTCTGCAAATATAGTGTGAAAAGCTCTGAAATTCAGACTCGAGGTTCAGTGAGATTTCTTCTCAAATGGGTTTTTTTTTTTAGCTTCTGAAACGTCGCAGAAAAAAAGTTATAGCGAAAATACCACGATGACCTATTTGGAGCAGCGAAACCCTACAATCCAAAGCTCTGATACCAAATGTTATGAAACCAGCTCAAGAAAAGATAGAAAAGATAGATCAACGCCTTAGAATTCAGCCTCTTCGAGGGGGAAACCTCCTTTACATTACATAAATGAACAATTCTTGGATGATACAAATGAAAAGACCTCCTTTCTAGATATAGGAGTCTAAGGGGTCATAACATAATCAGAGCCAACATAACAATAATAATGTAAGGGCACAATAATAACAATAGTGGGCTTCTATGGGGCACAATAGTAACAATATGGGCACTACATGGGTACATCAATATAATAAGTGGGTTGTACTAATAACAATAAGGGGTTACACTAGTAGTATAGGGCCCTAACATACAGATCTTACTCTTCATGCATATACAAATGTAGGTTGGGCAGGAAGTGTTGATGACAGAAAAAGCACTAGTGGTGGTGCATTCTATACGGGTTCTAGGTTAGTGTCTTGGTTCAGCAAGAAACAAAGTTCAATTGTATTATCTATAGCTGAAGCAGAATATGTGGCTACTGCATCTTGCTACACACAAATACTTTGGGTGATGCAAACCTTGAAAGACATTCAGATCACATGTACTCCACCAATCTCCGTCCTATGTGATAATACAAGTGCCATCAGTATTTCAAAGAATCCAGTCATGCACTCCAAGACCAAGCACATACCCATCAAATATCATTTTCTACGTGAACAAGTGCTTGAACAAAATGTTAAATTGGAGTATGTTCCCTCCAAAGAACAGGTTGCTGATATATTCACTAAACCATTGCCCAGAGAGACATTTGAATATCTCAAACAAACGCTGGGAGTAGTTGCTGCATCATCCTACTGTTAAATCCTATTTTTCAGAGAAATGTTTTCATATACAAGTTTCATGAAGCATTGTCACGTACATACGTGGGTTTGAAGAAAAGTAGTAGGCCAGACTCAAAAAAAAGGGGTCTGTTATGGTTTTGTCAATTATCTGCTCTGTTTGATGATGGTTACAATCTATTGATAACATGTGGAAATATATTGGTCCTCATAAAGTTGTTGATAACTTAATGTATATCTGATTGATGATGATGTTTTGATATCTCTTTCTGACATATGCAGTGATCAGATCTGACAGTGAACAGGTGGAACAGGTTCAGGGGGAGAACATGCTATGCTTCTAATAAAGCATTGTTGGCATTATGCTTAGAAGTCTTTGGTACCTAATCAATGATGATGAGTTCTTACTTTATGATGATAGGATGATACTCACATATGTTGATTATCATGGTTGATGATGTGGGATGTTCCCTAGTGATGATATAATGAAGGTTCTTGTGGAAAGATCATGCAGTTCTTGATAATGATGTCTATGGTGTTTCACATACATATGATATGATGTGAATGATTTTGTGCTACCGCTTGGAGATATGACATATGCTTAGTTGATTCATGGAAGGTTATGATAAGGGAACGAAGCAAGTTGATCTTGATGAGATCAAGAGGATGAGTTGATATATGTCGACATACTTTGACACAAGTTGATGATGTTTTTGGAACTAATGATGGACATATATAGGTTGCTGGTCTGGATGCTGTTGATAGATGTTGTTGATGGTGCAAATCATATGATAGTTTCTGATGACTATCATGGTATTGTCTTAGATATTTGGTCTCTGTTATATATATCATGCATATCATTTAATGTAAAGGTCATGAAATGACCTAATTTTTAACCCCACTATGTATGGGATGGATGATATAATGTTTCTTGTTGTTGTCATGTATCAACAATTGGTATATCCCCACTTGGTTGGGAGATGGATGTATGTATGAATCATTGGTGACAGGAAAGTATGTATAGAGTCATGTTATTCTTTAGAAAATATTTTTGCAGACTTTGCTTATGCTCAGGGGGAGCATGGACTCGATCATGGAAGCTCAATCAATACACTTCAACATCTACTCAGGGGGGAGCATGATCCTTTGCCCTTGATGTCAAAGGGGGAGAGTGACTTGGTGTTGTTGTTGCCATCAAGTCCAAAGGGGGAGATTGTTGGCATTATGATAAAGGTGTTGTCCTTGATGGCAACTCACTCAGATGAAAGATCATAGTACACCAGGTTACAAACAAGCATTGCAGATTAGACTACACAGAATGAAGAAAGAGAGGTATACGCAGGTTCACCTTGACCAAGCTGCGTATACACGTAGGTTCACTATATACAAATCGCGTATACGTACACACGCACTTTCACAGAAGCAAAAGCGTGTATATGTTGGAAAACTAAGCTTTTGGTCTGTGGTATTTGGTCCAAGGTATTTTGACCCATGGTTTTGGTCCAAGGTATTGACTCTGGGCATTTGGTCCAAGGTATTGTTCCTAAGTGGTTTTGGTCCATGGTATTGTGAAAGGCCTAAAACTATAAAAGGAGGAGAAGATCATTAGGCCAAGGTGTGCAAGTATCGAATATTTGATGAATTGTGAGATCTAGTATGCAGGATATTGGGTTATGGTGCATTGCTGGATCTGAACCAAGGATGAACCTTGGCGGATGATGAGGGATTAGATCTAATGATGGATCGAGATCTTAAGGCGTAAAATGAAATATCATTATGTATTTTTTCTCATGTATATTCTAGATCTGAATACTGACGCATATATTATTCTGTAAATGGTATGATCTGGGTATAATTGAAGTCTAGTATAGCTATAAAATTATGAATTAACATTTACAGATGTATACACTGGTTGGCTTTGAAAAAGTGCGTACAGACGCTGGTTAGACACAGGAAAGTAGCGTATACTTTGTGAATAATGTTTCAGTTGTTTTCTTTGTTGTTACAGAGATCTGGGTTCTGTTCTAGTGACTGTATTTTAGTGACAGTATTCTGAATGATTAGATTCAGGAGTTTCAGTGATTGGTTTATGTACTTGATGATTGTATTGCAGCTATGATGTTGTTGATGGGTCCAGTATGAAAATTGGATGAAACATAGCCTTCAGATTATGGTGTTGTGTTCCAGGAGTATCCAGTCTGAAAATTTATGAAACGTGGTCTCTAGTAGAAGAGTGGAGTTTCCTGTAGGGTGGCACCTACGTACTAGCAAGCATATTGGCTAGTACAAGAGATAGGGGGTTGTAGCTCCCTTCTAGTAGTAGCTGGAAAACAGGAGAAGGTTGTAGCCTTCTGCAGGTAGAAGCCTGCGTACTGGTATAAGTTTGCACCAGTACAAAATTGTAAGCAAATTTTTCTTATTATAAAAAGAAGACAGAGATGACAGCAACAAGTGGTTTTTACCCACATTGGGTTTTCACCTTACATCATGGTGTTCATGTGTGATGCTTATGTGTAATGCTTCATTCTTCTTTTACTGCACTGTCTAATTAATATCTGACATACTGGATAAATTGGGTAAATCAAAAGTTATCTGCATATACATTGGTTGCTTTAATAACAGTCGCGTGTACACACTGGTTCACTTAGCTAAAGTAGCGTATACAAATCTGCTTATGGAAATGAAATATTATTGATTTACTAATATTGATTCACCGCCCCTCTCAGTATTATTTCCAATAGTCTGATTAGTTCTCCAAGAACTCCTCCAAGGCCAAAGAATGAGAGGAATCTAAGATTTGACTATTGTTGTCATACAAAATTAGTGTAGGAGAGTGTTTCATTTCTCTATTTGATGTTTCTAGAGAGGATTTTTTTGTAGGTGTATAAATGAATGTAGATAGAAAGATTCGTGGTCATGTAATGTTGATGTAGAGTGGTGCTACCAATGGTTGTTGAGTGTTGAGTGGGACATAGATTAAGATTATGCAATGTTTTGTGGAGGGAAGGAATCGAGTTAGAGGAATGATGGTTAAATGAAGGAGGAGGTCTATAGTTGTAATCATGGCGCAAGTAGACTACAAAGATATAATGGTAGATTATATGGAAGAGGGATACTAGAAAGGATATTTGTACAATTTCTAGTAGGTTTATCATTGCACATAATTCTTGGTCCAAGAGCTATGGAAATAATGGTGATCAATTGTTATGGGCCTTACGATGGTAGGAGATCTTTTAGAGAAGAATTATTCTCATTCGATTATTTAAAGCATGAAAGGGTCATCTTACAAGGATATGTTTACTTTAATTTAAGAAAATAAAAGGCATGTGGGGAAGTTGCAAGGCAAGATAAACTAGCATATTTCTTCGAGTATAAGATAGAATAAGTAGGGCTATTGGATGTGGAACTCAAAAATCTTGTGCCTACCTAGGGAAACAATATAGTAGGGTAAACATATGTCTAAAAAAGGATTGATATATTCCTAATATTTGATCATTTAATAATGGAGGTGGATAAGGTTATATCTTGAGTAGAGGTGGAGGTAATTTTTTCCATCTTCCCATCCTATTACAAATAGACAAACAAGAATCATAGCTAGTTAATCCCTTTAAATGTAATCATACACAATAAATAGATAAGGAGTGTTTGAAGTTAGTTAAAGATGAATGGGTGGGGTATGATAAAAATTCAAAGGACTCAACAAGGTATTAGTTCAAAACAACCCTAAAGAAAATAATGGTAGCAATATCAACATGGGGTTCTAATAAATAAAAAATATCGACAAGGAGTTAAAAGAGGTGGAGTTCAAAATAGCAAAATTATTTTATGGCAAGATCCAAAGAGGTTTTCAATGAAGAAGAGAAATTGAAGCTAAAGAGTTTAGAAAATACAAAGAAAATCATCAGATCATAGAGAAGCATAATGGAGGATGAAGAGTGGGACTATATGTTTAGAAATGGGGTGTGAAAGAAATAAAATTTTCCACAACTTTAAAATCCATAGAAAGAGAATCAATACAAGAGTGAGGAATTCTCACCCTCAATGAAATCATAGAACCAAAATCTACAAGTATTCGACAACAATGATTGTTGAATGCACATAATATTTGTTTGGAAGGTGAATTTTCGGTGTCAATGAATTATGTATGTGTGAAGCCTTCTACTTATTGGATTAATCTTGACTAGGTCATAGAGTGGTTAAAATAAAATTGAGTTAGTCATTAATGTGTTTACTAAAGGTGGTTTACAAGCCGTTGGTATTAGATAACCCATGCTATTTGATATGATGAAACGTTTTTAAAGGCTTCAAGAACTTCATTATAAACGCATCAATTGGTTTGTATTTTCTTAACTTGGCCAATTTGGCCAAGGATGATAGATATGTATTAGGTGTTGGTTTTATAAATTAAAGGTCTCTAAGGTAAATCTACAATGCTTCTATGTGCATGCATTTTGTGTTGTTTTGACATTCCGCCTTTTAGTTTTTAACATGTGGCATAAAAATTAGGTTGGTTTGGACTCTATAGCAAGAGTGGTCTTAGTGTTTACTTAATAGACAAATCCTTGATTGTTTAGCTTACACGACAAAGTCACAGAGGTATGTTGCTTGGATGCTTAGATCCGCAAAGAAAATCTTAAATTTGTACATGGATTTGTGGATCAATTTTTTGTTTATATTGATATCAAATATAGATATGATGGATGGATATGTTAGATTTGAGAAAGAATCTTTGTTAAGATTGCAAGATTCCAATCGTGAAATTTTTTCTCAGTTGTGATAGGATATGATAGTGCGCCCATGTAGATTTTTAATTGTAGATTCAAACTGCTTATGTAATATGTTAAAACAAAAGACTTGAATCTACTCTACTCATCAGCGGAAAAGAAAAATTGATCAATGAAAACACTAAGCAGAAAAGGAAGAATTTCAATCGCACATAACACAATATTTTTCTGGGGAAATCAATTGCTCAAAACACCGACTATCTATATTGCATTAACCAGAAGATCTGAGAAGAAAATACAATGCTTGTTCAACCCAAACAATTCCTGCACAAGTACAATCTATCTCTCTGCTTCACAAACCAGCTCAAGCCAACACTTAGCCAATTATGTTGTCTTCTAAGCCCCTACTTCCTTGCGCAATTCCTGAGAGAATTAGCCCATATTTAATTGGGAAAATCCCTCACCACAACTGCGCAATCCATCATAGGCCTTCTACTGATTGCATGCACCATCTGTACAACTCGGAAAATTATACAACTGATAGTACATTGTCCCTAAACTCTAATCTCAACTAGGTCTTCCTCTAAACTGACATGCATGAGTTATTTATGAGTGAATATCCAGTTAACTGGTGGAGCACTGAAGTTTCTCCCCATTGCTAGACCTCCTATTAGTTCCTCCAATAGTTTGAACTAATTTAACTGACTATAACTCAGTTATATTGAGTTAATTAATTACAACTCAAAATAACTCAACCTAGACCCCTAACCTTTTGGGAATCACTCTACATGACTCTAGATAGAATTCCAACTCAAATTTACTAAGCCAACTAAGTCAAAATAACTTATTTAACTATTACAATTTGCTAGGAGAATAAAATTACAATTTAATTCAAGGACAAATTAAATTAGCATTTTTCTAGATGTTATTTTTAATATTTCTTGTTGCAATTTTCAACACTCCCTCTCAACAAGAAAGGAATTCAACCCTATCCCGTTCCAGTACCTTTGGAATGTTCTGCATGCAACACTTCTCTCTAGTGTTGTTGCTGCTACAACTTCTGAAACTGAAAAAAAAACATCCAAATTGAATTAGTATGATACATTTGTCACCATAGTCTCTGACTACTACTAGCTATTGCACTATCTACTGAAAAATCTGTGTTGTTGTTGACTCTGCCATATGCCATCTGCATTGCTGCCAACTCTACTTTGCAATTCCCAGTATCTGACTACTGCTACTCTTTGCCTCTGTCACTTTGACATCTAACTGCATCAACTGCTACTGATCCATCTTGCTATTGTGTACTATGGGCTCTCGTAGCAAGGTAATGATCCATGAGACAAAACATCTCAATGGAGCCTGCCCATATTTATGCACCCTTGGGACTATTACTTCACATCGCCCCACCTCTCAGCTAGAGGTATGGCTGCATGTGCTCCCTCTAACCACTTGGCTCGAAATTCCCCCCTACTGGAGGTGTCTGCTTGAGTGGATGTCTCCACTCAGTCTCCTCTCTGCTTCTCTAATTGTGGTTGCTCCACAACTTTTTGAGGCTGCATGTTGAGAGGTATTTCATGCTCTCTCTCAACCACCATGTCTCTAACCTTTTCCTTGCTCCTCAAAGCTTTGCATACATCTTCAATCTCGAGATAATATAGGTTCTTGATTCCCACACCGATCTGTTTCACTTGTCCCTTGGCAATGTGCCTAAGGAAAACATTTCCTTTGCTAAAAATATCATCGTAGCCATAATCTTCCAATACCGCGACAGTAACAAGATTCTTCTTTAGTCCTGGAAAATACATCACATCTTTGATTCTAAGAGGGGAGTCAGACTCCCTCTAAAAAGTAACTGTACCGATGTTAGTCACACTATACCTCCCATCATCTCCAAACTCTATGTTTTGCTTGATGTATTTCTCCTCCAAATCACTGAAGAGATCTCTTTTCCCCGTCATTTGGAACGAGGCACCACTTTTGAGATACCACATGCTTTCCATTACAGTGCTGGCCATGCATGCAGTGACAGTGAAATCATAGATATAGGTATCTTTATTAATCTCAGTTTTTTAATGACTTATTAACCTAGAAAGGATCTAATCAACATCCACAAAAATTATAAAGATCCGGATCTAAATCTATGAACTAAGCTAAGTACGACAAAATGGCCAACTTGTTTTTCTAGTTCTGGCGAGCATGCAGGGACTGATAGAGGTGGAGAAGCTACACTCATTTAATCTTCCATTTTTTACCCGTGTTGAGGAATTTATAGCTGAATTTGAGAAAGAGGGTTCGTTCATAGTAAGAAGAATATTGTTTTTGAGTGGGGTGGTTGAAAAAGTCAACAAACAAGGTTGTATGAATATAGGGAACATGGATAAATGTTATGTGTTTGGAAAGATGGTTGCAAAGCAATTTAGAGCAATTTTGTAGGGTTTGGTTACTTCCCATTTTGGAGGGGAAATAGTGGAATCTTTATTTGAAAGATTTACAGTAAGGGCTGCAGAGAACATATCAAAATCATGGAAGTCCAATATTGAGGGAGGAGGGATCCTTGCAGTTGTTGAGCGAGCTTGAGTCCTCCTACAACCAACTAATGTCACACATGAATGAAGTCTGTGACCCAAGAACACCCTATCACTTATATGACCTCGGGTTGAAGAATAATGGAATGGAGAAAATATTGAGATATATGCTTTATGATGTTAATTGAAAAAGTATGAACATTTAGTGGTGATTATTTTAATATGGAATTTGGTCTATTCAATTTTTAAAATAATTTTTTAATTTATTTTTTTGTAATCTTGATGATACCTTTCTATTAATTTTTGGAAATAAAGCAGGTTTTAGAAGAGGAGGAATAACCTGTTATAGAGTTTTATGAACCCAACGTTTCGAACTACCAAGTGAGTCCATCATCAGGGGATGCGTCAATAGATATTCTAAAGATAATAATGATGTATCCATGAGCTAAATTTTTGGGTATATATATAGGTTATGAAAGAATTAATCTAAGAAATTAGGTCGACCATTATCCAATTAGTTTGTTAACATTCATATTTTTATTTTTATTTTTATTATTTATTTATTTATTTTTTTAATTAATTATATTTTAATTAATTAATTAGTTTGTTTATTTGTTTAATTAATTAATTAAGTTAATTAATTAATTTGTTTAATTACTTAGTTAATTGTTTAATTAATTTTTTTATTTGTTTAATCAATTAATTAATTTGTTTGATTAATTCCCTAATTAATTTATTAATTAATTAATTTGTTTAATTAGTTAATTGTTTAATTAATTCCTTATAATTTTATATACAATTCCTAATGTTAATTTCTAATTGTTTTAATTGGACTATATGCTTAATTTAAATTCATATGTTACTATAATATTATAATTAATAAATTATGATTTTCGTTTATTCTAATATTTATCAAATGATTAGTTATGAAATAACGAATTATTTATTTATATGTTAGTATTTGTTTTCGTTTTATTGTTTAAGGATGTTAGATGATGTTTCCTTGTTTTGATTTTTATTCTATTAATTTTTTTTTTAATGAGAGAGGAGGGATTAAATTATTAATAGGGATATGAGTTAATTATTGATTCTTTAAGATTTCAAGTAATGGTTTCCAGGTGTTGCTTAGTTTTAATCCATCGTCTCGGTTCAAGTTGTTCTTCCTTTTTTCTATTTCAATGGCTTCTTTGAGTTTCCTTTTAAGATAGTGGTCTTCTTTCCTAACTAGTTTGACTTCTTCCATGCAGATGTAATGAGAGGAACAGTGAACATGTTCTGCTAAGGTCGATTTTGAGGTCCTTTCTCTTCTTAAGTCGACAATGTGTTCTTTAATTCTGATGTTCCTGTTTCACCTATGTATCCCTTTCCGCATGAGCAAGGAATAACATAAACACCTTTTTGAAGGTTAGGGTTTATGGGATCCTTGACTAAGTTGAATAATGTTGTTGTCCTTTATTAACCATTTCTCAGATTTTATGAATATAATAGCATCCAAGGATTGCCATAGATCATGTATGAGATATGAGGACAGGTATAGATGATAGGAAAGAAGTTTTTGAGAAGTTTTTATTAATTTAGATCTAACCCCTTTAATTTCATTTCTAATTAGGGTTTCACTTAATTTTTTAAAACTGGATAGGTTTCCTGCCCAAGCGAAGAGGACGTTTGCAGATAGAGAATTTGGGAATGAGATTGTTATCTCTGCAATTTTTAAGAAAATTTAGATTGGAAATCAGTTTCACTCTGGATAATCTTAATTTCTTGAAATCTGATGCGTTGTCCATCATGTCCCTTCCACAGTAGGACTTGATGTTGTTAAATAATGAATCCATACAAGTGAGGATAGTTTTAGAAGAGGAGATATAACCTATTATAGAGTTTTATGAACCCAACATTTCAGACTACCAAGCGAGTCCATCATCAGGGAATGCGTCAATAGATATTCTGAAAATAATAATGATGTATCCAGGAGCTAAATTTTTGGGTATATATAGGTTATGAAAGAATTAATCTAAGAAATTAGGTCGACCATTATCCAATTAGTTTGTTAATATTCAGATTTTTATTTTTATTATTGATTTATTTATTTTATTTTTTAATTAATTAATTAATATCTAATTAATTTGTTTGATTAATTCCCTAATTAATTCACTAATTAATTTGTTAATTGTTTAATTAATTATTTAATTCATTTAGTTAATTAATTAATTTGTTTGATTAATTCCCTAATTAATTAATTAATTTGTTTAGTTAATTCCTTATAATTTTATATATAATTCCTAATGTTAATTTCTAATTGTTTTAATTTGACTATATGCTTAATTTAAATTCATATGTTATTATAATATTATAATTAATAAATTATGATTTTAGTTTATTCTAATATCTATCAAATGATTAGTTATGAAATAACTAATTATTTATTTATATGTTTATATTTGTTTTCGTTTTATTGTTTAAGGAGGATGTTAGATGATGTTTCCTTGTTGTTTTGATTTTTATTCTATTAATTTTTTAATGAGAGAGGAGGGATTAAATTATTAATAGGGATATAAGTTAATTATTGATTCTTTAAGATTTCAAGTAATGGTTTCCAGGTGTTGCTTAGTTTTAATCCATCGTCTCTGTTCAAGTTTCTCTTCATTTTTTCTATTTCAATGGCTTCTTTGATTTTCCTTTTAAGATAGTGGCCTTCTTTTCTAACTAGTTTGACTTCTTCCATGCAGAGGTAATGAGAGGAAGAGTGAACATGTTCTGCTAAGGCCGATTTTGAGGTCCTTTCTCTTCTTAAGTCGACAGTGTGTTCTTTAATTCTAATGTTAAGAGACCTACCTGTTTCACCTATGTATTCCTTTCCGCATGAACAAGGAATAACATAAACACCTTTTTGAATGTTAGGGTTTATGGGATCCTTGATTGAGTTGAATAATGTCGTTGTCCTTTGTTAACCATTTCTCAGATTTTATGAATGTAATCACATCCAAGGATTGCCATAGATCATGTCTGAGATATGAGGAAAGGTATAGATGAGAGGAAAGAAGTTTTTGAGAAGTTTTTATTAATTTAGATCTAACCCATTTAATTTCATTTCTAATTAGGGTTTCACTTAATTTTTTGAAACTGGACAGATTTCTGCCCAAGAGAAGAGGATGTTTGCAGATAGCGAATTTAGGAATGAGATTGTTATCTCTGCTATTTTTAAGAAAATTTAGATTGTTATCTCTGTTATAAAATAGGTTACATCCATATGTCTGAGAGTTTAGTGGCCTCAACCTGCCCAATAGGAAATTAGGTCTAAAATAATTTATATTTAATTATAGTTAAAAAATAATAATATAAATTATATTAAATATTGAAAATATAAATTAATTAAGAAAATAAAAATTATCTCAAAAATTTTAAACTTTACACAAATATAATAAAAACATAACCAATCAAATAATTATTCTCTTTAACAAATATTGTAAAAACATAACCAAACAAATAATGATTCGTAATTTAAAATATAAACCCAACTCTCAAAAAGAAAAAAGGAAAAAAAAGTTTCTTACCTTATCATAAATATCAGCATTATATTCAAACAACCTTATGATAAAAATTTTAATTTTACAAAATTACTCCCGTTTTAATAGATCGTAAATGCATATGAGAATAATTAATATATTTCCCTTTCAAAGACGTTAAATTGTGTGGGAAATAAAAGTTTTCTTTGGCACTGCATTGGCCATTTTTTCAAAACAACTCTTTTTCATTGCAGTTGTCTATAATGAGACTTTTTGGAAGCTTTTCCGGTAGGTTTTTCCAGTCAAAATCCGGCAGCAATTTATTGGAATCGCAAGTTTGATAGCTAGTTTCTGCACAATCAAAGCGTTCCAGGGGTTTTTGAGGGTGCTGAATCCAAATATGTAGTTAAAAAACCATTTTAACTGCAACAAATCAAGATTTAACCTCAATTTCTTCCGCCGGATTCCATCACCGGAATCTCCAAAAAGTCGCATTATAGACAACTCCTTTTTCATTAAACGGGGTATGTTTTAATCATTAATTAAAGGTTTATTATATCTTGGAGTTATTTTTTTTTACTTACTGGTTCACGGATACCCGGGTCAGTGGGTAGCCGCTACATCCAGTGTTTTTAAACACTGAGTGGACGCCACCCGAAGGGCATCAACACCCCTCGGCCTATTTACTGACCTTACCCCAAGAACTTTCGGGATTCGACCCTGTGACCTCCCATTGGCGAGACACTTGATTTGACCGATTGAGCTAACTCTTGGGGCTTATATCTTGGAGTTCTTGATGGTGAAGAATTATATTAAAATACAAAATAATAAATAATAAAATTCATTTTTCAAAAAATAGAATTTTAAATTGTTGATTTTCATTTTTAAAATTATATATATATATATATATATATATATATATATATATATATATATATATATATATTACATTGTTAAGGATTACATTTTCATTATGTCTAATATATCATCTTAATTGAGGCATGGTTGAAACAGTGACTTCACATCAAAGGACGACTTCATATCAATGCGTGCCTTAACAGAGCACCCGATCACCATCTATTATATCACTCCAATTGTGACAAGGAATCGAATCAGTGACTTCACATCAAAGAGTGCCTTAACAGAACACTCGATCACCGTCTATCCAAAACCCAATAAACATAATATATAAATTTTAATTAAAAGAAATTATTTATTATTTTTAAAATTAATACAATATATTTATTATATTGTATAAAGAAAACTTTTTTTGGACTACACTCGCTCTCACAACTCTCTTTATTATCTCTTTATTATCAAACAAATAAATATGTAATATCTCACTCTAATCCAACTTATATTCAATCCAGCCATTCATTTATTATGAATGAAACTACAAGCCATTAGGAAAAATGGGGAAGGGGACAAGATGGGAAAGAAAAAAGTTTTAATGTAGTGAAGTTTTAGTTTTTCCATGACATCCTTATTACTTTTTTTTAGTAGGAGATATCCTAGATAATTTCATATTGAAATCCTTATTTTGAGTTACAACTGTAATTAATAATTAAAAATAAACAAGGCACATTATATCAAGTCATGAAAGTATTATAGTGAATTTGAAAATAGGAAAGTAAACAACTTAAGGAAAACCACATGATTCTAGCAATAATAGAGCACACAATAGTGGACCAAATAATAGTGAAGATCTTATTAGATAAGACGAGTGCTCATTAAGGAGGGGTACCATAATAGTTTACTCATACTTGTCTTATGTGTTAGTATTTAGTCACATAGTTTGTTTGTTATTTTATTGAGTATTGTTAAGTATATAGTGTTTCTATGTGAGTAGCATTCTTGAGTTATTTTAGGTGGTTGTTAAATGAGAGTGAGCTTAGCTCCTAGTTTAGTGCATGGTCGATATATTCTCTCAACTTAGTTATGATTGTGATAAGGTAATGTGTCTACCTTTAGACAAGTATTCATGTATTCATGTGCATGATTACATAGTTGTACAAAATAATCAACACACTTTATTGTGGAAACTATCCACTTATTTTCTAATATGGCATCACAACTAATAGGGATCTTGAGGTGAGGGGCTTGTGTGAGTAGATCTCCAAGAACTCCTTCAAGGCCAAAGAATGAGAGGAATCTAATATTTGACTATTGTTGTCATACACATTTAGTGTAGGAGAGTGTTTCATTTCTCTATTTGATGTTTCTAGAGAGGATTTTTTTGTAGGTGTATAGATGAATGTAGATAGAAAGATTAGTGGCTCTGTAATGCTAAGGTAGAGTGGTGCTAACAATGGTTGTTGATTGTTGAGTGGGGCATAGATTAAGCTTATGCAATGTTTTGTGGAGGGAAGGCATCTAGTTAGAGGATGATGGCTAAATTAAGGAGGAGGTATATAGTTGTAATCGTGGCGCAATTAGACTACAAAGATACAATGGTAGATTCTATGGAAGATGGATACTAGCAAGGAGATTTGTAAGATTGCTAGTAGGTTTATCATTGCACATACTTCTTGGTCCAAGAGCTAGGGAAATAATGGTGATCAATTGCTATGGGCCTTATGATGGTAGGAGACCGTTTAGAGAAGAATATTTTCACTGCATTATTTAAAGCATCAAAGGGTTATCTTACTAGGATATCTTTACTTACTAGATAAATCCTCGATTTTTTAGCTTACACGATGAAGTCCCAGAGGTATGTTGCTTGGATGCTTGGATCCAAAAAGAAAATATTGAATTTTTCATGGATTTGTGAATCAAATTTTCGTTTCTATTGATATCAAGTATAGATATGATGGATGGATATGTTAGATTTGAGAAAGACTCTTTATTAAGGTCGCTAGATTCCAGTCGTGAAACTTGTTCTCAATTGTGATAGGATATGATAGTGTGCCCATAGGGTTGTATAAGTGAGTCATTAAGAATGTGTTATTTTGAAAGGATGGGTTTCAAAGCAATAATGATGACAAGTCCTCTGGGTCAAAAACTAGAATTAGGTCAATTGATGGATTATAAGAAGGGATAAAAAAAGTGGAGAAATAGTGCCATTGGATGCATACACTAAGAACTATGCATAGTTTAGCATCAGTTGACTGATGGATCCAACAATGTCAATTTTGAATGAGCCATTGGAAGCTAGATATAATAAGTTATGTTTTCCATCTAATTTTCTTAGCAGGAAGACCACACCCTTCTAAATACTTTCAAATTTGTTCATAGTCTTCTTCCTTACCAATGGAGTTTAAGGTCAGTTGGTTTTCAAGTTGATTTCCCAAAGGATTTCCCCCCCAGTGGGGCTAAGAAAAATGGATGAAAGATATAATGTTATTGCTAGATGGGATAATTGGATCAGTTAGAGCATGTGAAACAATAATGAAATATGTCAATGTGTTGATGTGGGCTTGTTGATGGGGAAAATGTATCGCTAATAGTAAGGGGCTCTCCTGTGTGTGAAGTCCCAATTATACCTCACACCATTTGGTTTAGGAGTCCCATCAAGAATTTGGACCCGACTACCACCATGTTTGTGTATTTTCTCTTGGGTTTCAGATGAAGAGATGTTAATGTGAGGCAAGTGTGAAATACCCGAAGAGTGAGGACAAATGAACCCATAAATGATAAACTTGGAATACAAAGTACAAGATCATAAAAACACAACAATAATACCAAATACATTTCAAGAGGAGTTAGTTAACTAAAACCATCCGAGACATACAAGAATAAGAAAGTACTAGAAACTAACTGCAAACAGATTCACAACTAATAACTAGTGTAAGGCGTGGAATGAAAGAGAAAAGATTTAGCAAACATATGAGAAATAAGCCATGAATTAGTTCATCTACTTATAATTCATGTGAAAAAAAACATGCACACACAATAGAAGTATCGGATATCCATTACAACCACCATGAAAGTGCATGATAAATATCCATGTCAAGAGTAACGAGCTTCTCATTGATAATGTTGCGATTTCAAGTACATGTACCACAAGTCCATCGAAATCCAAAGGTGGAAGGTGCGATGCTCATATCATCTCCAAAATAAGTCCTTAGCCTCACCATAACTTAGTATAAAATCACCAAGAGTAAGAGTGCTCACATCTACTTAAGTGTCAAAGCCTCAAGTGCTAAAAGCCTCCCCTCCCCACTTTTATTAGATGCATAATGCATAATGGTATTTTTATACAAATGGGTGGGTGACCCTTCACCTTCCCCGTGACTCTTCAATTTCTCCATGACCTATCATTGGAAAAATTAACCCTTGTTCACTGGATTTTACTAATTGTAGACACATTTATGTGTATAACATATATTTTATTATTCAATATTCAAATGATGGTTTACAATTCCTTGGGTGGTTCACCTTTATAGGAGTTAATTGGCCACAAGGATTAAAGAACATGTCTTTTGACATAAGTTCCCTTTCATAATTAATGGGCAACTTAATTTAATTAATTTATGAATTATTAATATTTATTTTTTATTTTTGTATATATATAAAACATTGCCTCTCCCTTAAAATGCTTTGTCCTCAAAGCATAGGCAATGTTGGGTGTTGTTGGTGAAAACATTTTGTCTCCCATGATGAATCTTCTTCTGGTAGTCTCTTCCATTTGATAAGGTATTCTTTAATAGTCTTGGATCATAGTACTTTCTCTTTGGTAGCGAGTATGCCTTCAAGTTCTAATATGATCCTTCCTTCTTCGTCAGTCTCAGGTATCTTTGTTTGAGTTGTTTGATTTTGACCCAATACTTTTTTGAGACTTGATACATGAAATGTGTTGTGGATTCGACAATTGTTTGGTAGCTTCAATCCATAAGTCATGCTACTTATTATTATTATTATTATTTTATATGGTCCATAATACTTAGGAGATAACTTATTTTTCCCTTGTTGTTTTAATGATAACTGCTTATAGGGTTGAAGTATGACGAAAACCCAATCTCCTTCAAATTCTCTTTCTTTGTAGTGTTGGTCAGCTTGTTGCTTCATTCGATTGTGTGCCATTGTTAAATTTTTTTATAACAAGTTAATAATTCTTTGGTTTTCTTCTAAGTGGTTCTTTAGTGCTTGAACCTTTAGAATTGTGCGGTGAAAAATCCTTCTACTTGGGTGGTTCATAGCCATATAAGTCTTGGAAGGGAGTCATTTTAGTTGAAGTATGGTAGGTGATAGTGTACTACCATTTGTTGAGTGTAGCCACTAAGACCATTTGTTTTGTTATTCGGTGATGAAACAATGAAGATATGTTTCCAAACATTTATTTACAACTTTAGTTTGACCATCTGTTTGGGGGTGATAAGTCGAACTCATGTTGAGAGATATTCCTGCTTGGTGGCAGTAATCTTTCCAAAATTTGCCTTTAAATTTTTTGTATTTATCATTGACAATAACCTTGGGAAAACCATGTATTTTGTAAATGATTTTACAAAAAACTTCCAGAATTTGCTTGGTTGTGTCATTTTTTCTGATTTCCATGAAGTGGGCATATTTGGTGAGTCTATCTATTATGACAAATATCTTATCCGTACCATCAGATATAGGTAGTCCTTCAATGAAATCCATCGAGATTTCTTCTCATTTTTTATTTGGAATATGTAATGGGTGTAGTAAACCAGGAGTTGGAATATTTTCACTGTTATTTCTCTGACAAACATCACATTTAGCGACATAAATTTGGATTTCCTTACTCATACCTTTCCAGTAGAACGATTGTTGAATGTTGTAGTAGGCTTTGAAAAATCCAACATGCCCAGCTGCAGGAGAACTGTGAGATTCTTTTAGATTTTTCATTCTAAATTTGGATGATGGAGTTAGATAAATTCTACCTTTGTACCATAATATGTCATTTTTCCATTCAAAGTTGGCATATTGACTGATATTTTCAATCATAGAACCATAGTCCAAATCCTTGGCATACTCAGCTCGTATTTCATCTAACCAGTCAAGAACAACTACCAAGGTGATGCATGTTGTGTTGTCATCATCTTTCCATGAGAGTGCATCAGCTACAACATTTTCCTTTCCCTTTTTGTGCAGTATTTCCAAGTCGAATGTTGAAAGTTTCTCCATCCATTTTTGTTGTTCTGTTGATAATGTTTTTTGTTGAAGTAGGAATTGAAGACTATTGTGATCAGTTCGAATTGAGAACTTACTTCCGAGCAGGTACTGTCACAATTTAGTTAATGCATAACCGATATGTATCAGTGCCTTTTCGTTTGGACTAAGTATTATGACCATGAGCCAATCGGGTGATGGACAGAGGCAGTGGTGTCAGACCAGTCAGATGGTCGTGTCAGGGAAGTGTCTGGGTACAATGCTTGGCATAGGAGATTGTGACAGACTGTGTAGCGGGGACAAGAAATGTTGGGGGTCGGGGGCATGAATGACCATGGTTCTCTGTCGTGGTCATGATAGAGGTGCCCGTGGTTGAACGATATACGCAGAGTATGGATTGAAAACAGCACGGAGCAAGGGTGGTTGCTTGGACGCAGAGTGTGGACATGGTTCAACATACAGAGAGAAACGTACGGGGACACATTGACGGTGGATAGGAGGTAGAGAGGGACTGATTGTAGGGTCAGGATTGTGAGAGAAGTGTGGGATGAATGGGTGAAACCAACACAGCTGGAAGGATTCAATGCTCTGATACCACTCGAACAAATAACCCTTGGTCACTAGATTTTAACAATCGCAGACACATTTATGTGCATAATATATATTTTATTATTTAGTATTCATATGATGGTTTATAAGTCCTTGGGCGGTTCACCTTTATAAGAGTTGACTGGCCACTAGGATTAAAGAACATGCCTTTTGACATAAGTGCCTTTTCATAATTAACGGGCAACTTAATTTAATTAATTTATAAATTATTAATATTTATTTTTTATTTAATATATATATATATATATATATATATATATATATATATATATATATATATATATATATATATATATATATATATATATATATATATATATATATATCACATTCTAAATGGATTTTACCATTTTACCATTTTCAAAATTATGAAAAAATAATATTTGTGATATGAAAAAAGAAATACAATGGATTTCGATCTTGTAGCTTGTAAGAATAATGTTGCATTTTTCAAGCCTCAAAGCAAAGTATTTCTCTCCTTAAGTTTCTACTTGGTTTTTGAGCTATAGGGTGTGTGAATCTCAAAGGAAGTTGGAGTCCTCCTTTCTTAGAAATATATCCAAGTACTTCAACTATTTGTTCCTTTGAAGGTAAATTGATGTGGATATTTGGATAATGGCATCTCACTGCTTCAAGTACATTTGACATACTAACTCGACTTCATTGAGAACCAACCCTTTGAAACTTTTTGTCCCATTTACATCAATGGGCCAAATCTTAGCCATTTCTTTGGTAATTTCTTGAATAACACATCTATCTTGGAAACCTATATTACTAGGATTCATTTTGACATGATGACTACTAGATATTGTTGTCAACTCCATATCAATAATCCTTGTTCCAAATTCAATCTTTCATTGCCCCGTGACTTCTCACATTCTTGATATAGTATGGGGATATCACCAGAAACATGTATGGCATTTTCAACCAATCAAAATTTGTACTATGATTTCAAGATTAAAATTTTATGCCTTAAAAAATTTATGGTTTCCACTAATGAGTTTAATCCATTAAGAAGAAGCCTCCTAAAATCATGTCATATGAAAGATTTCCATTTGCAAAAACCATACCATCACTTGCAATTAGTAATATTATAATTGTATAAAATAGGGTTGCTAGCTAGAGAAAGCACCAGGAAGAAGCATGTTATACAAATCAGAAATTCCATAGAGGCTATTTTCCCCTTTGTAAACATGACATGCTTGAGCTACAATTGGAGCAACTAGGCACTAGAAGGAAACTACCTTCTAGCGGAGGTTATAATAGAGATTTTCAGTGCTATAAAATTGGAAAAAGTTGTCAAAAAAAAATCCACTAAAACGTCTGTTTGTGATAGCGGATGTTTTAGCGGAGATTATAATGGAACTTCATCACAACTGAAAAAATCTAGGTGGCCAGAGGTTTTAGCGGATTTTTTATTTTTGCGGCATGCTTCATGGAACAAGTATCACTGGTGCACTACATATATAAATGCACTACGCTGCATACATAACTAATAGCACCGAAGTGTTGAATGCTAAGAACAGTGGTGCATAATATATATTGCATCTGTGCTAATAGATAAAAAAGCCTCGAGGTGTTCTTGAAAGGAACGGAAACGAGGCACGCAAAAAATAATTGTTGTGTCAGTGCTTTTGTTTAAACTTGCAAGGCTGATGTGTATTGTTTGTATAAATTCATTGGTGCGTTAGTTATATAAAAGGATCGGAGCTATTAGTTTTCATAATGTGTTGATGCTAGAAATAATATTTTGTAGGACTAGGGTGTTAGTTCTATGAAAGAATTGGTGCGTTAAGAATTACAATGCACTTGGATGTTAATTGCAAACAATATCAGTGCTTGAACAAATACACGCTCTAATGCTTTCGTTTTCCATAAAGGCACCTATCATGCAAAAAGATGTCATCACGGTGCCTTTATATAACATAATGCACTGATGTGTTTTTATTTTATGGATGCACCATTTCTTTGTATGAGATTTTCTTTTTTTTGGACATATTGACTCGTGATAGTGCAATTATTGTAATTTTTAAAATTTCTTATTCATCGAAAACTTGACATACATCTTATAACAATATTCATATAAATTAAGATTTGATTAATGCATTTGTATATGATGTTTGGATTAATTTGTTATATTATCAGATTTCACATCTCTTCATTATAATATTTAATCATCAATATATTTAATTAGTGGTGTAACATTTCACAATGATATTGGATAACATAATAGAATAAATTAAAATTTATTTTATTATATATCAATAAGAGACTCTTTGTCATACAAAATGGAATTGTTATTGGTAACCCCTTGTCCTTCAATTGGGACAGTGCTATGTCCATTACATTAAATAAAAGTCTGATTTTCATAAACAATTATTTCAAAAAATACAACAGGTTGCATTAATATTCAAATAGATCATCATTCTTCGTTGGAACTGTTGTCAATGCTAAAGTTACTTCCATGACTTGGGTTATTTGGAGGAATTTTTGGTTGATTGCACCGATTGTTTTCGTCTTCTTGATCTTGTTCCATCTGCAAACATAAAAATAAAGTGTAATGAGTGTATCTACATTGGTGAGGATAATGAAAATTGAAATAAATAATATACATCAATGTAAATCGAATAGTAAGGTACCATAGAAAGAAGTGACTCATATACTGTGCACATGGTTTCAAAACCAAGTCTCATGCCTTGTTGCAACAAGTCTTCTATTGGTGTAGTTTCATTCTTTGTTTCCTGCATGTTTTAAACCACATTATAAATCATAGATTTAATATAAATGATTTTTTTGTTCTATTAATTATGAACTCAGGGAAGTAAAACAACATAGATACTTACGAATTCCACAATTAATTTTTGATATGTTAACATATACTCACAACCCTTATTTAACCCAATGTCAATCAATTCTTCTGATGGCTCTTCTTTGTATAATAGAACCTATTTGAAGACATTCAAGGATGGTTGTTGTAAAACAACTTAAAATATACAAAAATGAAACCTTGAGTTGCTATAAGGAAATATTAACAATTACTCACAAACTTTGAAGTCAACCCTTTTCTTCCTTGTCCTGTTTTATGTGTTGAATGAGTTTCATTTTGTTTTCTTTTCTACAAGAAGATACTTGAAATTTTTTATTTAATGCTAAATTATCTTTTTATATGTACAAAGTCAATCATGATTACACACATTTGAAGCACATTGTTTTTGACATGGCTCCTCTTGTGATGCAATTATGTCCATTTCTTTGACCATCTCATTGTACACTTTTTTGGACATTCCTACTGGCATGTTTCACATATCAGCTCATTGATCATTTGAGATTTTCATATTCTTTCTAAAAATAGTAATAAACTATTTTTATATTGATATATGAAAACTAAATATAACAAAATTGATATTGATAAATGAATGGTTTGTAGTAATATATACAAATAATTCTAGAAAATCAATTTAATTAAGAATATTATTTTTGAATGATTATTTTTTGTTGTTGTATGTTTTTGTTATTGCAAGTCTAATGTGTCTCATTGGCCATTGCTCTAGAAATGCTTCCTGTAGTTTAGATATAATTTGGTTCTTAGAATCATTGGATTGATTTTTGTATTGTAAGTGGAAAGTACATCTATATGTTCATTCCACTAGATCCTTCATAGTTTTGTAAAAAAAAATTCCCTTTCATTAACCTCCAACACCAC
Source organism: Pinus tabuliformis (assembly GCA_031772625.1). Taxonomy (NCBI): domain Eukaryota; kingdom Viridiplantae; phylum Streptophyta; class Pinopsida; order Pinales; family Pinaceae; genus Pinus; species Pinus tabuliformis. The sequence continues at coordinate 611,036,221 of CM062804.1, forward strand.
TTCAGATGAGCTAAGGACCAATTAATCGCCATTTACATGTTCTATAATTTTTCTTTTCTTAGAATGACATTTATGTTTTCCTTCGTTGTTTCTCCCTATAGAAAATTAAATATATATGAATTATTAGATTGTTTGAAAAATGTTATCTAATATTCTTAGGTATATTAAAAAAAAAAAACTCATATCGAATAGTACTTTTTCACTCCCATTATTCATCCTTCTACAATTTTTCTATCAGGGTTTTACGCTCTTCTACACTTAGATTAGAATTAATCTTATCGACCTTATTCATTTTGTGGATTTGCATGATGCACACCAACCAATACATATTAGTTAAATTTACATATAGTTCAAACATATTAATTTTGTAAAGAATTTACAAAGAACTTGTCTTCTAATCTTTTTTTGTTGTGTTATCATTGTGTCGATCAATATTTTTGTTACTTGACACTTTCTCAGACATTTTTATCAATATACAACCTGTACCATTCAATACAGAAGCCATTAAATATATTTTATAAATAAATCAAATCATTTTCATCCAAAAAGAGCTTTAGTAACATCTGTGTTTATCTGAATAAATGCATCGGGTGTCTAATTGTTTAGCACCATCATGGAAAATTAATTTTTTTAAATAATTTTAAATTATGACGATGAAATGGGTAAGGCTAAACACATTGCAATTATTTAGCAATGTTATTTGGAAGAGGCACGTCGATGTGTTATATTACACCGGGAGCAACGATGAAAAGACGAGACAAAAATCGACAATACTATAATATATCCATGTGTTGTATTACAAAGGATGCACCAGTGTGTTACATTATATAGGGTGCACTGTGAAACATATATTTATTTAAAAAAAAATGGACATGGTCGATAGGGTTTGGATATAATGAAATAAGTGATTCCCCTACTTTACATGTCAAACACCCTATATAGTAAGTACACAAATCCATTGTTGAAAATGCAACAAGATGATGGAGCTTAGTGGAAAGGAGTTGCCTTTACTAAGTGGGCAAGCAGGCTATTTTTGGCGCAAAGTCTATTTTTAGACATATGGATCATGGTCTATGAGTTGCAGTATGTTGTTTATGGATGATTGTTCATGTTGGGAAAAATAGATGGACTTCTATTTTTGGTTCACAGCGGAGTGATCAGAGTCTATTTTTAGACTGCCAGGCTAAAAATAGAAACAGTCAAATATTATTGGCCCTTAGTAATATTTGGACTCTAAACATTATCTTATTCTCTTGGAGCACTTCAGTTCGAGCTACGGATGTGGCACATGCAACTGAAAAAATGAATCACGTGGTTTCTTATGTGTTAGTTGAGCTATTGCATGGAGGACTTCAGTTAGAACTCATGCATGTGAGTTTTGTGGAGTTGGATGTGGAGTTGATGTAGTTGTGTTCAGTTTGACTTAGTTGAACTAGTTGTATTTAGTCTAACTAAAGAATACACTAGTGATGAGTTGTGTGAATTGATTGTTAATTAATTCACTAATTATTAACTCATAAAGAAACTAAAGAATACATCAGTTAACTCAGTGCATGGACAGTTCAACAGAGACAGGTGTTAGAGGTAAGTTAAAGGGTGAGTTGAGACTATCAGTTGTGCATGAGATTTGCACATGCATGGATTGAGTAATGCCAATGAGGATTGCGCAGTGTGGGCCAATACCAAGGCAATTGTAGCTTTTGCTCACATGATTTTCACTTTGGATTGTGCAGTGGAGGCAGGCAAAGCAGCAGAGGAGATTTGAACCTGTGACTTGTTCGGATCTGAGCTAGTTTTGTGTGTAACAGGTGGAGATAATACTGAGTACTTGTGAGGAGTATTGTACTATGTATTGTTACATGTTCTCAATCATTATAATATACAGATAGTGTGGGGTTTTCAGTTGTATGCTTTCCACGGGTTACATACTGTGTTAATGTGTGCATGCGATTGATGTTTCACTGTTTGTAATGCTGCTAAATTGATGATCAACGTAGAGGAGATTATGTATTGTGCATGTATTCCGCAATAGTGTATAATCGGGATAATCTCTGTGAATAAGTGTTTATTATTCAAAATTTCTACATGGTATCGGAGCTCTTTGATTTGTAGAAAAAGTTCTACAGGATATCAAAGCGAGGATTGATCATCAGATCTATTATTCAGAAAGTGTTTACATTTTATTTCTTCAGGCAGAGTCTGTAATCGGGCCAGGTAGCCTCTGGATTCATCCTTCTTTTGGAAGATGAGATATCCAGTGAATGCCCATACAGTTGATCTCTGTACAAGAAATACTTTGTTCTCACGAATTGTAGATCAGAAGCGGTTGAGTTTTGAGCTAGTGGAATGGCGCTCAAGGATAAACTCAGAAACATTAAGTGTGAGAATGGAGACAGTATGCCCAGGTATCTCACGAAGTTCACCCAGTGCAGGGATGAGCTGGGAAGTGTGGGGATGACTGTTGATGATGAGGACTTAGTGAGCTTGGCTCTCCTTGGTCTTCCGAAGAGTTGGCATTCCTATCAGGACTCTGTCAATGGTCGGGAGAAATTGCCAGGATGGGAGAGACTTTGGTCGGATCTTGTGCAAGAGGAGATCAGACGGAGCACCAGAGACAGTTCTTCATCCATGCATGATGAGGAGAACTGTGCCTTAGCGAGTAAGGTGAAGAAGGAGAAGGAGAAGGGTTCTCTTTCCAAATCCAGTTCTTCCAATGATGGGAAGAAGGTTGAGAAGTCGAAAATGAGATGCTTTCGTTGTCATGAGTTGGGCCATTATGCTACTAATTGCCCAAAGAAGAAGTCCAAGAAGGGATCCGGGGAAGGATCTGAAGGTGAGGCACTTGCTTCACAATTTGAGTTGGATTTCACACTCTTCGCATGCATGGTTTCATCCATGGTGGGAAGTGGTTGGTTTCTTGACAGTGGAGCTTCTTTCCACATGACTGGTGACAAAAGTTTGTTCAGTACTTTGGAGGAGAAAGATCTCCAGATACTCATAGGGATGGGTAATGATGAGAAGTATAGTGTCTCAGGTGTAGGCACGGTTATTTTTCAGAGGGAGCATGGAGCTCACCTTACCTTGACCGATGTCAAGTATGTACCAGGACTGAAGAGAAACTTGGTGTCGATTGCGATGCTGGAAGATAGAGGCTATGATGTAGTCTTCAGTAAGGGAAAGGTTTTCCTTGGACACATCATCACTAGACAGGTGAAGCAGATTGGTTCACGGGTCAAGAACCTGTATGCTCTTGAGGTTCAAGATGCATGCAAAGCCTTGAGCAGCGAAGCAACTAATGGAGACGTGGTGGTTGAGAGGGAGTGTATATTACCTCTTAACATGCAGAGCCAAAAGAAGTCTCAAACGATTATGGAGGAGCCATGATTGGTGCAGCAGCTTCAGAAGGTTGTGGAGCAGTCACAACAAGGGAAGCTGAGAGGAGATTGAGTAGAGACATCTACTCATGCAGAGACCTCCAGTAGGGGGAAACTTTGAGCCAGGTGGGCAGAGGGATTGCATGCAGCCATACCTCTAGGTAGGAGGTGGGGTGATGTGGATTGATCGTCCCAAGGAGGAGGGGTAGGATCCTTGAGGTACCCAACCTCTTGGATGAGACCTTGCTACGGGAGCCCCGATGTGGAGTAGCAGGAACTGACTGATTGGGTAGAGACAGATGTGGATGGAGCGGCAGAGATAGCGACAGTGTAGGGAATCCCAGGACAGTGCATAGCTAGCAGGCTACAGCAATGCGAGAGGCACAAGTGTTTTGCATAGTGTTAGGGGGCACAGTGAGGTGTGCAATGGTGCGAGATGCATGGAGATGTTGCAGTAGCACATATGTCAGAGAGGGAGCACTTGTCAATAGCAGGTAGAGCTTTAGCATCAGAGTATGTTTCTAGCCCAACAGAGTGGTCAGTTGGGAATGTTTTTGTTCCAAGTGTTGTTGGAGCAAAGTAGACCGGGCAAATGTGTTGCATGTAGAACATTCCAGAGTTGCAAGATAGGGGTTGCAGATAATCCATATCTTGTTGAGAGGGAGTGTTGAAAATGAAACAATATGATGGAGCTTAGTGGAAATGAGTCGTCTTCACTAAGTGGGCCCGCAGGCTATTTTTGGCGCAAAGTCTATTTTTAGACATATGGATCATGGTCTATGAGTTGCAGTATGTTGTTTATGGATGATTTGTCATGTTGGGAAAAATAGATGGACTTCTATTTTTGGTTCACAGCGGAGTGATCAGAGTCTATTTTTAGACTACCAGGCTAAAAATAGAAACAGTCAAATATTATTAGCCCTTAGTAATATTTGGACTCTAAACATTATCTAATTCTCTTGGAGCACTTCAGTTCGAGCTACAGATGTGGCACATGTAGCTGAAAAAAGGAGTCACGTGGTTTCTTATGTGTTAGTTGAGCTATTGCATGGAGGACTTCAGTTAGAACTCATGCATGTGAGTTCTGTGGAGTTGGATGTGGAGTTGATGGAGTTGTGTTCAGTTTGACTTAGTTGAACTAGTTGTGTTTAGTCTAACTAAAGAATACACTAATGATGAGTTGTGTGAATTGATTGTTAATTAATTCACTAATTATTAAATCATAAAGAAACTAAAGAATACATCAGTTAACTCAGTGCATGGACAGTTCAACAGAGACAGGTGTTAGAGGTAAGTGAAAGGGTGAGTTGTGACTATCAGTTGTGCATGAGATTTGCACATGCATGGATTGAGTAATGCCAATGAGGATTGCGCAGTGTGGGCCAATACCAAGGAAATTGTAGCTTGTGCTCACATGATTTTCACTTTGGATTGTGCAATGGAGGCAGGCAAAGCAGCGGAGGAGATTTGAACCTGTGACTTGTTCGGATCTGAGCTAGTTTTGTGTGTAACATGTGGAGATAGTACTTAGTACTTGTGAGGAGTATTGTACTATGTATTGTTACATGTTCTCAATCATTATAATATACAGATAGTGTGGGGTTTTCAGCTGTATGCTTTCCCCGGGTTACATACTGTGTTAATGTGTGCATGCGATTGATGTTTCATTGTTTTTAATGCTGCTAAATTGATGATCAACGTAGAGGAGATTATGTATTGTGCATGTATTCCGCAATAGTGTATAATCGGGATAATCTCTGTGAATAAGTGTTTATTATTCAAAATTTCTACATCCATTAAATAAATGCCTAAAATGGAAAACTCTAATTGTGAATTGGTAGTGGAAGTTAAACCCTAAGGTGAAATTTAGTAGGAAGAAGCAAGGATTTAAGGTAAGTATTGAATTTTATTGTTTTTTCAATGTTAATTAAATTTAAATAGGAAGAAAGACCATAAAAATTTTTACTAGTAAAATCAATAGAATTTTTGTTATTATACAGGGTTTTATTATTATTATTATTATTATTATTATTATTATTATTATTATTATTGAATTGTGAATAAATGTAACATAAATTGTAAAAAAATTAACAGTAAAATTTAAAATTTTGTTATCCAGGGTTTTTAGTGAATCACCATACCTTTCAAATTTTGATCTTTTTACGGTTCCAAAATATTTTGCTGCTCCACAATGCTCCCAATATGTTTCTATTGAAAATGATCTCTCTTTTAATTAAACCCTAATAGAAATTGTAAATTTTTTTATTAGTAAAATAAACAATAAAATTTAAAAAATTTACTATGCAGGGTTTTGAGTGAATCACCATACCTTTCAGCTTCTGATCTTCTGAATAGTTCTATTGCTCCAAAGTATTTTGTTGTTGCACAATGCTCTTGGTATGTATCTCTTGCAAATCACTCCCTTGAAATTTTGGGAAAAATAATGAAATAGTGAATAACTTTTTATTATTTAAAAAACTTATGAAATTAGATTTTGAAAAATCAATTGCCGCCCTTTATTTAATTTTGTTTAAAAGAAAAAAAATTGCATATTTGTTTTTCAATTTAACCAAACATTGGTGTGTTCGATAGTCAGGCAAACCAATACATTTATAAGAAAAGTGCACTGACATTGTTGGGGTGCCTTTTTTTTTTCAATGCACCGACATGATACGATTCTTTTTTTATTTTCGAAATCCTGAAATGATGTGATTTTTTTAATGCAATGATGTGATTTGTATTTAAAAGCATTGGTGCAATAATTGTTATAAGACCACCAAGATGGTTGAATTCATTTTCATTTTCTAAAATCCAGAAACATGAGTGTACCAATGTTTTTCTTTTAAATGCATTGGTGTGTTTTTGTACAAGAGCATTAATATGATAACATATTTTTTTCAAAATGCCAAAAACTGGTGTGGGTATTATTTAAATTCTTGGGTGATGGTATTATGTAAACACATTAATGCACTTTGTTCTGATAAGTGCACTTGTCGGGTTTAAAAGCTATCTGAAATTTTATTTTCACATAAAATAGCATATTAATCTTAAATTATCTTTTAGGATGCATCCACATGAATTACAATAGTTCATAGTATGCATTTTCTACTTAAATTTATCTTATTCTTGAAAATGGTTTGAGAACTATATTGAAATTTAGATTGTGGTTATATGGTTCTCGAGATTAATTTTAGATATGCACTCAAAATTTTATTTCTGATTTTTCTCAAAGGTGAGGAAAATATCAATAATATCAAATGGTTGATTCTTCAATTTCCATCTCGTTCCATATTTTTTATCAAAGTCCTTCATGGAGTTCTCCCTTTCAATCTCTAGTAAGTTCAGATTTTATTTATATTTTGATTATCTAATTTTTTTTTTTTAATTAATGTCAATTTGAATAAAAATGTATCCAAATTTGCAGGATCATGATCCAGAATCAAGTTCAGATGCAAAAAATATTCCTCCATTTTAAAAATGTCGGAAGCTATAATTAGGAGTAGCATATCGCAAGCAGTTAGTAGATGAAAATGGAAAGCCTCTTCACCCTGTCAACTGAAACATGACATCTTCTAGCCGCAATCCTATATCAACGATGGTAATACTTATTTGGTATAATGTAATTTCAACAAACCAATTGCATTGCACGGTTAGTAATATAATTGATATTGTACTAATGATGTTCAATATTTTTTTAAATTAGGATTCTAATGATGATGAGTGACCCACCTACCATCTTCCAGTCCATCCCACTATAATGTTAACTCAAGATATGGTCACATTAAGAGTAATACTCAAAGATGAAGCATACAAATAATGGTTGAATCAACCACCTATTCAATTCCCACTACATCCAGATTCACCAATGAGGAATGACTATAGCAATAGTAGTTCTTCATTACAAGTTGGCAATTGAGGCAATCAAATAGAGATTGGTATGTATGATTACTTACGGGATACGACTGCCATGAGGACAATGTTATTAGATGCATTCCAAAATGATGAGTTAGGGTATGATGTTCATATCAATGATACCTTATTCCATAAGCCTGAAATCTGCTTCCACCACCCCTCTCTTTGGATCTGGTGGAAAGTCAAAGTCTACTCAGTTGGGCCAACGATGTTGTTGTACAACTTGAAAGCAAATTTTGGCATGTCGAATGCATGTTTCTCAGCAATAATGAGGTAATTCACTTGCATGATCGATCAATTCCCTTATGTTTTGAGAAATATTCTCACACAATCAACATTAAAAAGGGTTGATTTTACAAATGTTAAATATTGACATTGTACAATTATATTCCCCAACAATTGCATGTTATTCAAAAATAAGGTTCTTCTAAGTGATAATGCCTTGTTGGGTAGTTGCGAAGAGGCAAAGCAATTGTTGAAAATGTTGGGTGTTCAGTACATATCATATCATGCATGTTTGGATGATTGTATTTTATATAAAGGAGAATATGCAGACAAAGAAATATGTTTGAAATGTGGGCATGATAGGTACCATAATTGGTTGTTAGGAGAGATATTATATCTTCAAAAACTAGAAAGAAACATTGGCCAAGACAAGAAACTAGAGGAGAGGCTAATCCCTCTTGGTATTTAAAATAAGGTGATGTCCCATGGATTTTAAAGAAAGATGATGTTTCTTTGGCAAATGAAGTTATAATGACTGAGGGGGTGCCTTCTTTATATGGGTCTTCACTATGACACTACTTCAATGTGGAAGACCATTTGTCGGGGTTGAAATCACATGACTGTTTGAACCTTCTAAGAGTACGTATGTCAAAATCATGATTTAAAAATATATATATATATATGTGTGTGTGTGTGTGTGTGTAATGGGATATTTTATAATTATTTTTTGTATAATGTATTATTTACTGTGCAATGTCATTATCCTCTGCTCGTGCATGGGTGTATGAACCATAACTTCCCGCAAGACCTACGACATGCCATATTTAAATTATCTGCATTTGTACGTTGGATCACGTCAAAGGAGATTCATATGGTTAGCATTCCACCGTGGCATCAAGAGATAGTTGAGATTGTCTGTATGGTTGAGAAGGAACCACCGAAGAGTTTCATGGACTTGCAGGTCCATCTTCTAATTCACCTTGTAGATGAGGTTGAATTAGTTGGGGTGGTTTCTTGTTGTTGGATGTTCTTCTTAGAGAGGTACATAAAAAAATTGAAAGGTTTTGTTCAAAAACGACAAAACCCGAGGGGTTTATGGAAGAGGGGTATATATCGTATGAGCCTTTCTATTATGCCAGTGAGTACATCAAGCAGATCGACAACACACTAGGTGCGGCGATTTGGGCAAATGAAAGGGATGAAGACAAAAGATAATGGGTGATTCGTGAAACGAATGGAAAGAGGCGCATGATAAAGAGTAAGTGCGAGCTTGAACGTTATTAATGCATATTTTGGTCTCATATATATATATATATATATATATATATATATATATATATATATATATATATATATATATATATATATATATATATATATGTATTTGTTGTGTGTGTGCGTGTGTGTGTGTGTGTGTTGGTTTGATTTCATCAACGAATTCAAATTTGAAGCCATCAACAAGTTCATTCTTTACAATACGAAAGAAACACAATTCGCTGATGAACTTGTTGATGGCTTCAATTTTTGAATTCGCTGATGAAATCAAACCAACAAACACACACACAAATAATATATATATATATATATATATATATATATATATATATATATATATATATATATATATATATATATATATATATATATATATATATATATATATACACACACACACGCACACACACACACACACACGCACACACACACACACAAATATATATATATATATATATATATATTTGTGTGTGTGTTGGTTTGATTTCATCAGCGAATTCAAAAATTGAAGCCATCAACAAGTTCATTCTTTACAATACGAAAAAGACACAACTGTGGGTCACATTGTACAAACATAAGTGGAGGAAATAAGACAGTGACAGGAAATAATTCAAATGGTTTAATTGTAGAGGTGTGCCTTATCCTCATCATTTAAAAGAAAATATGGCAATGACATGCCCTAACAGTTGGGTTGTTGGTCAATTTAGAGACAAATACGGTGCATTTGGTCATTACTTGTGTGCTAAAGAGGATGTGCTAAAAATAGGGTTTGGGTGCAACAACTTGGTAATTATAATATCTTTTTGTATAGTTTTAACTTCTTAATTCACCTTTCAATTTTAACATCTATATATATTTTATATTTTTAATTATGTTTGGGTTATTAGACATATGACACTATGATTTTTTCACTTTTTTATAGGTGCATTTAATCCCATCTATGTGGGCATATGGACATCATTTTGGCACAGAGGTTGCTAATGATGGACGCATGACACAAGATTGAGGAGTGGAACTTGATTTCGACCAATATAGTTGTTCTAGTCACCATGATCAAAACCTAATGCAAGAGACATTAGGTTACGTTGGAAAGATACAAAATCTCATTCAAATGGACTTCTCTTTGTTCCAATGTGTTATTTTTAGGTGCAACTGGTGGGACACCTTTAATTAGAATAATGTACAGGAATACCATGATAGTGGGTTGATATCTATCAACTCTAAAAAGATGCGGCATGAAGCTAGGGAGTCTTATGTTTTCCCAAAACACTACAACCAGGTGTTATTTAACCCATATGTGTTGGATAGGGATTGGTGGTTCGTATTAAGACATGAACCTAGATCAAAACATATTTTTGAGAACAACAATGTTATCATGCCAAGTGAGGAAGATAATTAGGGTGATGACAATGGAGAGTGATATGTACTTGTGTTATTTCATCATTTATATTATTGTTGTATGTTTTTGTTTTCTTTATTTTGCTAATTATATTATTTTTTATTCGTCTTGTTAGCATTTTATAATATAATTGGTAATGTTCACAAACTTTTTTACACATTTTTTTGTAGTGGAAACATCTTTACATGTAAAACTAAGTACTTCCAGTTGTGTACAATATCTATGATAATAAAGATTCAAGGTCACAATCATTCTCAAATTGGAAAATGAGAAGAAAATAGTGAATTTAGAAATAACATTAAAGATTTAGTCTCAGTTTAGATACTTATTGGTTTACTAATCAACTCACATGTTTTTTCTTCTTGTTTAATTCAAAATCAATATAAATAATTGTGTAGTGATAACTCTATGAAGACTTTAACAATGAAAAAATTGTGTATTAATATGTAAGATTAAATTTTTAACAAGAGAGGTAAAGTCATGTTTACTATATTTAAATTACAGTTCTTGCAAGATTATGTAAACTAAGAGGAGGTCTTATGCATGTATAAAATGTTGATTACATTTTTTATGGACCATAAGAGAAACAAATGGGCTTAGATGGATGCATGAGAGGTTTTAAATTTTTATTAATGGATAATGGAACAATTTTGACTTTTCTTTTCAATGGTAATTATAAATAAAAGTTAAATTAATAAATATTTTGTGGCTAAGAATTAAATTATAAATAATGTGATGGTTATTAAGAGACATTTGTTTGACTTTCAAATAGACTTGGTGATGCAATTTTCTTTGTTATTTAGATTATGTAAAATAAATATATATTTTTGTGTATTTATAAGTAAATGATTTAAAGTAGACATGTCTTTATCATTGTGAACATGATGTAATATTAGCTAGGAGAAATGTGAAAACATAAATGGAAAAAATAATATTTTGTGAGTTGTTCATTAAGAAATAGTAAAATATATTATTTGTCAAAAATTTCAAATCTAATATAGTATCATTTTTGTATTGTTCAACTCATATTTGTTATTAAAAATATTTAAACTTAAACTAGTACAATATCAAATAAAGATCCAAAATAACTTTGAAATTTTATATCTCTATTACTAGAAAAATGTTCACTTGCCTCTTTAAGGGAGAACTTCTAATAGAGAAATTCCCAAACTACAAGTTACTTCACAAGCCTTACTTTATATTTCTTGATCCTCATCTTTAGAGAGAGAAATTTATAATTTAAATTAGTAAGAAGTGCTATAAATAACTTTAGTAATAAATTAAATTTTATAAAAATAATTTTTTTAAAAGTTATATTAGATCTAAATTAATTATAAAAAATTTGACTTAAGTTTTTTAAATTTAACAATAGGTTGAATTTTATAAACCAATATTGAATTGGTTAAATTGTATTTTTGAACAATTTATTATTATTAATATTTTATATTAAAAATTGAATGAGTTACACATTTTTGTCTTATTAAGAACTAACTAAATTATTTTACCTTTAATTTTTTTTCCTTGTGAGTATTGAAATATTTTACTAATTAAGTTAGATTGAATATTAATGAATTATCTAAACAATATAATAATATTTATCGTAATTTTACAATCATAGTTTCAGTCATACTAAACTTTGTAATTTATGGAAATATCTTTGCATTTTTTTAAAGCAAGTCATTTTGCATGCAATTTCATATATAAAAGTTTGATATAAGTTCACCAATACATAATTTACAATAAATATTATTTCATAAAAATAAACATCATGATGATAACCATCTAACAAACATAAAATTAATCTAAGATACACATTCAATTTCATTGTTGTCATCTAATCATATACACCTCTAGCACATATAAATGTTATTAGCTAGCACACAAAGATAATAATCTAACAGGTCATCATCATTGTGATCACATCTAAAAAAATACAAACACTGTAATCTAGCATCATCTACACACACATCCTCAAATTAATATACATATCATGTCAAATAACTCCTATCACATACACATCTATCTGCAAGCACATTAAATGAACATATCTAACATGACCTAACAATATACACATCAACACCATCATATAAATTAAGTACATAAACATGAACTATATATATAAACAAGTCAAATAATTGCAATCAAATATCTGATGAAGAATTCACTGCCAAATGTTGATGTAGAATAGTGAGAACAACAAAATATTAAGTCTTGTGGTGGATAAATTAAGCCCTGTGGTCATGGAGGAGGTTTGGGTGTGTTAAAGCCAAAATCATGTGCTTAAATCTAAGTTGTAGGGAAGAAATTTAAGGTGTATAGGACAAGTGGTTATGATCGAGTTTGAAGGTGAAAACCTAAGGATTGCATGGTTGGGTGACCACCCACTAAAGAATTTGTTGAGGACTAAAATATATTAATGAAAGTACAAGGAACAAATTGAATAAGTAAGTTGGTTCCTACTAATTTGTAGAGTTGGTGCTCAACTAGGAGATGGGAGTTTCTTATAGGTTAGTTCCTATGAAGTTGCTAAGTTGGAGCTCAACTAGGGGACTAAAATCTCACTACAATAAAAAATGTCATTGGTGAGGGTCGAAAAATGTCATCATAAGCTCATTGGTAACGGTCAAAAGAGCCTTCGCCACCAAAAATTGAACACCACCAAAGGTGGCATCACCAAAAGTATAGGTGTTATGGTGACATTCAAGGTCCGTCACCAATAAAGATTTATAATGACTGATAACGACCGTCACCATTTAATATGAGAAATGGTGACAAACTTTAGCCTCCATCACCAAAAAATTGAACATCACTAATTATGGCATCACCAAAAGTATAGGTGTTGTGGTGACATTCAAGGTCTGTCACGAATAATGATTATAATGACGGATAGTGACCATCATCATTTCATATGAACAACAATGATTTATTGTGATGGACCTTTCATGACCGTCACTATTAATGCATATATATGTGGTGACATTCATTTCATGTCACCATTTCATATGAACATCAGTTATTTATGGTAATGGATATTTCATGACCATCACTATTGATGCATATATATGGTGTTGTTCATTAACTGTCACCGTTTCATATTTTGGTGAAGGTCGAAAATGTCACCATAAGCTCATTGGTGATTGTCAAAAGAGCCTCTATCACTAAAAACTAATCATCGTCATTCCATCTGAATATTAGGGCACGATTGAATCGAACCACCAACCTCCTGCTTATAAAACAGGTGCTCTTCCATTGAACTAGTACCGTTTAATGAATTAGACTTGCAAGAATAGATCTAGGGGAATAAAACAGAAATCCATAGGGAATAGGATTAGAGTGGGCAAAATAAAGATGATAAGAAAAATAATAACCAACAACGAAATCTACTAATTTGAACATGTTTAAATTACATTAAACATAGATGGCATCCATAGTACATTAAAGTGACATTGGTCAATGTTGGGATTGGTCAATTGCAGACTATCCATCATTGTTTCTTGATAATCACTGTCTCTGACTAACAACCATGCATAGTTCTATCCATTGCAAAACATGGACACAAAAGTGAGCATAAATACCAAATCATAGTACCACCAATCTAATGAACCGTGACAGGAGATGTTCCCATTAATGGAGCAGCATGTTTAAAGCTCACATTGTTTCTTGATAACCATTGGCCTCAAGTAACAACCATGCATAATTCTAGCGCATCACTACAAAACATGGACACAAAGTGAGCATAAAGACCAAAAGCCCAATCTACCTTAATGGAAAAAACAAGAAATCAAAACTTACTTACAATTTACAACCACTGAAAGGATAAAAACATGAAAGAAAACGTCTTGATACTTCTCATGTAGGACAAACAAAATCATATCACCTTAAATGATGAATTTAGAAACCTTTTGAGTTTATAAAATGGCGTTAATACGCTTTACATTAGTTGGTTGGAAAAAATAAGTCAAAGACGCATTTTAAAATCAACTAGAATTATTTATTCATGGAATAAGGCAAATTCAATATTAGATCATTGAATATAATTGGACTAAAAAATGAAATAAAATATTCAACTAGAAAAAGGAAAAGAAAAAGAAGGGGCACATTTTACTTCTGCGGATAGTTAGATCCACATGAGGAACTTAAAATGAGCTTCTCCTAACCCTTCAAATCAAGGAACCCATGACCTATTCACATAAATGATGGTTACAAACAATGAAATCTTTGACTACCGATACTCGTTGCTTGATCCTATCATAAAAATGCAATGTCAAGAGCATATACCTCTGATAAAGAATGCTCAATTTGTCAATTGTAATACCGTCGAAATCATTAGGCTATCATCATTATGAAACTTCGTTACATAAAAAAAATCATAGCAATAAATGTTGTCTTTATCACCAATGTAAACTAAACTTCATGTATTGAAATTTGAAACAAAGAAAAAAAAGGTTAGTGTATTCATCTCTGAAACCTTGATAGATACATGATTTGACCCAAGCAACTGAAATCATTACTAATGTTACCTAAAATGGAAAATAAAATATGAGAGAATATATTTCAAAGAAAATGTATGAGTGTATTTTACCAAAACTAAGAATTGTATAAGTCTATTATTACCTAAACCATCTCACAACGCTCTTCATCAACTCCAACAAGTAATGAATAATCCATGACATCAATTGACTGCAAACACACATTGCACACAATCATGATAACTGACTAGCTCAACCAAAATTTGAAACTGAGATTACAATTATGGTTGATTACGAAAAAGGACAACTATATTTTCCATGATAAATGAAGTATCATTCCAAACTTCTCTCTCCAAAAGGCGCTTGGCTTTATTCCAAAGAGATATTGGAGCAGTTGGCATGGTCTCTAAGAGATTCTGGTCTAGAAGAACTTTGTTGTTGCCTGATGAATATGCATTGTAACGGGAGCAACCAGAACCTTTGAGGTCATAAACCTATGTTACATTTCTTAGAAACGATAAATTTTCCATTACCATTAGTTCATCCTGATCTCTTTTCCACCTTTTTCATTCTTTATAGTGACCTGAAAGATAAACACATTATGTAACATGCACACACACAATGAAGGAAACAACGCATATTAAACTCTCTAGGAGTCTGAAAAAGGTAATTGTCAAATATATAATAAACAATAATATGGGTATCCAACCTAATAAATACCAAGAATCTTTGCCAAACATGTGGGGCTTCTAAAACATAATGAGTCACACAAATATTTGAAATATTTTGAGGAATTAATAAAAGAATCCAATTCTATCACGGTGACTCTCTTAATAATAAATCTTTCAGCCAAGTATTTTGCAAAAAAACACATTGCTCTTTCTTCCTTTAGGTCCCCATTTCTTGCAGCAATTTAGTGACAATCTAAAGTCCATCTATGTTGGACATCACATTTTCGTAAGGGCATCGAACTGTTTTGCATAATAACGGGTTACCAAGTACTTAACTTTTCTGGGAGGACCCTCATCACGAAAGGATATTTTTGCATGTGTCTTTTCTATATAGTGATGAATTTCAACCCCCATTCCCTTTGGAGCCATATGTGTAAATATCCTCATATCCTGAACTTATCTCTTTGGAAGGAACTTTACTCGAGCCTAAGGAACCATTTGGTAGCTAAAGTGGATTTGAAGCAACTCCACCCATACCAAATAAATTTGCACATTTCTTTTCTTTATCCCTGTCTATTTCCTTTTGCTTCTCATTATTAGGTACCTTGTCATATAGGAAAACCAGATATTCTTGCGAGCTTAGTGCATAAGCTATTATGCTTTTTGGCTCATCATTATAAACAACAATAACCATATCATTGAGGCTAGTTGGTAAAAGAAAATTACCCACTCCATTACCACCCAAATGACTAACATATGAGACAAACATAGGACTATAGCTTCTCTAAGAGTAAACTCTAATAGACCCCGATAAATTTTCTTGTAAACTCTTGCTACAAATTTTTGGTAATTTTGACATACGATCCCCAATGCAACTTCCAAACTCTTCCAATAGATTTAATGATTTAACTGGTGAGGTAGGGATGCTTTTCTTAGGCACCTTTATTCCACCTTTATCATGCATGTGTTAGGAAAATTTGGACATCATCCTGTCTCCTATTGCAATTTGTTGAACTAGATTTTATGTCTGCAGATTCACTACCACTGGAAACAATAGCCAAAGTGGCAGAACCAACTTCCTACCCTTGTGATGTCACAGATACAGCCTAAGATTTTACTAATTGGCCTTCACCTATCCATGTTGCATCTAATGTATTTGACATATCAGCCAGGATAGGAGAATCTTTCTCTGACAGTTACCGACAAGTTGACAGATCTTCATCCAAACCGTTTGTATTGTCCCTACTATCAACTGCTTCAAAAAGCATTGTCTCAGAAATATTGATGTTGGTATCGCATTCACCATTATCCATGTCAAAAGTATGAAACATGGTACCATTAGTTATATTTTATCAATCTCTAATGTTTGGATCTCCTTCCACATCATCCAGATCTTCTGGGTTGTTTTACCTTCTGTCAAATAAATAATATCCATGCCTTAATTTAATTTTCAATTCACAGTCCCAATTCCCTCTAAATGGTCACACAAGTAGGAATTTCCCACATTACTAATCATGGAAAGTTGCCTAGATCCATTATTTAAAACATGATTGTCGCCAACTTGGATATCTTTGAACTAAATATTCCCAAAACAGATTTCTTTGTCCAAACAATTTCCATCAACCATGGAGTCTGTGTCCTTTGTCTTCAAAATGCCAAAACCACCACTAGCATTGTTACTATCTTTGACTGTACCCTAACGGTATCCAACTTTTTAATTTATGCTAGAATCATATTCCTTATATGGAGTCTTAAAATCCTTCAGTGGACTAGATTCCAATTTGGCAAGATATTTTTTCACCCTAAGAGATGAATCTAAATGGAAAAGATGGCAATCCTATTCATAGGCTTCATAAAGAAAAAACACCTTATATTTTTTAGCTTTGAAATATCAGCAACATGTATTCCAAGTTCCAACGTTCCCAACACTAATGATGGCCTCTTGCAACAAACCCTATTTGAATTTGATAGATTGAATCAAAAGAATGAACCCTATGAAGAAATGATTTCCAACTAAGCAATTTCTATAAACAAATATGGAAATATTCATTAAGTGGAAAGATTATTCTATCATACTATCATGTTAGACAACCTAAAGTACACTAAACAACCTTTATATACATCTATAATATCACCTCAAATTCAACTCTCTCTTTATGCAACATTCCTTCAAGCTCTGCAATTTGCCTCCTTGATTCAAGAACCTTAATACCAGAATAAAAGGATCTAGATGTGGTGATTTTCTGTCCGAGCAAATTAAAAACCTCTCTAAACAAAATTCCCACTTTATCTACAACTTGTTCATTTGCATCAAAATGCAAATTAGTTTGGATCTGGGGAGTCCTACACCATAGGTATGATAGGCATATATTAATTAGCAAACATCTACCCATATGTACAATTTGTATCATAAAGTACCTTTGCAGCTTCCTTTATGAGCCAATCTTGTTGATGTGGATCATGGAATCCTAATTTTGAAGGTGACAAAGGCACAGGTAGAACATTGATGGAGGAATATCATAAACATGCAATCACACTGCTAAACTTGTCACATTGAATTTGGGAACAATGTAGGTCTAATAAATTAGTATGGAATAGTCATTAACTATCATACACAATTATGGGTACTCTGGAAAAATCAAGAGCTACATAAATTATGTAAGATACCACAAGGTCAAAATAAAAAAATAACATGAAAACTGCTTGCAAAATATAAAGCAACAGAATTCAGTGCCATACCCATAAAAGAAAATGTAGCCTCAATGTAATGAATGAACACATCTTGCAACTCTACTTGTTGCAATATGATTAGAGAAACTAAGCTCTAGAAATTTTCAAAAGGATAAGCCCCATGCAGCATCAGACATGACTACTCATCGGGTTGCTTCTGGAACTCCATCTTTTTGTACACATTTCAAGCACCTATGCCACAGCCATATTTTTCATTTACGTTCTTCAAGTAATGTCAACAGTAAAGGTAAATGTCTTACCGATATCGTGAGGCTACCTTGACGGTGTGCATAACAAAGAACATGTGCTTTTGAGGGTTCATTATAGAAACAACGAGAATTATGCATGTTTTTGATATGTTTTTACATCAAAATTTTCCAATTATTACTATGCAAATGCAAAGTCTACAAGATAGGAAGAGAAAGTTATGGAAGAAGATAAAACATTACTTGGTCAAACAAATCATCTCAAAGGTACCTTCCTAGTGACTTGTCAAACTGCCAAAATACTTGATGTGAAAGAGTTGTGAATGCTCGCAAATTGTCCCCTTCTACACATATCAACTTGATAGAAAAACCAATATCCTTTGATGATCGAAAGGAGAAGGTGGAAAGTCTTCTTTAGAGAAAACCCATTCTTGGTTTATGTGCCCTAAAAGTTGCTCATTTGGAAAAACCCTTAACTTCATTTCCTTTTCTACTATTCCTTGCTTCTCTCGTGCCACCTACCCATATAGCTCCTCTGTTGTTATTTGATAATTAATATTAGCCTTGGATGAAACATAAACAATGAAACCATTTGCCAGATCTGAATCTTTTCATTATGTATCTTGAAGTTCCAAATATGATGTGATTGTCCCATATGAACCTGAACCCACGGGAGATAGAGTTTCATTTAGCTATTCCTTTATTAAAGCTAACAATCCAGATAAACTGCCTGAAGGAGTAGTTGGCAGGGAAGGTCTCTATCCAGATGGATACATATTCCACTATACCCCTGTAACTTAAGCACATGTATCTCCTATAGAGGATTTCTTAAAAACAATTTCTGTTTAAACAAGACTGATTCCATCAGCACTAGATTTACTAGTAACATGTGATATAGGTGGCCCCATCTCTCCATTAGTAAGAGATGGTTTGGACTCTCCCTTATTCTTATCAATCAGAGGGTCATTTGTTAAGGTAGAGACAATTGACATTGTCTTATACATTTTCAGATTTTTCATTTCTCCTGACTAGTTTTGTTCTGGAATAGGAACAACAAAACTGGGTATCATAGAAACAAATCTATCTAAACTCAATTGTTTGTTTGGCAATGCAACAGTTATTGGTGATTTCAAGGGAAGTTCACGCAAGGTGGCACCTTCATTTGCAAGGAAAAAAGTCTCAAGGGATAAATGGTAAGCTGCAAACCCTGCATATTGAACAACATGTTTAACTTTCTTAAATTGATCATGACTTGCACCCATAAGAAGAACTTGAAAACACAAGAGTAGAGTGAGTCCCATAAATTCTAATTTCAAGAAAAGAGTATGTAACTTAAGATCAATATGTCACCTAATTTGGATATAGTCAACCATATGAGATACTTTCAAGAACACAATTTTGAGAACCTCTTTACTTTGTTGGAAATATTTCAGAGAAAATATTAGATTGATTTCCAGGATCTAGCCTCCATCTCTGAATTAGTTTATCATAGCATACATAATAGAAGCACCATTTCTACTAGACAGAATATGATCTCAAGGCATATTAAGCATAAACATAATACTCATTTTAATGACAATAAAATATTAAAAATACACAATGAACCCTAAACAGTTTACCATCGTTGGAATCACCATCCTAGACTGGAAAATAGGTTTCCAATTTGTATCTGAAATGTAGATTTATTGATTCATGTCAGAATCTGTAGGACAACACTGATCAACATGAGAAACATTTCCTAAATAAAATAAAAAATAAAGTTGTAAATACCTTGTTGATTTTGGAGGGAATAGGTAGAGTGGGTCCACATGACCTCCCCACACCAACTGGAATTTGAGGAGGGATGGGCCCCCTATTTAACAAATTTTTACCCCTTGGCTCTCTACAAAAGTACTTAAAACCCCAACTCATCTCATTTTCCAGTTTCATACTTTGGAGAGAAGATTTGGACAACAGAAATGAGAATAGCATAGGGTGGACAAGTTTGGTAGAACAACACTGAAAAACAACTTTGGCAAGGAAATTTTAAGGGAGGAACACAATTTAGAACAACACTCAAAACTCTTACTTGTTCTTCTATTTCTTACTCTCATATATTCTTTTAATGGAATCTCATTCATCATCTTTGGGAGGGTATGATCATATAAATCATGGTGGAAGAAGTGGAAAAGGGAGAGGAGATGGTGAAAAAAATAACAGAAATTTCCCATTGATTCCCCTTTGTGGAAGTGTGTCATAGAAAGATAGAGAAAAAGGAGAAAAATAAGGTGGAAAGTTGAAACTACTTATGGAATTGCATAGGTGCAAGGAAAATTTTGGATTCATACTCAAGGGGTAAAGCCCTTTTGTTTTGGATTCCTAATAATGGGGTTGAGTTTTGTAATCTATCACCCCAAATATTGAGGCACAATTTCAAAAGGAGCATGATGATGCACAGTTAGCCAGGGAAGAAAGGAGGGGCAACAAGAATGTTCTCGTAGGTTCAAAAAATGGGCAACAAGTTTCCTCAACAATTGAGGAAGCCTGGAAGAGATTGAACACCAAACTCTTGGAAAGAATGTTTGATTGATTACAGAAGGGAAGAAACAAATAGTGGAGTTTCCCCTGCCATACATGCATGTGGTATTCCCTTTATAGAGTATTTTCTCTCTATATTGGCAAGTCCCGTTTAAAGTGGTGAATGAAGCACCCATTGGTTACAAGAGACAAAATTTGAAAAAGTATGCACCACCATTCTACAGAAAGAGAAGTTGTTTTGGACTGATACAACAAACCAACCATCAACAAATTTGATAGTATGTCTCCTTCAAGCTCATACTTCTTCAGAGCAATAAATGATTCAAATGAACAGAAGAGCATTGAATGCATGGATGAGACTTACAAAATTAATTGAGATTTCAAATCATGGCTACAATATTTGAATATGGATACTGATGGATACATGCAATAATATCAAACTTGAGAATGAATGTTGGTGTAATTAGTTGGATATAGGCTGCTAAGTGAATAGATCCATGTGAAATTCTTGTCATTGTCCTTTCAAATTCACTGTCATAGAGTATATTCTTATTTTTTGCTAGAAATGAAGTTGTATTCCATATATCAAATGGAACATCATTAGCCAGTGTATAAAAAATTGCTAACAAAGAACATCACACCACTGAGCCTAACAACATATTTATTATTAGAAATTTGAGTTTGATTTTAAAATCCATCACCTGAGCAACTTGGTCATATTTTTGCCTTTTCTACCTTTTCTAGTCATAATGATGATCTCATAAATTCCATACTATTTCCATTTGTGGTCCCTTTACTACTGCCAATAATCTCAACATGTGTGCAAGTGCTACGTCATTTTTCCTTTGGGACTGTGGACAAGTTTCAAAACACTAAGATAGATTTTGCGAGCACATCATCCTCATAATATCACACATATTGATTCATGTGTCCAGGATCATGTTACTATAATCCATAAAACCATGAGTGGAAATAAAATATGCATCAAGACAAACTATCTACATCTAATGAAAGGTACACGCATCACCATGATCAACCCAGAACAAGAAGCATGCGATCACCAAGAATCAAACCATCAAATAAAATATGGACACGATGTAGCAGAGGGTTTGTTGCCATCATAAACAAATTATTTTACATCCACATGAACAATATCATCTCAAAGATGGGCATCACTACATTCCGGAAGGAGAAGCATCGCTAGGTTGTACACCTCAAGATGAAGTACCAACAATGATGACCTCATCTAGCAAGGGAAGTCTGGAAGAAACATCCAAAGGAGAGGATGGACTACATGATGAAGCAATTCATTTAGTCTTGACTCCCCATATACTATTCAATAACTACAAAGAATGAACTCAGAGGAGTTTGTATAGGTGGACCAACACAAGATGGAGATGTGGAAAGGTTCACTACAACCAGCTGTGTGTCATCAAGAAGAAACCCAATAAGAGAAGAAGATGCATGTTCCATGGATACATGATGAGAGTCATCACCAGAAAGGAGTTATAAAAGAGATATTAGCAGTCATCATGAAAAGGCTCATCAAAGATACCATCATGATGCTTAGTCACTTGGTGAGAGGTAGGGTCATAGAGACAATACCCCTGAAAAGTTTCATATTAGCCAACCAATGTCTTATGAGGAGTTTAATGGATAGGAGATATATCATTTCTTTCATGATACAAGTGGCTCCATGCAATTGATCTAAAGAACCTAAAATGTGAGATATAGGACTTCTAACCATGCAACCAGTTATTTTTTGACCTTGCATCAAGGAAGAATTATCAGGATACAAAGTAATGCTATCATTTTGTTCCTAATCAATGGCTTATTCCATCCCAGAAGGCCAACTAAAATATGAATGTAACCTTCTGCTCCTATCCATTATCTGTGCTTTTCTTTCTCCTCGCTTAACCTTAGTAATCCATTAAGAGCATATAACATAGTCTTCTCCTCATCAGAATCTAGATTAGGTTTCAATGAAGCTATTGTGACCATTGTATTTCTATCCTTCCACTCTTCTATATACCTTCAGAGTATGATATTCGGTCTGAGCTCTTTGTTGATTAGCACCTGATTAGTCATGGGACAAGTAGTGTGCCCCTCTGCAAACCATCTTTCAATAGAACTTCTATCAAATGTTTGACAAGAAGAAATCTCAACAGGATCTTCCATTACCTCTCGATAAATTGGATAGTAAAAGGATTGTAAGGGAGGCAAAGAATGACTTCCCAAAGAGAGCCTTTTCTCGTAATATATCTTATCCCTCTCTTTGGTAGAAGATGCCACATCTACACAACAAAGCAATCCAATGATTTGTTCCATTTACAAATCCTTTGCTTCATTTTTTTTCTCAATATGGTATCTTCCATATCCCTTTTAAACTCTTCATATTCTTGTTTCAAAGCCGATGTATTAGTGGAAACTCCCACTACTTTGGAAATCTGCAAAAGTAATTTATTTGCATAAACACTATCAGTATGCCTTTCTCTGATCCCAGATTCAATTTTATCAACAATTTCCTCTTCTGCCACTGCTGCCTTGAACTCGACATTCTGCATATCCTTACAAAGCTTATCAGTTTTCTGTCTAATAGCCAATGACACATCTAATGCTGAAAGAGGAAGCAAACTCAGAGCATGTCCAATTTCCCTCGTAATATCTTGCAATTGTTTCACAATATTCCTACAATTGAGAAGAAGATAAAACTTGCTCTTTTGTGAACAAGTATCAATAACATTCTTTGCGGCCTTGAGTACCCTTTCAAAAATCCCAAGAGATTGTCTAATAGTTTGAGTTTCCCTTACATTCTTATTATTAAGCTCTGTTAAAATAGGCCTAATATTTTCCAGATACTTGGAAAGTTCCCTGAGGCTCTCTTGGTCATAAATCACATCTTTTGCAGCATGAATGGTGTCTCTAACTAGCACTAAAACTTTGGTTATCAACTCAGACACTGGCACAAGTGTTGCATTACCAATTACTCCATTAGAAGCAACTTGACTAATTACTCCAAGAGAAGACATCATTGTTCAAGTTTGCTTGTTATGCATCCAAGGCAAAACAGGAAGATATAGATAAATTATACAAGATCTTATCCAAATTTATGGTGATTTCTTCAGTTTAGCCACTGAAAGATGTCTAAATTTAGAGTGAAGAAAATAATGCCCCACTATGTAACCATTTATATAGCATATGCGCCTGAAGGGCTAACCAAGAGTTAACCTTTCAGCCATGACCATTGAGTTAAACCTTCCAGGACCAACTCTTCAATGTGGTTGTTGACCGCTCAACCAGGGCATGTACTATTTCAAAGGTGAAGATTGTCTTTGAAATGCCAGTATAACTGAGAGCATGCCTAGAACAAGCAATACACAAGGGTCACATTCCTTCTCCCAATTCATAATTGGTTGAAGAGGTCACAAAGGTCTAAATATCAATATCTATACCATGTTCCATGTATGAATCTTACATTTTTACAACTCAATAAAAAACCAAAACCGACTTTTTTCTTACAAGTTTGTTAGAGCCTTTTTGGGAAAGTGATTTGGAAATTGCGTTGGATCACCAGATGACTATGAGTTCCTAAATATCCCGTGCAGACCAAGCATGGGGTACTCAATGTAGTTATGTTTGAGCCTTAAACTTTGCCAATTCCAAATATAAAACTATTCGCAAGCTTGATTGTCGGTGGTGAAATTATATTTTATATCATGTACCCACATATCACCACAACTCATTCAGCATTAAACAATTACTCTCGAGCCCAACTGTAGGTAGAGAAATTATGTTATGAAACCAGCTCAAGAAAAGATAGAAAATATAGATCAACGCCTTAGAATTCAGCCTCTTCGAGGGGGCAACCTCCTTTACATTACATAAATGAACAATTCTTGGATGATACAAATGAAAAGACCTCCTTTCTATATATAGGAGTCTAAGGGGTCATAACATAATCAGAGCCGACATAATAATAATAATGTAAGGGCATAATAATAACAATAGTGGGCTTCTATGGGGCACAATACTAACAATATGGGCACTAAATGGGTACATCGATATAATAAGTGGGTTGTACTAATAACAATAAGGGGTTACACTAGTAGTATAGGGGCCTAACATGCCCCTCTCCTTCAAAAAGCATTGTCCTCAACGCTTGAGTAGTTCTTGATGCTTCTGTATAAAATTCTTGTCCTCCCATGTGGAATATTCAGTGGGTAAGTTCTTCCACTTGATGAGATACTCTGAAATTGATCGATTTTGTAGCTGTTGGGTTCTTGTTTTTGTGACTGCTCCAGGTTCCAATATGATTTTTCCTTCCTCTTCAATTTCTGGCAATATTGTTTGAATTGGGATCTTTTGCAACTTTTGAATAAGTGGCCATACTTCTCCGTCCTTCTTCCATTCATCCCTTCCTTCGTTTATCCAATCTGTTTGGATAATATAAATAGCACAAAACAATGCTTCCACATCCTCATTCTTGAAGAGTCTTCCCATTCGGTAAGGTCGCCATTTTTTAAGTGCATGTAGTATTGCCAACATTTCCTTCTCATAAATAGCTTGCTTGAGATGTAGCAGTAAAAATACCCAATCAGCTACATCAAAACATTTTTCACTACGATGTTGATCTACCTGTTGTTTCATTTGATTTTGCACCGAAGTGGCGTTATCCTTTAAAAGTTGGAGAACTTGTTGTTGATGCTGGATGTGATCTTTCACTGCTTGAACCTTTTTCTTCTTGATATGTCCTTCTATCTCTAGAGTTTGAGGAGTGGTAATTTCTTCCAATCCTTTACAAGATATGGTCGGATTCATTTCTTGATGCTCGATGTGATCTTTCACTTCTTGAACATTTTTCTTCTTGATATGTCCTTCTATCTTGATAGTTTGAGGAGTGGTAATTTCAAACAATGAATTACAAGATATGGTTGGATTCATTTCTTCTTTCTCGATGTGATCTTTCACTTCTTACACCTTTTTCTTCTTGATATGTCCTTCTATCTTGAGAGTTTGAGGAGTGGTAATTCTTGCCAATGCTTTACAAGATATGGTCTGATTCATTTCTTCTTTCTCTGGGGTGGGGTCCTGGCGTATATCTTCTTCTTTTGATGTTTCTTGATCCTTTTCTTCCTCCTCTTCATATTCTATGTAAAATAATTTCTTCTCAGCACACTTATGACCTTCAGTGCATTTGCTATCACAATTGTAACAAAGCCCTTTTTCTCTTTTTTCTTCCAATTGTTGTGGTGTAACCCTTGTAGGTTGTGGAAGGCTAGGAGAAACAACACTTCCATCTTTATAGTTATGAGGGGTACACTTCCTGCTTTACATAATTTTGCTTTCCACTATGTCACAAAGCCCTTTTACTCTTTCCAATTGTTGTGGTGTTGCTCTAAAGAAGGTGTTGCTCTTCGTATCCTCATAATGTGCTATCATTTCCTTCGTGAAAATTGACCACGTAACAAGTTGTTTACGAGAACAAAGCCCTTTGTACCATAAAAATTGATTTGGTTCTAAATATGAAGATGCAATACATACCTTTTGTAACAGTTGTACACCATGTAGATCAAAATATTGCTCCATCTGAAGTATCCAATTTACCGGATCCTTGCCATCAAACTTCCTCATCTTGCTTTTTCTTGATTTTAGGAGCTCGACCTTGAAACGACTGTAACTCTATAATTTCGGATCTTTAAGTTCTGAAATTGCGATATATAGTAGCCCTATGTGTCCTATTTACAATGCCACCAGTCTTATCCAAATTGGATTCTCTAAGGAAGAGTTATGCACAATCTCCCAAGATGACCTGATTATAGACCTTTCCAGAAGAGCGAACTTGTATGAAGTGCCAAGTGTCACTGTTTCGACCTTTGGATCTGAAAAATGCCTACAAGAAACTACAGTCCGTCCTCTTTCTGTACCTTCTTACAAAATTTCAATCCAATCCCCAGAGAGAAAGTTATGACGATTTTCCCCAGGTCACCTGTTTTGAATGAAATTCAGGAGTCTGCAAAAAGACCAAATTCCTCAGATCATATCTCCGCAAATATCGCGCGAAAAGCACTGAAATTTGGACTCAAGGTTCAGCGCAATTTCGTCTCAAATGGGTTTTTTTTGTGACTTCTGAAACGTCACAGAAAAAAAAGTTATAGCGAAAATTCCATGATGACCTGTTTGGAGCAGCGAAACCCTAGAATCCACAGCTCTGATACCAAATGTTATGAAACCAGCTCAAGAAAAGATAGAAAAGATAGATCAACGCCTTAGAATTCAGCCTCTTCGAGGGGAAAACCTCATTTACATTACATAAATGAACAATTCTTGGATGATACAAATGAAAAGACCTCATTTCTATATATAAGAGTCTAAGGGGTCATAACATAATCAGAGCCGACATAATAATAATAATGTAAGGGCATAATAATAACAATAGTGGGCTTCTATGGGGCACAATACTAACAATATGGGCACTAAATGGGTACATCGATATAATAAGTGGGTTGTACTAATAACAATAAGGGGTTACACTAGTAGTATAGGGGCCTAACAAATTATATCTTATATCATGCACCCACATATCACAACAACTCATTCAATATGAAATAGGCCACCCACCAAGGATCGACTCTTAAAGAACTTTGTTTCAATCAAAACATTAACCAAATCGTTTACCTGGTTAAAGTATAGAGACACCTAGTTTGCCTAAATTTCGAGCTCCAGATCCTAATTCTTTTCACATTCTACCAATTTCTCGCCAGAATTCACCCCAAACAAATTCTCCACAATGGGAAATCACCCGAATTCCATTCTCGATACTTCCTTGAGCTTTCTGAGCCTTGAATTCGATAATGTTGGGTAGTTCTAAGTCATTTTACTATAGAAAATACCCATCTTACAAGAGTCGGAGCTATTTCTGAAAAACCCATATGGTTGATGGAAGGACTTAAATGGTTGAAGAGACTCGTGTTTTACACTAAAAGGACTCTCTGGAGAAGGGAATCACCGCGATTGGAGAAACCGAGAATCCAATATCCTGAATGAATTCCACATACCTGCGATCGCATGGTTGTGCCTGTTAGCCCTGAAATGCAGTGCTGACTTTTTGGAGGTCAATAGAGAGGCTCTGTCTGCTTCACCGTTCTTAAAGGGGTTCCACATGGGCCATTATTCCCCTTCTTCTCTTATCTTGATCGCACTTTACCTTTCCTGCTTCCTTTATTAGCCTCCTAATCCCAACAAAACACCCCTTTGGCCTTAGCCCAAGCACGGAAGCCAAAAATTCCCATAAAACCTTACCCATAGGTCTTACGCACCCGCACAACACCTGAGGGCACCTTGTTCCACCTCCCTCCATCGTTGATCTTTTCCCACTGATCCAACAGCCCACATTCTTCCCGATCAGTGCATCATACCCAATTGTTCTCTGTCGTTAGATCGACCCTGCCAGATCTAACGGTTAGCGCCCATATTGTGCGGACAAAAAGCACGAAAAGTAACTTCCCGATGAGGGCGGTTTTCCTCTTTCCCTGCCGCTACGTGTCATCCATTGAATGGCATCGTGCGAGTTCTAAATTTTTTCGCTTACCACCCGATGCCCACCCGATAAAAACCATTACCCTTAAATAAAACCACCCTGCGTGTTATCGCCCACACATCTCCGCTGCCCAATAACCGCCTGATCTTCTCACCTGAAGATCTAACGACCCGGACAGGTCCCAATCCCACCACAACCGCTAGACTCTAAAGCATGATCTCCACCACACATTTCCCTTGATCCGACGGCCACCATTCACGATCACTCCCAACTGTTCATCTGCCCATGCACTCCATACTCCACTCCCTGTCTGTTGCATGAAGGAGAAGATGGCCAACTCTGTCAGTCTGGTGACAGTCTGACCATGAAACTGAATTAAAAGAAGAGCATGGCCAAAGGATAAAAGGACACAGCATGACTCAACAACCGAATTAAACAGTTATGGAACTCCACTACCATGATCAATCTGACCACCCGGCAAGACATCATAATACAAGAACTAATCAGGTTTTTGTAGTAGAGAAAGCAATTGCGTTCAAAGACGCTATCAGATAGTTAATGGTAGTTGGTGGTCAATTAAGACCCCTCCATCCCTAAATGGATAAGGGCCATTGTAATGATAGATTATAAATAGCCAGAAGAAAGATGTAATCAGGGGTTGGTAATTGTGTTTCGGTTCAACTTCTGGAGACTGTACATATTCTGTAACTTGCAGCGTCTCATCTTCATTTTCAGCAATGCAAGCTTCTTTTGCTATTAATTGCTTAATGCACATTTCTCCTATGTTCTAATCTTGTGTCTGACGTGTTGTATTCATGACTTCTTCTACATCTAATACTAGATAATCGTCATCTTATCTCTGGATTAGACAATTGAATGTATCAGTGAGTAGGTCACTCAGGCTTCTTCTGTATCTAATGCAAGATAATTGTCATCTTATCTCTGCATTGATAGATTAGATTTGAAATTTTCTTTACTAGTTGCAGCTGGCCATCATACATTCTGTATGCATATGCTAGTGTGGTTAGTATTCTTCGCCTATTCACCTAATTCCCAAATTGTTGAGCATTGGTGGTCTAAAGCCTTGTAGTTTGAGGGTGTTCATGCATGTATGGAGTGAAAATAGAGTAGAAGTGGTTATCTGGCTTGAACCAAACCATCACCCATCCCAATAAGTTCCTAGAACCATATTGAAAATTATATGTTACCAGGCATCTCCGAGCTACAACCTAGGAGAGTTTCCTGGAGCCCTAACATAATTGGCACCGCTGCCGCGGAGAGGAGATTGAAGCTTAGCTTCCCTGGGAGGTGACATAGATCCAACTTTGGTGATAGACAAAGTCTGGACACATTTTCGGTTGCAATCATCTATCTGGTGACTCTACTAGAGGTCGAAACTCTTGGCGACTCCACATCACAGTTCTGGCTCAGTTTGTGAGGCACACTCGGAGAAATCCTCAGAAATCACCAGCTGACCCAATACCTGACCTTGAGAAGATTATCAACGAAAGAAAGACATCACAAAAGGGATCATCAGGATTAGGTAAACCTAAACAATCTTATGCATCTCTACAAGAAAGGCTTGTAACAGAGCAGATACATATTGATAATATAGCCTCTATCACTAACAGTGAAGGGAAATTTTCAGAGGTTCATAAAGCTCCTTATTCTTTAGATCCTCCTTTGGATTTCAGCCCAAAGGAATCCTCCCCTCCTACCCGTCATATTCCTTTAACCCTGTCAGTCATTTCTCAATCCCCTATCTTTCAGACTACCAGCACTCTATCATCTACCCCAGTCATGGCAGGCCCATAAGCACCCACTAAAATGGAAAGAATCATAGCTGCTAGGTATGGGCCCTTGGTATTGCCTACTCCTTTGAATGCCATGCCTGTAGGAGAATATCAGAAATACATGCCTAAGTTCACTGGGACAGAAGGAGTCATAGTAGAAGAACATCTTGAGTCCTTTTATAGCTATGCAGATAATCTAGACATTAGTGAAGATAATGTATGGATGAGAGTATTCATCCAAAGCCTAGATGGAGAGGCTAGAAAATGGTTCAGAGAATTGACCCTAGATCTATAACAGATATTGAGGCCTTAGATGATGTTTTCCTAAAGCATTAGGGTGATAAGAAAGATCTGCTCTACTATCATACTGATTTTGGCAACCTAGAAAGGGAAAATGGGGAGTCATTGTCTGATTTCAATAAAAGGTTCAACTGCATGTACAGCAAGATACCAGCTGACGTGAAACCTACTCCTACTCCGCCAAGCTCACCTATGCCAATGCCTTTGATTCTGACTTTTGCCTGCTATTGAGACAAAGAAGATGTGCTTCTCTGGCTGAGATGCAGGATGCAGCCTTGGAGGTAGAATCTAATATCATGGCTGCAAAGAAACTCAAAGGACATGCTGATCAAAGGAGATAGAGGGGTGAATCTTATTCATCTTCAGAGTCCAAGATAGACAAAATGACCAAGATGATAGATTCATTAGCCTCTGAAATCTCCAAGGTGAAGGTTGAGCAGCATTTAGGGAAAGGAAGGGGTCCTAATACATTTTCTCCTAGAAATCCAAATCCATATAGAAGAGCAATTGAACACTTGCAAAGTTTGCGAAGAAGCAAAGATGCCAATGAGGACCAAAGGGTGAAGCCCCCTTTTCAAAATGTAGTCATGGAAGAGGAACAATTCGAAGAAGATGATGAGATCCATTGTATGGAAGACAAAGGAAGTGCCACCTTTTTAACCAAAGCTGCATATGAGAGGTCATTATTCAATGACTAGATCAACCAAGAATGGGATGGTGAAGCCGTTCTGCAAACTAAAGATCAGCAAAGATATAATCTGAAGTCAAAGATGAAAAATGTCAATGAACTCCTATTCATAAAGCTATTGTCCCTGCAGAACAACAAGACAGTAAGCAAAAGCAACCAACAGTTGATCCAATCATCTTCAACGCTCCAGCCATAAAGGTAAGAGGCCTTGACAAGTCCCCTTTTTCTTTCAGTTTTCAATCAGAAATCCAGAAGCCAAGAATACCTATGCCTCTGATTGAACCAGTGAAGAATGAGTCCTTCAAGAAATCTATCCTTGAGGCTCTTGAGCCTCAAACCATCCAAGCCTCCATTGACTCTGTAAATCTGCAAAATGACCAACAAGCTGTTATTCTCAGCCCAATGATTGTAAATTGTGAGGACATCTCCCCATCATCCTATGTTTCTCTATCTATTCATGATGAAACCCTTCACAATTGCCCTTTAGACACTGGAGTCAGCCATAATTCAATGCCCAAGGCTGTCATGGATAAGCTCCGTCTTGACATTACCAAACCTTGTCAGTTGGCCTCTACGCAGCTTAAAAAACCAGTTTGCCAGATCGCAGAGGAAGAAGACCCACATATTTG
Source organism: Pinus tabuliformis (assembly GCA_031772625.1). Lineage (NCBI taxonomy): Eukaryota > Viridiplantae > Streptophyta > Pinopsida > Pinales > Pinaceae > Pinus > Pinus tabuliformis. The sequence continues at coordinate 611,067,946 of CM062804.1, forward strand.
GGACATATTCTTTGATGGGGCTTCTTCTAAGGAAGCTGCAGAAATAGGTGAAGTCCTTGTGTCCCCCACACAAGAAGGCATTGATTCATCCTTCATTTTAACTTTTCAGGTCACAAATGACACAACAGAGTGTGAAGCTGACCTTATCATTTAGCAGGGGTACAAAACCTTCCAAGCAAAACATCCAAGGCTGAAAGCATACAAAGATGACATGAAATATAGACCACCTCTGCCCGATAATGTCAAATGCTGGAAATTTTTCAAAGTAGAGGATCAAATAAATAGGCTTTTGCAAGTCTTTGATGAATTAGCTGATATGCACATTGACCAAGAGAAAGGTTAAAAGGGTCAAATTTTAGTTTGGTGACTATTTTCTCAAGAGGAATGCATTAAAGGAAGGAGGAGATGTTTTGATGGCCCATTCTGTTATCACTGAAAATATTTCAAAGGAAAAGGAGAGCAGAAATCTTCATCAAATTCAAGCAAGGCAGCTCCTCAATTAAGCAAGGTATTTTCTTCCAAGTTGTTTTGTCTAAAGAAATTTCAAAGGAGAAAATGTCAAAAGAAAGGAAAATATCATCATCAGTACAACCATCACCAATGTACAAGAATGACAGAAACAAGGCAGCCAGCAGTCAAGAAGAAAGACAGAGCTTTGAGGAGGATAAGGAGAAATTTTGAAACCAGCTACGAATCCACGTTTTCGTAGCGCAGACAGTGTAAAAATCCTGTTTTGCGCTACGAAATCAGTGTTTTCGCAGCGCGCTGCGAAACCCCTGTAGCAGTCTGTTTCAGCTGAAGAAACTCTGTTTTCTGCTTTTACTAGTCAATTTATAAAAGCTTTCCTGAGCAGCTGAGAACTTAATTTTGCAAACTGAAAGAGGCTTTTATTCCTAACATGCTGCACTACAAAAACCTCTTTCAGTTTCTTCAAATTCGTTCTGAGGTGGGAGGAATTTATAGTTAAACTTGCGCTACGAAACTGCAGAAAGTCAAGCTTTGTCTACTAGTTTTAGTAGTGTTTTTCAAAATCAGTTTATGGTCACATGAAAGGCTATCTTGGAATTCTGAAGGAGGTTTCTCTTCATAACATTTCCAGCTACAATAACCTATCTCACTTTATTCTTATGTGTTTTCAGTTGGGATATAAGAAGCTTTCATTGAGACCCTAATTTCAGAAAACGGATTTTTCCCTGTTTGCCACGTGTTTTTCAAGGATAGTTTCTGGACAGCTGGAGAAATATTTTCAAAACCCAGGAGAGGTTTTTGTTCTGGACAACATGGGCTACAAAAACCTCCTTCAGTTTCGTAAAATGTGTCGTGGATGAAGAGATAAAGGCTCTGCAATTTTCAAGGAACTAACCCTAAAAACAGGGAAACATGTTCCCTAATTTCTAGGGTTTCTCATCAGCAGTTGGGTGACCACGTGGGAGGCTTCATCAAATTCGATCTCATGGAGTGTTAGGTGTCAAAGAATGCTTTAAATGGTTAGATAAGTTTGTTGTAATCATAATAAGGAGTTACACTCCTAGTTGTATTAGGTCTCTAGGACTACTAGTTAGGTGTCAAATACATTTAATGGTTTGTTTTATGGTTAGAATAGGGGTCACTGATGGAAAATTCGAATTCTCTTGAGGAGGGATGATGGAATCCTAATTGTAAATGCTTTATATAGAGAAAGAGGTCGAATTAGCAAAGGGTTGGAGACTTTTTGGCTCAATTGCTGCTCTATGTGCAGACTGTGTATATTTTTAACCTAATGCAGAATTTCTACTTAGACAACTCAAGATTCATGAAGAGTTCTTGTATGTTCTTGTTTTGATGGCATCTTCCAATACTTACATTGCAATGAGGTTTACTTATGATACTCAGAATTCATCAATGATGCTCTGACTTCCTTCATAGATAAACTAATTGTGTTTCACTGTTTTATATTTGCATTTCTGCACTTGAACTCTATAATGCCTTGACTTCCATGCTAGGTAGAATGTTTTGGCTTCACTACTCAGGATTCAAAGAGGGTTTTTAATGTCCTATTGTCTCATGGCTTTCCTCTTTCACTTACTTGTAGTGGTATGAATACATGTTACTTAGAATTCATCAATGATGCTCTAACTTCCTTCATGTATTTATAAACTGTGTTTCCTTGCATTGTATCTTTGTTTTGTTGATGTATAAAAACTCTCTATGCCCTGACTTCATGTTAAGCTGATATTGTTGTGGTACTGAACATACTTTGACTCCATAGCCCAATGGTAGCCAACCTTCATCTTTCAACCTATAAACATATACAATCACAAACCATAGAGTTAGCCATCTATCTTATTCTTTAATCAAAATCTTTAACCCTTTGAGAGAGCCCTCTCAGGCTGAGGAGGCTAAGCCTCAGCCAAAAGTTTGGTTTGAAATAGTTACTCAAAGTCTTCCTGATCAGCAGCCTATCAGGGGCATGATTTTGTGATAACATTTTGGTGCGTCTGCCGGGAGCCTGAAGTCTATTCATTCCCGAAATTTAGAGGCTGAACTTCTGAAGGTAGCAGGAGCTCAGACATCTTTTTGAGGCTGCAAAACTACCTTGGCGACTCCACACATCAAATAACAAATTAGAAGGTGACTCCACTGCTAGAAGATCAGTAGCTTGATGAAGTTTCAAAATGAGTTCCACTGCAAGAATGAATGCCAGGTATGCTCCTATGAATCGGTCTCATATCCCTGGTTTTCCAAATCCTATGCCAAAGGTTGATTGGTTAGATGATCTTCCAATATTCAAAGATGAAAAGAAGGATGATGCTGCTCTCCATTTGGTTAGGTTTCATATGCATGTACGCAGTCTTAAGGTTCATTTCCCTGAAGATTGTCTCATGAGGATGTTTATGGCCACTTTAGAAGGAAACGCATGGTCTTGGTATAAAAGTTTGGAAAATGGTTCATTATCTTCTCTTGCTGATTTCCATGATGTGTTCTGTGAAATGTATAAAGAATGTTATCCTTCTTTGTTGCTGCTCAAAGATTGTTGTAGGCATTCTTTAAATCTTATTCAGTACTTGGAGGATTGTTATGGTGATGATGAATTTATGGATGAAGAAATTTTAGAGGCTCTCCATAACAATGCATTCCCGCACCAAGGAGAAGGTATAACATTCCCTGAAACACAACATGAAGAGCAGCAGGGGTTTAGTTGTGAAACCCATGTTTCATCCTTTGATATTGATGTAGAGATGCAGCAGATCTCTCAGTCTTCGAATCATAAAGAAGATGAAAATGATTACACCCAGCAAGAAGAAATACTGGAGGAAATTTTCTATGACCCTCAGGCAGAGGAAAAGCTTGCTCAATTTTGTAATTCCTTGCAGCAGCTTACTTCAAATAATGATCATAGTAGTGAGGAAAATTACATTGTTTGTGAGCATCATTTAGAAAGGCAGTTGGATAGCATATCAAATAAATTTGGTGTGGCTGAAGATAAGTTGTCTAAAGATACAGAAGGTTTTGAGAATCAGCAAACTAACCATGTGTTTTTTGACCCTATAGCTGAATACATGGAAAAGATTTACTGTTCAGGCTTCCAATTATATGTTCATCTTGAAGAACAGTTGCACCTCATGCTTCCTTGGTTATTTCAGTATCTGGTTTATTTATGCTTCAAGCACAGTAAGGAGATCCAAGTTTCAGATCAGATTGATGATTGGCTTCATTGGAAGTTTCATGTTCCTTGAGCTACAAGTGGAGATTGCAGCTGATAGGGTAGGTAGGTAGGAAAATGCAAATAAGCTCAAGGTTGACTGAGCATTCTTTTTCAGTAGTGGTAGATTTCTTTTTCCCACAGTCATCATCAAGCTTAAGCCCGAGGTGAAGGCTCAAGAAGCTGAAAGAAGATGGTTGTCAAATAAATTTTACAAGGCACTGGAACTGCAGGTTCTTAGTGTACCACAAGGGCACACTATCCCAAGTGGAGCCACTGTTATCACTGAAAATATTTCAAAGGAAAAGGAGAGCAGAAATCTTCATCAAATTCAAGCAAGGCAGCTCCTTAATTAAGCAAGGTATTTTCTTCCAAGTTGTTTTGTCTAAAGAAATTTCAAAGGAGAAAATGTCAAAAGAAAGGAAAATATCATCATCAGTACAACCATCACCAATGTACAAGAATGACAGAAACAAGGCAGCCAGCAGTCAAGAAGAAAGACAGAGCTTTGAGGAGGATAAGGAGAAATTTTGAAACCAGCTACGAATCCACGTTTTCGTAGCGCAGACAGTGTAAAAATCCTGTTTTGCGCTACGAAATCAGTGTTTTCGCAGCGCGCTGCGAAACCCCTGTAGCAGTCTGTTTCAGCTGAAGAAACTCTGTTTTCTGCTTTTACTAGTCAATTTATAAAAGCTTTCCTGAGCAGCTGAGAACTTAATTTTTCAAACTGAAAGAGGCTTTTCTTCCTAACATTCTGCACTACAAAAACCTCTTTCAGTTTCTTCAAATTCGTTCTGAGGTGGGAGGAATTTATAGTTAAACTTGAGCTACGAAACTGCAGAAAGTCAAGCTTTGTCTACTAGTTTTAGTAGTGTTTTTCAAAATCAGTTTCTGGTCACATGAAAGGCTATCTTGGAATTCTGAAGGAGGTTTCTCTTCATAACATGTCCAGCTACAATAACCTATCTCACTTTATTCTTATGTGTTTTCAGTTGGGATATAAGAAGCTTTCATTGAGACCCTAATTTCAGAAAACGGATTTTTCCCTGTTTGCCACGTGTTTTTCAAGGACATTTTCTGGACAGCTGGAGAAATATTTTCAAAACCCAGGAGAGGTTTTTTTTCTGGAAAACATGGGCTACAAAAACCTCCTTCAGTTTCGTAAAATGTGTCGTGGATGAAGAGATAAAGGCTCTGCAATTTTCAAGGAACTAACTCTAAAAACAGGGAAACATGTTCCCTAATTTCTAGGGTTTCTCATCAGCAGTTGGGTGACCACGTGGGAGGCTTCATCAAATTCGACCCCATGGAGTGTTAGGTGTCAAAGAATGCTTTAAATGTTTAGATAAGTTTGTTGTAATCATAATAAGGAGTTACACTCCTAGTTGTATTAGGTCTCTAGGACTACTAGTTAGGTGTCAAATACATTTAATGGTTTGTTTTATGGTTAGAATAGGGGTCACTGATGGAAAATTCGAATTCTCTTGAGGAGGGATGATGGAATCCTAATTGTAAATGCTTTATATAGAGCAAGAGGTCGAATTAGCAAAGGGTTGGAGACTTTTTGGCTCAATTGCTGCTCTATGTGCAGACTGTGTATATTTTTAACCTAATGCAGAATTTCTACTTAGACAACTCAAGATTCATGAAGAGTTCTTGTATGTTCTTGTTTTGATGGCATCTTCCAATACTTACATTGCAGTGAGGTTTACTTATGATACTCAGAATTCATCAATGATGCTCTGACTTCCTTCATAGATAAACTAACTGTGTTTCACTGTTTTATATTTGCATTTCTGCACTTGAACTCTATAATGCCTTGACTTCCATGCTAGGTAGAATGTTTTGGCTTCACTACTCAGGATTCAAAGAGGGTTTTTAATGTCCTATTGTCTCATGGCTTTCCTCTTTCACTTACTTGCAGTGGTATGAATACATGTTACTTAGAATTCATCAATGATGCTCTAACTTCCTTCATGTATTTATAAACTGTGTTTCCTTGCATTGTATCTTTGTTTTGTTGATGTATAAAAACTCTCTATGCCCTGACTTCATGTTAAGCTGATCTTGCTGTGGTACTGAACATACTTTGACTCCATAGCCCAATGGTAGCCAACCTTCATCTTTCAACCTATAAACATATACAATCACAAACCATAGAGTTAGCCATCTATCTTATTCTTTAATCAAAATCTTTAACCCTTTGAGAGAGCCCTCTCAGGCTGAGGAGGCTAAGCCTCAGCCAAAAGTTTGGTTTGAAATAGTTACTCAAAGTCTTCCTGATCAGCAGCCTATCAGGGGCATGATTTTGTGATAACACATTCAATGGGTTGTTCTTTGAACTATATTTCAGTTAAGGCTTTCAAGCCTTGGTTTTGTAAATATGTTGTTTTTCAGTTTTATTTCATACTAGTTAGACTCCATGCCCAATGGAACACTATGTAGTAGATTTAATCTTGTTGTTTACTGGAAAGGCAGTGGTCTACAGTTCTTGAAACCTCACAGGGAGGCTTTCATCCCTAGAAGGAGCTAGTGTTAGCCCTGAAATGCAGTGCTGACTTTTTGGAGGTCAACGAAGAGGCTCAGTCTACTTCACCATTCTTAAAGGGGTCCCACATGGGCCATTATTCCCCTTCTTCTCTTATCTTGCTCACACTTTACCTTTCCCGCTTCCTTTATTAACCTCCTAATCCCGACAAAACACTCCTTTGTCCTTAGCCCCAAGCGCGGAAGCCAAAAATGCCCATAAAACCTTACCCATAGGTCTTACGCACCCACACAGCTCCTGAGGGCACCTCGTTCCACCTCCCTCCGCCGTTGATCTTTTCTTGCCGATACAACGACCCACATACTTCCCGATCAGTGCATCATGCCCGATCATTCTTCACTGCTAGATCGACCCTGCCAGATCTAACGGTCAGTGCCCATATCGCGCAGATAACAAGCACGAAAGATAACCGCCCGATGAGGGTGGTTTTCCTCTTTCCCCACTGCTACGTGTCATCCACTGAATGGCATCAGGCGAGTTCTAACATTTTCCGCTTACCGCCTGATAAAAACCATTACCACTCAAATCAAACCACCCCGCGCGTTATCACCAGCACATCTTTGCCACGTGATAACTGCCCGATCTGCTCACCTAAAGATCTGATGGCCCGAACAGGTCCCGCTCCCACCACAACCGCTAGCCTCCAAAGCACGATCTCCACCACACATCTCCCTTGATCTGACGGCCACCATTCATGATCACTCCCAACCGTTCATCTACCCATGCACTCCATACTCCACTCCCTGTCTGTTGCATGAAGGAGAAGATGGCCGACTCTGTCAGTCTGGTGACAGTCTGACCATGAAACTAAATTAAAAGAAGAGCATGGCCGAAGGATAAAAGGACACAGCACGACTCAACAACTGAATTAAACATTTATGGAACTCCACTGCCATGATCAATCTGACCACTCGCAGGACAGTACAATACAAGAACTGATCAGGTTTTCGTAGTAGAGAGAGAAATTGCGTTTAAAGATGCTATCAGACAGTTAATGGTAGTTGGTGGTCAATTAAGACCCCTCCATCCCTAAACGGATAAGGTCCATTATAATGATAGATTATAAATAGCCAGAAGAAAGATGTAATCAGGGGTTGGCAATTGTGTTTTGGTTCAACTTCTGGAGACTGTAGATATTTTGTAACTTGCGGCGTCTCATTTTCATTTTCAGCAATGCAAGCTTCTTTTGCTATTAATTTCTCAATGCACATTTCTCCTCTGTTCTAAGCTTGTGCCTGATGTATTGTATTCATGACTTCTTCTACATCTGATACTAGATAACTGTCATCTTATCTCTGGATTAGACAATTGAATGTATTAGTGAGTAGGTCACTTAGGCTTCTTCTGTATCTAATGCAAGATAATTGTCATCTTATCTCTGCATTGATAGATTAGATTTGAAAGTTTCTTTACTAGTTGCAGCTGGCCATCATACATTCTGTATGCATTTGCTAGTGTGGTTAGTATTCTTTGCCTATTCACCCAATTCCAAAATTGTTGAGCATTGGTGGTCTAAAGCCTTGTAGTCTGAGGGTGTTCATGCATGTCTGGAGTGAAAACAAAGTAGAAGTGGTTATCTGGCTTGAACCAAACCATCACCCATCCCAATAAGTTCCTAGAACCATATTGAAAATTATATGTTACCAGGCATCTCCGAGCTACAACCTAGGAGAGTTTCCTGGAGCCTTAACAGTGCCCACCCTTCTCCTCCTTACCTGATAAACCTTGCAACTTCAGGGAAATAAATGAGGGAAAAAACAATTTTGATATTTGAAAGACAAAAATCCCATGAAACCTTAAATGAAATGCATGTGTTTTTCAAGTGGAATTAAATTTAAATGAAATGTGTAAGTCTTTTCTTTTGGTTAATAGGGTTTTATTAATCGTTTAAAAAACCGTTGGGTCTTTACGTCACCAAACGTTATTTGAGAGGATTTTGATTGATTGCTATCAAAAATGTGAATTATGGTGAAATCAAAATAATCTTTGTGTAGTTAAAAAGTGTAGCAAAGTAGTAATGTCATGGTAATGATTAATTTCAATAAGGACATTATTTTAGAATTTCGGCTAGTGTGTACACACTAACCAAAGGGCGATGAGTCAAACCATCAAAAGTATTATAGGTGCCTCTAGAGAAGTAGGTGTTCTTGTGCTCTCATTGACTAGGTAAGGACAATGAATATAGAGTAAGGTAAGGATTTAGCCAATAGTATTTCCTATAATTTTGGTCCCTTTTTCTAGCATCACCCTTTTTAAGGTAGTTGTAGATTTAGATTAATTAAGAAGAAAAATTTGAAATTAATATATTGTTTGATGGATCCTTTTAGTTAAGAATTACTATTGGAATGAGAGTATCTAGTATTGTGGCTAAGATGAGGGTTATGAGTACCTTAAATTTGTACACTACTCCTCATGTTTAGTATTTCCTCATGGTTATTCTAGTTATTATCATTTGCAATTGCAATACAAAACCAAGGGAATATTGGAGGTCTACCTAGGTATGCTAGCCTTAACATAATAAAGTTACATATCTAAAGCCTACATAAAGAAATTTATCTACTTGGAATCATCATAACCCAATATCTAGACAAGGGGAGCTATCATAGATAACAAGCCATACTTAGTAGGTGCAAGTTCGATATGTGCCACCTATAATTGGGTTAAATTGGCAATCCTTAAAAATGGGAAATCTAATTTATTAATTGTATTTAATGAGAAAATACCATGCATAGGAAATATTTCATTAAGATTTAGTAAGTTATAATTTGAAACTAAAATGACATAAATGCAAGTAAACCTGGAAGGATATCTTGGTTCATAATCTAAGATATTTTTCATTGGCTTAATATTGAATTCTTGTAGTAAGTTTGAGTTGAATATAAAACTTCATCATCAGTAATAAGGGATTCATCTCCTAAAGGTATAACTCCCTTACACTTCATCGTTTAATGAAAAAGTTAAAAGGAAGTATATACACTAGCATACACATTACCAATGACATGGAAAATATCAAGGAGGATAAATTGTTTATTAGGATGACTCATCTTACTTATGTTGAAGCTCAAATGGATGTAAATCTTGAGTGAATCCTAGCAGCTCATAGAATTCAATAAAACTATTATTTCAAATGGAAAATCCATACAATGGTAGTATGCTTGAAAGATTATCTCTTTCCATGTTATGGTTTCATCTTAAGAAGCCTCTAAATCCCCTAGGCCCTAAACCCCCTAAACCTACCTTTATCCCTAATCTATTAACCCCTAATGCCTTAACCATTGAGCCCTAGTCTAGTCTTATTAACCCTTAAGCCGCTAAAATTTGAACTGCTAACCCCTTACACCCTATACCCCTAAACCTTAAACCCCTTAGCCCCTAAACCCTAATTAAAATCTACATCTTATGTCTACTTCTTCTCTTCTTAACTTACTCTCAATTTGTTGTGTACGTAGAATACATCTATAACAAAAAAAAAAATGTTATTTTATTAAAATTGTAAAGTTGAGTTGTTAAATTTATATATACTTAATATTTTGATTTTTTTTTTTGAATCTATTTATATATTTAATAACATAAAAACATAAAATAGATAAATTTAATCATAATTATTAATGAATTTCTAAAACAAATTGTATAGGTAGTTAATAGTCAATAAATATTGTTCAATGATTATATATAATAATAATTTTAAAATAAATTAAGGGAATTGTTTAATTTGTTATTGTCGATATTGATGGGTATTTGGTTACTTCTATTTTAATAATTATATCATTACGACCCATGAGGTGTAGACTACTTGGTTTGCATGGGGTTTAGTCCCTCGGGGTCACAGATTCAAACCTCATAGGGAGGGGTTGAGGATGGAAGCCACTTTGGGGGAATTAATTATCCCAATGGACATCCAAGCTTGACTAAGCCTCACACAATCATGGTGAATAACATCCTATTGTGGGTAGATCAAACTTCTTCTATCAAATAAAAGGGCTAGCCCTGGATTAGGCGCAGCCTAGTCACAAAAAACAAGTATATCATTATGATCTCCTTGAATTAAGGATGGTACTATGTTATGTCATTAATGAAGAGTCACTAGAAAGTAACAACATGGAACAACTAAGCTTAGAACTTATAGCCAAAGCATCAAGAGTTAGAATAGAATGCTTAAGTGATCACAATAAAAATAATACACATCGGAGATATCATATACACATGGATCATACATATCAAGCTAAATGTGGTAGCTAAAGCAACCTCTTCCTACACCTAGTGTCCTAGATGGACAAGGAAAGTTGTCATCAAACCAATGATACATCCATGAATTACATATAGATCCATATATCTCAGTTGGAAAATGATCGATGTGACAAGAATCATAGGGGTTGAGATGAAAATCAAAATTTAAAAATATCCTCTAAAAACCCATATAGAAAGTGGGGTAACATGTCCTATGACATCCAACTTGCAATCTATGATGGGAAATCCTCAAAATTCAATGACAATGATGATAACAATCATCATATGATGATGACTTGGATGACGATGCTAAAGATAATGATTATGATTATGACAATGATGACATTTAAAAATTGGGAAGATTGGCCAAGGTCATTAGCATCATCATCATCATCAACATAATCATTGTTATCATCATCAATATCATCATCAACATTGTCACTGTAACCACCATAATCTTTATCATCATTATCATCCTATCCTTGGGAGTTGGGATTGATGCCTTATGGTTTTCTTAAGATTTAGACCAAACTAATTTCAATGGATCTAATCTAGGTTTTGATGGTTTATTAGCAGTCATATGTACTCCATTAGGATGTGTATATGCATTATAAGGGTGGTGCAAGTTAGTGATGAAAGGCAAGTTGTTTCACCAATGTGGACAACCACCTCTAGGGTTTTGACCAAGTTTCTTAATTATATAAAACCTTAACCACAATCATCATTATTTTTAATCACTGGCTGACCTTAGCTTCTGTGTATGGGTCAACTATAAGATGTTGGGGTATGCTATACACCATAACAAGCATGAAATAAATGTTAATGTCTCGGACTTGATCATTGGTAGTTTCATGGATCATGAGAAACTTTTTAGCCCTAGCTTTGGTATGCACTTAATATATGATATAGCCTAATGTTATAGTTACACAAATGAATGAATGCCAATACAATGTTAAGGACAGTGCTCTTGCATGCCTCAAAGTGCCCTAGATTCATATGAAGACTCTTAGTTGATTTCTCGGTTGCTTCTATTCTCAATGCATTTCTGAGTGCAACTCCTTCACTTTCTATTCTTTAGCTAGCATGTGAGGATGTTTTGTTTGTTAGCTGGGAATGCCAAGACAAATGTCAGTAGTGGGAAAAATTCAATTTCCATTCTGTCATTGCCAAATTGAGATGAAAATTGTTGTGCTATATGTTGGTCCAACTAGCCTTAGTACATAGGTTTCCTTTATGTTTGTCAAGGTGTTCATACCTAGGTCCCATCCCATAGGAAGCATGATGGGTGCACTCAATAATGCATGATGTTCAATTGTAAAAAAAGGGTTGGAAACAAATCAATTTTTGGCATGTTCAAACTTCAGAGATTGAAATTCTCTTTGGAGTAATTATGAATTTTGTGAGGGCTTAAGGATGATAAACATGGATGAAACAAGGGAAGGAAATCACCCAAAGCCTCCAATGTATATCTCACATCTCCTTGTCCTCTTAGAGGAATGTTATGTGACATTTTTCCTTACCAAACTTTCAATGGTGATTATCTTAAAAAATAAACCTCAATAGTGTTTAACTATTTGTAATGCAATTAGCAAAATAAAATATTTTTGTATTATGACAAAAAATAGCCATTCTATTGAACTTTCGATGGATGTTGACTAGAGAGATGTTTCCCAGCTGGAAAAATATTGACTTTGTCAATCATCAATATTTCAATAGATATATAATTGACCTAGTCAAATGTCGAATATTTGAAGAACATTCAATTGTTTTCGCATATACGACCAACAAAATTATCGTCAAATATTTGACTAACATATCATCGGATATCTGAAGATAATTGTGTTTGTCGGATATCTGACAAATGTGAGATTTTTTTTAAATACAAAAAATATTTGCAAGTAAAATCCAACAGTATGACTGACCTATCAGAGTACGACATTGGATTTTCCACCCATATGCACTAGTGGGGATTAGGGGTTAAGGATCACAAGTTAAGAGGATAAGGGGTTAGGGCTTAGGGGGTTCATGGATTTTAGGTCAGGGGTTAGGGCTTAGGGGGTTCGTGGATTTTAGGTCAGGGGTTAGTGGCTTAAAATTTAATGGGTTATGAGTTATGAGTGTGTGGGTTAAGGGATTATGGCTTGGAGGTTAAGGGGATAGGGAATTTAGTGGTTATGGGTTAAGGGCATATGGGTTGTGATAATGGGGATCCTAATCCCCTTATCACAACTATTGGGGGCTCCCCTCTCAATTCCTCTAGTTGCCTTCCCTCTAGGCCCCTTAGCCCATATGACATTAGGTATTAAGTTGCCTTCTCATTCTCTAATGCTAGGATTATAAATCTTACTAAACCATGCTTGGACTTCCCCTTGCCCCATTCAATACACAACAAGATACCCCTTCCACCTTTTTGGTGACACCATTCAACTTCTCCTAATGTTATGAACCCCTAAATTTGGTCCTAATGCCCCTACAACTACACCCTTGGGCCCCCTTGGCTAAGGGCTTAAATGAATTAGGGTTTATGGATTGTGATAAGGGAGCCCCTAATCCCCTTATCACAACTATTGGGGGTTCACCAATCAACTTCAATTGCATGATACAAAAGAGAAATTGAGAGTAAAAGACAAGGAACTTGGAAAATTGAAAGCAGTTGTTGAAGAATTAATGGAATGAAAAGCTACCATGGAGGTGGGGAAATAAAATGGTGGAGTTAATCCAAAACCATCCAACAATGTAAGAATTACATGTGTAGACTATTTTTAAAAATTTATATGTTGACCTATATTTGAAAAGAAGGTTGAGTATCACCTACACTTTCTCCTCTTAATGTCTCTTCTAGCCCCACATATGTTAAGAGTATTAGTTTAATTTTGTTTAGAAGAAAACCATTATTAAAGAACGAGGTGGCATTCTCACCAGATGCAAAAGGGAGATCCAATTAGAAAATGACCTTGGTCAACTTTGTATTGAAGGCACAAAAAAGGGGGTCAAAATGGGATGAACCTAGATATGGATAGCTTGAAGATTGCACCATTCATGTAGTTGAGTACTGCTTGTGTCAGTTTCGAATAGATCAATTGGAGCAAACTAAGGGAATTTGAATGTTATTTCAAACATGTTGTGGACAGAACCTTTAAGAAAGAATGTAGAATTGTATGGGATTGTTACCAATACATTTGGTAAGAGAATGGACCAGTGTTAAAGGATGATGATAGCTAAAGGGACATCCTTATATCCTCTTTTTTCTTTCGAGTGGACATGAATTACATTTGGGTTATGCATGGAGATGATCCTTACTTTATTCCTGTGAGCTTAGATGCATTTGTGGACATTATAGGACCATATTATTTCCCTTTGGAAGCAAATACGTGGAGGATATTTGGGGGAAATGTGACTATCCATAAATGTAGATCAGATTTGGGGACCTTGTGTCTCTTTTCCTTAGACCCTAGTAGTGCTTGGAGATTTTATTTGGAGGGTTTAGTGAAAAAAAACCTAATATGACCAAGAAGATTAGTGTTGGAGCACCTATATTTTGGGAGGAAGGCTTAGGGGTTCTAGGAGTTAATGGGGTTCAGGGGTTTAGGAGTCAAGGGTTAAGGGTGAAGGCTAAGGGATGAGGAGGTTGACAACCAAGGGATTGAGGTCTAGGGGGTTTATCAGTTATAGGTTAATTAATTAGTGGTTAAGGGCTTCAAGGGTTAAGTGTTAAGTACCAAAGGATTATGGGTCATAGGATTTACGAGTTAAGTGCATAAGGGTTATGGGATTTAATGGTCAACTGGTTAAGGGGTTAGGGGTTAAAGATTAAGTGTTAGGGTTTATGGGATAACATATTAGGGCTTAGGGGTTTCAGGGATTCTAAGCTAGGGGTTAAAGGGTTAGTGGCTTAGGGTTTAAGGGATCAAAGGGTTAATGGGTTATGAGTGTAGGGGTTAAGGGATTATGGCTTTGGGGTTAAGAGGATAGGGAATTTAGTGGTTATGGGTTAAGGGCTTATGGGTTGTGATAATGGGGCCCCTAATCCCCTTATCACAACTATTGGGGGTTATCTTATCAATTTCTCTTGTTGTCTTCCCTCTAGGCCCCCTAGCCCCTATGCCATCAGATCATAAGGCCCCTTCTCATTCTCTAATGCTAGGATTATAGATCTCAGTAAACCATGCTCAAACCTCTCACTTATACCCATCCATGCTAGCCTTATGTCCCCTTTCCCCGTTAAATACAACAAAAGATCCCCTTCCCCCAAAATTCATGAGAATTGAACATTTTGAGGTAATCATTTAACAATTGCCTCTAAAAGTTAATTCTCGTAACTTTTGTTTGCGGGGGGGGGTTTGGGGGGGGGTTTCCAAAACTACCTCCAAAATTTACATTGTCATGACTTTTAAGGGTGGTTCGAGGATTCTAAGTTAGGGGTTAGTGGCTTAGGATTTAATGGATCAAGGGGTTAATGAGTTATGAGTGTAGGGGTTAAGGGATTATGGCTTATGGGTTAAGGAGAAATGAATTTAGTGGTTATGGGTTAATGGCTTATGGGTTATGATAATTGGGATCCTAATCCCCTTAACACAACTATTGGGGAGGGGGGGGTGGGGGTGGGGGTTTCAAAAACTTCCTTCAAAAGTTAATTTCTCAAGAATTTTAAGGGGCTTGTCAAAAAACCGCCATGAAAAATGTAATTTGGAGCAGTCATTTAACCCCCCCCCCCCAAACAAAAGTCATGAGAAAACACTTTTAAAGGCAGTTGTTAGAAACCCCCTGCCACAAAAAAGGTTAATTTTTCATCACTTTTGGGGGAGTTTAAAAACAGCCATGAAAAATATATTTAGGAGAATTCATTTAATCCACCCCCCTCGGGAAAAAAAAAGAATAAAAAAAAAAAATCATGAGAAAACACTTTTAGAGGCAGTTGTTAGAAACCACCCCCCCCCACCCCTTAAAGTTCAATTTTCATGGCTTTCTGGGGTGGGATGCGGGGTGGGTTTCAAAAAACCACCATGAAAAATATATTTAGGGAAAATAACTTAAAAACTCTCTCCAAAATTCATGAGAAAACACTTTTAGAGGCAGTTGTTAGAAAACCTCCCAAAAAAGTTCAAATTTTCATGACTTTCTAGGGGGTTTTCAAAAACTGCCCCTAAATCCCTAAAAACATTTTTAGAGGTGGTTTTGGAAAGACCACCACAATCCAAACCGCCCCTAAAGGCCTTTTCTGTAATAATGTAGGTGTCAATACGTGTCATGTGCGAAGCATTAGTGCATTCTAAGTGCCAAATTTTTCCTTTATTACTTCTCTCCTTCTTTCCAATAATTCATCTCAAATAAATTTAATCTCAATTATGAGAAAAAGGTAAGGTTCCTTTATTACTTCTTTACACATGGTATGGAGTGGTAGTGCATGTCGAAGAGTGCCAAGGTGTGCCAGAGAGTGCCGATGCACACCAAGGAGTGTTAGGGAGTACTAGGGAAACACAAGAAAACAATAGGTTAAAATGAATGGAAATGAATGAATATAAGGGTGTGACAGGGAGTGTCAAAGAATGCTAGGTGTGCCAAGGAGGGAGTGAAAAGGTATGTTAGGTAGTGGTAAGGCATGCTAGGGAATACCATGTGCTAGGTTATAAGGTTTGCTAAGATGTGCAAGGTTCTAGGGTGTGGCAACATGTGTCAAGGAGTTTCAAGGAAACAAATGAGAGAAGTAATTTAAAATGCAAAGGAATGAACACATAAGAGGGTTAATAAGTGAGGACCTTACCTTTTTCCCAAGGGGCATGCTAGGAACACTAACAATAAAGGAGAGAAGTAATAAAGGAAAAGGTAAGGTTCCTTTATTACTTCTCTCCTTCTTTACACATGGTATGGAGTGGTAGTGCATGTCGAAGAGTGCCAAGGTGTGCGAGAGAGTGCCGATGCACACCAAGGAGTGTTAGGGAGTACTAGGGCAACACAAGAAAACAATAGGTTAAAATGAATGGAAATGAATGAATATAAGTGTGTGACAGGGAGTGTCAAAGAATGCTAGGTGTGCCAAGGAGGGAGTGATAAGGTATGCTAGGTAGTGGTAAGGCATGCTAGGGAATACCAGGGCATGTCAATAAGTGCTAAAGTGTGCTAGGGAGTTTCAGGGTGTGCTAACATGTGCCAAATAGTGCCAAGGCATGCCAAGAAATGCTAGGTTCTAAGGCATGCTAAGATGTGTAGGGTTCTAGGGTGTGCCAACATGTGTCAAGGAGTGTCAAGGAAACAAATGAGAGAAGTAAGCTAAAATGCAAAGAAATGAACACATAAGAGGGTTAATAAGTGAGGACTTTACCTTTTTCAAAAGGGGCATGCTAGGCACACTAACAATAGGTTCCAATACATGTCATGTGTCAATGCATGCCAAGTGCTAATGTATGTCAATGCTTTCCAAGGTGTTCCAGGGCATGCCAACACATGCTAGGGGAGTGCTATGTTGTGCTAGGGCATGCCAACATGTGCTTGGGAATCTTGGTCATGGAAAGATGTTCTAGGTACAAATGTAACAACCCCGGGTTGATTTTCCATGTAAATAATTAAACCAAGGTCATGGGACACATATTCCAAGCTGAATGGAGGGAAAAACATTATAGTGGGCATCACTTGTGGTTTATTATTGGATGTGGAAATTGGCATTGACATTGGCAAAAGCAAAAGACAATAAATGACAATTAATTAAAGAAATAAAGGAAAATAGGAGAAAAGGAAGATGAAGAGACAAGAATATGCATGCAAAGGAAAATTAAGGAAAAGGAAACAAAAGGAGAGAGAGAACATTTTATGCTTCTCTTAGCTACTCTTAGTTACTCTGGATCACTTCTTGGTTACACGGGGAGCATTCAAGCATTCTCTTGGACATTGAGGCATTCTCACTTGGACTTGGAGAGAGAAAGCACTTGGACAGAAGTAAGCAAGCAAGCAAAGGAATTCATGGGCAGCAAAGAAGAAGGCTGGAAAAGAAGCTATAGCAGGAGAACATTGCAGGTAATATGTTGCATGTGTGATTTCCTTGTTGATATTTGAATGCATGGTACATGCATTTGGTTATTTGGTTACTTTGCTATCATTGGCATGGTATTTTCCTAGATTGAAAGTGTTTTCAGCCTTGCCTTGTCATTTCCTGGATATATATGATCTACTGAGTTGTCTGTTTTGGTTAAGATTTGGATTACCTTAGGAAAATTCCCAAGGGCTGAGGGTGGATATGGTGTTTCTCTTAGAAATTTTGACGAATGGGTGGAGATAGGAAAATTCTTCTAGGTATGGTGAAGAAAGTTGGAGGCATCCATGCTTATTTTGGTGTTAGTGATTTATGGACCGTTTTGGTGAAATCATTGTGCTTGAGGGTAGAGGTGGTTTATCCTTTGGATTCCCTAGTTGGTTTTGTTTTGGTTTATCCCATGTGATCCCACATTGATGCTTGGAATATGACACGGGGATAATTGGCTGAAAGAATATTTGGTTCAGCCCAATCTATGGTCGGGTGGTATGTTGAAGTCCCTGACTTGGTTGACTTTATGCATATGTTATTATGTGTTATTTATCATTGAGATCAATGAGCACATGTATTGGTTATTGTGTTGATTTTATGACTAGTTTGTCTTGAATTCATTTTGGTTAAATGTTGGTTATAAGCATGACATATTCTTGTTGTATAATGTGCTCTTGTTATGGATCTTTCTTATGGCTTAATAAATTATTGAATGTTATGTGAATGCATGGGCTAACTAGTGTTTGATGCAGCTAGCTTGAGAGGGCATTAAGCCTTCTTGATGATTATCTGATGAAGCTAAAGAAACAATGAATAGATATGCATTCATGACCTATAGTTACTATGTTTACCATGTGTTTGATGAAATGTTTATCATGTGTTTGGCAAGTTTGGGAAAGATCTTAGCCTTAGTATTTATTATACAAACTTATCATCATCATAGACTGGATTATGGAAATTTCTCGGTTGTTCTAGGTAGTTGGTTTGTAGCTAGCCCTGAAAATTCAGAATAGGGCTTCTAGCCACAATCTCTTAACTGAGAAATCTTGACTGTAGCTACATGGAGGAAGGCTTGTGTGTGCAACTAGAGCCTTATGGCCTGCATGCATGTAGTTGGGTTGTGAACTCAGGAAGAATACAGTTCCAGCTCAGGGGAATATCGCTAGGGGTTGTTTTCTGACTTCAGGGTGATCAGGTATCCCCATGAGGTTGTTGTAAGTTTTCGGTTAGTAGACCCCACTTCCATAACTGGAACTTTGTTGTCAAGTCATGTCATAGTAACTCTTAGCTCATGTTTACCCTGGAGAGCTTGTAAAAGTAGATAAATGTGGGGTGGGGGTGTTAAAACAAATATGTTTCAAGACATGTGAGGTGCCAAGGAATGTTAGTGTGTGCCAAAGCATGTCAAGATGTGCCATAGGAGTGTTGAGGAGTGCTAGGTCTCTCTCATTAATAGAATTGGCTAAGCTTGATTATGTATTAAATAATATGGTTCTTGAGTTTAGACTTTTGTGATCCATATTAATAATAACAAAATCTTTCGGAAAAAAAATAAAAAAAAAATCACATAGGAGTAATATCGTCGACATTTTTTGAACCAACCAGTGTGGTTCATCGTCAGGACAAGATGATGAATTAGATCCAGGCAATGAAATAACTAGTCGTTAGAAAAAACAACTAGTTTGACTAAAAATATTTATTTATCAATTTATTATTATTATTATTATTATTTTTTAGGTTTTTAACCGAGATTAAAAAGAATTATTATTATTATTTGAATAAATCAATTTAAGTTATAATGTTATAATAAGAAGTATATAAAAACAAATAAATAAATAATAATTAGGAAAGATTTGAATTTTAAATAAAATAAAATAAAATAATATTTATATTAAAATAAATAAATAAATAATATTTTGGAAAGTTTGAAATTTAAATAACATCAAATGAAATAATATTTATATTATAATAAGAATTAATATAACTATGGATTCGAGGGCTAAAAAAAAAACAAACAAAAAACAAACTCTAGGAGTTCAGGGCAGGGATCCAACACTTGTTGATGCTCCAACCATCGTCTCTGTTAAGATTCATGGGCCTTTTTTCAATTTCTAAGGCTTCTCTAAATTTACAATGGTGAAAATGATCAACCCTAGCTATGACTTTAGCCTCTTCTATACATAGTCTAAAGCCTTTTCGTCGGTACTTTTCCAACCTAAGTTGTGGAAAAGGTTTGTGGATGACAGTTGTACCGTCTGGTCTCACGGAAAAGAGAAGTTGGAGTTGTTTTTCCATCACCTTGACAATCAGTTGGATTCCATAAAGTTCACCATGGAAATTGAGATTGATGGCAGCTTTCCTTTCCTTAACATTCTCATTTCGAAAAAGGATGATGGTTCTTTCTCTCACCAGGTTTTCCGGAAGAAAACTCACACAAAGCAATATCTTCATGCAAAGTCCCATCATTTCCTGGCTTAGAAACTAGGTGTTCTCAACACCTTAGCCACTCGAGCATTGCGGGTTTCTAATTAAAATCATATTGATGATGAAAAGACCCACCTCCTTAAGGTCTTTAATAAGAATGGTATAGCAAATACCAGGGTCTGAGACATTTCCATTATGCGGAAAGAGGTCCTAAGAAGAGGATTGATCCCAAGGATCGAGCTTATGGGGTTCATCTTCCTTTTATTCAAGGGACCACAAGCAAAATCGCGAAGATCCTAAAAAAACATAATATTCCTTCTTCCTTTAGACCCCTTCGCACTATTCGAAGTTCTCTTCGTTCGGTCAAGGACCCGGTTAACCCCAAGGATGTGAAGGGGGTTTATATTATTCCTTGTTCCTGTGGGACTCCTTACATTGGTGAGATTGGTCGATCAATAAATCAAAGGATTTGTGAACATGTTGCGGACATCAAACATGGGAGGTCTCGCTCCTCTGCCTTGGCAGAACATGTAGAAAAGACCAATCATCACATATGTATAGAAGAGGCTAAAGTCATAGCTAGGGTTGACCATTTTCACCATCGTAAATTTAGAGAGGCCTTAGAAATTGAAAACAGACCCGTTAGTCTTAACAGAGACGATGGTTGGAGCATTAGCAGGTGTTGGATCCCTGTTTTGAACTCCTAGAGTTTTTTTTTTTTTTTAACCCTCAAATCCCTAGTTATATTAATTCTTATTATAATATAAATATTATTTAATTTGATGTTATTTAAAATTCAAATCTTTCCTAATTATTATTTATTTATTTGTTTTTATATACTTCTTATTATAACATTATAGCTTAAATTGATTTATTCAAATAATAATAATAATGATAATAGTAATAATAATAATAATAATTCTTTTTAATCTCGGTAGAAAACCTAAAAAATAAAATAAAAATAATAATAATAATAAATTGATAAATAAATATTTTTAGTCAAACTAGCTATTTTTTCTAACGGCTAGTTAGTTGCTCTCTTCATCTATTTATTTCATTGCCTGGATCTGATTCATCATCTTGTTCTGAAGATGACCCACAATGGTTGGTTCAAAACACGTCGACGATATTACTCCTATGTGATTTTTTCCGAAAGATTTTATTATTATTAATATGGTTCCTACATAGACTAATGGAACTTCATTTAAAAATAATTTTCTAGATAATAAGCCTAATAGATATCAATCATGTGTTGAGTCATAAGAAAATTATATTCTCAGTACTTTAGGTGTAACACCTTCCTCCCACATATACTCAAGTAACCGGCGAACTAAGGTAAACATGCGAAAAGAGACTACTATGACTGGATTCAACCTCCTACGTGACCTTAAGGAAATGGAATCGATGGAAACACAACATACAAACCTTCCACATCAGTTAGAGGAACCCTAAGAACAATGCCAACACTTCAGACAACTTGTCCCTGGGTCTCACTGAAGTTTTTCATCACTTTACCTCTAGACGATCTCATGCTATGGGCATGCCAGCATCGAAGGACCATTTTGTCCAGTTCTTTGCTAGCGTCCCCGAGATTTGAGCCACTTTTTCAAGCCCAAAGCCTAGGCCACTGCCCAAAATGGAATGACATCTTAAGAGCAGTAAAATAATAGGGAAACAATGATGCAAAAGAAATTAGTTGAACAAGCCCTTAACCAGACCCCTACTAGCCATGACAGGCATTTCGTCAAACATATCACAAACATGTAATCTACATGTGTAAACAACATAATTAAGCATAGGGATCTCATACTTATCTGAGAATCGCTAAGAACCATTGTTCCTTCATGTCATTTGTTTCATTATCATCTATTAGGTCATAGATACATTTTCCATTCATTTACAAGTAAAAACATGATGAGAGCCATACATAGCTGTTGTCATAAAACATATATATAACCAACATAGTAACAACATAAATACCATAAATACATCAACGATAGAATCCACATATAAACCAGTAAGTTTACACATGAAACCCAAGGGAATGAATTTCTCAGTAATGAATGCATAAACCAACAGGGGATGGGACTACTACATTCCACCTGACCATAGATTGGCTAAGCCAAATATCTCTTTAGCCAATCACCCCTGGGCCATATTCCAAGCATGAATGTGGGACTCATAACCAATCGAAAAGAACCAAACAAGCATGGATGGTACCAGTGTTCTCCACCTACACCGTGAGGAATTTGAGTGCCTCCTAGTCTCTCAGGCTTTATGATAATCCACAGTCCGATCCAGGGATCATTAGGCCATACACCAAGACCCACTGTCTATGCTTTACCATACACCCTATCCCGGGACTACTAGGCCCAACAAAGAGCAATCCACCTCTTATATTTACTGTATATCCTGCCATCAGTAACAAGGATTCCTAGGCCCACTGAGGCACACAGTCCTAGATTTATCGCAACCCATAGTCTAGCTTAGGGGTTACTAGGCCAATGGATTTACCATGATCCATAGTCTGGTTCAGGGACCACTAGGCCATGCGTTTGTCATTTCAGAGATCCACCCCACTCAACTTCAAATCCAACTGACAATCCAACTCAACCAAAGTATGATAACCCATCTCATCAAGGCTATCAGTAAATGGAAAGGATAGGATGAAAACATTGTCACACCTGGAAACACCCATTCCATGAAAGAAAACAACCACATGCAACACCATGCATGCCAAATCTAGCAAGGAAAATACACATGCAAATCAATACCTGCAAAGAATCTTGTTGTAGCTGTTTGATCCTTCCTTCCCCTGCTTTATCTTTGCTTCCCCCTACCTTCTTTTTCTTTCTTGCTCCAATTCCAAAGTGCTCCAAGAAACTCTAAGTGTCCAAGAGTGAGTGAGAGAGAGAGAGAATAATGAGAGAGCTCCAAAATTGAACTGATAAAAGGTTGCCAACTGATCCTCATAAGCCTTTTTATCATTGAGGGCTCTAATTTTTTCAATTTCCATTATTTTCCTTCATTTTCCTCCTCACATGCAACATGTGACCTTTCACCTCCCTTTTCTCCTAATTTCCATTATTTTCGTAAATAAATGTGTCAAAAATGTTGTTTTTCCTTTCCAAAGCCTTAGTCATTTCCTTTGTCAATTTCCTTAGCCATAAAAAACCAAATGAACACCCCCTACGATGTATTGCCCAACATTCAGCTTGGAATAAGTGTCCCATCAACTGTGGTTATTATTTTTCCTTTATTAACTTTTATTACATGTAATTTTCACCAGGGTTGTTACATGAGGGAAATCATAAACCCTAATTACTTCTTAACAAATTTATTGACTCTAACCACTATAGCTTTGGACACATAATGAAAAAGGCTCGATAACAATGGTCCTAAATCGTTATCTTTTGAAAACAATATAGCAACAGTCACATAACGTCATCAAAAACTCATTGGAATGATCAATGATGACAAACATTTTTTTACCATCACCAAATGTAACCAAAGAGAAATAGTGATGGGCCTTTAACAACCATCACCAAAATTGTCATTGAAAATGACTTGGTGACAAACCTTAAAGGAATTTCACTATATGCACTTACAATGACGTTTTTTGAAGGACCGTCACCATATGCAACATTGGTGACGAACCTTAAAAGTTCGTCACAAACATGACCCTCACCAATGACCTTTTTTGTTGTAGTGTCTCCTGTAGGTTGGTGCCTACAAAAGTTGTAAGTTTGTGATTAATAAGCATTGGTGTCCTCATCTTCTTGATAAGTTAGAGCATTTAATTTTTTAATTCAGTGCATACAAAGGATTGTTGTCCTCATAAATGGTTGTAATAAATTGAAGATTTTTTTCAAGTGTTTCATCTTCAAGTTTTGACCTGCATTTTGATCTCTATGTTCATACATCATGGACAATTAATTATGTGATGTGAATTATGTTTGAAGAATAACTAAGTAAAATTTTGATAAAAGTAATGAAATATTGGTTCACCACCCTCTTGTTATTTCTAACAAACCCATGAACATAAGTGACACACCTAACCTATGCACAAACCCACACTCCAAATACATAAGAGGCGCATCGTTGGGAGTCAAATGTAACCGTTACAAAAATTAAATGTAAATGATAATTAAGTAGACATGTGATGAAATGAAATGAGATTCAAATGTTGTGAAATGAGTATTTCTAGTGGAGGGAAAAACAGTGAAGATATTTTTAGTAAAATATTAAAATATCCCCTCCCATGCATTAGATAAGTTTAGGGCTAGGGGTTTTTAGAGGAGGAGAGGTGCATTAGAGTTGGTCTCTTGTAGAGTGTTGCATACGAGGGTTATTGAGAGCTGAAGAGGAGTCTTGGAGGTTGTGTAACCTCCATATAGCCATGGCAAGGAGGCCTGCATGTGATGTTTTTGCATTAATGTGAAAGAAATTCAAATTTCGGTATTTATAGCAATTCCTTTTCATTTGCAGTTGTTTGTGGTTTAATTTTTTGTCCTTTTTTTGTCAGTAGTTTGGTTTTATTTGTAGCAGCGTGTGTTGATTTATTTTTCCATTCATAGATGTTTTTATGTTGATTTTCAACCTTAATTTTCTTTTGATGGCCCTCCTGGCCAAAGGGTAGAAATTATTGTCCAACACACACCTAATATAAGTAGTACTCCTAACCTATGCATATATCCATTCATTTAATTCATTCACTTAATCCATGTATCTAACCCATACACCTAACTTATTTACATAAATTATATGCTCGTGCACAAAGAAGACACTCTTAAATTGTCAATTGGCTCTATCTTAGGTGGTTGGGAGGAATGATTGTTATCCACCCAACCCAAGTTAATTTCTTGCAAGTAACATAAAGATCTTTGTTGTAATGAATTCAAACCTTGTTCTTGGTTCTAAATAGACCCTCAAGGACTAAAACATCTAGATGTAGACCTAACGGACCATCCATATGAAATATAAAAACCTAACACAGTACTCCATATGAAATATACAAATATTTTTCAAAAAACCATATGAAATATGAAAATATTTCTAAAAAAAACAAAAACAAACAGTAAAACAACATTTAGATGCTTTAACAAGAAGTGGGAGGTGATTTTTACCTTTTATGGATTTCTTTTATAGTGTTATTGTTTCCTTCATGGGTTCTTTCCAGCAAGGTGTTGTAAAATATGTTGGACCTAACTGAGTTGGCAAGATTTATCTGAAGCTATTATCGTTGGAGTTGGTTGACTATGAACTAGAGAGCCCTCTCAGACGCCCAATCTTTTATACTCTAGAAAGTATTAGGGTTCATAGTGTTGAGAGGGAAGGGAGTCATTGTCCAGGTGGGAATCCCCGACTCCAGCTGGGAGGTCCTGACAAGACAGGGGGGCAGTTACATGCCATTGAATACCTAGTGGAAGCAGTTGTGAACCCTAAAGGGAAGGCAATGTCTCTGAGTTCATGTAGTAGCATTTTTCCACCCTTTGTGGGTTTCCCTAATAGATAACTAGAAGCAAATACCTCTCAGAAGAAGGAGGAAGGGCTCAATGTTGGTAGGGTTTCTCAGAGATTTCAATTCGGAGACTTTCAGCATCTAGGGTCTTTCAAGCTATCAAGGGGAGGGGGTCTTGCAAACATCTTTGGATTTAGGAAGTTGGTAGGGGCCCCAAGGGAAAAGGGGTTAACATATGACTCTATTGTGGGGAAAATTAGTTAGACGGGTCCCCCAATTTAGCCAAGAGAAGAGGTTCCTCACCTCACTAAGCAGATTTAATTCGTAGTTGAAACCCAAATGATATATGTTGGAGAACTTGTTGTAGTCATCCCTTGGAAAAACCCTACCCATGGTGAAGGAAATGTAGGTAGAGTCGATGAGGATAGAAGAGTAGTAGAAGACCCTATTGAATCGACACAGGGGCATGGTAAAAAAGAAAATTCAAAGAAGAATATCAAGGTGCTCAAGAGTGCAAGTAGGTCGATCCAATACAAAATTTTTGTTAGGGAAGACATGGAGCTGGAGCATGCATCAAAGCTAGCTAGTAAATCCTTAGTTGGAAGGGAGAGAAGGAGGCTCTTCGGTGTGGAAACCCTGGAAGCTTGGAGAAATGAAAATGTAAGTGGAAGGGTTTCGACTCCACTGAAAGTGAGACTACTAGCTAAAGGTTGGTTTTAGTTGATCTTCCAAAATTGAGTGGATGTAGAATTAATAGTCAAAGAGGTATGGTCATAGATACTACTCCACTTTCTTTCAAATTTTTGTCTCCCCTTTCGATGCTCGAAGGGAGAGAATGGATGTGATGCCCATCTAGGTTCGCATATCAGGCCTCCCCATGCACATGTGGAATCCACAGATCTTCACGAATATTAGAAATACTCTGGGGAAGTTCCAGGGGGTGAATTATTTTTTCAAGGAGACTAAGGACTGGTTGATGGAAAGAATTCTAGTCAACCTAGATTTGATGTCAAAGTTGCATCAAACTATGAATATTGCAAAAGAGACTGAGTGTTTAGTGGATATTAACTATGAAGGGATTCCCTTCAGATGTAATAGGTGGCACAAATATGGACATCTTACAGGAAAGTTCACATTGTCATTGAAACCTAATCAATTCCATCCCAGACCCAATAAGAAGCATAGGAAGGCTAGGGGGCAAGGGTCAATGGATCAAGTCTACAGACTGAGGAGAGGAGAGGAAGTCAGAGGGGTCAATAGTGGCCAGTGTGGGGATTCATAAAAGGTCAGCAGAAGTAGTTCGTGAGCCCAGGAATGGGGGACTGGAGGCTGGAAGGGAGGAGGTAATGAACTCAAGTTCCCTAAAGCAAAGTCCACAGGTCGAGGAGGCCACAAACATCGACATTCAGTTGAAGGATGGTGGAAATTTGATGGGTACATATCTTCCCTCTCCCTCTGTTTCTTTATTGTTGTCTTACTTCAATATTGGGGAAGAACTGGGTTAAGACACTTGATGAACAAAAGGTGGAGGTTATTCAGAACCTTGTTACGTCTTT
Organism: Pinus tabuliformis; assembly: GCA_031772625.1. Taxonomy (NCBI): domain Eukaryota; kingdom Viridiplantae; phylum Streptophyta; class Pinopsida; order Pinales; family Pinaceae; genus Pinus; species Pinus tabuliformis. The sequence goes on from CM062804.1 coordinate 611,094,859, forward strand.
ATCTCTTGGGCAAGCCTCGTGTCTTCTCCCAAATGGCTCGATGGGGTTTTCTTTCCCTACTCTCTCTCTAGACTCTAATTTCTCATAGGGAGAGAGTATTAATACTATCTAATACAACCTAAGTTTGATGCATATTCCCGTTTTCTTAAACAGATTAATGGGAGGTTTAGGCCAACCCCCTTCCCTTACCTATCAAGGGAAAGGTAGGGGGGGAGAAAATCTCACATTTCTTTGGAAAAATCTCGTGCTTGAGAAGAATTAGTTACAGGTGAACAATCCTCTATTGACAGGGCCCTTAGAGCATGTAAGGCCCAATGTGTTTTTTCCCAATGAAATTTATTTCTCTTAACTATAGAGGGTTAGCAAGTAATCCCAAAAAACTTGCTTTCAAAATACTGGTTCATATAGAAGGTCTAGAGATTATCTTCTTAGATGAAACTTTTGAGGAATGGGAACTCATCATAGCTTTCTTAGAACGTGATTTTCCTTATTGGAAATTTGTTGGGAAGAATGTTAGAGTGAATTATAAGGGAATGACACTGGGTTGATACACACACAAGATTCATGCACGCAACTCATGGATATTTTTCTTCGGCCTTGGGATGGAAGCTTTTTCGATGGAGTTGGACACAAACTTATTTTTCTCAACATCTATGGGTTGAATGAAGAGAGGATTGGTTTATGGGCTGATATGTTTTGAAAGTCAATGTTGAATAGAAACAATTTAATTCTAGGAGAAAATATCAATTTTGAAATGGGGTTTGTTGAATTATGGGGGGAGAGGGTTAGGACAGATGTACCTTCCGAATTTTTCTCACACCAACTAGCCTCTTACAATCACATTGATTTGGAGCCTATCAGAATCAAGCCAACATGGTGGAATCAGAGGATTGGAGAGGAAAGGGTAGAAAAATACATTGATATGTTCTTGTTAGCAGAGGCCTTGGTGCATAGGTTTGGTTTTATGCACCAATGGGTTGGGATTAAAGGAGAATCAAATCTCTACCTGATTCTGCCAGAAATCGAGGGGAAAACTCATAATTAGGCAAGCCCATTCAAGATGAACATCAAGTGGTTACAAGATGAAAGTTTTAAGGACTTGGTTAACAAAAATTGGAGACATATTGTTTAGGGAGATGGCCATTCTACAACTCAACAATTTGAGGACAACTTAAAGTGTATCAAGACGTTGACAAAGGAATGGGTGGTTAAGAAGTGTTTCAGGGAAGAGGAGGAACTACTTAACGTTGAAAATCAGTTAGGAAGGGTATTAGATTCAAATGAGGAAGGATTCATGGATCAAATCACTATGGAGGATCTGGGCAGATTGATCACCAAGAGAAAGGAGATTCTAGCTGCAAGGAAGGTCGAATGTCATGTGAAAAGGAGAGTAATCTGGCTAGAGAAAGGAGATGAAAATAAAGAATTATTTCAAACCTATGCAAAGAGTAAGAAAATGGAAAACACAATCTGGAAAATGGAAGTTCATATGGGCAGAGAGGTTTCAAATTTCAAAGGTTTGGCTACTTTGTGTAGAGAACATTTCTCAAATATTTTCAAAGCCCTTGAAGGAATCTTAATTGCAGAAGTCATTAGAGTGGCAAACTGATTCCCTAGGTTTGTGGATGTGAAAGACAGCCGCGAACTCTTGAAGGATATCTTTGAAGTAGAGCTCAAATTTATCCTTTCATGTTTCCAGAGGGACAAAAGTCCAGGCCCGGATGGGTGGACTATGGAGTTCTTCATCGAGCTCTTTGGTTTATTAGGTGGTGATTTACTGAAAGTGGTTAATGAGGCAAGAGAGGAGGAAAAAACTCTACCTGCTTTAAATTTAATGTTTATTGCTTTAATCCCAAAAGTTTTTAATCCCTCCTCCTTTGAGGACTTTCATCCTATTTCTCTATGAAATTGTGTATACAAAATTATATCAAAGGTGATAAACAATATAGTTACCGATCAAATGAAAAAATTACCTAGTACCCGTTTTTTTGAGGTAGCAAAAAATCACCTGACTTTCAAAAGTGGTGATTCAGAATACACCTTACTTTTAGCATATTTTTGGTACTTTAAATTTTTGTATGTATCAAGTATGAACATTTTTGTTTAAATGTTAGTGGTTTTTAGGCTGATTTTGAAAAGTGTTGATGCAACATCAACACATTTTTTAGAAGGCTTATTTTTGACTCTTTAATTTTTTTTATTTGTAAGTATCAATATTTTTTTTAAGTGATAGTGATTTTCATGTTGGTAATAAAATATAAAAATAAAAGTAAAAAACATGACAAAAAAAAACTAAAAAAAATAAAACCCATAAAAATGTAAAAAAAAACAAAATTAACTTGTAATCTGTGTATGTGTGTGTATTTCAAAAAAACATATAATTTAAAGAAAAAAATTAACCCAAAAAGAGAAAACATCTATAACAATTCTTTTAAGTTAAAAATAAATAAAATAAACCGCGTAATAAAAAAAAAAAACAAACAAACAAACTAGAAATAATAATAATAATAATAATAACCAAAAAATTATGAAAAAAAACAACCCCACCCTTGGGTGGGTTGGGCCAAGGGGGTGGCCGAGGAGGCAGTTGTGCAGCAGGGCCAATTCCTAGAATCGACCCTACCACCCATAGGTAGGGTGGGCCGCGGGGGTGAGTGGGGAGGTGGCTGCAAGGTGGGCCGCGGGGGTGGATAGGGAGGCAATTTTGCCACTGCCTCCCAACCCACCCTGCGGCACACCCCGCCCAACCCACCAAGGGGTGGTAGGGCCGATTCCTAGAATTGGCCCTACCACCCTTGGGTAGTTTTTTTTTTTTTGAATTGTTTTAATTTTTTTTAATGTGTTTTTATTAAATTTCATAATTTTATAATTTATTTTTAATTATATAATTTTTATTTTATTTTATTTTTTTAACTTAAAAAAATGGTTTTTGATTTTTTTTCTTTCTTAAATTATGTCTAATTTTGAAAAAATTTACCTTTTTTATTTATATTTTTAATTTTTGCAAGTTAATTTTGTTTTTTTTTAACATTTTATAGTTTTTTTTATTGTTTTAATTTTTTTCAATATTTGAATTTTTGTTTTCTTTTGTGTTTTTTTTATTGTTTTTTTTCAATATTTGAATTTTTGTTTTCTTTTGTGTTTTTTTATTGTTTTTTTTCAATATTCGAATTTTTGTTTTCTTTTGTATTTTTTTTTGCTTTTTTTTATTTGTTTTTTTTCAATATTTGAATTTTTGTTTTCTTTTGTATTATTTGTTGTGTTTTTTTTTAATTTGTTCAATATTTGAATTTTTGTTTTCTTTTGTATTTTTCATTTTTATTTCTTTATATATTTATTTATTATTTTTGGTTTTTTTTTGCAAGGTCCTTGTTGATGTTCGTTTAGCAACCCGATCCCATTATGTGCAATTTGATAGTTGATTTTAAATTTTTCGTTATAATGAGTCGAGTCTGCCCCTACAATGTGTCAATTTCATAGTTGGTCTTTAAGTTTTCATTATAATGGGTCGAGTTCACCTACACTGCATGTCAATTTAATGGTTGATTTTTAAATTTGTGTTGCAATGTATCAAGTTTCTTAGGCTAAGGTTTTAAAATCATTATATATTTAGCATTTAAAAAATAAATCTCTTGGTATAATAACTCTTTCATTCAGGTGTTCATTTTTTAAGTTTTTTTAGTCATAAAATTTTCCATAATGTCGTGCTTGAAATATTTTGAAAACTCAAGATTTTTTTGTAGTCATAATCTTTGGTTTTAATTGCATGGTTGAAACTTTGCCAAGATTTTAATGTTTTTTTAAGTCATAATATTTTATCTTTAATGCTATGGTTGAAAATAATTACAATTTCAAGGTTTTTTTAGAGTCAAGATATTTTATCTTTAACAATATGGATGGAAATTGTTTGAATTATCACGGTTTGAGACATGATATTTTATTATTAGCATCATCTCTGAGAATTGTTGGAATTTTACAGTTTTTCAAAGTCCTCATATTTTATCTTTAATTCCATTTGCTAAAAAATGTCAAAATTGTAACTTGGTTTTTTTTAATTCCAAAATCAACACTTATTTTTTTAGGGTGTTTTTTTTAATCCATTTTGCAAATAAAACATGGTTTTTATTTCCATTTTTAAAAAATGTTGAAAATTTACCCTTAAAAAAACACCATTCGAGTATCACACTTTTTGTTTTTGGGTTGTTTTTTCATGTTTTTTGGGGGTTTTTGGGCTAGAGTACCTGTTTTGAGGTAGTAGTTCCCGTTTGATTGGTAACTATGTTGATAGCTCAAAGAATCACGCCCATCCTTTCTAAGTCCATTTATAGTGAATAATTTGGCTTCTTGGAAGGGAGGAAAATTCATGAGGTGATCGGGGTGGCCCAAGAAGGTATTCATAGCATTACAACCCAGAAACTCAAAGCAGCAATTATCAAAATCGACCTCTCCAAGACATATCGCTAAGTCAATTGGCTCTTTGTTCATCTTCTTCTAACTCATGTGGGCTTTGAGGTTCCCTTCATAAATTCGATCATGAAATGTATGATGACAATAAATTTTGGTGTTCTCATCGATGGAGTAGCATCCTCATTTTTCAGAGCAAAATGGGTTCTCAGACAAGGCTGCCCCTTGTCACCCCTTCTGATCCTGCTAGTATTTGAAGGACATAGTAGCATGCTAGAGTTTGCGAGGTGAAGAGGAGATTTCAAGGGTTTAAGTGTTGCACACGCTCCTGCAATCTCTTCTCTGTTATTTGTAGATGACATTTTAATTTTTTGTAATGGTTTGTTAAGAAACCTGTAGACTCTTCATGAAATTCTTGAACTTTTTAGCAGAGCGACTAGCATGGTTATCAATGCATAAAAATCTACAATTACTATTTATAATTTAGAGATTCAGGAAATAAATAATATTAGAATGATCTTCCTCTTTGATATTTTGAAATTTGACTTAGGACCCGAATACATAGGTTTCCATTTGAAAGATAATTACTACAGATTTGAGGACGAGATGTGGCTGCTAGCAAAATTGGAAAAGAGGTTGTCATGTTGGAGCCACAGATGGTTGTCAAGAGCCAGTCGTTTGGTGCTAGTTAAATCTGTGCTGGAAGCAATACTTGTCTATTGGATGTCGTTGGCATGGATTCCAAAAGGAATATCGGAAAAGGTTAGGAGGCTCTGCTTCAAATTTCTATGGGAAGGATCATAAGAGACCTATGTCTTACCTTGGGTAAAATGGTCAGGATTGCAACTCCAAACTTTTGCAAAAAAATTATGTTTCCACTTTTCTGAAAGAACAAAAAATACATACTATTTCCTCCCATGCTTCTTTTGGCCTTTTCCAGCGCCCTGTTTCACAACGAAGTTGATGAGAATTAGTCCTTAACTGATCAATAAGAATTTTGGCTGTCGAAGAAATATTAACCTCTATGTATGCTTTTTATTGATGATTATGAGTGGGATTAAACACTTCAATATAATATTTTTTGTTTCTCCCTAGCTCCTTATCCCAAGTACACTTGTGGAACTTATCCATAACAACATTTTTTATCTCTTTACTGTTTATGGGACACATGTTCAAGCAAATACCCCATTTACTAAACCATTTGTTATTTTTTTGCATCCAAGTCTTCTTTCTTTTGCACAATATGTCATTAAAGACAACTATAGGCCATTTTCCTTCCTCCATTTGCTCATTTTTTTTACATACCTTATGACTCGCACCATAGCAATCTCTTCAATGGGAGCAACCCTTATTTCACTTAACAAGATAGCATAAGGAAATACACTTTTATTTTTGAATTTATTTGTAATAAAAAACATATATAAATGGAAATTAAAACATTTATTTTATTTATGCATTTGGTAATATGTTGACTACCTATTATTTTGGTCAAATAAAATAAATCATTTTCAATTTTACAAAATAAAACTTTAAAAATTAATTTTTTATTTATTAAAAAAAATTATTAATATTTATCTTGTAATTTTAAATGTGCTATCGGAACCTGCTTTGTAATTTGTGATAAAATAGTACCATTGAAATCATATCAATTTTTATTTCCTTGATAATTGCACAAATTCGTGAGGATCTCATTTCATTAAAAAAACCAATAGTAAGAAAACTGGCTTTCATTATCTTTATCTAGTTATTCTTTCCTTGATAATTGCCTCGTGAGGATCTCATTTCATTAAAAAACAATCGTAGGAAAACTCGGCTTTCATTATCTTTATCCCTCGACCATGACGGTGAATAACTCCTCGATGTAAAATGTTACCAATTGTGCTGATTTTTCCTAGTATATATACGCATAGAAGAGATCTACTAGACCCTTTAGTTGTATGTATGTGCACAAAAACGATCTAGATAAGCTTTGTGATGATATAAAGAGGACATTGGATGGGCTCACGGTGGATTAATTTGACAACAGATTAATTCACGGAATTCAACTAAGTCGGTTTTCAAAAAATGTGTTCTCTCACTTCGTTTACGTAACCAACCCATGTGCATGTTAATGTAGATGTTAATATTATGAAGTTGACGTTAATCTTATTAAGAGTCAGTTTTACTTTTTCAGGATTTAGAAATCAAGTTGTTTTAGTGTGATTGTTTTGGGAGTTTTTCGAGTGGGTTTTTCCGGTCTAATTTTTCTAAAAAATAGCAAGAATTTGTTGAAATCACAAGTTTGATGGGTAATCCTGCACAACCTAAGTACCTTAGGGGTTTTAGAGGTTGTTGAATCCATATATACAGCGAAAAAACCAGTTTACATAACCCAAATCAAGATTTCACAGGCACCAGAAAGTTCAAAAAGTCGCACTAAAGACAACTCCTTTAGAAATACCATTTATTAAATTAATTTGATTTGTATCATTTTTCCTTTATAAAATGTGTTTGTCAATTATTTATGTTAGTTATTTATTATTTTATTCAGTTATTTATAATTGGTTATTTATTATTTTATTTTGATTTCATAACTAAATGTAAATTTTGCTATTTAAAAAAAAAAAAATTAACATTTTATAAAAACCCTTATCAATATAATAATCACTTATTTTAAATTTAATTTAAAAAAAAAATTAAAACATTTAAATATGCATTTTTTAATTTTCTTTTAATTAAATACAATATTAAGTTGAATTCATATTTATTGACAAAAAAATATTTTATATTGTTTAACTATTAAATTATTTTTTTTTAAATTATATAAATTAACTTAATGATGATGATGGTGGTTAACGTCCGTTGAGACCAAACATTGGTCTATCAGACCTAAAGAAACAAATTATTTATTTTGATTTAATATTTTATTCCTATGCTCAAAAAGCTTGGAGAGAAGCCTCCCCAGCTCACTATAATTTTGACATTGTAAAAAGCTAGGAAGGTCACTATTGTAACAAAGATTGTCAAACTGAGATCTAATGTGGTTGTACGCGGGGCACTCTAAGAGGAAGTGGTTTTCATCCTCGATGATCCTATTCTCACATATATGGCAGATCCTTTCCATCCATGGAGTTTTAGGCACTGCCCAACGACCTGTTTCACTATGGAGGTCATGGGAATTTGTTCTAATCTTTGCTATATTAATTTTCTTCTTTGAGCTAGTTAAAATAGAGAGATACTTTTGATCTTCTAGGGTGGGGTTGATGACCTTCTTATAATAACTTAATTTTCTTTTAGCCGCTAAATCTTTCTCACACCACATTTTTTCTTTGAACTTAGAAGTAACAATATCTTTAATGTTATTTATGTTTTGCAATGCATCATTCTCATTGATCTCCCAATAGTTTAACCAGGCCCTTGTGTCTTTATGCCACCCCCGATTGAGCCTTAGGTGGTTTTGGCTGGAATTTAAGGCTAGCTTAGGACGTCTGTGATCGTCTATGTTATTGAGTTTGTGCTTGTACAACAGAAACCCAATCATAGCTACGCTCTCAATATGGGAAATACCTGCTTCTATAAGGAGAATAGGATAGGGTGTATTACTTTTAATTTTCAGGTTATAAGTTATAAAACGCTTCTGGATTTGCTCAATCTTTCTCCATGATTCTCTGGAGATGCTGCAACCCCAAACCTCACAGCCATATAAGATAACAGGAGTGACTAAAGTTTCAAAGAGGAACTTCTTTTTATCCCACATTACAAGGTTTGATGTTTTACAATTATTTTCAAGACCAAAATAAGCTTTCCACCCCCCATTAATCCTTTTCTCAATGCTATGGTTCCAGTTGAGCTTGTGATGAATATCAATTCCTAAGTACTTGTAAGAATACACTCCCTCCAAGTTATTATTGTCATACATAAAATTAGCGTAAGTGTCCTTCTTGGATTTGATAAGCATAACTTTTGTTTTGTCAGTGTTAACAGTCATACCCATGGTAGAGTACAAATCCTTAAGAAGCCTGAGTTGCTTATCAAGATCAGATGGGCACCTTGCCAAAAGAACAATATCATCAGCATAGAGAAGAAGGATGATGACTATCCTAGCTAAGATCGTGCCATCACATCCTGCTTCCTCTAAATAGCCTTCGAGCTTATCGATGTAAATGCCAAATAGGGTAGGGGAGAGGGGGCAACCTTGTTTAACTCCGATGTTACACTTAATATCTTTCGACCACCCCTCATTGCTCTTTAGCTTGGCAATTACATTCTCGTATAACCTTATAGCGGCAGCTCTCAACTCGAGAGGAACCTTTAGCTCTTCTAATCTATTCCAAAGGTTGTATCTAGGAACCGTATCGAAAGCCTTTCTAAAGTCCACAAAGCAACAAAATAAATTGGATTTATCATTACGACATTCCTCCACAATGATCCTAAGCGTAACGAGGTGGTCTGTTGTTGAGTGATGCCTTATAATATAATATAATAATAATATTATATTAAAATTTCTATATTATTAGAAATTATATTTTCTGAATTCTAGAAAATATAAGAACAAGGTTGCATAATTAAATTTTAGAAAATATTTCCATTTTGCTTCTAAAGTCCTCATTATATTGGAAATAAATTTTCATATATTTTCAAACTTTTAATAAACTTTTATTATATAATAAGTGGTTTGACACTTGCGCAATTATTTATATTGTTAGATCTAAGACTTTTGTGATCCATAATGTAGATATAAGTCTTTCGGATTAATCTCATAGTTAGGATTTGGTCGACGTTTTGAACCAATTAATGTGATTCATCCTCATGACAAGGTGAGAAATCAATCGATCTATAGATATAAATAGCATGGATGCATCATTGCCCAAAGTTAGCCATTAGAAATTAGCACGCATCATTGCCTAGAGTTAGCCATTAGAAATTAGTTGTTGGTAAGTTAGTTTAAAAATTATTTAAGAATTGGTGGAAGGGAAATATCTATTAAAATATTAAATAATTAGTTAAAAACTAGCTGTTATGCAATAATTAGATATAAAATATTATCTTTCAAAATTATCCATTTATATAAAATAATTATTTAATAATATCACTCTATATAGTATTATTCGTTAGGGGTTGACTTATTCCCAAAAAATATATTTAGTTGAAAACTAATTGTTGGGAATAATTTAATTTAAAATATTTTATTTCAATATATTTTAATAATTATTTATTTAATATTATTATTACCAATCTTATAAGATCATTGTTTGTGGGAGGAAGGCTTATTTCCATTAATTAGAAATATAGCAATAATAAATAATGTAGAACCAGAGTTAGGTTAAGAATTGTTTTTAGAGTTAAACTTGCTTATGTTGATCCTATCCCTAATGTTGATCCTATCTCTAGTGTTCATCTCCCGTATATCCAAGGAACCACGGATAGAATTGCCCATATCCTTAGGAAAATTAATGTATCTTCTTCGTTCAAGTCTCTCAACACCATTAAAAATTCTCTTAGATCTCTTAAGGACTCTATTGATCTTAAGGACACAAAAAATTCTCTTAGTTCTTTTAAGGACCCTATTGACCCTAAGGACACAGAAGGGGTCTACCTTATTCCTTGCTCCTGTGGTATCCCCTATATTTGGGAAAGAGGCATGTCTATCAAGCTATTGGATGATGATGGAAAGATCATATCAATGGCAGAGCACGAGAATCAGCGTTACTTTGCAGCAGGGGTTGGTGGTTCCTTTCACACTCGTCTCTTTCCCAGAAATTCTTTGCACTTCGTCTATTCCTCTTACAATTTACATTGGCTATCACGAGTATGTACATTAATCAAATATACTCGAATGTGTAGATCATAGTTACCAAGTTTGAATTAAATATAGTCACCTAATTTGAATCAAATATACTCGAATGTTTAGATCATAATTACCAAGTTTGAATTGAATTCACATATAGTACTAAAATTGAATTCCAAATTGGATAATATATTTAAAAAACCATCCATATATTTTAGGATCATGTACTTTAAGGTCTATCATGAGCACGTACATTAATTAAATATACTCGAATGTGTAGATCATAGTTACTAAGTTTGAATCAAATATAGTCACCTAGTTTGAATCAAATATACTCAAATGTTTAAATCATAATTACCAAGTTTGAATTGAATTCACATATAGTACTAAAATTGAATTCCAAATTGGATAGTATATTTAAAAAAACCATCCATATATTTTAAGATCATGTACTTTAAGGTCTTCCTAAATAAGGGTGTCGATTGCTTTGGTTTGCCTGTTCATTCGTCTTTCTCGACTTTGTAATTTAAGCTCTTTCTAAATAAGGGTGCTTATTGCTTTGATTTCCCTGTAGATTGGTCCTTTTTACTTTATTATGAAGAATATAAGCGACAATTCATTAATTTTCTTTTATGATTTGAACAAAGAAAAACATTATTAATTTTCTTTTATGGTTTAGATAAAGAAAAACGTTATTAAATTAGTGTTGATCTCCACATCCTTAGCTTTAATGTATCTAGCCATGTAATCCTTCTCAGTGTAAAACTATTTGATTTTTTATGGGCAAAATCTAAAGAAAGAATTTGGTAATTATGGTTTAGATATAGATTGTAAATTTTAGAATATTTTAGAAATTTGATAAATAGGATTAAGAAGAACAAAGTTAAATAGTTGATTTATTTATATTCATTAGATTTTCAAAATACAATCAAAATTGTATATTTCATTTTATTTTTTCCTATTAATTTTCCAAAATATTCGAGAAATGGTAAAGAAAAAAAAATAAAAAATAAAAAATAAACAACTTTATAAATTTTAAAACCCACAAAATGTACGAACAATGTTGCGAATTTATTTCTATAAGTCACAGTACTTAGAACATGAGCAGGTCCCCATTGAAATCAAAGATAAAAGTTCAGGATCATGGAATGGCAAACAGTGTTCATATCCAATGATGGTCCAATGGAGGTGGGAGAGGCATATCCATTTTTTGCTCCTTGTGGTAAGGAATTGATAGCTAAATGTGAGAAAGAAGGTTCATTCATAGTAAAAATAATATTGTTTTTGAGTGGGGTGGTTGAAAAAGTCAACAAACAAGGTTGTATATTGTATGAATACATGGAACATGAATAAATGTCAAGGGGTTTGGAAAGATGGTTGCAAACCAATTTAGAGTAATTTTGGAGGGTCTGGTTACTGCCCATTTTGGAGGGGAAATAGTTGTATCTTTATTTGAAAGATTTACACTAAGAGCCACAAAGAACATATCAAAATTATGGAAGTCCAATATTGAGAGAGGAGGGATCCTTGGAGTACAACCAACTAATGTTACACATGAATGATGTTTGTGACCCAAAATCACCTTTGTGACCCAAAATCACCTTGTCACTTATATGACCTTTGATTGAAAAATAGTGAAATAGAAAAAAATGCTTTAATATATATTTTGTGATATTAATTGAATGATGTTTGTGACCCAAAATCACCTTTGTGACCCAAAATCACCTTGTCACTTATATGACCTTTGATTGAAAAATAGTGAAATAGAAAAAATGCTTTAATATATATTTTGTGATATTAATTGAAAAAGTTTTAATGATGATTATTTGAATTTAAGCTTTTGTGATATAGAAATATTTTCGGAAAAATCACATCATAAAATCTTTGTCGTCGCATTTCGAACCAATGAGTGTGGTTCATCGTCAGGACAAGTTGAAAAAATCAGATCATGGCTCCATGTTAAATAGGGATGGCAGATCTTCCAACGGTTAGGTTTGACTGGAAAAACGGCTATATAGGACTTAATTGGACCAAGGTCATAATTGATAAAGAAACAGTTAGATTGGTCAAAATTATTAGTTATAATATTATTATCAAAAAACATTAATATTTTATAATTCCATTTAATAATTTTTTGGTTTAAAAACTTTTTTGAGTTAAAAGTTATAAATTAAAAGTGTGGATATAATACTATCATTAAAATTAATAATACTAAATATTATTAAATTATTATCATTATATAATAGTGGTAATATTTTTATCATTATAAATTTAAATAATAATCTTATAATGGGTAATATTAACTCATTTAGTTAGTTATAACAAAGGCAATTTGAATTATAATAATATTATTAAGGTATATCATTAATGTTTTATAGTATTCTTTAATACGAAATAATATTAATATTATATTAATCTTAAATATTATTAAAATATCGTGATATTATAGTAGTAATAAACTTACTATTTAAATCATAATCTTATAATATGTAATATTAATTCATTTTAGTTAGCTAAGCCAATGGTAATCTTAATAGTAATATTTTATTAATAATGGTTTTGGGAAACATTTTAATGTAACTTATTCAATAAGTTATCTAAAGAGAACCAAAACTTATTATTTAAAAGGGGGGTGGGGGAGGGGAAATATTCATCAGTAGAGTAAGACAAGGGTAATCTTAAAGAAAAGGAAAGGGGGAAAAGGATTTTAGTTCGAGTCATTAATAGAGGGGGAGGCGTTGAAGAGGGGAGATATGACTCGGAAGAAAAGGCAGGGATTTAGCAACTACTGATCTTCCAGTCGTCGTCCCTATTGAGATTACTAGGCCTTTTTTCAATCTCAATAGCTTCCCTAAATTTCCAATGATGAAATTGTGCAACCTTAGCAATCACTCAGGCTTCTTCAATGCAAACATGATGTTTAGTCTTCTCCACATGTTCCGCCAGTGCAGAGGACTTGGTTCTCCCATGTTTTAGGTCAGCTGCGTGCTCATTAATCCTTTGATTAATAGAGCGTCCAGTCTCACCAATGTAGGGGGTTCCGCAGGAACAAGGAATCATATAGACACCCTTCATGTCCTTGGGGTTGATGAGATCTAGATTTATGATGTGATTTTTTCCGAAAATATTTATATAAGCTCAGATGATTATTTTAATATAAAATTTGATTTATTCAATTTTTAAAATAATTTATATTTAATTATAATTAAAAAAATTCAATATAAATTTTATTTCACATTAAAAATAAAAATTAATTACAAAAATTAAAATTATTTCAAAAAATTAAAATTTACACCAATATAATAAAAACTTAACGAATCAAATAATTATTCCCTTAAAAACATAACCAAACAAATAATTATTCCTAACCTAAAATCTAAACCCAACTTAATTATTAAAAAAAAAACATAATATTTTCTTACTTTATCATAAATATCAGCATTATATTCAACCAGCCTTGTCGAAAAAAAAAAATTACTTTTACAAAATTACTCCCGTTTTAATAGATTATAAACGTATATGAAAATAATTAATATATTTCCTTTTTAAAGACGTTAAATTGTGTGGGAAATAAAAATATTCTTTGGCACTGCATTGTCCATTTTTCAAAACAACTCGTTTTTCTTTAAACTGGGTATGTTCCCTTTTTCAAGACGACTCTTTTTTCATTAAACCGGGTATGTTTTAATCATTAATTAAAGGTTTATCATATCTTGGAATTATTGATGGCTAAGAATTATACTAAATAATAAAAATCATTTTTCACATAATGGGAATTTCAAATCGATGAGTTTTTTTTTTCATATTTTTTTTATTATATATATATAAGTAAGTTTGGTTAGGCTATATTTTTATCATATTTAATATATTACTTTTATCGAGGACATGTATATTTTAATAAAAAAATATTATTTATTATTTTTAAAATTAATGTAATATATTTATTATATATTTATACAAATATCAAGAAAAAGAAAATATTTTTTTATTAGATTGGTTTCAATAATTTTTTTTATTGAGTCGAGAGGTTCATTCTACAACCCAGTGTGAGGAGATGTGTAAGTTTGTCCGTCTCTCTCTGTTCGTTGAGTTGACATGTGCATTTTTAGAAAAAAATAAAAATTATACTATAAATAGAAAAATAATGTTGGAAATAAAAAAATTATAAGTAAAATGTTTAAATCTTATACTTTTCAAAAATATTTTAACAATAGATTTAAATAAATTATTTGAAGATTTAGTTTAACTAATTTATGTGGATATCAACTTCATATATATCTAGATGGTGATGATGATGATGGTTAACATCCAGTGAGACCAAACTTTGGTCTATCGGACCTAAAGAAACGAATTATTTAGTTTGATTTAAGATTTTATTCCTATGCTCAAAAATCTTAGAGAGAAGCCTCTCGAGCTCACTGCTCATTGTAATTTTGACAACGTAAAAGGCTAGGAAGGTCAGTATTGCAACAAAGATTTTGAAACTGAGATTTAATGTGGTTGTACGCGAGGCACTCTAAGAGGAAGTGATTTTCATCCTCGATGTTCATATTCTCACAGAGATGGCAGAACCTTTCCATCCATTGTGTTTTAGGAATTGCCCAACGACCCGTTTCACTATGGAGCTCATGAGAGTTCGTTCTAATCTTGGCTATATTAATTTTCTTCTTTGAGCTAGTTAAAACAGAGAGATACTTTTGATCTTCTGGGGTGGGGTTGATGATGTCCTTATAATATCTTAATTTTCTTTTAGCCGCTAAATCTTTCTCACACCACATTTTTTCTTTGAACTTAGAAGTAACAATATTTTTAATATTATTAATGTTTTGCAATGCAACATTCTCGTCGATCTCCTAATGGTTTAACCAGGCCCTGGTGTCTTTATACCAACCTCGTTTGAGCCTTAGGTGGTTTTGGCTGGAATTTAAAGCTAGCTTAGGAAGTCTATGTTCTCCTATGTTATTGAGTTTGTGCTTGTACAACATAAGCCTAGTCATAGCTAGGATCTTGATAGGGGAAATACCCACTTCTATAAGGAGAATAGGATAGGATGTGTTGCTTTTAATTTTGAGGTTATACGTTATAAAACGCTTCTGGATTTTCTCAATCTTTCTCCAGGATTCTCTAGAGATGCTACAACCCCAAACCTCACATCCATATAAGATAACCGGAGTGACTAAAGTTTCAAAGAGGAACTTCTTTCTATCCCACATTACGAGGTTTTCTGTTTTACAATTATTTTCAAGACCAAAATAAGCTTTCCATCCCCCATTAATCCTTTTCTCAATGCTATAGTTCCAGTTGAGCTTGTGATGAATATCAATTCCTAGGTACTTCTAGGAAGACACTTCCTCCAAGTTACTATTGCCATACATAAAATTAGTGTAAGTGTCCTTCTTGGATTTGATAATCATAACTTTTGTTTTGTCAGTGTTAACAATCATACCTATCGTAGAGCAGAAATCCTTAATAAGTATAAGTTGCTTATCAAGATCAGATGGGCACCTTGCGAGAAGAACAATATCTGTAAAATTTTTGAATAATATAACACTTATTCACAGAGATTATCCTGATTATACATTATTTGCGGAATGCATGCATAATACATAACCTCGTCTACGTTGATCATCAATTTTGCGGAATTAAAAACAATGAAACATCAATCGCATGTGCACATTAACACAATATGTACTGGGGAAAGCATACAGCTGAAAACCCCCAACTATTTGTATATTATAATGATAGAGAACATGTAACAATACATAGTACAATACTCCTCACAAGTACTCAATACTATCTCCACCTGCTACACACAAACTAACTCAGATCTGAATCAAGTCACAGGTTCAAATCTCCTCCGTTGTCTGCCTGCCTCTACTGTGCAATCGTATGTGAGAATAGGAATGATCCAAGCTCATTTTCCTTGGCTTGTACTGCGCAATCCTCATTGGCAATCTCAATCATTGATTGTGCAAATCTCATGCACAACTATAGTCACAATTGATAGTAGTCTCCACCTCTAACACCTGTCTCCACTGAACTGTCCATGCACTGAGTTAACTGATGTATTCTTTAGTTGCTTTATGAGTTAATAATTAGTGAATTAATTAATAATTAATTCACATCACTCATCACTAGTGTATTCTGCAGTTAAACTAAATACAACTAGTTCAACTAAGTCAAACTGAACACAACTCCATCAACTCCTCAATCAACTCCACCAAACTCAATCAGTTGAGTTCTAACTGAAGTCCATCATGCAATAGCTCAACTGACCCATAAGAAAAGCGTATTTCCTTTTGGCAGTTGCATGTGCCACATCCGTAGCTCGAACTGAAGTGCTCCAAGAGGATAAGATAATGTTTATAGTCCAAATATTATTAAGAGCTAATAATATTCGACTGTTCTATATTTAGACTGGCAGTCTAAAAATAGACTCCGCCCATATGTCTAAAAATAAAAGTTCATCTATTTTTACCAACATGACCAATCATCCACAAATAGCATCCTTCAACTCATAGACCATGATCCATATGTCTAAAAAATAGACATAGTCTAAAAATAGACTTTGCGCCAAAAATAGCTTGCGGGCACACTTAGTGAAGGTGACTCCTTTTCACTAAGCTCCATCATCTTGTTGCATTTTCAACAATATCTTCAGCATAGAGAAGAAGGATGATGACTATCCCAGCTAAGATCGTGCCAACACATCCCGCTTCCTCTAAACAATCTTCTAGCTTGTCGGTGTAAATGCCAAATAGGGTAAGGGAGAGGGGGCAACCTTGTTTAACTCTGATATTACACTTGATATCTTTCGACCACCCCTCATTGCTCTTTAACTTGGTAATTACATTCTCGTACAACCTTATAGCAGCAGCTCTCAACTCAAAAGGAACCTTTAGCTCTTCTAATCTGTTCCAAAGGTTGTTTCTAGGAACCGTATCGAAAGCCTTTCTAAAGTCCACAAAGCAACAAAATAGATTGGATTTATCATTGCGGCATTCGTCCACAATGATCCTAAGTGTAATGAGGTGGTCTGTTGTTGAGTGCTTCTTTCTAAAACCCGCTTGGCCTTTAGCCCGCTTACCTTCACTTTCAAGCCATATGCTCAACTTCCTTTCCAAAATAATACCATATAACTTGGCTAGGAGAGGGCTGATCATAATTGTCTGATAATTAGAGGGGTTATTTGTATCCCAACTTTTAAAAATAGGGATAATGAGGCTTTGAGTCCATGGTTTAGGGAACCCTTGCTTGACCGCTTGATTGAAAAGCTTGTCAATGTGGGGCATGAGGACAGGACCTCCCTTTTTTAAGATTTCTGCCTGGTAACCTTCAAATTCCTTAGCTTTCCCATTAGCCAAGCGATTAACGCCAAAATCAATGTCTTCTAATGAGAAAACTTCTTTCGTTGTGAGCAGCGTTTCAAAGTTATCCATGACATTTGGAGATTCATAAAGCTTTTTAAGATGGGAATTCCAGTCGTGTAAAGCAATTTTATTATTATCTTTAGTTTTCCTAGTTAGAATCTGCCTCCAGAATTTCTTAGGGGCTACCTTAGAGAGGTGTAAGAGATTCTCTTTTCTTTTACGAATATACTACCTTTTCTTCCTTTTAGTTAGGGCTTTGTATATTTTTATCTTGCCAATTTTAAGAGATTCATAGACAACTTCCTTAATTTCTCTCCTCGCACTTTTACAATCTTTGTCATACCTTGGGTTGGTTTTTCTATTTCTTTTATTACTTGAAACTTCAATTGAGAACTTGTTAATAGAATATGAGTGGGTTGTAGTAAAATTATGATAGAGATCTTCTATGTTGTCTATCCTAGATAAAGGAAGCAAATTAGATTTTAATTCATTTAGAAAGAGATCTTTTTTATTTCTATCAAAGATTAACTTCTTTTGGCTATAAGGATTATCTTCTATGGAATCTCTATGCATGAAAAAATTGAGAGTTATAAGTAAAGACCTATGATCAAAGTCAGGGTCCTGGTCATTTAAGATGTCAAAATTTGTTATTTCGTTGTATAGAGAGAGATCGAAGATAACATAGTCTACCACGCTGCTACCAAGCCCATGGATGCAGGTCATCTAGCTAGAATTGGGCCACTTCTTTAGACTGTTGCAAATTATGAGATCCTGAGCACTACAGAGCTTGACTAGTTCCGACCCAAACAAATTCTCC
This sequence comes from Pinus tabuliformis, assembly GCA_031772625.1. Taxonomy (NCBI): domain Eukaryota; kingdom Viridiplantae; phylum Streptophyta; class Pinopsida; order Pinales; family Pinaceae; genus Pinus; species Pinus tabuliformis. The sequence continues at coordinate 611,113,217 of CM062804.1, forward strand.
CCGGGTCTTTAGAGCTCCTTTTATACTGGCTAGCCAGAGGAAGGTCTTCGTCTAACCAAAGAGGATTAGGGTTAGAATGATTGCTTAAAAGAATAGCTTGGTTACTTGAAGTTCGAGCATTAAATTCACCCATTAAAAGGATATTGCTTTCATTCCTTAGGCTAGAAATATCATTCTCTAAACCATTGTAAGGACTATTTTTATCTAGACTCTTTTTCTTATAGAAGTTAGAATTGATGAGGGGGAAATAACATATTGCTATGTAGGTCTTTTTATCATAAATGTCAGTAATTTCTATCCAACTATATTGGTTGTAAGGGTCGTTTTTATAAATCCTAGCATGGGTAGAGATGTTCTTCTTAATGTAACAAGCTATACCCCCAATGCCTCTATGGGAGGATCACTTATTTTAACAATATATATATATATATATATATATATATATATATATATTAATGTTGTATATAAAAATAAGAATAAAAATCAATGTGGATTATCAATAAAAGATTTTAACAATGTGGGTTATCAATAAAATATTTTAATGTCAATTATGTATATGTTATATATCATTTAAAAAAAATTATGTATATACTATGATTTTTTTTTTTTGGTTAAAACATATATTTGGTCTTATATATACTCTATATAGCATTCAAAAATACAATTTAAACAATGAAAAATAACACATTGTATTTTACACTCTAAAGAAGTTTGTATATGAAGAAATTTGATCCCTCTCGACTCATATTAGATACGTACTTAAGATGGACCTATGTTGGTTATCAAGTAAAGAAATATGTAGTATCTCACTCTAATCCAACTTATATTCAATCCATCCATTCATTTATTATGAATGAAACTACAAGCCATTAGGAAAAATGGGGAAGGGGACAAGATGGGAAAGAAAGAAGTTTTAATGTAATGAAGTTTCCGTTTTTCCATGACATCTTTCCTACTCTTTCTTTAGTAGGAGAGATCCTAGACAATTTCATATTAAATCCTTATTTTGAGTTACAACTGCCATTAATAACTCAAAAAAAAAACAAGGCATGTTATATCAAGTCATCAAAGAATTATAGTGACTTGAAAAGAGGAAAGTAAACAACTTAAGGAAGACCACATGATTCTAGCAATAATAGAGCACACAATAGTGGACCAAATAATAGTGAAGATCTTATTAGATAAGACATGTGCTCATTAGGGATGGGTACCATAATAGTTCACTCATACTTGTCTTATGCGCTAGTATTTAGTCACATAGTTTGTTTGTTATTTTATTGATTATTGTTAAGTAGAGAGCATTTCTATGTGATTAACATTCTTGAGTTCTTTTAGGTGGTTGTTAGATGAGAGTGAACTTCGATCCTAGGTTAGTGCATGGTCGATATATTCTCTCAACTAAGTTATAATTGTGATAAGGTAGTGTGTCTAACTTTAGACAAGTATTCATGTATTTATATGTGCATGATTACATCATTGAAAAAAATAATCAACAAACTTTATTGTGGAAACTATCCACTTATTTTCTAATATGGCATCAAATCTAATAGGGATCTTGAGGTGAGAGGCTTGTGTGAGTAGTTCTCCAAGAACTCCTCCAAGGCCAAAGAATGAGAAGAATCTAAGATTTGACTATTGTTGTCATACAAAATTAGTGTAGGAGAGTGTTTCATTTCTCTATTTGATTTTTCTAGAGAGGATTATTTTGTAGGTATATAGATGAATGTAGATAGAAAGATTCGTGGTCCTGTAATGTTGATGTAGAGTGGTGCTACCAATGGTTGTTGAGTGTTGAGTGGGCCATAGATTAAGCTTATGCAATGTTTTGTGGAGGGAAGACATCTAGTCAAAGGAATGATGGCTAAATGAAGGAGGAGGTTTATAGTTGTAATCGTGGTGCATGTAGACTACAAAGATACAATGGTAAATTCTATGGAAGAGGGATACTAGCAAGGAGATTTGTAAGATTGCTAGTAGGTTTATCTTTGCATATAGTTCTTGGTCCAAGAGCTAGGTGAAAAAATTATGGTGATCAATTGCTATGGGCCTTATGATGATAGGAGACCTTTTAGAGAAGAACTATTCTAACTGGATTATTTAAAGCATGAAAGGGTTATCTTACAAGGATATGTTTACTTTAATTTAAGAAAATAAAAGGCGTGGGGGGGCGGAAGTTGCAAGGCAAGATAAACTAGCAGATTTTTGAGTATAAGATAGAATAAGTAGGGCTAGTGGACGTGGAACTCAAAAATCTTGTGCCTACCTAGGGAAACAATAGAGTAGGGTAAGAATATGTCTCAACAAGGATTGATATATTCCTGATATTTGATAATTTAATAATGGACGTGGATAGGGTTATATCTTGAGTAGAGGTGGAGGTAATTTTGGTCATCTTCCCATCCTATTACAAATAGACAAACAAGATTCCTAGTTAGTTAATCCCTTTAAATTTAATCATACATGGTCAGTAGATAAGGAATGCTTGAAGTTAGTTAAAGATGAATGGCTTGGGTATGATAAAACTTCAAAGGAATCAACAAGGTATCAGTTCGCAACAACCCTAAAGAAAATAATGGTAGCAATATCAACATGGGGTTCTACTAAATAAAGCATATCGACAAGGAGTTAAAAAATAGTGGAGTTCAAAATAGAATAATTATTTTAGCAAGACCCAAAAGACGTGTTCAATGAAGAAGAGAAATTGAAGCTAAAGAGTCTACAAAATACAAAGAAAGTCATCAGGTCATAGAGAAGCATAATGGAGGATGAAGAGTGGGGCTATATGGTTGGAAATGGGGGGTGAAAACAATAAATTTGTCAACAACTTTGAAATCCATAGAAAGAGAATCGATACAAGAGTGATGAATTTTCACCCTCAATGAAAGCATAGAACCTAAATCTACAAGTATTCAGAAACACGAATTGTTAAAGGCACATAATATCCGTTTGGAAGGTGAATTTTTGGTGTCAAGGAATGTGTATGTGTGAAGCCTTCTACTTATTGGATTAATCTTGACTATGTCATAGAGTGGTTAAGATAAAATTGAGTTAGTCATTAATGTGTTTACTAATGGTGGTTTACAAGCCTATGGTATTAGATAACCCGTGGTATTTGATATCATGAAATGTATTTAAAGGCTTTAAGAACTTCATTGTAAGATTCATCAATTGGTTTGTATTTTCTTAACTTGGCCAATTTGGTCAAAGATGATAGATATCTATTGGGTGTTGGTTTATTTCGTTAAAGGTTTCTAGGATAAATCTTTAATGCTTCTATGTGCATGCATTTTGTGTTGTTTTGATATTTGTCTTTTTAGTTTGTAACATATGGCATCAAAGCTAGGTTGGTTTGGACTCTATAGTAAGAGTGGTATTAGTGTTTCCTTACTAGATAAATCCTCGATTGTTTAGCTTACACGACGAAGTCACAGAGGTATGTTTCTTGGATGCTTGGATCCACAAAGAAAATCTTGAATTTATTCATGGATTTGTGGATCAAATTTTCATTTCTATTGATATCAAGTATAGATATGATGGATGGCAATGTTAGATTTGAGAAAGACTCTTTGTTAAGGTCGCAAGATTCCAATCGTGAAACTTGTTCTCAGTTGTGATAGGATATGATAGTGTGCCCATAAGGTTGTAGAAGTGAATTGTGGGGAATGTGTTATTTGGGAAGGATGGGTTTCATACCAATAATGAGGACAAGTCCTCTGGGGTAAAAACTAGAACTAGGTCAACCAAGGGATTATAAGAAGGGCTACAAAGAGTGGAGCAATAGTGCCATTGGATTCCTACACTAAGAACTATACATAGTTGAGAATCAGCTGAATGATGGATCCAACAATGTCAAATTTGAATGAGCCATTGGAAGCTAGATACAACAAGTTATGTTTTCCATCTAATTTTCTTAGCAGGAAGGCCACACCCTTCTAAATACTTTCAAATTTGTCCATAGTCTTCTTCCTTAACAATGGGGTTTAAGGTCAATTGGTTTTCAAGATGATTTCCCAAAGGCTTTTCCCCCTAGTGGGGCTAAGAAAAATGGATGAAAGATACAATGATATTGCTAGATGGGATAATTGGATCAGTTACATCATGTGAAACAATAATGAAAAACGTCAATGTGTTGATGTGGGCTTGTTGATGGGGCTAAATTTACTGCCAACAGTAAGGGGATCTCCTGAGTGTGAAGTCCCAATTAGACCTCGCACCATTTGGATTGGGAGTCCCATCAGGAATGTGGGCCCAACTGCCACCACGTTTGGGTATTTTCTCTTGGGTTGTAGATGAAGAGATGTTAATGTGAGGTGAGTGTGAGTGTGAAATACCCGAAGAGTGGGGACAAATCAGCCCGCAAATGTTGCAATACAAAGTACAAGATCATAACAACACAACAATAAGACCAAATACATTTCAAGAGGAGTTAGTTAACTAAAACCATCCAAGACATACAAGAATAAGAAAGTACTAGAAATTGACTGCAAACAGGTTCACAACTAATAACTAGTGTAAGGCGTGGAATGAAAGAGCAAAGATTTAGCAAACAATTTGAACAATAAGGCATGAATTATTTCATCTACCTATAATTCATGTGAAAGAAAACATGCACACATAATATAAGTATTAGACAACCATTACAATCACCATGAAAGTGCATGAGAATCTATGTCAAGAGTAATGAGCTTCTCATTAATAATGCTGCAATTTTAAGTACATGGGTGTGTTGGTCATATCATATCCAAAATAAGTCCTTAGCCTCACCACAACTCAGTGTAAAATCGCCAAGAATAAGAGTACTCACATCTACCTAGGTGTCAAAGCTTCAAGTGCTAAAAGCCCCCTCTCCCCACTTTCATTAGATGCATGAGGGTGACCCTTCACCTTCCCCATGACTCTTCAAATTCTCCATGACCTATCACATTCTAAATGGGCTTTAGCATTTTATAATTTTCATAATTATGGAAAAAAAATATTTGTAATATGACAAAAGAAATACAATGGACTTTGATATTGTAGCTTGTAAGGATGATGTTGCATTTTGCAAGCCTCAAAGAAAAGTATTGCTCTCCTCGAGTTTCTATTAGGTTGTTGAGCTATAGGACCTGTGAATCCCATAGGAAGTTGTAGTCCTCCTTTCTTAGCAATATATTCAAGTACTTCAACTATTTATTCCTTTGAAGGTGAATTGATGTGGATATTCGGATAACAGGATCTCACTGCTTCAAGTACTTTTGACATACTGCCTCAACTTCATTGAGAACCAGCTGTTTGAAACCTTTAGTCCCATTTACATCAATGGGCCTATTCTTACCATTTCTTTGATAATTTCTTGAACAACATATCTATCTTGGAAACCTATGTCACTAGGATTCGATTCGACATGATGATTACTTGATATTGTTGTCAATTCCACATCAATATTCCTTGTACCAACCTCCATCTTCCATCACCCGTGACTTCTCACATTCTTGATATAGTACTGGAATACCACCAGAAACATGTCTGGCATTTCCCGACCAGTCAAACTTTGTACTGTGCTAATTAAACTTTTATACTTTCAAAAATCATGGTTTCAGTTGCCACTAATGAGTTTAATCCACTCAGAAAAGGCCTCCTAAAATTATGTCATATGCAAGATTTCCATTTGCAAAAACCATACCATCACTTACAATTAGTAATATCACAATTGTATAAAACAGGGTTGCTAGCTAGAGAAAGCATCAGAAAGAAGCCTGTTATACCTATCGGAAATGCCATAGAGGCTATTTTCCCCTGTGTAAACATGACATGCTTGAGCCACAATTGGAGCAACTAGATGCCCTGTTCAAATGAAGGGAAAAGATGCATAACATCCAAATAATACAGTATAGCCCAACGATAGACCAACAATTAGAGCAGCTCTATAAATTTCATACTTTTGATGATAGTACAACTCGCAAATATGGTTCATATCTGCTTAGCTGAAGAATACTGGGGAGAGAAATATGATACTTAAAAGTTGAAAGCCTCCACGAAGAAGCAAAGGTATCATGCATGCTCTAAAGACCAGTTCCTCTGTCAAGGGTGCCACCACATGGTTTCGCTATGCTAGAATGTCAGTCCAATGGAAACAATAGCGTATGCCCACTTTCTGTATGTACCTTTTAGATCTACTGATCCATAATAACATTGCAGTTCTTCTTGCTTCCATTCAGTGATGAAATCCAAAGCTTTCACTAGGCAAAAGCTCAGCTCTCGAGCATTCCATCAATAGATGCAATTCCAGGACCATAGCATCAGATTATGCATTCGAAGTCCATATGTGCAATTGATGGCAACCACATTTGGGCGCATTAAGTGTCCCTAGATAATTGTTAGAGCTGTTGTAACATGATCGCTAATACTGAATACAGTCCATTCAAGTAAATTGCCTAACCCCGCAGGAATGATTTCGATTGCAATAGCACGATATTTCTCATCTTCTATGTTATGCATGCCATTCAATAAACCACTGACAATTCTATCTCCTCCAACATAGATAACACCATCAGGACAAACATGGAAATTGAACGAGGAAACCAAAGCTTGAACATATCTTGGGCCGTTTGTCTCAATTACTTTACAACTTAAACCTGGTTTAAGAATTATGGGATCATGAACTTCTGAAAGGTTATGCTGGGAATGGTACTTTACAATTGATTTTATAAGTAGAAACCTCCCAACCTTTGGAGTATCCTTCGTCACAATTACATAGGGATCTAGTTCTCAGTAGAACGGTCAACAACAAGCGGATGAAGTCGAAGTTGATCCGTCTCTGATGCGATATATTGTAGACGCTCTTCCTTCAGCGAATATTTAAAAGCAAGTGCCTTGGAATTATGACTGTCATTTTTGACATTACAGATACAACAACCACCTTCCTCTCTGATTGATCCTCCACAATAATTCCAGACACGTTCCATAATCTTTCAGTTGTGGCCACGCATGTTCTTCCAAACTTGGACTGTAGTAGCAGGTGGACTACTAATGTTTGTTGCGCTTCTGTCTCCCTTGTATTATGCCAAGTACAGATATGACCTTCTCTAGCAATATAGGCTAATACATGTATAATAGTTTCCCTGAGTTCTGAATCTACACCTTGCATAACATTTATCCATGTCACTTGCTTCTTTGCAAAATGGCGCATAAGAGTAATGACATGCTCTGTTTCTTGTAATGCAACAAGAGAAGTTTAGGGCCTTTGATGTTAGTTCACTTCCTACCAAGCGCATCGGTTGGAAGGTCAGGGGCATACAGTGCACATCAGATATAATATTTTTCAGAACGACCAAATAGGTCAGTGCATTGTCTAGAGCTGAGACACTAGAAGATAGGTTTGCAACCTTGTTGTTTTCAACACAACTGCAAAGAACAGGAAGAAATCCCATACTCAGAATAAAAACATCAAAAAAGACAATCTCCCACATTCTGCTTATCTATTTTTGATTCTCTATTTACCTGGTACTTTTTTTTATTTTGAGATTGAATAAGTTCTAATGATATCAGAAGCACTGTCGGGAGACATTTAAGCATTATTTCAAATCCATCTGGAATAAATGGCTTGATATACGTCAATGATCTTAGGTTTGTGATCACGGTTCTGATCACCTTTGCATAAAGTGGCCAAGTTTGCATCCTAATTGTTGTTGACATTATACCGCTGGACATCCATCTCACAAAAATAAGCCTGGGCCTGTGTTAAGAGAAAATTTAGCATGTAATTAGTTGGATCGCCTCCAAGAGGGCCTAACAACCACATTGATGCCAATAGATGATTGCAAATATCTTCAACACACAACCCTATTGAGTCTTGTGAGAAGGTTGCATTTAGGGTTACTGATCCCAACTATGTCCCCTTTTTGTCGAATATTGACAAGGCTAACACAGTCATCCACGCTTTTAATGCATTCAACTGCAAATCTGCAAGACAAGAGGCCTTCTTTGCACGGCTCAAGATTTCTTCCAATGCTTCAGGTTCAGCTTTCAAATGTTCCTGATCACTTAGCACAAATGCAGGGTTGAGATCTTCAAAACATATGGTGTGATATCATCAGAGACTCTGAAGGTTGGGCGTGGGCAGCTAGATGAAAAACTTTATAGGAATTGTATGATCTCCTGGGTAAAATATCCTGCTAGCCATATCCCTTTCACCAACCTTTTATTGTAGCAAGGAAACACCTTTCCATGATATATTCAGAATCACGACCAAATTCCCTCCATCTGCAACTGCTAATATTCCCAACTCGTATAAATTTTCTATTGTGCAAGGTGTTATAATAACAATGTGAGGCATGACTTCCTTTCAGCCATCATTTACATAGATGCCATTTTTCTGATATGTTGTTATCAAGTCAGAATTGGAATTTATACTCTTGTGCTAAATGGATGAGAGTCTTAAAGAGGAGCACCTGCCCCATTTTAGAATTACTCATTCAGAATGTCTTTTCTTAATATCAGAGTTTGGATCTTTTATCAGGTTCTAACTGCTCTGAAATAAAATTCCCAACTACCAATAAAACAAGAAAGAACACTTTGCCAAGATTACAGAGGTAGCAAAAGCCAAGTTCAGAGATCCCAAAAGCCACCTTTGGAAGAAGATATTTCTTCCCATAGTTGCTTGCATATTGATTGCTCCTCAGGCCAGTGCATTAAGGTTGGAATTTGGATTCCTCCTTGCTGCTAAACAATTTATTTTTTTTTGTACGTTTTGGATCTTTATGCTTCCTATCAAGGAATTTTATGTTCAAAAATTTTCTCTTTACGAGTGATGTTTTGATAATAAATTAACCCTTCACAAATCATTTTTCCATTTAAAAATTACTCTTCAATAACACAGTGATATTAAAAATTTTCACATATTTATCATGAAGAAAAAAAATGATCATAACATACAAATGACTTACCAAATTTTTAATCTTGGTTTGAAATTGCATGGAACACTCACAACAAAATCTCCATAACTCTAAAATCAAATGTCCTTAACCCCAACATGCCATACCATTTGTATACATATGAGATATGACTAAGGAGATATTATGAGACATTAAGATAACCAACAAAGTAAAACTATTGAATGTTATCAATAAAAACTCAAAAGTAGATAAATTAATATAGTTTATGCTAAGATTTACATAATGCAATATATACCAGTGGGTCTAAAGATAAAGTATACATTTGAGAGTATATATTTTAGCATTGCTTTGAATCATGGGATGTATAATATTAACAATATTAAATGCATAATATTTGAACTTTTTAAAAATTAAAAGACTAAACTTATAACCAATAGATATTGTGGATCTCTTAAAATTCTCAGAGTGAAAATAGTTATAAGCATTAAATGTGGTAAAAACATACTTTTATCAAATTCTTCCTTCTATTTCTCTTATGTGATTTCTACCGAAAGACTTTGCTTAAAATATATATATATATATATATATATATATATATATAAACAACAAAACTAATGTGTGTATTCAAGTAACATTGAATAAAATCATAACAAATTCACTCTAATAGGGCTCTATATCATATGTAACTAGTTTATTTTTAGGATAAAAGAATTTCCTTGAAAATTGACAAATAATTTTCATCTCATCTCTGATTGGGATGCTTCTAGCACAATTATGTTTCAACCTTAAGCTTTTCCGACTCAACTAAAGGTGACCCTACATTCATCCCATCTCTCAATGGGATGCTTCTAGCTTTAGGAGAAGTGGGAGGAATTAAGAGCATGCATGGAAAATCGACATGGAATAAAGAAGGAATAACCTAACAAAAAAAACAAAAAAGAAGAGGGCTTTGGAAGTATATCTAAAGAAAACTTATGTTTTCATGAGCACAATACAACAAATTGTGGGAAATATATTCCAGCTCACGAGCATGAATGGAAGATAAATATGGTGTTTATAAAAGAGAATCCAATAAACATACCCAAAATAAGAAAAGGGATTTGGCGTTTTGTCTAGAGAAAACTTGTGCCAACATGAGCATGATGCAACAAGTTATGGGAAATTTTATCCCTTTCCTACATAGAACTCCAAGAACACACACAACTTTCTGAACACATCTCATCATCCACCAGTTCAAATGCCAACTCTCGATCAAAATCTTCATTTTGCTACTCACAAATATTATGCAACACATAGCATGCTCCAAGAACAAACGACAAGTCAAGCAGCTTCACCTCAGTGCGCTTTTCTAGACAATGCCACCTCCCTTTTAAATGATTGAATCCATCCTTTGCAATCTTATGGATCTCACTTATCTTCTCATTGAAATCATGTTGAGTCCAGGTGAGATTATGCTAAACATATTGAACTAGAAGCCAATCCAAGAGCGGATAACTAGAGCTACACAAAACCCAACCCCCATTAAAGAAACCATTCATTCCCAACTTGAAAAGATCAAAATTATTTAGGGCTAAGTCATCAAACATAGAACTTAGTAAGCCTATACAAATATCGATGAAGGAGCCTATGTTATCTATAACCCATTACAATGTAACGGAGTAGGACGTTCTCTTGTTTCACCATACTACCTTTTATTGAAGTAAGAAGCTACATTAGCCTTGGTTTCTTAGTCTGTCCTACTATAAACTAACCTTGCCCAATGTAACTTCATATATTCTAGTTAACCTAGCCTTGCTTCACCCAACCAAACCTGTGCTAAAATAAACTACCTTAGCCTACCTAAACCTTAACTTAACTTAGCCTAATCTAATTTAACCTAGCCTAGTCTAACATATCTTGCCTTAACCTAGACTAGTCAACTCTATCTTAAAGTACAAAAGCTAATCTCTAACCTACATAGACCAACATATTCTTTCCTACTGTAAGCTTAAGCCTAAAACCCTAACTGATGGGGCCAGCCTACGTGGTCCCGCCGTCAATGCACTGATGATGTTATGTACCAGCAATGTATATAATAATAAAAGGGATTTCGGATATAAGTGTTGGTTGATTTTTAATCTGTGTTGAATTGATTAGAGTTACGGTGATTGTACCTTGGTTGCTTGCCTGATGGACATCTGTCCCTCCTCGGGATTCTACGAACCTGCCTTGGTTTGGGGTTTTACACCTTCGCGCTCATTTGGTTCTCGTTGTTTCTCCCAGTCATTTGCTCTGCGAGCTCTTGGCGATCCCTTGCAGCTTCTGTGGTTTTCTTTGTATTTTCCCGAGGCTTGTCCGCCTGATTCACTGAGTTATGTGCTCCTGGTTGCCTTCACGGTCTCCGTCATTTGGGACTCGGCCTGGAATTCTTTTGTTCGCCCGGTGATTCGTTGAAACCCTGGTAAGGTTTGCTTTATTATATTTTTTTGTGTGTATGTTCTCTGTCACTATGCGTTTTGGACTCTGCCCTAGTGGGTCTTTGCCTCTGTGCGTTTTTTTATCGATTGTTGTCTGTGGTTCACGAGGGTTTACAGTTAATTGATGGCTGCATGGTTCTTGGTGACATCCTCTTCAGCGCTGGTTCGTTCCCTCACAAATTCGACAGGGTTATGGTGGCGTTCTCTGTTGATTCCTCTGCCAACTCGCCTGGTAAGTCACTGTTTCATGCTAGACTTTTACACCCCTCTTCTTCCTGAGTCTAATATCTTGGCTCCTTTGTGAGCAGGAGGGTCTTTCGAGGTGAAGATGCGACTATGGCTTGCCTGTCAGGTAACAATACACATTTTTTTATTCAGTCATTCCACTTCCAGTTCTCTGGAGTTATCTCGTGGAACCTAACCTCGTTCTGTTTGTCTTCTTACAGGTGGAGCCGCTCGATGGTCTCGGTGCTTGGACTTTTAGCTGCCCCGAACAAAATACGGGTAGCGTCGCTCTGTTGTTGTGGTTTGCTTGTCTTGGTTTTTCGACTTGTAGGGTTGGTCTGTTCTTGTTGGCCTTGAGCCGCTGTCTATTCTCGGTTCTCTGGTTATTAGGCTTTGTCGTTGATTATGGAAACGAGTTAGGGTCTTATGGGGTTGGCTTCTGTCTGTAGTTGGTTTAGTCCCCACGTCTGCGAACTGGGTTCGGTCTTTTATTTTTGAACAAAAAATGTGAACATATAATGGACTTTGGATGACTGTATTTGTAACCCTATGAATTTTGTGCTGGGATAAATTTGGATTGCTTTCGTAAATTCACATACCTGTTATGGTTATGTAATGCTTGATTATTTTGGTTGTGCTGCTTGTACTGGATGCTGTTGCTTTTCGTCCGACTTGACTATCTTCTTCTTCTGGTTCAGAACCTGTAGCAGTATATTGACAGTATTCACATGATAAAATAATGACAAATGTTACACAGCATTGAGGACACTGTAGGATTGTGTGTGCACAGAACAATAATTATATTTCTTTCTCTGTTAATTTCTTACACAGTCGAACCCTGTAATGTGCCTATTTCCCTCCTTTAATAGCACTGTTTTCAAACGGTTTTTTAACTGATGTTGGTTTGTTTTGTTGGTTACATCAGTTGTTCCTTATGTGGAACTTTTCATAGTTGGCTAGTACATTTTCTTTTCATGCTTTTACAATAGTAATGTAACTGTCTGGAAACAACGACTCTAACTAATTACTACTACTCCTAATTAAAAGTCATTACATTAATCTTAGGAAAATTTAATTTAAAAAAAAAAAAAAAAAAACAAAACAAAAAAAAAAAAAAAAAAAAACAAAAGAAAACAGATATACTATCCATCTAGCGAACTGTTTTCTCCGTCCTCTTCAGAAACCATGTCAACCTTGCTTCTGTCTTTGCCCTGTCAGCCAGATGCTCCTGCATCAGGCTCCTGGGGTAAAAGAAAATCATGGCTCTATTCCATGAGTTCCTCCACCGAATAGCCAGCCTTCTGTATCTGCGCCGCGTCGAGCCATGAGCTGTCCTCCATTGGACGGTCTCTCCACTTGACGAGATATCGTAGATATTCTTTCCTACGTGTCTTCTTGGCTACCTGGGTACTGAGGATCCCTTCAATCTCATGGGACTGAGTCGAAGGCAAATGCTTCTTCCAAGAACTGTCTCTAATTTGGGTGTCCCGTTCTGGCCGTACCACACTGTCGTCCTCTGCTTGGGCATTATATGGGAACAGATCCGCCACATTGAAAATAGGTGATATGCCTATATCGGGTGGCAGCTGAATTTCGTAAGCGTTGGCTGAAAATTTACGTAAGATCTTGCATGGACCAATTTTCTTATATTTTAGTTTATTATACATGCCCTTAGGAAACCGTTCCTTACGCAGGTGCGCGAGAACCTCATCTCCAACATTAAATTGCACTTCTCTTCGCTTTGAATCGACTTGTTGCTTATACTTCTGTACGTTGTCCTGCAATCTTAATTTGACCTTTTCATGAAGTTCGCTCATTGCTTCGGCAAAATCTTCCCCATCCGCGCTTCTCCGTTCCAACTTTCCCAAATCTCGCAGTTCATGTATTCCCCGAGGATGCATGCCGTACAAAATCTGGAATGGGCTGTGTCCGGTGCTACGATTGGGCGAATCGTTATAAGCGAATTCTGCCTAAGCGAGAGCACGATCCCATAACCGTGAATTTTCTCCAGTTAGACTCCGTAATAAATTCCCCAAGCTCATGTTCACCACTTCCGTTTGTCCATCAGTCTGCGGATGATATGCAGAGCTGAAATTCAATTGCGTGCCCAACTTTTTCCACAGGGTGCGCCAAAAGTGTCCTGTGAATTTTACATCCCTGTCTGAAATGATAAATCTGGGTAGGCCATGTAGTCTAACAACCTCCGTGAAAAACATGTGAGCCATGTACATGGCATCACTAGTTTTCCGACAAGGAATAAAATGAGCCATTTTCGAAAATCTATCTACCACCACCATTACTGAATCATATCCCCGTTGCATTCTAGGCAGTCCTAAGACAAATTCAATGCTGACTGAGTCCCATGGCCTGCTTGGAACAGGTAGTGGTATGTAAAGTCCAGTATTCTGACTGTGTCCTTTCTCTAGTTGGCAAACTTTACACCTGTTCACATATCTTTGTACATCCCTGCTCATTTTGGGCCAATAATAAAAATGTCTGAGTTTCTCCAAAGTTTTGTTGATGCCAAAATGTCCCGCTAGTCCACCAGTATGCTTCTCCCGTACAATATATTCCCTCATCGAACAGTCCGGGATACATAACTGCCCACCTCTGAACAATAATCCTTCCTGCAAATTATAGTCTAACCATGGGCTTGCATTCCTCAACACGGGATTTTGGCAGGCTTCAAAAGCTTCTTTGAAATCTGTGTCGGTTTGGTACAAATCCTTCAGATGTTCGAATCCCATCACCTGTATGCTACTTTCCTGTAAGAGCAAAGCTCTTCTGCTCAAGGCATCTGCCACTTTATTAGCTTGCCCACTTATGTGTTTTAACACGAAAGTGAAACTCTGCAAGTATTCTACCCATTTGGCATGCTTATGGTTTAACTTGTGCTGCTGCATTACATATTGTAACGTCAAATTATCAGAAAATAATACGAACTCATTGCCCAGCAGGTAGTGCCTCCAATGTTTTAAGGCTTGGACCACGGCATAAAATTCCTTGTCATACGAGGAGTATTTCTGCAGGCCCTCATTTAATTTTTCACTAAAGAATGCCACTGGTCTGTCTTCCTGACTGAGCACAGCGCCAATAGCTGTTCCACTTGCGTCACACCGAACCTGAAAGAGTTTATTAAAATTGGGCAGCCTCAAGATTGGCCTCTCCGTAATCTTCCGCTTCAAGAGCTGAAAACTGTCTTCTGCCACCCTGGTCCAACAAAAAGGCTGACTGGCCTTTTTGATGGTCTCTAGCATCGGCGCGCAGATTTCACTGAAATTCCTAATAAATTTCCGATAAAAACTTTCCAGTCCGTGAAAACTACGTACCTCAAATAATCTCTTCGGTGACAGCCAATTTATGATTGCTGCAATCTTTTCTGGGTCCATTTTCAATTCATTTTCTGCAACTACAAACCCCAGATAGACCAGCTCCTTCTGCAAGAAAGTGCATTTCTTTAAGTTTATCAGCAGTTTGTTCTGTTGTAACTTCTCTAACACCCTTTGAACATGTTGAAGATGTTCTCCTTTCGTTCTACTGAAAATCAAGATATCATCAAGGTAAACTATCACAAACTTGCCAATAAATTCCTTTAACATCTCATTCATCAATCTCATAAAATTACTAGGAGCGTTGCTTAATCCAAATGGCATGACCAGCCATTCATACAGCCCTTCATTGGTCTTGAAAGCTGTCTTCCACTCATCTCCTTCTCTAATCCTGATCTGATGATATCCACTCTTCAGATCAATCTTCGTGAAATAAGCTGCCCCGCTAAGACAATCCATCATGTCATCCATTCTAGGTAAGGGAAATCTATACCGAATAGTGATTTTATTAATAGCTCGCGAATCTGTACACATTCGCCATTCTCCACCCTTCTTGGGTGCGAGTACTGTTGGTACCGCACAAGGGCTCAAACTTTCTCTAATCAGTCCCTTATCCAGCAACTCCTGCACTTGTTTACGAATCTCTTCATTATCTTTTGGGCTCATTCTATATGATGCCTTATTCGGTAGACTTGCTCCAGGTATAAAATCGATATGATGGCTAATGCTCCTCTTGGGAGGCAACTTATCTGGTAGATCGTCAACTACAATGTCTTTAAATTCTTTTAACAGCTCCTGAATCTCTGCAGGCAATTCTGACTTTTCTGTGTTCAGCAATATCGTTTTTGTCCTCCTTACAATCGCATAATTGACCTCATTTTCCTCAATCTGCTTCACAAATTGTTTTCCTCCCACTAACAATGCTTTTGTTCCACTTGGTTCTGCTGCATCCTCCTCTTTGATGGGTACAAGCATATGTTTGATCCCATCTTTCACAAACTTATAACAATTCGTCTTCCCATCATGCGTCACCTTCCGATCATACTGCCACGGTCTCCCTAGCAGTATATGGCATACGTCCATTGGCATAATATCGTAGACCACCGTGTCTTGGTATTTGCCAATGTGAAATTCAACCTCGCACTGTTCATCAACTAATAGTTGGTGGCCTTTCTGTAGCCACGACACCTTGTAAGGTGTGGGATGCTTAAGCTGTTTCAATCCCAGCTTTTCCACCATTTCGGTGGAAACTAAATTGTCTGTACTTCCGCTGTCTATGATCAATTTACAGCACTTTCCATGTGATTTGCAAACTGTTCGAAACAGTGCCTTTCGCTGGGTCTGTTCAGCCATCTCCTTGGCTGGCTTCAACAACACTTTGTTCAAAACTAAAGCCTCTCCTGTTTCTGCCACGTTTTCTATCTCCCGGGGCTGTGCTTTAGCTTCCTCAGGCTGCGCAACAAATGCTCCCCTCTGGCCAGCGTGCTCAGCTTCCGGGCATTCGAAGGATCTGTGCCCCCACTTATGGCACCTGTAGCACTGGACATTAGTCCCCCTTCCGTAACCATTTCCTCTTCCCCGCTGATATGGCCGACCTCCTCTGGTGCTATCTCCCTTCTCTGCTGTCCCTGAAGCTCTGGAACTGCTGCCTTCTTCGCTGTTAGTGGCAGTTCTCCCTCTGCCGTAGGACTGTCCTCATCCTCTGCCATTTCCTCACCCTCTCCTGTTATTCTGTTTCCTGTTAATTTTCTCTTCAGCCTTTACAACACTCTGAAAGGCCTCTTCTATATTTCGTGGAGAGAGAATACTGATCTCATCTAGTATTTCCAGTCTCAAGCCATTCACGTACCTCGCTGTTTTTTCTGGAGTATCATCCGTATAACCAGCCCGCAAATTTACACGATAAAACTCCTCTGTGTACTCCTTCATAGTCATACCTTTCTGCCTTAAATTCTGCACTCGTCGATAAAGTTCGACCTGGTAGTCTTTAGGCAAAAATATGCCCTTTAGTTTTGCCACCATCCTTGGCCACTTTCTTATTGGTAGCTTGTTCATTCGTCTCCTGTCCACTTGGACACTATCCCACCATAAGGCGGCGTGTCCTTTTAACTTAGTCGCAACAAATCTAACTCTTTTGTCCTCACTGATCTCTTCATTTTCAAAATACTTATCTAACTCACTTACCCAATCCAACAAAACATCTGCGGACAGACTGCCATCATAGTTAGGGATCTCAGGTTTGGGTTTGCTACTAGCTAACAATACCGATCTCAACAGTCTTAACTCCGGGGCTTCTTCCTCTGACCCATCTGTAGCAGTTGCTGCCTCTTCTTCACTATCATCCCCAAGTTCTGGGTCTCTTCGCCTACCTGCCTCTACTGCTTCCAAGCGAGCAATAAGGATTCTCAATTGTTCTCTCAAGCCCTCGTCTGCTACTCTGCGTGCACCTCTTCCACGTTCTCGTCTTTGTACTTCCATCTTCCTCTGTTTCCTTAAAATTCTGCTCTGATACCACTTGATGGGGCCAGCCCACGTGGTCCCGCCATCAATGCATTGATGATGTTATGTACCAACAATGAATATAATAATAAAAGGGATTTCGGATATAAGTATTGGTTGATTTTTAATCTGTGTTGATCAACTTGAATTGATTAGAGTTACGGTGATTGTACCCTGGTTGCTTGCCTGATGGACATCTGTCCCTCCTCGGGATTCTACGAACCCGCCTTGGTTTCGGGTTTTACACCTTCGCACTCATTTGGTTCTCGTTGTTTCTCCTGGTCATTTGCTCTGCGAGCTCTCGGTGATCCCTTGCATCTTCTGTGGTTTTCTTTGTATTTTCCTGAGGCTTGTCTGCCTGATTCACTGAGTTATGTGCTCCTGGTTGCCTTCACGGTCTCCGTCGTTTGGGACTCGGCCTGGAATTCTTCTGTTCGCCCGGTGATTCGTTGAAACCCTGGTAAGGTTTGCGTTATTATATTTTTCTGTGTGTATGTTCTCTGTCACTGTGCATTTTGGACTTTGCCCTAGTGGGTCTCTGCCTCTGTGCGGTTTTTTATCGATTGCTGTCTATGGTTCACGAGGGTTTACAGTTAATTGATGGCTGCATGGTTCTTGGTGACATCCTTTTCAACGCTGGTTCGTTCCCTCACAAATTCAACAGGGTTATGGTGGCGTTCTCTGTTGATTCCTCTGCCAACTCGCCTGGTAAGTCACTGTTTCATGCTAGACTTTTACGCCCCTCTTCTTCCTGAGTCTAATATCTTGGCTCCTTTGTGAGCAGGAGGGTCTGTTGAGGTGAAGATGCGACTATGACTTGCCTGTCAGGTAACAATACACATTTTTTTTATTCAGTCATTCCACTTCCAGTTCTCTGGAGTTATCTCGTGGAACCTAACCTCGTTCTGTTTGTCTTCTTACAGGTGGAGCCGCTCGATGGTCTCGGTGCTTGGACTTTCAGCTGCCCCGAACAAAATACGGGTAGTGTCGCTCTGTTGTTGTGGTTTGCTTGTCTTGGTTTTTCGACTTGTAGGGTTGGTCTGTTCTTGTTGGCCTTGAGCCGATGTTTGTTCTCGGTTCTCTGGTTATTAGGCTTTGTCGTTGATTATGGAAATGAGTTAGGGTCTTATGGGGTTGGCTTCTGTCTGTAGTTGGTTTAGTCCCCATGTCTACAAACTGGGTTCGGTCTTTTATTTTTGAACAAAAAATGTGAACATATAATGGACTTTGGATGACTGTATTTGTAACCCTATGAATTCTATGCTGGAATAAATTTGGATTGCTTTCGTAAATTCACATACCTGTTATGGTTATGTAATGCCTGATTATTTTGGTTGTGCTGCTTGTACTGGACGTTGTTGCTTTTCGTCCGACTTGACTATCTTCTTCTTCTGGTTCAGAACCTGTAGCAGTATATTGACAGTATTCACATGATAAAATAATGACAAATGTTACACAGCATTGAGGACGCTGTAGGATTGTGCGTGCACAGAACAATAATTATATTTCTTTCTCTGTTAATTTCTTACACAGTCGAACCCTGTAATGTGCCTGTTTCCCTCCTTTAATAGCACTGTTTTCAAACGGTTTTTTAACTGCTGTTGGTTTGTTTTGTTGGTTACATCAGTTGTTCCTTATGTGGAACTTTTCATAGTTGGCTAGTACATTTTCTTTTCATGCTTTTACAACAGTAATGTAACTGTCTGGAAACAACGACTCTAACTAATTACTACTGCTCCTAATTAAAAGTCATTACATTAATCTTAGGCAACTTTAATTTACAAAAAAAAAAAAAAAAAAAAAAAAAAAAAAAACAGATATACTATCCATCCAGCGAACTGTTTTCTCCGTCCTCTTCAGAAACCATGTCAACCTTGCTTCTGTCTTTGCCTTGTCAGCCAGATGCTCCTGCATCACTAACTCTCAATCTAATGTTTAAATACTTTATCCCAAACCTAAATGTATGGTGGATCCATATCCTATATCTAATACGAAGCCTTCCTCACATTGTACTTCTTTAAATGAAGTGATAATAATTAATTGAATACATATATCATGTAGCAATATACATCTTTATTCAAATCCACATTTTAATGTGGAATAAAAAATCATAAACCCACAATGTGAATTGAAATAAGAATTACAAAATCTAATAAAAAATACAAAGTAAAACCAGTGATTTAACAAAATGAAAATAAAGACATCACTACTGTAGCAAATAAAACACTTATTACATGAGACATTTCATGTTGCTAAAATTACAAAAATCATAAAAACTATCAAAACTATAACTTTATATTAAATTATTGTTGTTGTTAATTATAAAAAGAATTAATATAATTAAAAATGTATACCTTTAAAAAAACATGAAATAAGATTTTTTTAAGTATTATTAATTCAAAACAAGACCAAGATATCCTGCAACATAGCGAGAATATTTTGCCCTCTTCCGAATAAACTTTATAAATATACAAATTAACCGAGATATATAATAAATATACAATTTTTTTTTCATATTTAATATTTCGTAGCAGTAATCTTCTTTCCCCTCTAATGAATAAACTTTATAAATCTACAAAACCAATACGCTTGCCATATAATAAGGTATATGGTAAATATAAAAAAACTTTTTTTAGTCATATTTAATATTTCAAATTGGAAAATTCATATGCCATTCCATGCTTATATTTAGTTTCCCAAGCTTCATAGAAAAAATTACATTGGCTCAATTGAAAAAATTTCCTGGATGTAATAAGCAAGTTATAAAATGTAGAAAAGAAAAAATGTCCAATTAAGGTGGGTTAAATTAGTGAGATATAACGTAATAGCTTGCATGGGGACTCAGTACACTTTATAAGACACTACAAAAATCAACTAAATACTGTATAGTGAAAAGTAATATTATCTAGTTCTTAAGTTTATAATATTTATATTTAATGATTACAATGTTTACAATTAGTAATGGGTTATTTTATATTTCAAAGACAATATGAGCACTAAAACTAGTTATGGAACCCACATCAAAATGCATGTATTTAAATCATGTTCTACTAATCATGTTGTTATTTAAATCATGTTCTACTAATCATGGAGTTTGGATTGTTAATCGCAGTGGGGAGTATCTACAACTGCATTTTCCTTAATGTGAAAGTGGGCAAAACTTTCATCTCAATGGAGTTTAAACGCTATACCAGAGATGGAGTTTAAATGCTATACCAGAGAACAGATTGGAGGGTGGGTCAATTTAAATTGAGTTAAAATTAAAAACATAAAATAAAATAAAAGTTAAGTCATGGTAACGAAACAAATTAAGCAACAAAAAAAACAATGAAAATGTACTTTAGAGATAATAAAGTGATGAAGTGAAAGAATTCAAAGCAATGAAAATTTACTTCAGAGATAATAGAGGGATGAAGTGAATGAAGGAAGGTTAAAATAATGACAAATAAATGTTCAATTGGTTAGTTAAATCATTGTGATACCTACAACAATATCGAACGAAAAAACAAGAAAAGTGAGAGTCATCTTGTAACTCAAATTCATTCAACTAGTATTTTAAGGGCTTGAATCCTATTGAAGGTTCTTCTTCCTTCCATCCTCCATTGAGCTCAACGAAAGAAAAAGTTTCACATCAAAAGAGAATAGAGCAGAATATGAAATATGATAAATAAGAGAGATTTGAGATAAATTGGAAGATATTAAGATTCCTAATTTGATATACACATATGTAAGTGTTAAAGTAAGAATAATTTTAAAGGGTATTAATGACATTTTCCTGAAAAAATAAATTGCCAAAAATACGGTTTATACACCTTAACACCCATCACAAAAAACAGTTTTGTAAAACTTTTAACCGTAAAATATAGACAAACTTGGCTATGACAGGCAAAATTCCTGTCAAATTCCAACCCTACCTAGCATTAACTCTGTCAAATCTGTTGGGTAAGCAACATTTCATTGCATCTTGAGCAATATGCAAGCAAAGTAATCAAAAGCCTCAAAAGTACAAGTTGCAACAAAAGCACATAGAGCATTATTAGTAGAGACAAGAGTCTAAACAAGCATATTTACACATGATGCATGATTACCATCTTTACTAAAGCATCTATCATGCAAGTTTTGATGTGGTGGAGGAGTTGTTACTTAAGCAAGCCATGACAAAGATTCATTCAAGAATTGCATTCGATGATGGCTAAGCTAGTTAAAGTGTTTGTCTATGTAATGCAATCATAAAACTTTTAAAAGCAAGGGGGACCCAAAAATTAAAATATACAACGTGAAATTTTTGGGGGGTTTTGTAGTCACTACAACAATTGGCGAACCACTGGTAGAATCCAGTATCTTTGACTTCATCCTTTCAAAAGGTAGAGTCTTAATAGTGATGCAAGGAATTATTAAATAGATATTGAGGGTACTGCGTTGAGCTACTTGAACAATTATAGATGTTCCATCTATCTATCTTGTAGCTAGGTCATTTAATCTTTACACATCAAACCAAGAGTTCACACGCATAGGTCTTCAACAATGACATAGATAATATGACATAGGGCTTGTAAATTTCTGGAACTTAAAATGAGTTTTTGGTATTGCTCTGCTGCCAATAAGAGTCCATAGCACCAACGAAGTTGCTTTCATCAACTCTCTGCACATGAATTATTTGTTAAAATATGGCAACAAGAATATTCCAATTTAATTTGTCCTTGAATTAAATTGTGAATTAAAATCGAATTTAGTCTTAATAACTACTTGGAAATAATTAATTAATTTATTTTAAATTAATTAGTTGGATAAATTCAAGTTAGAAGTCTTTCTGAAGTCATGCAAGAGTTATCCCTTAAATTAAGGAGATAAGATTGAGTTATATTTGAGTTGTAATTAGTTAACTCAGTTTACTGAGTTAAGTCCAGTTAAATTAGTTCCAAACTGTTTGAGGAACTAATAGTGAGTTAACAGTCAGTTGATGCATTAATGCACTCAACTAGTGCTACTCCAGTTAACTGAAGATTCCCTCATCAGAAACTCATGCATGTCTATTCTGAGAAAGACCCAGTTGAGATTAATGTTCAAGGACAATGTACTATTAGTTGCATGTGTTTTCTCATGGAGAAAACTCATGCATGCAGTCAAGGATTCATCCTTGAGGATTGTGCAGTTTTGAAGGTTTGTTTTTCCACTTGGTAATAGGTAATCATCCACAAGGAACAACACAAGGAAATAGGAGCTTGGAGGGCAGAGAGGAAAGCTAGAGAGAAGCCAAGATTGCCTGTGAGCATCTGTGAGGATTGTACTAAGAGCTGGCTAGCTGTGAGAGCTAAGGCTTTGTATAATTCCTATGTATTTCTACCATGTATGATAATACAATAGTGTGGGGTTTTTATCTGAGACTCTCCCCAAAGTATTTTCATGCGTATTGTGCCATTGATTCTTCTTCTTCTGGTTATATTGTTTAGCTCGATCTTTAAGCTTCCACAAATTGATAGTAGAAGTAGGTTATAGTATTCTGATTTGATTTATATTGCATTATCAGGTTAACCTATCACAGATTTTCTACATGGTATCAGAGCTGTGAATAGTATACTGAGAAGAGAATTTGAAGTTTGAAGTTCGAGGTTGCAGGTGCAAATCGAATTCATATCATACTTCAAGGTGGCCAATGGCGTTTTATGGCTTGAGACTCGAGTATGCCTTGGAAGGTAGATCGAATTACATATCATGGAAAGATAGAATGGAGGTTGTATTAGAAGACAACGGCTTGAAGAAATTCATTGATCAAGAAATCCCAAAGCCATCTTCAACTAATGTACAAGAGTTGGTTGAGTGGAAGAAGTGTGTGGCGAAGGCGAGACGAATCATCCTTAAGGGAGTTTGAGACCATATTGTCTCGAGTCTCCATGGGAAGGATACTCCATTTTCAATGTGGAAGACATTGAAGGACCTCTACCAGAATAGTAGCGACCAGAGGAAATTGACGCTCAAGGATAAGCTTCGAAGAATCAAGATGGAGAAGGACAATACTATTTCCACATATCTGAACAAGCTCACCACCTGTAGAGATGAGCTTGGCAGTGTGGGAATAACTACTGTCGATGATGATATGGTGAGCCTCGCTCTCCTTGGCCTTCCAAAGAGTTGGAATAACTACTAGGACTCTGTGAATGGAAGGGAGAAACTACTAGATTGGGAACAACTGTGGTTAGATCTTATGCATGAGGAGATCAGGAGGAGCACACGAGATGGTTCTTCATCCAAGAATGATGATAAAGAAAATCTAGCCTTAGCAAGTAAGGCAAGGAAAGGGAAGGGTAAGGCTTACCATTTCAAAATGAATTTTTCTCATGGAGGGAAGAAGGGTGACATGTCTAAAGTAAGATGCTTTAATTGTCACAAGATGGGACATTATGCGACTAATTTCCCATCAAACAAGTCCAAGAAGGGATCCTCAGAAGGATCGGAAGTTGAGGCATTAGCCTCTCAATTCGAAATGGACTTTACCCTCACCGCATGCATGGTGTCATTGATGATGAGTTGTGTCTGGTATCTTGACAGTGGAGCCTCATTCCACATGACCGGTGATAAAAATTTATTCAGTGCCTTGGAGGAGAAAAACATCAAGATGCGCATAGAGATGGGTGACGACTAAAGGTATAGTGTTTCAGGAGTGGGCATGGTTGCTTTTCAGAGGGAGCATGGAGCTCCTCTCACCTTGACAAATGTGATGTATGTGCCGGGACTGAAGAAGAACTTGGTATTGGTCGCAATGTTGGAGGACAAAGGCTACGATAGTGTCTTCAGTAAAGAAAAGGCATTCCTAAGACACATAGCCATGGGTCAGACTAAGAGGATAGGGATTCGAGTGAAGAATCTCTATAAACTAGAGGTAGATGATTGTGCAGCATTGAGTACGAAAGTAGAATTGGTGCAAAGCCAAGATATTGGCGAGTTGTGGCACAGGCGGTTGGGCCATTTGCATCATGGGGCTTTGAAGATAATGCAGTAGATATCTACAGGACTTCCCAAGGTAAACTTGAGCAAGTTGACACATGAAAAGGTTGTACCTTGAGAAAGTACACCTAGTCTTCCTTTCATGATCGAGACAGTCGAGCAAAGGCTATCTTAGAGCGAGTTCATACTGATTTGTGTGGACCATTCTCGATGGAATCTACAGTGAAACAAAGGTATTATGTGATTTTAATTGATGACTATTCTCGTAAATGCTGGATTTATTTCATGCAGAAGACTTTCACAAAGTTTTGTGAGTTCAAAGCTTTGGTTGAAAAAGAGTCAGGGAAGAAGATCAAGGCCTTGAGAAGCGACAACGACGGAGAATATGTCTATCAAGAGTTTAAGGACTTTTGTGCATTGAAGGAATTAAACGAGAGTTGACGGAACCTCATAACCCACATCAGAATGGGGTGGTCGAGAGGAAGAACAAAAGTATTGTAGGGGCAACATGGGCAATGCTGCATGACCAAGGCCTACCACTTCACTTGTGGGTTGAGGCATGCAACACAGTGGTCTATTTGCATAATAGAAGCCCGCATCACATACTTGGGATGAAGAAACCAGAGGAAGCTTTCTCTGGTAAGAGACCAAATGTGGGTCACTTTAGGATCTTTGGCTCATCATTATATTTCCATGTGACAAAGGATGCACGAAATAAGCTTGAGCCGACAGCAGAGTTGGGGATATTTGTGGGGTACACTGATACACCTCACAACTATCGGGTGTACTTTCCTACCAGTCAGAGGACAATGGTTTGCAGAGATCTCAAGTTTGATGAGTAGAAGGTCATGCAAGTTTTCCTTGAGAGGGAGATCAAGAGCCTCATACTGATGTGTAGCAGCCACATGCATAGGTTCCAAGAGTGGAGACATCCACTCAAGCAGAGTCTTCCAAGGATGGACGAAAGTGCACAAGAGAATCTGACAGATTGTTGGAGGATGTGAGAGAGAATGTGGGAGCACCATCTTCTCAGCACATACATAGGAGGTCACCTGAGAGGTACACTGGATACATGGCCCTTGTTGGGGAATGTGTTGAGACCGAGACATCATCCTTTGAGGAAGCAATGCAATAGCCGATTTGGGTTGAAGCTATGGTGGAGGAGTATGACTCCATAGTTTGTAACAATGTTTGGGACGTGGTTTCGAGACCGGAGAATAAATTAGTTGTGAGTTCCCATTGGCTTTACAAGGTATAGAAAGTTGTTGATGGTAGTGTGGAGAAGCATAAGGCAAGATTTGTTGCCCGTGGCTTTTCACAGGTCAGGGGGATTGACTATGATGAGACTTTTGCTCCTGTCGCAAGGTACTCATCTATCAGATCTATGTTGGCACTATCAACACAGATGGGTTGGAAGATCCATTAGATGGATGTGAAGAATGCATTCCTCAATTACCAGATTGAGGAAGAGGTGTACATAGAGCAGCTGGAAGGTTTTGAGACCTTCAATCGTGAGTCACATGTGTGCCAGCTCAAGAGAGCGTAGTATGGGCTGAAACAAGCACCTCGTGCTTGGTACACCAGCATAGACAACTACTTCACCGGGTTGGGCTTCACAAAGAGTGAAGCGTATGTGAACTTGTACCACATCATGGTGAAAGGTAAGCTGTTGATCATCGTACTTTATGTTGATGATCTCATATTGACTGGTGATGATCAGTTGATCGTGTCTTTCAAGGAGGAGCTTGCAAGAGAATTTGAGATGAAAGACATGGGTCTCATGCATTACTTCCTTGGCATGGAAGTGTGGCAGAAGGATGGGGAGTTGTTTGTGTCTCAGGGAAAGTATGCCAACAAGATACTCAGGAGATTCCATATGGAGAAGTGCAAGCCCATGCAGACTCCTCTAGTAGGTAACTGGAGGAAGGAGGTTGCTACTTCAAGAGAAGTGGTAGAGGATACTGTGTATAGGTAGCTTGTGGGTTCACTGATGTACTTAATGAACACACAACCAAATTTGTGCTATGCGGTGAACCGACTGAGTCAAGTGATGGTTCAGCCTACCAAGATGTTTTGGAAGGGGGCAAAGCATGTATTGAGATACCTCAGAGGAACATCTCAGTATGGATTATGGCACAGACGGACAAAGGGAGTGAAGCTACAGGGCTTCGCTGATGCAGATTGGGCAGGGAGTCCATCAGATCGGAAGAGCACATCAGGAGGGATTTTCAACCTTGGGTCAGCGGTAGTTTCTTGGTACAACAGGAAACAGAGGTCGGTTGCACTCAACTTGGCAGAGGCAGAATACATGGCTGCAAGTCAGGCAGCATGTGAGGCCATTTGGATGTGGAAAATCCTAGTTGGTTTGTTTGATCAGAGGATGGATCCAACTGTGATCTATTGTGATAACCAGAGCTGTATCAAACTCTCTAAGAATCTAGTATTTCATGAGAGGTCCAATCACATCGAAATCCGGTATCATCATCCCAAAGACTGTGTAGCGAGGAGGATCATGTTGCTACAGTATATTTCGACAGAGGAGCAAGAAGCTGACATTTTGACAAAGGCATTGTCAAAGTGTAAATTTGAGTTCCATAGAGACAGGATCAGGGTGGCAGATAATCCCTTTCTTGTTGAGAGGGAGTGTTGAAATATGACAACAAGAATATTCCAAATTAATTTGTCCTTGAATTAAATTGTGAATTAAAATCGAATTTAGTCTTAACAGCTACTTGGAAATAATTAATTAATTTATTTTAAATTAATTAGTTGGAGAAATTCAAGTTAGAAGTCTTTATGAAGTCATGCAAGAGTTATCCCTTAAATTAAAGAGATAATATTGAGTTATATTTGAGTTGTAATTAGTTAACTCAATTTACTGAGTTAAGTCCAGTTAAATTAGTTCCAAACTATTTGAGGAACTAATAGTGAGTTAACAATCAGTTGATGCATTAATGCACTCAACTATTGCTACTCTAGTTAACTGAATATTCCCTCATAAGAAACTCATGCATGTCTATTCTGAGAAAGATCTAGTTGAGATTAATGTTCAAGGACAGTGTACTATCAGTTGCATGTGTTTTGTCATGGAGAAAACTCATGCATGCAGTCAAGGATTCATCCTTGAGGATTGCACAGTTTTGAAGGTTTGTTTCTCCACTTAGTAATAGGCTAATCATCCACAAGGAACAACGCAAGGAAATAGGAGCTTGGAGGGCAGAGAAGAAGGCTGGAGAGAAGCCAAGATTGCCTATGAGCATCTGTGAGGATTGTACTGAGAGTTGGCTAGCTGTGAGAGCTAAGGCTTTGTATAATTCTTATATATTTCCACCATGTATGATAGTATAATAGTGTGGGGTTTTTATCTGAGACTTTCCCCAAAGTATTTTCATGTGTATTGTGCCATTGATTCTTCTTCTTCTGGTTATATTGTTCAACTCGATCTTTAAGCTTCCACAAATTGATAGTAGAAGTAGGTTATAGTATTCTACTTTGATTTATATTGCATTATTGGGTTAACCTATCACATATTTTCTACATTATTTCTCATGCCTTTACCCTTTTATTTGTTGTTTTTTTATATGAAATTTTGTATTTGTAACCACTGTCCTCCTACATTTACCCAAGCTAACAGGTCCACTAGGGTAAACATGTGACAAAGGGTTACTATGATATGATTCAACTCCCCAGGTATAGTTAAGGAAGTGGAACCGACATGACAAGGCCAATCTGACCTTCCACACATGCTACAGAACCTTCAGGAGCCAACCAACCCTTCCATGTGACCAACCTCTGAGATAACTTGACATTTCTCTGATATGAACCCCCAGTCGCTCCCATGACAAGTCATGCATGTGACTGATGCCTTCTAGTTGCTCCCATAGCAAGGCATGCCAACGACTGTAGACTTTTCCAGCTAGTTCTGAGCCAATGACCCCGGATTTTGTGCCACCTTTTCAGGGCCAAGACTCAGGCCACTGCCCAGAACTTCATGAAAGCTTCAGAAATGATAAATAACATTGAAACAAGATTACTAATGCAAACATTTGATTAATGACTTGATTGGACCCCTACTATCCATGACAGACATTTTGTCAAACATGTCACAAATATGTAATCTACAAGTCATAACAACAAACATGAGCATTGGGGTCTCATGCTTATCTGAGATTCATAAGGAAACATAGATGCCCTACAATAGTTGAATTATCATATATTAGGTCATATATTCATTGTTCATTCATTTTCTAATCAGAACATGACGAGAGTCATACATCAAAACTGTCATAAAATATCCTCATAACGAACATATATTCAACAGAAATAGTAAAGATATAACAGCCATAAAAACCACATATGAACAAGTATATTTACCCATAAAATACAAGAGGAAACAATCTCTTATTAACATATGCAAAATGTAACCAGTTATGGGATTTCCACGTACCACCCGACCATATATTGGCTTAACCAAAGATATCTTTCAACTAGTCACCCTTGTGCCATATTCCAAGCATGAATGTGGGAACTCATGGAACAATTCAAACAAAACCAAACCAGGGCTTCTAGAGGCCAAGACCACCTCAATCCTTAACCAGTGATTCCACCTCAGTCAGACCTCACCAAACTAGTCTCTACCCAAGTTATCCAGGGCTCTAAAGTGTTTCTTCGAACCAAGGCTTCCAGGACTAGTAACGCAACCCATAATTGTTTTCGGGCTTCCATAGAACTTGTCCAACCTGGATTCTAGGACTAGTAACTCAACCCACCAAGGGCTTCCAGAGTGTTTTTCAAACCAAGGTTTCTAGGACTAGTAACTCAATCCAAGTTGTTACAAGGCTTCTAGAGCATTTGTCCAACCAAGGCTTCCAGGAAGTAGTAATTCAACCCACAACCATAAGGAACATGAAAACCAACCAGAAAAAGAAGAAGAAAGGAAAAACACCCACAACACCATGGTTATCCAAGAAATGACAAGGCTATGCAAATACACTGTCAATCTAGGAAATCCTCCACGTGAATGGCAGATGATAACCACGAAACCACATGCATGTTCCATGCATGCTAAAACTAGCAAGGAAATCATACATGCAACTCTGTACTTGCAAGAAAAACCCATTGTAGTTGTTGATCCTAATGTACTCTTGCGCTTTCCTGCTCTTCTTTTCCCTTCTTACTTCAAATCCCAACTATGTCACACTCCTCCAAGAGTGCTCCAAGAAAATTCTAAGTATCCAAGAGTATGAGAGAGAGAGTAGAAAATGAGAGCTCCAAAACTAAACTGACAAAAAGCTACAAACTAATCCTCAAAATCCTTTTTATTAATGAGGCTTCTATTTTCTTCATTTTCCATTATTTTCCTCCTCACATGCAATCTGTGAACTTCACTTCCATTTTCTCCTATTTCCATTATTTTCATAAATAAAATGCCAATTAATGTCACTTTGTCTTTCCAAAGCCTTTGCCATTGTCTTTTCCAATTTCTATAACCATTAATTAATCAAAAGTGATCCTCATCACTATGTTTTTTCCCAACATTCAGCTCGGAATACGTGTCCCATGACCATGTTTATTATTTTTCCTTTATTAACTTTAATACATGGATTGTTTTACCAAGGTTGTTATAAAACCATCCCCCTTGGGGGAACACTGTCCTCTGTGTTCAATGAAACCTACAACCAACAAGATCATTGAAAAGAAAAACATACTTCCCATGGATCTTTATAACTTAGCTTGTTGCAATATTTACAATGATCAACCCACTAAAAGCAAACCAACATGACAGCATAACAACATGACACCCATACCGCTCACTGGAGCTTTATAACAAAACTCATGGTGGTATTTACAACCATATAAATATACCAAAACACCACACGAAAAATATACCAAAAACATTCACTCAACTAGAGAATAAAGAGGGATACATAACCTGCATATGATCTACCATCTCCCTTGTTGCTTCATCGAGCCCAAGGTGCTTCCATTGCACTTTAACTTGCTCTATTGCTCGGTTCTGAAGCATGAGCATATTTCTCTGCAAAATACACTGAGGTTCTGGCTACAATTCTCCTTCTGGTTCCACCTGCAATATAGGCCATTCAATCACATGATCAAAATCTTTAACATACTTATTAAGTAATGACACATGGAAAGCATCATGGACTTTCACTATCAAAGGCAATGCAAGTCGATAGGCTACTGGTCCAATCCTCTCAAGAATCTTGAAAGGCCTACAAAACCGAGGTGTCATCTTGTCACATGATCTAATCCTCAAGGAGCTCTTATTGGGCTTGATGCGCAAGTACACTTGTTCCCCAACCTGAAACTCCTTAAACGACTTGTTCTGATCTGCATAAGTCTTCTGTCTATCCTATGTTGCCTTTAGATTCTTCTTGATTACTTGCATTTCTTATTCCATCTCTACCAACATGTCTAGTCCAATCAACACCTTGTTCACTGGATCACTCCAACTGATGGGAGTATTACAACTCTTCCCATACAATGCCTCAAACAGACTCATCCTCAAATATTCCTGATACCCATTGTTGTAAGCAAAATCAACCAGTGGAAGATACTCTTCCTACTTTCGCTACTGATGCATGACATACATTCTCAACATGTTCTTCAAAATCCTGTTGACCCTCTCTATCTATCCATTTTTCTATGGATGATAAGTTGTACTAAAGGCCAAATTTGTACCCAATATTGCAAATAACTCTTTCTAGAACCTCAAATTTAACTTAGCATCCTTGTCTGACACAAACTTCTTCGGAATACCATGCTTCCTCACTACATCTCTAATGAAGACTTGTGCTACATGATTAGCTGAATAAGTAGACTTTAATAGAATGAAGTGTGATACATTTTTCAACCTTTCCACCAAAACCATGATGGAGTCATGTTATCTAGATGTCCATGGAAAACCTATGATGAAATCCATGGAAATGACCTCCTATTTCCACTCTAGAATCGAAATAGGCTGAAGTAATCCACCTGGATGCTTACACTATTCTTTTACATGTTAACAATCTAAGCATCTAGCCACAAACTCTGCCATTTCCCTCTTCATATTTGGCCAATAATAAAACTTATTCATTATTGTCAACGTCTTTTGATATCCCGGGTGACCTAAATATGTCTTAGCATGAAATTCCCTCAAGATAAGCTTCTTGAGCTCATTGTTGTCCGACACATATATCCTGTCTCTAATTATGATGAAACCATCTATTGTGAGATCATAGTCCACATCCTGATCACCTGTACCTTGTTGTAACCTATGCATTAGCTCCATATACCTGTCATCCTGTTGTCTTTCCTGCAAGATTTGACCCTGTAAATATGTCCCATAAGAACTCATAGTTGCTATGTAATTTACCTGTATACGCCTGCTCAGAGCATCTGCAACCCATTCTCTTTATGTTTAATGTACCTGATCTCAAAGTCGAACTCATTGATCGTGGCCAACCACCTATCTTGTCTGGCATTCAAATTTTGTTGCGAAAATAGATACCTGAATCCACTATGATCATTCATCAAGATAAACCATCTACCAAGAAGATCATGCCTCCGCATCTTCAAAGCATGGATAATCATTTCCAACTCAAGATCATGGGTTGGATAACTCTTCTCATGCTCGTTTAATTTCCTTGATTTGTAGCATACTACCTGTCCTTCCTGCATAAGCATTCCACCAAGCCCTCTCTTGCAATCATCTGCACATACCAACAACTCTTTGTCTAGATATGTAATCTTTAAAATTGGAGCATTTGTCAATAATTGCTTCAACTACTCAAACGTGGTTGTGCATTCCTCCGTCCATTCAAACTTCTTACCTTTACTTTGCAACAATGTAATAGGATAAGAAATATGTGAGAAGTTCTTGATGAACCTCCTATAATAACTGGCTAGCCCCATAAAGGACCTTACGTCATCCACGTTCCTAGGAGTTTCCCATTCCACAATGGCTCTTATCTTTTCTGGATCCATTGTTATGCCTTCCTTGGAAACCACATGTCCCAAGTAATGTACCTCCATCAGAAAGAAACTACATTTTCTAAGCCTGGCATACAACTAATGCTCTCTTAACAATCTCAATATTGCTACTAAATGTTCGACATGTTCTTCCTCATTCTTAGAATATCCCAATATATCATCACTGAATACAATAAAAAACTTGTCTAGATAAGGACGCAACATACTATTCATGAAGCAGATAAAATTAGCTGGAGCATTAGTCAAACCAAATGGAACTACAAAAGACTCATAATGTCCATACCTGGTTCGGAAATCAGTCTTGTAGATGTCCTCTTCTTTAATGTGTACCTGATCGTATCTTGATCTCAAATCAATATTTGAGAACAATGTTTCTCCCTTCAACTGATCAAACAGATCATTAATCCTCAATGACAGATATTTGTTCTTGAATGTCACCTTGTTCAACTGACTATAATCAGTGCATAACCTGAGAGTATCATCCTTCTTCTTCACAAACAACATTGGTTCACCCCAAGGTCACACACTTGGTCTAATATATCCCTTGTCAAACATTTCCTTCAACTGCAACTTCAATTCTACTAACTCTGGTGTGCTCATCTTGTATGGCATCTTTGATGCTGGTGCTACCCTTGGTACCAACTCAATAGCAAAGTCCACTTCCATGTGAGATGGAAATTATGAAATCTCTGTAGGAACCACATCCTAAAACTTTTGTAAAGTTGGGTACCTGCTCAAGACATCTGCATCCTCAAATTCCTTACCTTTGTCACTGGAAATATGCACTGTGAATAACACATACCCTTTCTTTGCGACCATGGCTCACTTGCACAACTGTCACTATTATAACTGATGTTGCCTTCTTCTTACCCTGCAAGACTCTTTGTTCCCTATTGTCATACAGGCACTAAATAGCCTTGTCACAAAAATCCATGTTGGTCCTATGAAGATACAACCGTTGTATACCGAACAAAATACTGCATGATCCCAATGAAAATACATTAAAATGTGTTGATGTAGACAGATCATTCAACTCAAATGCACAAGCTCTTACCCAGTGATGAACTCTCTTCTTTGTACTTGTAGCCAACTTCACTAACCAAGATTTTCATGCACTTCTTTATTCAAACCACACTTATTCACCAAGTTAGGATTAACATAACTATAATTAGATCCAGGGTCAATTAAAATATAAACAACTTGATCACAAAGCCTATCATCCATCTCGATAATATATGTTTGGTGATATGCCTGCATGTTATCCAACGCTACATAAATCCAAGGAATACTTTGTCCAACATCTCCCACTGTTTTTGCCTCCTATGCACATTAGATCTTTAGTCTACCACCTTGATGTTGTGGACAATGTCTCCTATAATTCTCTCCTCCACAAGTTCAACACTACAAAAGCTTCCAACCTGCACCCTCGTTTTTCTCCTTAGATTGAAATCCATGTCCTTTATCAGATGCATTGAATTTCTTATGCGATGTTGCATTCTCTTTGTTACTTGTATGTTGAGGTCTTGTTTGCTTCGTGTCCCATTTTCCCTTATTCTTTGCATTACCTTTCTAGTCCATCTTAGTCTCAGATCTATGATTTGATTGCTCATAATAATTCTTTAGCTTCCAGATGGCCTCCTTTAATGATCTAGGCTCATCAAACTCAATTATGTGCTTGAAGGCTACCGGAAACCCACTGATGAAACGCTAAATATTCGCTTTATTCTCCTTAAGATAAGTCACATATCTCAATAACTCTAAGAATTTTCTACTGTACTCCTCATCGGTCATAGATTCCATCTTCAAGTCATAGAATTCCTTTTCCTTTTCATCATAGTATCTTTCTGATAGATACCTCTTCGTGAATAGTCTCTTGAACTCACTCCAAATCAACTCCTCTTCATGAATTCTTTACATCTTCCCACAAGATATATGATTTACCTTTAAGACTAAATGCCGCTATCTTGGCCTTCATGTTTGTTGAGTAATCATGCAACTTGAAGAACTTATTCATCCCAAGAAACCATTCTTCGACATCCTGTGACTTCTTCATTTCCCTATCAAATGTATGTGGTTTTACTTTCTTGAACTCATCTAGAAAATATCCCCTATCACTCCTCCTATAAGGATGATAACGATGATGACCATGATACTTTTCTGAACCAGAACTAGAGTAAATCCCATGTCCACTACCTCATCTATTGGTTGTATCCAAGAATCTGCCATATTTGACTATGTCATCTCTATCCAACCTGTGCGCACCATGTGGCCTTATACCATATGCTCTATTAGTCTTATCCTCCTGTCCATGACCAATTCTAAGTGGTACTTGCCTTTGCAAGTCTAATAATATCTGAAGAATCACCGCATTGACTTCTACTTGTTTCTCCTATGCTCTAGAAAGTATCTCTTATGATTGAATGATTTTGTCATTATCTTATTTACAGCTCCTTATTTATGCCTTGAAACCTCTTAGAGTGTCTGTAATGTCAGGAGAATATCCCTCATCATGTTGCTCATCTGACCTATAAGGAGAATCTCGTGAGTTGTATTCTACCATATTTCTAGTCATCTTTGATCTTCTCTTCCTGCAATGTATGTCATATCAGATAAACCAAATCAGAAACAGCCAATGTACCTCAGTGTAGTTCAGGGGAGGATATCTCATCTGGAAGATCAACCAGATTACAACAATACATATATAAACATAATCATTTCAACATGTAATCATCATTTCAACCATTATCCAATCATTAATGTATGCCCATACCAACCACATACCATGACCTCATGCAAAACAACTATCGACATGTCAATGTATTCACAACAACATACAAACACTGACATACATGACCAATGCACAACCAACATGCACTCATGATGACCACATCCAACAACAACACCATCAAATTTTCACATGGCGACACCACTGCAACTATGACCAACGCCATGCATATGAAACAAGCACATAGACCACAAGCATAAGGAACACATATGTAATCGACATGTATGCACGACCAACACACACCACCCATCTAGTACAAGGGGTGAACCCTGCTCTCATACCACTTTGTAACACCCTCCTACCACATTTACTCAAGTTAACAGGTCTGTTGGGGTAAGCATGTGAAGATAGGCTACTATGATATGATTCAACTCCCCATGTACAGTTAAGGAAGTGGAACTAACAAAACAAAACCATTATGACCTTCCACAAATGCTACATAACCTTTAGGAGCCAACCAACACTTCCAGGTGACCAACCCCTTAGACAACTTGACATTTCTCTAATTTGGGCCCCCAATCGCTCCCATGACAAGCCATGAATACAACTGAGGCCTTCCATTCTCTCCCACAATAAGGCATGCCAGCGACTATGGGCCTTTTCAACTAGCTCTAAACCAACGATCCCATATTATGTGCGACTTTTTCAAGGCCAGGACTCAGGCCACTGCCCATAACTTCATGAAAGCTTCAAAAATGATAAATAACATTGAACTAATGAAAAAATTTGATCAATGAATTTATTGGACCCCTACTATCCATGATAGGCATTTTGTCAAACATGTCACAAATATGTAATTTACAAGTCATAACAACATATTTGAGCATAGGGGTCTCATACTTATCTGAGATTTGTAAGGAAGCATTGATGCCTTATCACAATAGTTGCATTATCATCTATTTGGTCATATATTCATTGTTCATTCATTTTATAATAAAAAAATGATGATAGCCATTGAAATCAAGATTGTCATAAAACATCCTCATAATCAACATAAATAACAAAGATATAACATCCATAAAAACCACATATGAACAAGTATATTTACCCATCAAATACAAGAGGAAAGGAGTTCTTATTAACATATGCAAAATGAAACCAGGTATGGGACTTCCACGTACCACCCGACCATATATTGGTTGAACCAATTCTCTCTTTTAACCAATCACTCCTGTGCTATATTGTTAAGTTATGGTATGTTTTATGCTTATAACAGTTTACTTATTTTTCTTATTATATTCCACAGATTAGCAATCACATATACATAAAGTAAAGTGTAGATAGAACATTAAACTATCGACAGAAAACAAGGCAAGACAAGAGACACAAGATGTGGTGGCTAGCCAGGGACAAACCCCACAATGTGTCGGGAAACCCTTTGATCAAATCTTCTTTTATCTTCAATAATTCAGCAGAGAGAAATAGTACAATAAATCTGATTCATATCAGCTGTAGCAAACCCTAGATCAGCAGCATCAGCATTAGCGGCTTCATCATCAAACTAGGGCAGACGATATCTCACAAACTGACCGTCGGATCGGCTTGATTCCACCACCAAAAGTTGCAGCTTCCAGAGGAGGTTCAGATGAACCTACAATGTAGTTCAGATGAGGAGATCTTCTAGTCCACACAAGTCGATCTTTACTTCTGCAGTTGCAGCTTCAATTTCGGCAGCTTCCGGCTTCAAACTAGGGCAGTCGATATCTTGCAAACCGTCCGTCAGATTGACTTGATTCCACCACCAAAAGTTGTGGCTTTCAGAGGAGATCTAGATGGACCTACAATGCAGTTCTAAAGAGGAGATCTGATGGTCAACGCTGGTAAAACTTTGGATCTGCAGTTGTAGCTTTAGGTTCAACAGCTTCTGGATTCATATGTGTGAGAGAGAGACCCTTTTTTGTGCAATAGAGAGAGAGAGATGTGATTATATGAGTGAATCCAAATGAGGAAAAGTCCTCTTATATTTATACACAACGTTGGTGTTTGAATAAATGCGACTGTTGGGCTTCTGAGCCTACATGAGTTGTAGGTCGGCTTGATAATAATTCCATAATCAAAATAAATTCATATCTCCATGAATACTTATTTGAATTGGATGATATTTATATCAATCCTACACCTCTTGACAACAGGAATCTAATAAAAATATTATCAGCCATGAATAAGATGACCCACATGAAGTTTTTCCCTAGTTGCCAATTTTAACACATATTCCAAGCATGAATGTGGGATCTCATGGAACAAATCAAATAAAACCAAACCAGAGCTTCCAGAGGCAAAACCACCTCAACCCTCAACCAGTGACCCCACCTCATGGTTAGACATCACTAACCA